>JAGIQG010000030.1:19531130-20162380 GCA_024679065.1 Sphyrna mokarran | reverse complement strand
ACTACTAAATGGTTCTGGTATTTGGTTATCTCTACTTGATTTGTTCTTGGCACTTCTTGGAGTTGCATTTCTATTCTACAACAACTTGTCCACTTCCTTTGCACACTTCAGATTTGTCCTCTTCCTTCTGAAGGGAATGTGCACGCCATTCATTCCTAGATTGGCTTGAATTTTCTTTCTCTGTGGTGTTAGGGAAACGATGGCATAGTGGTATTATCACTAGACTATTAACTCAGCTAATCCTCTAGGGACCTAGGTTCAAATCCTAGATGGTGGAATTTGAATTCAATAAAAAAAATCCAGAATTAAGAATCTCTGGATGACCATGAAACTATTGTTAGAAAACTCATCTGATTTACTAATGTCCTTTCAAGAAGAAAATTTACCAAATTTACCTGGTCTAGCCTGCATGTGACTCCCGAGCCACAGTAATGTGGTTGACTCTCTACTGCCCTCTGAGAAAGAGCAATAAGGGATTGGCAATAAATGCTGGCCAGCCAGCAATGCCCACGTCCCACAAATGAATGAAAAAGAAAACCCGGACTTGCACCTTTTGCAAATGGATCTGTCATTTGGACCTGTTTCATAATTTCAGCCTGAACATTTGTTTGCGGTTTTATTCTCAAATCGTTTTGCTAGCTTATGAATCTTTTCGTTCAGCTCATTAGTTCTCAGCACAGCTGGGGTGTTCAGTGCCTTTCCTTTTCCTACTGCCTTGAGCTTCAGTGTCAGATGTATCTTTTCCAATCTTACTTCTGTTTTTGTTTTCTCTGTCTGGGAATTTCTACATCTTTTTCTTTCAATGCCTCCCCTTTTCATTCAACTGTTTCTTCAGCCCCTCAGTCTGTTTCTTGTTGCTTTTGGCTTTTTCCTTGAATACAAGACATTGTTGAGTTTTCTCTGCCAACTGATTCTTCACTTGGTGCAGAATAATGTTGTATTCATTTTGCTTCTCTTTGTAATTTTCCACTGGAACAAACTTTGACCCGAAGGATTCTTGTAGCGTGTGAGCGTCCTCACCAGATCTGGCTTTTCCATAAAAAGCTTGCTTGTTTCATCTTGAGATTTTCTGTAATTCAGCAGAGTCCCCACTAGTGTCTTCTGTTGTGCTTCCATTCTGCTGTTGCTGATGTTGAAGGACAGTCAACTGTTCTTTAAGCTATTCCTTTTCTCATTGATCTTTTGCCAATCCAATTTGCATTTCAGTGCATTGATTTGTTGCTGCTGATAAGTCTAGCAGAGTCTTTTTTAAGGTACTCATAGAATCCCTACTGTACAGAAGGAGGCTAATCAGCCCATCAAGTCTGCACTGACAACAATCCCAATTTAGCCCCGTAACCCCACATATTTACTCTGCTAATCTGCCCTAAACTAGGGTCAATTTAGCATGGCCAATCTATCTACACACACATCTTTGGAGTGTGGGAGGAAACCCACGCATGGGGAGAATGTGCAAATTCCACCCAGATAGTGGGCCCAAGCTGGGAATCGAACTCAGACTCCTGGCACTGTGAGGCAGCTGCACTAACCACTGTGCCACTGTACTGCCCCTATTCATTGACTTTTTTAATTCCTTATGTTTTTCCATGGCTGCTAATTGATTCTTCAATAAGTATTTCAGGGTAATGACCCCTCTTCATGGCGTTTCTGATACTGGGTTACCTGGCTCCACATCTGGCTGAATTTTCCCAACTCCTGCTTCAATTTGCCCGTTGTGGAATTTAAGATTGTTATTTCCTCTGATCCCTTGTGTCATCCCTCAGATTTGTCTATTCAGATCTTGAACCATTTGGTTTATTGTATGTTTTCAAAGGTACATACTCAGCTTGAATCTTGTGATTCAAAACTTTCAACTCAATTTTGACATGAACAGTCCAAAGATATGCGGGTTAGGTTGATTGGCCACACCAAATTGACCCCAGCATCAAGGGGATTAGCAGGGTAAATGTGTGTTATGGGAATGGGGGTTGGGTGGGTCATTGAAGCCTCAATGGGCTGAATAGCCTCCTGCTATACTGTAGGGATTCTATGATTCTATGATTTTTCTGTAGAACATTTACTTTTTTGTATATTTTGCTTCAAAATGATACTGGCAGGGGGAATTGGGTCACTTTCATTGTGCTTCTGACCCACTCCTGCTCAATGGGGAAGGTGAGAATTGAGCCCAGTGTGCTTGCACTGGGTAGTTGATGCCACCATTCCCATCTTTATGTCTTTCAAGTTATAAATGACCTCAACTGTACATTTCAGAGCAACCAGGTGATGCATCATTGAGCTGAAAGCTGGTCAATGTAATGTCCTAACTATGTTCGAGATTGTGGGTTATAATCGAAAGAAAAGACATGATTTGCACACGTAGATTCACACTAACATACAAGTGGTTTATTGAAAGAGGCGTTCTCCACTCTGCACAGAGTACAAACAGAAGGGAAAACAGATAGCCTGTAGCAACATCCTAATTACATCGCCAACAACCCATGGGATTGGCTCTTAAAGTAACCTGCATCCCCTTTAAACACACAACAACTACCCTCTCAGATAAAGCAGGACTTACAGGACATGTAAACGGGGCAATAAACAATGGGCTTTAGCTCTTCAATGAAAAACCTTCAGCTGTTCTTCCATTTGCCAACAAATCTTGAAGCAATGCAACAAGAGGAAATGAAAAACACACCAAACACAAGGAAAAACTGAAGCCAAAGAGAATCGCTGATCAAAGAAACTTCACAACTTGAAAATCAAGCACCTAAAAACTGTGAGAATGAATATGACACCATCAAACACAAACACATTCATATGTACCCTGTCTGGTGTGAGATATAATGTCTTATTTTCAGTACATTAGTGCATAATTCTGATGTTGTCGCACCATAATTGTGTGTTGGGCACTTACTTAAGTAAAGCGCACATTAACATTTAATTGGAATATGCAAACTATAAACAAGGATGTAGTGGGATTATGAAATAGATTTAACTCGTAATGCAAAAACTCAAGTGATCTATTTTGTTCTTTGGACTGGAGCCTTGGTCTCCATGACAACACTCTCCAATGGTTTCCAAAAAGCAATTGTATGAACTTCCACCTGTCACTCAAAGGATATCTTTACACTTCTCCATGAGATAATTACAAATTTAAACATCACTGCGAACTATATGTTGCCAATTCTGGAGGAGCCGGTGGCCCAGTGGTATTATCACTAGCCTATTAATCCAGAAAGTCAGCCAGAGGACCTGGGTTCAAATCCTGCCACAACAGATGGTGAAATTTGAATCTAATTTTAAAAAATCTGGAATTAAGAATCTACTGATGATCATGAAACCATTGTTGATTGTTGGAAAAATCCATCTGGTTCACTAATGTCCTTTAGGGAAGGAAATCTGCCATCCTTACCTGGTCTGGGCTACACGTGACTCCAGAGCAATATAGTTGACTCTCAACTGCCCTCGGGCAACTAGGGATGGGTAATAAATGCTGGCCCAGCCAGTGACGTCCATATCTCACAAACCAAATAAAAAACTCAGTTACACCTCCTCAAAACAAGGAACTAAAACCTCTTGTATCATGTTTTTATATCATACCAACAAAAGTACAGGAAATTAAATTTGTAGAATATAATCTTTCCGTGTAAGATATACAGTATCTTAGGCATTATTAAATAGAAAACAAGAACAATGACGCTGTGTTGAACTTATACAACACATTAGTTAGACCTCAGCTTGAATATTGTGCACAGTTCTGGGTGTCACACTATCAGAACAATGTGAATGCAATGGAGGAAGTGGATAACGTGTAGAAAAGTTTTACAAACTTGGTTCCAGGCATGAGAATGGAGAGATTGGGACTGTTCTCCTTGTAGTGAAGAAGGCAAAGAGGAGATTTGATGGAGATGTTCAAAATCATGAAGGGGCTGAACAGAGTGGATGGAGAGAAACTGCCCTTGCTCATAAAAGGATCAAGAACAAGATGGCACAGATCAAAAGTGATTTGCAAAAGAAGCAAATGTGATGTGAGAGAAAAGTATTTTCATACAGCAAGTGGTTGGGGTCTGGAGTGCGCTGCCTGGAAGTGTGGTGGAGACAGGTTCAATCAAAAGGGCACTAAATTATTAGATGATTATTTGAATAGAAAGAGGGAAATAAAATAGAAGACAGGGAAAAAGCAGGACAATGACACTAAGTTATAATGCTCTTTGGAGGGCTGGTGCAGACACAATGGGTTGAATGGCCTCCTTCTGCACTGTAACAATTCTGTGAGTTGATGGATAAGAGTTTACATGGTGTAAAGAAATGCACCCTTGCTTGAGTAAGTGCCAGGTAAAACGTAATCACGAGACAACATCGTAATTGTAAACTAATGACCTGAAAATAAAACACAAGAGTGGGATTCTCCACTCTTTCCCATACCTCGCTGCACAGAGATTTAGCATTCCGACCAAAATCTTGTTCACTTTCAGCAGCACTGGAAAATCCCAACCACCATCGAGGATGGAGGTTTTCACTGATTGTAACTCCAACCAGACAAAGGGTGGCACTATGGCACAGTGGCTAGCACTGCTGCCTCACAGTGCCAGGGACCCAGGTTCAATTCCCGGCTTGGGTCATTGTCTATGTGGCGTCTGCACATTCTCCCCACATCTGGGTGAGGTTCCTCTGGAAAGACATGCTGGTTAGGTGCATCATCCAAGCTAAATTCTCCTTTAGTGTACCTGAACAGAGTGTGGCAACTAAGGGATTTTCACAGTAACTTCAGTGCAGTGTTAATGTACGCCTACTTGTGTCTATTAAATAAATAAAAACATTAAAATTTGGTATATGTGAATGTATTTGTCTTTGGTGGCAGCGGGTCAGGCAATCTCTTGGAAGAGAAACAGGGTTAACATTTGAGGCCAATGACCTTTTCTTGTATTTTATTTCAGGTTTCCAGCCTCGGCAGGATGGAATTTCTTGTGTTAATGAAACTTGTTTCTTGTTTTGAACAGTTAGTGGGCACGGCTGCTCTGCTTCTCTCTATTCTGGCCATTTTGGACTCCAAGAACGATTCTGTACCCAAAGGTTTGGAGCCGGTGGTGATTGGCCTGATCATCATGGTTCTCAGTCTTTCAATGGGCTTCAACTGCGGTTGTCCCATCAACCCTGCTCGGGACCTGGGCCCGCGGCTTTTCACAGCCGTGGCAGGGTGGGGATTCGAGGTTTTCAGGTATGTGCCAGTGAAGAACACCTAAAAAATAAACCCCATTGAAAGAGATTCCTCAAATATTCAAAACCAGCCAGAAACTTGTTACATTTGTTATTTTGTAATGGGAGGTGTGGCCAGTTTTGTGGGTGGAGCCATCTTCCAGTGGTTAGTAGTTAGGTGGATTGACCATGCTGAATTGACCCAAGAGGGGGTTAATTGGGTAAGTAAGTACGGTTATGGGGATAAGGTCTGGGTGGGATTGTGGTCAGTGTAAACTCGATGGGCCAAATAATCTCCTTCTACACTGGAGGGATTCTATGAAAATATGGTAGTATGGTGGCACAGTGGTTAACGCTGCTGCCTCACAGTGTCAGGGACCCAGGTTCGATTCCCTGTTCTCTTTGTGGAATTTGCATGTTCCCCCCGTGTCTACATGGATTTTCTTCAGGTGCTCCAGTTTCCTTCCACACTCCAAACATGTGTAGGCTAAATAGAATGGCCATGCTGAGTTCCTCATTAGTGTTCCAATATGTAAAGGTTAGGGGGATTAGTCATGATAAATGCGTGGGACTATGGGGATAGGACCTGGGTAAGATACTCTGTTGTTGCATACTCAATGGGCTGAATGGCCTCCTTCTGCACTGTATTGATTCTATAATTCCATAATAAAAAGTGACACTGAGATTGAGATTCAGCCATGATTTGGGAAGGCAATGGTCTAGTGGTATTATTGGGAGATTACTAATCTCTAATCTACTGAGAAACTCAGGTAATATTCTGGGGACCCGGGTTCGTATCCCACCAGGGCAAATGGTGGAATTTAAATTCAATAGAAGATATCTGGAATTAAAAGTTTATTGATGACCACAAAATCATTGTTGAAAACCCACGTGGTTCACTAATGTCCTTTAGGGAAGGAAATGTGCCATCCTTACCTGGTCTCGCCTACATATGACTCCAGACCCAAGGCAACGTGGTTGACTTTCAACTGCTCTTGAGCAACCAGGACAATAAATGTTGTCGAACCAGTGATGGTCGTGTGCCACGAATAAATAAAAGAAAATCACATTGAATGGCTCGATGGGCTGAATGGTTTACTCTCACTTCTATTTTCTATGTTCCAAAAGTCCCTGAGATTTGATTTTTGTGATGAAAGTATTGTCTTATGAAGGGAAGCTGTGCGGTTTGGGCCTATACTTTGAAAGAATGAGAGGTCTTATTAAAACATAAAAGATTCAAGGGGAAGATGAAAGGAATGTGGAGGAATCTAGAACAATGGGGGCCCAGGTTCAAAATATAGAGACGCCTATTTAAGACAGAGAATTGGAGGAATTTCCTGTCTCAGAGGCTCACTAATCTTCTGAATTCTCTACCTGAGAGAGCTGTGGTCATTGAATATATTCAAGGTTGAGTTAGACAGCTTGTTGATCAACAAAGGAGTCAAGGGATAGGCAAGCAAGTGGTCACAATCAGAATGGTGGAGCAACCTTGAGGGGCCAAACAGCCATTACTGTCCCTATCCCTGTCATAAATATGCCTGTAGGGCAGTGGTTCCCTTGCCATGGAGACGTCCCACCAAGTGTGCCATGGAAAAAGATTCATAAAGATTCAAAATTCATGTAATTAAACTAAAACTACCCTTTATCTTCAACTCTGCGGTTGGAATCTCCAAATCTCGGGTACGCCAGGCATGCGCCAGCTGGAAAAGCATCACGCCACATGGTTTAGATTTTTTACGTTGGTGACACCCATGCGCATGGCCCAGCAGGTCTTGGAGCTGAAGACAAAGGTCCCACACACCTGCAGGAGAAGTGAAAACTCAAGAAAGGCGCAAAAACCCCAGGAAAAGCAAGAGAGAGGGGTTAGGAAAAAAATAGGCGAGAGGAGAGGGAGGAGTTAAAACGAAGTTCTCAGTGGGGGACGAGGACAGAGAAAATAGGAGGTGTTTTTCAAACAATTGTTAGGTTGGCATGGTGGTTAGCACTGCTGCCTCAAGTGCCGGGGATCGGGGTTCGATTCCCAGCTTGGGTCACCATCTGCACGTTCTCCCCGTGTCTGCGTGGGTTTCCTCCGGGTGCTCTGGTTTCCTTCCGCAGTCTGAAAGACGCGCTGGTTAGGTACGCTGGCCATGCTGAATTCTCCCTCAGCGTACCCAAAACAGGCAACTAGAGATTTTCACAGTAGCTTCATTGCAGTGTTAATGTAAGCTTAAACTTTAGCCATGACGTAGAAAAGTTTGGGAGCCCAGGCTGGAGGGGGTTCAGTTTTCTCCAATAAGCTTCAGAATTTAAGTGTCCCAAACTCTAGACATTCTTTTTTCCTCCCCCACAATATATCAGTCCTGCAGCTAGCCATGTTTTACATTTAGAAACAAAACAATACTCTTCCTGATTTAATTAGTACCCTGGCAAGTGATAAAATCTTTGTGAGATTTCAGCATTTGCCATGAGTTGTTGTCCCAGGAACGCTCTGCTTTGATCTTACTTTCCACAAGAAGTTCATTGCACAGCCCACAAGCTGATAAGTCACGAGTTCGCACTAATTCTACTCCCTGACCCAAAAGAGTTCCAGAAATTTTCCAACTCTTCTCTCACGGCTCAGAACGATCATGCGGGGGAAAATTTCTTCCTGTTTCCTAATCCTAAGCATAAATGTGAGCAGAAACTTGGGGAGTCCCAACCTTCCACATGCCTGTTTTACGCACCCACCCACCACGCCCCCCTCCCCCCCCACCACCCCAGCACCAAAATTAGTCAACTGAGTAAAATACAAGTGGATAATCCTTCCCTGATAAACTTTATTTTTCTTCATTTGTGGGATGGGGGCATCACTGGTTGGGCCAGCGTTTATTGCCCATCCCTGGAACTGAGTGGTTCATGAAGCCATTTCAGGAGGCAGCCAAGAGTCAACCACATTACATGTAGGCCAGACCAGGTAAGGCCAGCAGATTTCCTTCCCTGAGGACCAGATGGGTTTTTCCAACAGTTGGCAATGGTCACCAGTAGTCATTTAATTCCTCTCTCCTTTCCTTCTATGTGCTTTGTCCATATAGTGTGCAAGAAACAACATCTTTCACTGTATACTGATACATATGACAGTAATAAATCAAATATTTTTTATTGAATTCAAATCCCACTACCCGCTGTGCCAGGATTCGAACTCCGATTCCCAGACCATTAGCTGAACTTCTGGATTAATAGTCTAGTAATAATATCACTTGGCCATCGCTTCCCTGAAGGGTCCAACTGTGCAAACGACCCTTTACCAAACTTCCTTTCTGCCATTCATGTTACTGCCCCCGTCCTCTAGCTACGACTTCAGTATTGACAGGAGGCGGAGTGTGATATTCTGTTATTAACCTCGGACTTGAACTGAGCTCCTAGTTTTTCTCTAACACTGACCATAGGAGGGATGAGGACAAATTATTAATTATACATTGAATACTGGGGAAGTTTCTGATTCAAGGGTGCCATATGGTGCCATCTGCTCCGTTGGCACAGGGAGACTGCTGCCAGCCTTCCTTCTAGAATCTAATGCAAGTGATGATATTATGAGCTACTTTGTAGCCACAACTGACATAAGCTCAGCTCCTTGGGTATGTTTAACCTGGCAGCACACAACTCTGATTATATCTATCCTTCGGTACCTGATGTGCTGGTAGATAAACAGAATGTGTGCATGCCAGGTACCGCTTGATACAGAATAGAATGAGGCAGAATGTACTGTGGCAGTGTGAGTTCTATAGAGTTCAGAGTTGGAGAGAAAGATAGAACTCTCATTTGCGTTCGGACCACACAAGCTAGCAGTGCAAATTGACATGTGATCTTTAATAATCACAGGCCCATTACCCAGATTAAACTAACAAGAATGAATAAACTGTGACTTGGAACTAGCTGGGTTGCATGCAACAACACAAATTGGAAATTATTACCAGAAAGTGGTACTTTTTTATTGAAAATAAAGCTAGTTTAGTAACGCTTGCTTGTTTTATTCATTCTTGGGACATGGGCATTGCTGGCTAGCCAGCATTTATTACCCATCCCTAATTGTCCTTCAGAAGATGGTGGTCATTGATACAATTAGGGATTTTGAAAAGTGGGACTGCATGACACAAGTTGGGTCGAAGGACCTGTTTCCATGCTGCAAACCTCTATGACTCTAATTGAGTGGCTTGCCATTTCAGAGGGCAGTTGAGAGTCTCCTCTGGCTCTGGAGTCACATGTAGGCCAGACCTGGTAAGGAAGGCAGATTTCCTCACCTGAAGGACATTAGTGAACCAGATGCGATTTTTTGACAATCAGCAATGGTTTCATGGTCATCAATAGATTCTTAATTCCAGATTTTTTGATTAAATTCAAATTCCACCATCTGCAGTGGTGGGATTTAAACCCGGATCCAGAACATTAGCTGAGTTTCTGAAGTAATAATCTAGCGATAATACCACTAAACCATCACTTTCCCCAGTCTTGAAACCATGCTGACTAACGAAGCACAATTGTATTTGAGTGCAGTACTGAGGGAGTGCTACACTGTTAGAGGTACCAGAGTGAAAAGCTAGAAAATATCCACATCGGTACCAATGGCACAGGCAGGAAGAGGACTGAGGTCCTGAAAATAGATTTTAGGGAACTGGGAAGTGGGTGAAATGCAACAGCTCCAAGGCAGTAACCTCATGATTACTCCCAGTAGTCATGATGTAGAGATGCCGGTGTTGGACTGGAGTAAATTCAGTAAGAGGTCTGGCAACACCAATTTTAAATCCAACCGATTTATTTGACAGTAAATCTGCTAGCTTTCTGACTTTTTTGTCAGAAAGTTTTGCCTTTCTGACAAAGGCACAAACACCGAAAGCTAGCAGATTTACTATCAAATAAATCGGTTGGATTTAAAATTGGTGTTGCCAGATCTCTTACTGAGTTTACTCCCAGTAGCCCAGGAGAGCGAGCATAGAAATAGGAGAATTGAATGAATGGACATGTGGCTGGAGAAATGGTGTAGGATGGAGAGCTGTAGATTTCTGAGACTTGGGATCAGTCTGAGACAGACAGACTGGAGGGTGAGCTCCACCTTAGCAGAACTGGGAGTAATATACTTGTGGGGTGATTTGTTAATGCTGTAGGAATGCACATATATTAGATTGGATAAAGAATGGGAACCTGAGAGGCAGTTCAAATCAAAGGAAAATATGGTGGGACTATGGCTAACACTGCTGCATAAAAGCACCAGGGACCCAAGTTCAATTCCAGCCTTGGATGACTGTGTAGAGTTTGCACATTCTCTCCGTGTCTGAGTGGGTTTCCTCCGGGCGCTCCGGTTTCCTCCCACAGTCCAGCAACTGGTTAGGTGGAAAGGCAATGTTAAATTGCACCTTAGTTTCCCAAGATGTGCAGTCTAGGAGGATTAGCCATGGTAAATGTGTGGGTTACAGGGATAGAGGTAAGATGCTATTTCGGAGAACTGTGCAGACTCAGTGGGACAAATGGTCCCCCGCTACACTGCAGGAATTCCATGGTTCAATTCAATACTTAGCAAGGACTGTGAAAAGGTAAAGGAGATTGGATATCTCTGACAATACGGGATGTGATCAGTTTATTATGGAGAGAGGATCTTGGATCAGAAGGACAAGGTGTCAGATGAGTTTGGGTGGAGCTAAGAACCAGTAAGAGGCAGTAAGCATTGTAGGAGTTATTAACAGGCCACCAAACTGTATCACTACTGCAGGGCGTGGCATCAATCAAGAAACTAGAGGTTCATTTATCAAAGATAATACAGCAATCATGGGAGATCTCAACCTACATATGGGGCAGAATTTACCTCCCTCGCCAGCCATGGGAATGGTTGCGGGCTGGGAGTGGACCATGCAAGGGCCCCTTGACTTCAGGTGGGATTTTTTGGTCTTGGGGCAAGTGTGGCTGTAAAATCCCGCCCATGGACTGGATAAATCTAACGGGCACTGATACTGAAGAGAGCCAATTCTAGGGAATGTGCACAAGATGGTTTCCTGGTATGAAAATGTGTTGAGGAGCCATCTGGGGAGCAGGTAATTTTAGATCCAGCTTCATGTAATGAGAGGATTAGTGGATAATCTTGTTGTAAGAGAACCCTTAAGAAAGAGTGACCACAACATAAGGGAATTTTTCATTCAGGTCGAAACTAGGATCAGGATTTTATCTCATTGATGTAGCATGTGCTGTTCCTCAACCCAGCCCCTGGCAGATGCAACAAGCCATTAAATCTCCATTCAATTTGGCGAGACCTGTGATGTCCTGCCAGGCGGTGAATCCCGGCCTAGTGTCTTAAGCCTAAACAAAGGAAACTATGAAATTATGGGGAACAAGTTGGCTGTGGTGAACTGGAAAAAGATAATAGGCTACGGCTAGTATTTAAAGATTTATTTTATGTGGTTTACAACAAATATACATTCCTTTAAGGACCAGAAACCCAACAGGAAAAGTGAATCAACCGTGGCTAACAAAATAAGTTAAAGATTGTATTAGATCAAAGGAAGAAGCTTATAAAGTTGCCAAAAACCATGGAAAGCCTGAGAATTGGGAGCATTTTAGAATTCAGCAAAGGAACACCAAGAAAAAGAAAAGAGAGAATGAACGTTTGTTTTATGTTTATTAGTGTCACAAGTAGGCTTACATTAACACTGCAATGAAGTTATTATGGAAATCCCCTTAGTCGCCATCTGTTTGGATACACTGAGGGAGAATTTTAGTGTGGCCAATGCTAAATTCAGAATACGGAAGGAAATTGGAGCACCCAGAGGAAACCCATGCAGACACGGGGAGAATGTGCAGACGCCACACAGAAGGAGGCAGATGAGGCTCGGAGAACAGCATTCTCTGTTGGCCTGCGACAGGATCACGTGAAACTCTGAGTGGACATGTTGGTAAAATTTTACCCATCGATCCAAGCTGGGGATCAAACCCGGGTCCTTGGTGCTGTGAGGCAGCTGTGCTAACCACCGTGCCACCCATAAGAAGAGAATATGAACGTCAACTAATGAGAAACATACAAACTGACTGTAAAAGCTTCTTTAGAAATGTAAAAAGAAAAAAGATTAGCAAAGATATGTCTGGGTCTATTACCAGATCAGGAAGTGAGATTGTTCCATGCTGGAAGAAGAGACTTGACGAAGTTAGAGAAAGGGACTTGTGAAACAGCAGAAATGATGGAATATGCTTTAGTTATAAATGCAATATTGCTTGCATGTGTTGGGCTTGTAATTCAGGCAGTTACACAGAGACTGTTAGTTATTACTGTGCTTTCTAGTTGGGTTGCTGGCTGTTTGTAAAAATACTGGGGGAAGAATCCCGCTGGCATGAGTAAAGATGAAATGTGTTCCTTATAAACGTACATCCAATATAAGTGCAGAGATTAAGAGATGTCAAATACCGAGAAGTGAGCTTGTGGTATAACCCAATACTGAGAATTTTCACAACATGAGGACCCTGCAGGGGGATACAGATAGGTTCAATGAATGACAAATGGAATATAATGTGGGAAAATATGAAATTGTCTATTTTGGCAGGAAGAATAAACAGGTAGCATATTATCTAAACAGTGAGAGATTGGAGAGCTGTGAAATGCAGAGGGATCTGAGTGTCTGAGTCCATGAATCACAAAACACTAGAATAGAGATACAGCAAATAATTAGGAAAACTAACAGAATTTTATCCTTTACTGTGAGGAAAATTGTCTTTGAGAGTAGGGAAGTTATACAGGACACTGGTGGGACCACATCTGAAGCATTGTATACAGCAGTGGTCTCCTTATTTAAGGAAAGATGTAAGTATGTTAGGAATAGTAACACACTTTAACACAGAGAAACTTTACAATACGTACACAGGAATAGGTGGGTTGTCTCATGAGGAAAGGTTGAACAGGGGAGGATTGTATCTGCTGGGGTTTAGCAGAGTAAGAGCTACCTTTAAAATCCTGAGGGGTTTTGATAGAGTGGATGTGGAGAGGATGTTTCCTCTTGCGGGAGAATCCAGAACTAGGGGTCACTATTTAAAAATGAAAGGTCACCCATTTAAGACAGTGTGGAGAAGAAACGTTTCCTCTGAGGGTGGTGAGTTTTTTGGAACTCTCTTCCTCAAACAGCAGCAGAAGCAGAATTTTTGAATATGTTTAAGGAGAGGCAGATAGATTCTTGATTAACAAGAGCGGGCGGGGAGGTAGGTAGGAACATGGATTCGAGGCTGCGATCAGATTGATCATGATCTTATTGAATGACAGAGCAGGCTCAAGGGGCTGAGTGGGCCAACCTCTGCTTCTAATTCATGTGTTTGTATGTTCCTTATCTCTCAAACGTAACTGTCCTCAACATCACTGTACCCTGATCACATCAAACAGTTTTGTGAATAGCATGTGGCACATTCTAACAAGTTGATTTTGATTTGATTTGATTTATTATTGTCACATGTATTAGCATACAGTGAAAAGTATTATTTCTTGTGCACTATACAGACAAAGCATTGCGTTCATAGAGAAGGAAAGGAGAGGGTACAGAATGTAATGTTACAATCATTCTCCAGGGTCCTAAGGATGACACGGTGGCATAGTGGTTAGCACTGCTGCCTCACAGTGCCAAGGACCCGGGTTCGATTCCAGCCTTAGGTCAGTATGGAGTTTGCACATTCTCCCCTTGTCTGCATGGGTTTCCTCCAGATGCTCCACTTTCTTCCCACACTCCAAAAATGTACAAGTTAGATGGATTGGCCATGCCAAATTGTCCATTTGTGTCGGGAGGGATTAGGAGGGTAAATATACGGGGTTACAGGGATAGGGCCTGGGTGTGGTCGATGCAGATTGAATGGCCTTCTTGTGGGGATTCTATGATTCTAAGGATTGCCAAATCAAGAGACTGTAACAGTGTATTGTTAGAGGGTTTGAAAGAGTTAGAGTTTCAGAAGCATATTACGAGAGTAAAAGATCGAATTAGAGGCACAGCTTGCAAGAAGTTGCCTCACTCTAGCCCCACCTTGGTTAATATATCCCACCCCCCCCTCACTTGGTTGTGACATTAATCTGATACAAGTGCACCAATCCACTCCCTGTATCTGATATTTACTTGTTGTTTGTCCACACAGAGTCGGTGATGGCTGGTGGTGGATTCCAGTCATCGCACCGCTGATTGGTGGAGTTCTCGGGTCTGCCATCTATGTTCTGATCATCGAACTGCACCACGTAGAGACAGTTCCAAAGGAGAGCCTCTCTAACACAGAACAGCAAACGGAGGGGAAGGCAAAATATGAAATGATTGCCATCCAGAGCAACAAGTAGTGCTGAACATTGAACGAAACCCCATCCGTACGGGCTGGGGGGACGGGATCTGGGTCTGTGAAGAGAATATGGATTAATTTCAAAAAAAAGAGTTTCATTATTCACCTGACGAATGAGTTATGGGATCATGATCCTAATATTGCTAGGGGACACAGTTGTCAATCAGACAATGCAATCAATCTAATGTTACCTAGTGTTACCTTGACACATCTCTCAAATGGAGATGAGACAGAATTGAGACCAGTGCAATATTCAGAGAGGAATCCCTGATAAGTTATGATTAGGGAATGCATGTCAGGGGCAGGACATTGTAACTCACAGGTCTAACAACTCAATATTGTAGAGGAATTACATCAGCTGCTTTGCACGTGCCTGCTGTACCTTAGACCATCTTTTCCTGCTGTGTATTCTACTTATTTCACCCATATACATTTATTTATAGCTTTCAGCGTACAACCTTCATGCAGAGTAGTGTCTTGGAAGCTCCAACCACGTATATAAGAATGGCATGCCGACCAAAGATTTGTCAAGTGAAAACATGCTTCCAATTTACACTGTGTGTTGGGCAGATGGAATTTACATTTATCGGAAGCTTTAATGGTGTATTTTTATCAGTTTAAACAAATCTCACTGCAGACGCTTATATTTGTGTGTGATATTTTTACCTCCACAGGCCCAAGCCAAACTGTTTCTCAATATTGTTGCTTCCCAGAATAACCAAAACGTTTACCTGAATAAATTTTTTGACAATTAAAGTTAAAATTATTGCAACCTTTTGTCACAATCCCAGCTCACTTGATTGTGACTTTAATTTTTAATGTGTGCCTGTAATGTGGGTAAATGGGGTTACAGGACTGCACAAGAACAGTAAAAGAATAGCAAAAGAACAATGCATTTATTGAACACTACTCCTTCACCCCAATTATAACTTTATAGGTAAACACAGATTTGTAAGGAGAACACAAGTCACAGAATGTATCTTAAATCTTCAATAAGTCTGTGCAAACCAAAAGATAAAATACTTAGAATGCAAGCGACAGATGTCACCCAGTACATCTCTGGATGCCTCACCAAATCTCCCAGATGTTTGTCATACTGTGAGCCACTTAGTCTCTTTGGAATTCTGATTTTCACATGAGAGTTTCCAATCTCCATTCTCGAAGGACATGCTTTGGAATCTTCTCCCACACAAGGCTTTCTCTAAGATGCCTTCACCAAGGATCCATATCCAGAATTTCAACCTCTCCTTTCTGTATTCCTCTATCCTAAGTCAACATTTGTTTCCATCTTCCACACAAACTCTCAGGCACCCAGTCACACCAACAGAACTATTAGATCACAGACTATATCAGGTATCACCAACCTGAGGATTATTTCAGATATCTGGCTTCTCACTGGCCAACTTCTCTATGTCTGCGCCATTCAGCTCCATCTTTAAGTGGGAGCCTCTCTCTGCCCTTTTCTTTAACTTCAGTGAACAGTACTTTGTTCGAATTCCAATACATTGTCCCTTTGACTTCACTTTTCCTAGGATTCCTTTATTCATTCCCCAGTTTTTGGAACTTTCTATCTGTTAGCTTCTAGAACTTGCTTTCTGCCCCCCATATCTATTGTCCTGAACTGGCAGCCCCTGTGAAAAACTTCTTTTTTGGGGTAACCTTGTTCCAGGCTGAAAGCAATCGCTTCTCTTTTCCTTGTGAGTCTCTGGTTGCCAAAGTTTTTCTTTGTTTAAAGACCTGTAATTGCTTTCATATCATAAACCCTTATCGATAATGCAGGAAAAGTTTAAAGTGAAAATAAAATCTATAGACCTGTAGGCACCTGTGTTTAACATGAAGGTAAATGGAAGTTTTACTCTTTACTTTGTACACAAATATAGAAAAACAAGTTATACTTCAAAGTATACCTTATTTCTAGCACCCACAATAAAAGATAACATTTACATCCGTTTATGTGATGGTATTGTATATCAATGCTGTGTTCTTGTTAATGGATATCTTACAAATCAGTGGTGAAATATAGAAAATCCTAATGATGTCGTTGTCATGGCTTTGGTCTACTCTTCACTATCACATTTTTTTCCTGCTTACAACAGTATTCCAGCTTTACATTTAAGTGGGTGATTTACTTTCATATAATTAAAGATTATTTTAATATATATACTTACTTTTACATAATTGGACAATTTAAACCTAGCATTGTAACTGTGTAACTCTCAGAAAGAAACATCCACATCATCCTATTTCCTGTACTTCTTTATTTTAAAAATAATTCAAACATTAAACAATGGAGTCTATTCTGTCAACTGTTTCTGTGGGAACATTCCATCTCCTAACAACCCCTCAATTCACATCGAGATGCCTCACAACACCAGGTTATAATCCAACTGGTTTATTTGGAATCGCAAGCTTTAAGAGTGTTGCTCCTTTATCAGGTGAGGAAAGTGCAGCACTCCAAAAGTTCATGATTCCAAATAAATCTGTTGGATGTTAACCTGGTGTTGTGAGACTTCTTACTGGGCCCAACTCAGCCCAAAAGCAGCATCTCCACATCATCAATTCACATCAGTAGCCATTGTATCATCATATTTCATCTGGTTGAGAAAATTATTGCTGCAGACATCCTGGTACCTGTTGTAAGATTGGATCCAATTTTCAGGAATATTGCTAAAGCGTAAATATATATGTATATATATATATGGCTTGGCACATGTGTGTAAATCTTGTGTTCATTTTCACTATTGAAGATGATGCAGCATCAGATACAAATGCTTTAGATATCAACTCCTTGAATGTAAATGCAGAAATAGCCTCAGCTTGGTTTGAGACACTAAGGGTTGATCAGGTTGCTGGACCTAGAATCATAGGGTCATACAGGTTTGCAGCATGGAAACAGGCCCTTCGGCCCAACTTGTCCATGCTGTCCTTTTTTTAAAACCCTAAAGCTAGTCCCAATTGCCCATATTTGGCCCATATTCCTCTATTCACATCTTATCCAAGTAACTGTCTAAATTTTAAGAATGAAAATTGTACCTCCCTCTACAACTGCCTCTGGCAATTCATTCCAGACACACACCACTCTCTTTGTGAAAAAATTGCCCCTGTGAAGAACTTTTGTATCTCTCCCTTCTCACCTTAACCCTATGCTCTCTAGTTTTAGACTCCCCTACCTTTGGGAACCTGAAAACATTGAGGGCAGAAAAAATTCGAAGTGTAAAATGGACAAGTTTCTGGGCACGAGGCTGGCCAGACCGCGAGAGGCAAGAAACCTGGTGTGAACATGATTTTCCCCCTCTCGACCTATCTTACCTGCTCACCAAGCCCTTTGACCTGTACTATTTGGAGCCATTAATTTAATTGACTAATAGTCTTTGAGATCGGGATTCATTTAAACTGTTTGGAGAAAGGGTCTGTTGCTGGGATACATGTGCCACTTGTTAATACCCAGATAGCAACACAGGAACAAGAGTAAGCCATTCAGCCCTTTGAGCTTGTTCTGCCACGATGGCTAATCTCTTAACTCCATTCGCTCAGTTTTGTCCCATATCTTGTAAGTAACAAGCCCAAAGTGACTCAGAAGTGGCTACCAGTGGAGCCAATGAGACTATTTTACAGAGGCACCTATACACTGGCTTTGGGAACATTGGGAACATTCCCATTTTACCGTGTTAATTCAAAATGATTCAATGGGACAAATCCATTCACTTTTCACTGCTCTTTATTGTATCTGTAATGATAGTCTCCTGAAAATGTTGTCTTGCCAAGTTCTGCTGCTGGGTTATTTACTATCTTGTTGCCATGGGAGCCTGACACTGGCATGGCTCCACTTCGGAACACTTGTGCTGCCCACTGCTTTGTGTTTATTGTATCTATCCAGCACAATTGTATTTGATGTAGCCCGGCAACCAGCTCAATCACTTCTAGAAAAATGTGCTTACTTTTCATCTTGATGTATCGGTCAAGTTCCCCACATTTCCAGTTGAAATCTTCGTGGTTGTGTGCCATTTATTATAATGACGTTGCAGTGGGATATTTGCACAAACACTACTATCAGCTTAACATTCAGATCCTGGAGTCAATGAGGCAAAGGACGGGACTTAGCAACTCATTCGATACAATATCTGGACAACTCAGGTAGGGAAGGAGTAACCAGGAGTGTTTCAGAGTCAAATGTATTCTTTCTAATTCTATCTTCTACTCTCATCCTATCCTTTTAAAATTCTTAAACTCTATAACAATGCTTTAACTCACCCTCTTACCAATTTGGCCACTTACCTTATATTAAGTTGATTTTTCTCTACTCCCTAACTATGCCTATAACACTATATTCTGCACCGTCTCCTTTCCTTCTCTATGAACAGTATGTTTTGTCTCTTTGATGCGCAAGAAACAATACTTTTCACTGTATCCCTGTATATGTATATATGTCTATATCCCAATACAGGGGGGCATGGTGGCACAGTGGTTAGCACTGCTGCCTCACAACATTAGGGACGTGGGTTCAATTCTGGCCACGGGTTATTGTCTGTGTGGAGATTGCACATTCTCCCTATGTCTGCGTGGGTTGCCTCCCACAGTCCAAAGATGTGCAGGTTAGGTGGATTGGCCATGGTGAAATTGCCCCTTAGTATCAGGGGGCACAAAGCAGTAGGGTAAAGCAGTAGAGTTATGAGGATATGGCCTGGGTGGGATTGTGGTTGGTGCAGACTCAATAGGCCGAATGACCTCCTTCTACCCGTACAGGTTCTATCATGTAACAACATAACTCAAATCAAGAGGGAAGAAGATGAAGAGGTTATGAAAGAGAATCTAGAGTGATGGAGGCTTCTGCTAACAGTGCTGGAGTTCAGGCAAGCTGGGAGAGCAAGGGGGGGTGGGTGTGATGGGTGGTAGAGTGGGAAAAAAATGCAGCCATTGGACAATATGAAGCCAAAAGAGGATTTGAAGATCAGGGCTAAAGATGTGAACTCGATGCATTGGAGGACAGGAACAAGTGGAGGTCAACCAGTAGGAGGCAGCGGATTGGAGTGCTGGTGCCAAAATAGAATATGGGCTTCAAAATTCTAAGTGAGTCGGAGTTGTTTAAGATCGGGAGGCTGGAAAATAAATCATTGGACAAACCAAGGCGTGATGTGTTGAGGGCATGAATACAAATTTCATTAGTGATGAGGTTTGTAAGATGTTACTGCTGCCACCATGTTGTATGGTATTGGATACCATTCAGTAGATCTTACTGAAGCCTTTATAGTCTTAAGCCAATAACTCTATGTATTTATTAACTACAAGGAATATGTACATGTCACTCATAACCCCATGGGTTTGCAAAATCCTACTAACTGTCCTGGCTTAAGACAATTCACACCTCTTTAACCTGTGATTATCCCTCACTCCGAGCACACTGTTTATACCTGCGAAGGCTTGATTACCTGTAAAGATTCTCATTCCAATCATTCTTCACATTTCAATCTGTAATTATCTTGCAATAGCTTCTTTGCCTATATATGCTGTGTTTGTGAACTAACCTCCACTCACCTGATGAAAGAGCAGCACTCCAAAAGCCCGTGATTCCAAATAACCCTGTTGGACTTTAACCTGAAGTTGTAGGACTTCTTACCATGTAAAGGGTTCAAATTAGGAGCTTTCTCCATGCTTCCTTGTGCACAGGGCTCCATCCAACATTAAACTGACCCTAAGGTGTGGGTCATGTGCTGTCTCGCATCTCTGTGTGTATGATATTTACTCAGTCCCACATTAACCCCATATGTGCCCAGCCTTTCCAATACTATGAGGTTTTCAGTAGCGACCTGAGGAAGCCATGTTCAGGAAATGGAAATGAAAAATCTTGCCGATAGACTAAATAGAGGATTTGGATTTCAACTCAAGATCTGAAAGGACACAGAAATAGTACATCATTAGATTCAGTTTCAGGGGAGGTAATAGTGTGATGTGATGTGGTCTAGTAATCTCGAGACCCAGGGTGATGCTCAGGGAATATTGAATCCCACCATGGCAGATGGTGAAATTTGAATCCAATAAAAATCTGGAATTAAAAATCAAATGATGACCATTGTCGATTATTGTAAAAACCCATTTGATTCACTAATGCCTTTTAGGAAGGAAATCTGCCACTTTTATCTGGTCTGGCCTACATGTGACTCTCAACATGGTTGATTCTCAACTGCCCTCTGAAATGCCATACCAAAACACAGAGTCCAATGCAGTTGGAGATGAAAAATAAACACTGCCCCAGCCAGTGACGCTCACACACCATGAAAAAATTGTTTAAAAAGCAGGCAATTAGAAAGATATTGTTTGGGAATTTTAAGTATGGAGTTTTTGACAGGAGCTGACCAGGAAAGTTTCTGCCTAGATAAAGTTTCAGGTTTGTTTTATTGGTGTCACAAGTAGACTTACATTAACACTGTAATGAAGTTACTGTGAAAATCCCCTAGTCGCCATGCTCCGGTGCCTGTTCGGGTACACTGAGGGACAATTTAGCATGGCCAGTGCACCTAATCAGAACATCTTTCGGACTATGGGAGGAAACTGGAGCACTCGGAGGAAACCACACAGACAGAGGGAAAAAGTGCAGGCTACGCACAGACAGTGACCCAAGCCAGGAATCAAACCCAGGTTCCTGGTGCTGTGAGGTAGCAATGCTAACCATTGAACTGAAGGAAATTTTGGCCCATCCAGGATTTGGTGTCAGATAGACAGTCAGCAAATACAAATATATGTGTGTTGCTCTTCTCTTCTAGAAATCCAGATGGTGAAGGCTAGTACTAGAGCCAATTTTCAATCAGTGTTACTTACAGAGTTTAAACGTTATCAGGGGGCACCTTCTAACTCAACCACACTACACTTGTGATAAGTCTCTCCTTATATGTACTCAAACAAAAACCCAATTAATTTCCTCCACCTGCACAAAAATAAATACAGTTAATCTACAATTAATAGTGTGGATGCAAAGGTGAAAAGAAATAAGTAAATTTAAACTGGGACTTGTAACATTTCAGCATAGAGCATTGGGATCATTTCCGATACATTGCAAATAAGACTAGGTACATTCGAGCAGTGACTCTGGTAAAATGCTTGAAATTGTTAGCATTTCTTTGTGTAGAATAAACTGGTTCTGACTGGCCTTCTTCTGCATCCCAGCCAGAGCTAATGACAATATGGGTGGCATGATGGCACAGTGGTTAGCCCTGTTGCCTCACAGTACCAGGGACTTGGGTTCAATTCCTGGCTTGGGTCACTGTCTGTGTGGAGTTTGCATGTTCTCCCTGTGTCTGCATGAGTTTCCTCAGGGTGCTCTGATTTTCTCCCATAGTCCGAAAGTGCTGGTTAAATACATTGGCCATGCTAAATTCTCCCTCAGTGTACCCAAACAGGTGCCAAAATGTGGTGACTAGGGGATTTTTACAGTAACTTCATTGCAGTGCTAATGTAAGCCAACTTGTGACACTAATAAATGAACTTTAAAACTCCAACTATCATAGGTGTAGAGACAGTGACACAGACATTTACTTGTTAGGTTCTCCTATTAATCTCTAGTGGATACAGTTACAGTCCTTGCAAAACTTTGCAACCAACTTTTCAGAAACATGCAGCCCCTGATTTTAATTTCCCCAGCAGCCCTGATTCTATTGAAATGTCGTAGGTTTATCAGCTTAGGAGATTCATAGAATCCCTACAATACAAAAGGAGGCCATTCAGCCCATTGAGTCTGTACCGACCACAATCCCACCATGACCCTATCTTTGTAACCCTCATTTACCCTTATTGTGGTTAGGCACCTGGAGTGAAGCTTAAAACCACAGCTTTCTGACTCAGTACTCAGAGAATCACCAACTGAGCCAGGCTGAGTTCTTATTGTCTAATAATATGCCTCCTGGATTCCCAAGATGTGTTGCTTAGATGGAATTAGCCATTGGAAATGTGTGAGGTCACAGGGGTAGGTTGGAGGGAGGGCCCAGGGTAAGATGCTCTGTCAGGGAGTCGGTGCGGGTTTGATGGGCCGAATGACTTCCTCTGCACTGTAAGGATTCTATAAACATCCTGAGAGATTCTCACTTTTCCCAAAGTATGTAAGGCTGTATTATGCTGGTTATTAACATCTGTTATCTCACTTTATCATTAAAGAATAGTGTAATTTGTTGGGCTGAAGAGTTTTTCCTGTACTGTGTTGTTCTTTGTTCTTTTATTCTTAGTAAATGGTCCCGTTACGTTCCTATAATGAACCCTGCCTACAGTGACTAACTAAACTGCATCCTTCAAAGTTTAAAGTCTATTTGTTAGTGTCACAAGTCGGCTTACATTAACACTGCAATGAAGTTATCACGAAAATCCCCTAGTCACCACACTCCGGTGTCTGTTCAGGTACATTGAGAGAGAATTTAGCACGGCCAATGCATCCTTACCAGACTGTGGGAGGAAGACGGAGCATCCAGAGGAAACCCACGCAGACATGGGAAGAATGTGCAAACTCTGTGCAGGCAGTGACCCAAGCCAGGAATCAAACCCAGGTCCCTGAGTCAGCAGTGTTAAATATTGTGTCACCATAGCAACCTTAGTCAGATGAACTTGATTTTATGAGATAGCCTTTCCAGAAAGATCAGAGATTGTAAATATTAAGACCGTAAATGGAATAGAGGATTAATTAGATTTGTGCATTTATCTTGTTACACCAGGATGTCAAAGCAGCCATGGGGCACCATCACACCAGCCCCTTTCCCTCTGGGTCACCAGAGGATGTCCAGGCTGGACATTGACCAAGCTGTGGAGAGACTGCACAGCGGCCGAGGAGCTCGAGCTCCACCCGGTGGAGAGCAGCGGCACGGCAGGCAGGCGGAGACGAGAGCCGCACAGCAGCAGCAGCGCAAGGTGCTGAGGCCGGAGCAGCTGCAGCAGCTGCTCCACCGCCTGTGCCACGGGGCAGCGGAGCGGGCCAGCGACCGGCAGCGAGTCCCGCAGGGAAGAGTCAGGGACATGGGCATCCTCAATTCATACGCATGGAACGGATGGAACTAAAGCGCCCTTTTTGCACAAAGATTGATCACTGGCCGCCTGGCCTGAAACCATCTCCTGGATGAACATCAACCAGCTCCAAAAACTGAGAAAAAGAAGCAAAAATGTGTACAAATTTTATCCTGTTCATGAAAAGATAAATTTGGAGTTAAAATACAAAATGTCTGGAGGTGACTCTTGGCCATGTCCCGTTTGAAATGTCTCCCTATTATATCAATGGGCCAGATGTTGCATCCAGCTCTTGCATTCACTACATTTACCCACAAACTTTGCAGCCAAACTTACTGTGGGGCAGATGTTTCAAAGATAGGTGCAATTGTAAATTCCACAGCTGGTAAGGGGACAGCTGCGGAGGAAGACTATCTATCTATCTATCTATCTATCCATCAATCAATCTATCCATCTCCCTCTATCTCTTTTCTATATCTATCCGTCTATCTACCTATCTGTTTATCTCTCTCTCTCTCTGTCTATCTATCTATGTATCTATATATACCTATCTGTCTATATCTATATCCATCTATCTATCTATCAATTTATTTATCTTCCTTCTGAGCTGGATGGCACCCTATCAGCCCTCCAGCTTCAAGATACTGTGGCATGGTGGCAGGGACTCACGTTCGATTCCTGGCTTGGGTCACTATCTGTGAGGAGTTTGCATGTTCACCCTGTGTCTCTGTGGGTTACCTCTGAGTGCTCTGGTTTTCTCCCACAGTCTGAAAAACATACTAGTTAGGTGCATTTGCCATGCTAAATTCTCCGTCAGTATACCTGAACAAGTACTGGAGTGTGGCAACTGGGAAATTTTCACAGTAATTTCTTTGCAATGTTAATATAAGCCTACTTGTGACACTAAAATATAAACTTTAAACTATCCTCCTTGGATATAAATTGCACTCTCCAACTATTAATTGGCCAATTCCTAATTCAGGGAAAATCACTGCTGGGTGACTCTTCCCCACATAGTGCAGGATCAGCACCCCCATTTAATCCCCGCCATTGGGGATTGGATCCAAAACCCCAAATCCTGTCCTTGCTTAGAGAAACATTTCATTTTGGTGTCTCTCACAGAGATTCTGTGACTGGTGTGAACAGAGCAAGCAACTATATCTCCTGAACCAATCAGATTTAAGAATTTTGATTGAGACCCGCAGAGTCTAAACCAGGAAGTGATGGTTAAAATTGTTCAGTCACTGGCCAATCTTGTAAAGGATGAAAAAGAAAAGGATCAAAAAATAAGGGAGAAAAGTAACAGGAAAGAAAGATTGAAAAAATATTATTTCTGGAAAAATGTCAGAATTTTCCATGGGTTGTTTTTATCAATCCTGCCATTTATCTACATTGGATTACTGTTAATTAGAAGCTTTTGTAAAGAATTTTACTGACCCTCCTGCCATGGGAATCAGAGCGGACAAAGGGTGGACCATGGAAAGATTGGGTGACTTCGGGCAGGATTTTCCAGTTTCAGAGCAAGCGTGGCTGGAAAATCCCATCCTGTAAGTTGCAGTGAGAAGTGAATCGATGGCACATGCGTTGACCTTGACTTATTGCAATGGTCAAGAGCTTCAATAGGAAGGCACAAGTGTTTCCTCAAGGCACACGTCACCACTCAGCTCTGCAGCATAATGTAGCACAAGTGTACGGGACAGAGCTCATAGTGCAGCGAATAGAAATCATATCTGTAGGATTGTCAAAAAAAAAGATTTGCCACCAAAACTAATAAAAGTTTTTTAGAGATTAGGTTAGAGCAACACAGCATGGGAAACAGGCCCTTTGGCCCAACGAGCCCGCGCCGCCGTCATAACTATATAGTAACAATTCCATTATCCTATTCTAATTTTAGGTTATTCCTAGTATGGAAGAGTCTCAATGTAGGGACAATTTGTTTCCCAATCAGTCTAAGAGCGAATTTTTTGGGATGTGGGAGGAAACCGGAGCGCCCGGAGAAAACCCACGCAACCACGGGGAGAACGCGCAAACTCCCGCAGACACCGGCCCAATTCCAAGTGTCTGCACAGCTACAGCGATAGTCACTGAGCTGTCATGGTGCCCTTCAGATGGTCCAGATAAAGCACTCATTTACGACATGAAGCACCAGGCAACCCATGAATCAACATCCAAGAGCTGTCCTCGCACCACCTTGAGTAATGATTATTACTAGTCCTCATCTGAAGGATGTAGTTCTATTTTTGTGGAAATGCAGACCAGTAAATTTGTGCTGCTGACTCTGCTGGCGACCCGGGTTCGATTCCTGACCTCAGTTACTGTCTGTGTGGAGGGTGCACATTCTCCCCATCTCTTCGTGCGTTTTCGCCAAGTGTTCCGGTTTTCTCCCACAGCCCAAAGATGTGCAGGTTAGGGGGATTGGCCTTGCTAAATTGCCCTTTGATGTCCCAAGTTGTGTGGTTGAGTTAGATTAGCCATAAGAAATGTTTGGGTTGTTGTGGGCTTGGGGAGGGCGGGGCGGGGGGTGGGGTGGGGGGGTGTCAGTGGTAGAAGGCCTGAGTGGGAAACTGGTAGTGAATCAGTGCCAACCCAATGGGCCAAATGGCCTCTTCTGCACTGTAGGGGTTCTATAATTTCATCAAAGTGCACCCAAACGTTAGGTAAGATAACATGTTTATTTATTTAACAAATCTCTTGTATAATTAAGCTTGACTGTTGGTAGATAACTGCCTGTAATTCAGCAATTTGAATTCCACCTCGGAATTCAAACATGTAGGCTGGAATTTTCCAGCCTTAGCTATAGCTGGGATTCTCCAGTCCCGCTGCAGTGAATGAAGTTCTGGCTGAGCACCAAATTCTCTGCTGACAGCAGTGGTGGAATGAACGTTATCAAAGAATTCCAGCTGTAACCGGGTCTGACAGTCACCTTTACAATGTTGGATATGTACAAGTATAGTGATTATTTCACCAGACTTGTAGGCCAGAATTTTATCAGCTCATCTGCTATCAGAGCAAGGGAGGGACAGATCATGACGTGGTCTATGGGCCTCGCGTAGGATTTTACGGTTTTAGGATGAGAGAGGCTTAAAATTCCACCCATAATGCAGAGATCCCAGACTAAAGCTCTGGGAACATGCATTCAAATCTCATCACGGCAGCTAGTGGAACTTAAATTCAATTAGTAAAAGATCTGGAATATAAAAGCTAGTCTCAGTAAAGATGACCATGAAACAATCATCGATTATTGTAAAAAAATTATCTGATTCACTCATGTCCTTCAGGGAAGGAAATCTGCCATCCTTATATCTGGTCTAGCCTACATGACTCCAGATCCACAGCAGTGTGGTTGATTCTTAAAATGCCCTCTGAAATGGCCATTCAGTTCAACTAGGGCAGCTAGGGATGGCATCCTGTCGATGGCATGATGGCACAGTGGTTAGCACTGCTGCCTCACAGTGCCAGGGACACAGGTTCAATTCCCAGCTTGGGTCACTGTCCGTGTGGAGGTTGCATGTTCTCCTCGCGTGTACATGGGTTTCTTCCGGACGCTCCCGTTTCCTCCTAAAATTCATGCTAAATTCTTCCTCAGTGTACCCGAACAAGCACCAGAGTGTGGCGACTAGGGGATTTTCACAGTAACTTCATTGCAGTGTTAATGTAAGCCTACTTGTGACACTAATAACTAAAGACCCCTGAGCCTCTCAGTTGATGCAATTCTGGGGCTAAAAAAAAATAAGCTTTAAAAAAAGTCCCATGAAACAATATTAAAGAAGAATAAAAGAATGTTAAAAAATAAATTGAATATTTCTAATAACTCATAAATTTAACATTAAATTTTAAATGTTTAGATAAATTATACCAAAATCGTGTTATAAATTCATGCATATTTAATCATTGAAAAAATCAGATAAATATTCAAAGTCATATTAAAAAATCATACAAAATTAACATTAAAAGGCAGATAAGTGTCATTAATATTAAGTCAAAATGCCATATAAATGATTAATTTAAAAGTCAGATGCTCAGAATCATGTCAAAAAGATAAAATAACTTCATAAGGAGTTGAAAAATCTTATCTCTTGCAGTTGCTTTACAAGTGTCACAATCTCAATCGAGATCAGAAACTTCCTTTTTAATAAGATCTGAAATTCCAGTTACTTACTGAAAGAAAGAGGCCACAAAACAGAGAAATCTATTCTGTATAAAAGTCAAACAAAGCAAATACTAAATTCCAACCTGGCCAACTCTAAATCTATAAATTTAACATGAATTAATAGGTAGTTGATTATGAAATATCGATTAAATGGCAGATATAACTAAAACAAGGGATGGTGTTCCCATGTGTCCGCTGCACTTGTCCTTCCAGATGATAGTGGTCTTGAGTTTGGAATTTGCTGCTTAAGAAGCCTTGGTGAGTTCCTGCAGTGCATCTTGTAGATGGTGCACACTGCTGCTACTGTTTTGGTAGTGGAGGGATTGAATGGAAAAGTAAGGGTTACAAATCAAACTTTGTCCTGGGTGGTGTTGAGTTTGAGTGTTGTCGGAGCTGCAGTCTTCCAAACGAGTGAGGAGTATTCCATCACACTCTGACCTGTACCTGGTAGATGGTGGGCAGGTTTTGGGGAGCCGGGTGATTAGTTACTCTCTGCAGAATTCCCATCTCCATGGTGCATCGAGCCTCCTCAATCCCAATTTTTGTCAATTTTACAAAACTAAGACTGGGATTTTCTTATCTCATTGCAACAGGACCTGTTGCGGGAGACTGGGCAGCTGGAGAAAATGCCCATTGATTTTCAGCGAGACTGGAAAATCTCATCCTTAGGCTCATGACTCGAGTAGAGTTTTGCCTGTAGTTTTAAGAAAGCACATTTATTAGTCACGAATAGACTTGCATTCACATAGTAATGAAGTTACAGTGAAAATCCCCGACTTGCCACACTCTGATGCCTGTTCAGGTACACTGAGAGATAATTTTAATACGGCTAATGCACCAAGATCAGTAACTTTCTTTTTAATAAGATCTGAAATTCTAGTTACTTAATGAAAGAAAGAAACCATAAAACAGAAAAATATATATCAGTACAAAGGTCACGTCTTGGGACTGTGGGAGGAAACTGGAGCACCTGAAGGAAACCCACGCAGACATGGGGAGAATGTGCAAACTCCACAAAGACAGGCACCAGAGGCCAGAATTGAACCTGGGCCCCTGGCACATTTTTCGACACTAAAAGGCAATTTACTATGGCCAATCCACCTAACCCACATACGCTTGAATACTAAGGAGAAATTGATCATGACTAATTGAACCAACCTACACATCTCATAGAGCAGCCTGGTGTCACATTGGTCAGCATTGCTGCCTCACAGTGCCAGGGATTTGGGTTCAATTCCAGCCTGATGTCACTTTCTATATGGAGTTTGCATGTTCTCCCTGTGCCTGTATGGATTTCCTCTGGAACCATAGAAAGTGCAGAAAGAGGCCCTTCGGCCCATTGAGTCTGCACCAAACACAATCCCACCCAGGACCTATCCTGATATATTATACCCACTAATCCCTCTAACATATGCATCCCTAGACACTAAGGGACAATTTCTTAGCATGACCAATCAACCTGACCTGCACATCTTTGGACTGTGGGAGGAAACCAGAGCACCCAGAGGAAACCCATGCAGACACGAAGAGAATGTGCAAACTCCACACAGACAGTGACCCAAGCCAGGAATCGAACCCAGGACCCTGGTGCTGTGAAGCAGCATTACCAACCACTGTGCTACTGTGCTGCTCTCTGGGTACTCCAATTTCCTCCCACAGTCTGAAGATGTGCTGGTAAGTGGATTGGTCATGCTAAATTGACCCTAGTGTCAGGAGGAATAGCTAGGGTAAATATGTGGTGTTACAGGAATAAAGCCTGGGTGGTCGGCACAGACTTGATGGGCCGAATGACCTCCTTCTGCACCGTAGGGATTCTATAATTTTTGGACACTAAGCAGCAATTTCCCATGGCTAATCCATCCAACCTACACATCTTTGGACTGTGGGAGGAAACCGGAGCAAGCATGAGGAGAATATGCAAACTCCACGTAGACAGACAACCAAGGCTGGAATCGAACCTGGGACCCTGGCGCTGTGAGACTGCAGTGCTAACCACTGTGCCACCATGCACCCACTTTTCTTCTTCTACAGTACCCTTGCCTTTGAGCTGACAAACCCCAGGTTCAAATCCCACTCCAGAACTTATTGGTCATAGAAGCAGCAATCTCAAATCAGGTTAGGACCTGGCATGAAAAATCCTTCGAGTGCTCTACACCATCAAAGGGGAAAAGTACATCAAAACACATCAAAGAAAATTCTTCCTTCTCCCTGTCTGACTACAATCCTTTCAACAATTCCATGAGCTGCGCCTCAACATCTTTTGTGGTTAAAATGATGGGGGTGGATTTTTCTTTCCCAGGTCCTGAAATTATGGGATGGCCAAGCCTCAGGGAATATGGGAAAAGGAAGAGGCGAAGAGGAACGACTGTCCCAAGTAAGGAGCAGCAACCAACTCTTTCGGGTCTTTATTTTTGTATTATTCCTTCACGGGATGTGGGCATCGCTGCCTAGGCCACCATTGCCCATCCCTAACTGTTCTTGAGAATGCTGTCACTGGTTAGATCAGGTGTCACCAGCAAGAACAGTTTATTGCCAAATTATAGTTGGTGGCGGTGAGCTGTCATCTTGAACCGCTTGTGGCATGGGTACATCTACAACGATGTCTGGGAGGGAGTTCCGGGATATCCCAAACGGTGCCCAAGCACTTTGCAGCCAGACTCACCCAGAACACGTGCCATTCTCACAAAGAATGACAAAGTGTGAAGACGATTGTGACCCAGACTGCGACTGAGGGGTACAGCGCGGATCGCTCTGCAATTTTCACCGTTATGAACACTTGGGGCGGAATCTTCTGATGGGTCACAGTGGCGAGCTTTTCTGCAGGGAACGGAGATTGAACTGAGTGCTGAATTCTCCTTCCCCGCTGGCTGAGGTGGCAAGGCGTGAATGGCCAGTAAAATCACACCCTTAGTTTTTTTGGAGGGAATACTTTGTTTTATGGTGTGCAGCACTTCAGGAGTAGTTGAATTTATTTATGAATGTCACAAGTAAGCTTACATTAACACCGCAATGAAGTTACTGTGAAGATCCACACACCCATGTTTCATTATACTAAATATCCGTGAACATAGGCTGTTGTACAGGCAGATAGTTAATACCTGCCTTGTAGTTACCACTTTGTATGTCAACAACTTGCTTTTTTCCTTTAAAATTCTTCTGCCTTGCTCATAAGGTAAGAAGCTTGTTACCTCCTCCGTTGCTAAGTAACAGGAGCTCAGTGGAGGTAGCGTTTTTTTGTCAGCTGCTGTTTGTCGCTATGGCAATTACTATATATTTTCTTTCAAATTGAAAACCTGAGGAAATCTAGCCCCTTTTTTCAGCGCTTGTTGGTATTTTGTTGCGATACGTGTTGACATGCTGAAGAATATTCCAGCATTTCTCCATATTGTGTCCTGTAAGCGCCAGTAAATTACACCAAGGAATCTATCATCGAAAATAGGCTGGAAAAATGTATGGAAGTTTCAAAAGTTTCTCGCAATGTCTCTGATCACACAAGATAGATAGGCAATTTTAAAACAATTTCTATGTCTGACCTCCTCAGCGTTTAAACATGTAGCTCCTCACATTAATTGGCTTTTATTGCCTTCAATTGCCTGAAATGGGAAAGATATCCCCCCAGGCCCCCTTCACACAACACCCCATTCCACAGGACAAATATTGACCAAAGGCAGAGTTGTTATACCCTGGCAATGAAATATTTTACATTTCTGGCAGTTATCATCAAGCACCTTTTAAGTCAGACAGTAAACTGAGACACCCACCCCCTCCGCCATCTGCCCTCTCAGTTAATAAATCCCATATTGTAGCGCAGTGGGTAAGGTCGCTGCCTTATAGCCAGAGGTACCTGGGTTCAAGTCTCATCTCAGGGCTTGATGGTCAAGGAAGGTGCCCTTCTAGTATAGAACATAGAAAATATGGCCAAACAATTGAGTATCAACCTGAAAAAAAGCCTTCCAAGATGCACCAATGGTGGGCAGTAAGTGCGGGAGAGATTCCTGATCAGCCATGCTTGGTGTGCAGTGATCTCACTCAAGCTGTAGGTGTCTTAGAGTCCCAGGCCAGAATTTTACCATCCCACCTGACACAGGAATCGGAGCAAGTGAGGGGTGGACCATTTAAAGATTTGTTGACCTCGGGCAGAATTTTATGGCTTTGGGACAGGAGAGGTCATAAAATCCCTGCCCTTAGGATCATATAGTACAGAAAAGGCCCTTCGGCCCATTGAGTCTGCACTGGCAAAGGTGCGCTAATCCCGTTTTCCTGCACTTGCCCCATATTGAATATTATGATATTTCAAGAGTTCATTCCCATATTTTTTAAAGGTTGTAAGGTTTCTAGCCTCTAGTACCTTCCCAGGCAGTGCATTCCAAATTCCTCTGAGTGAAAATATCTTTTCTCAAATTCCCTCTGAATCTTCTGCGCTTTTACCCTAAATCTATGCCCCCTCATAATTGGCCCCTCAACCAAGGGGAGCAGCTGCTCATAACCTTATACACTTCAATCATGTTCCTCCCTCAGCCTTCTCTGCACTAAAGAAAACAATCCAACCGTTCTAGTCTCTCCTTATAACTCAAAAACTCCATCCCAGGCAACATCTGGCAATAGATTACAAACCTATACCAGGAAAAACTTTGCTACAATAAAAAAGTGCCTTGTGCACCATCGGATGCAGGAAGAGAAGCAACAGAAATAAATTGAAGAGGAACATAGTGTCATGGCCAATATCTATTCCTCAATGATCAATATCCAGGGTATCCAGGGAGAGGGTTGGTCCACTCAAAGACAAGGGAGGGAATCTATTTGTGGAGCCAGAGGAAATAGGAGAGTATTAAATGAGTGCTTTGCTTCAGGAATCATCAAAGAGAAAGACTTGGTGGATGATGAGTCCAGGGAAGGATGTATAGATACTTTGAGTCATGTTGAGATCAAAAAGGATGAAGTATTGGGGTTCTTGAGAAGCAAAAAGGTAGACAAGTCTCCAGGGTCTGATGGAATATACCCCAGAATACTGAGAGAGGCAAGGGAGGAAATCACTGGGGCCTTAAGAGAAATCTTTTCATCCTCACAGGCTACAGGAGAGGACTGGAGAATAGCTAAAGTTGTTCCTTTAAGAAGGGTAGCAAGAATAATCCAGGTAATCACAGGCCGATGAGCCTTACATCAGTGGAAGGGAAATTATTGCAGAGGATTCTTCGAGACAGAATTTATTCCCACTTGGAAATAAGTGGACGTATTAATGAGAGGTAATGTGGTTTTGTGAAGGAGAGATCATGTCTCACAAACTTGATTGAGTTTTTTGAGGAAGTGATGAAGATGATTGATGAGAGTAGGGCAGTGGATGTTGTCTACATGGACTTCAGTAAGGCCTTTGATGAAGTCCCTCATGTCAGACTGGTACAGAAGGTGAAGTTGCATGGGATAAAAGGTAAGCTGGCAAGGTGGATACAAAACTGGCTCGGTCAAAGAACTCAGTAAGAATTTAGCAACACCAATTATTAATCCAACCGATTTATTTGATAGTAAAATAGCGAGCTTTCAACACTCCCGTGTCTTCATCAGGCAAGTGCAGTGTTCTGGTCTGCAATAGCACACATCAGCACAGACAGTCAGAGATTGCTGATTAGAATGCGAATCCTTACATCTAACCTGCTATTCAAGTGTTAAAGTGGCTAACAATGTGTGTGAAGGGGATCCTGAGCATTGTTAGAGAGTTGTGTATTTTCTCCAGACCGCACTTACTGTGCTGTCTGGAGAAAATACACAACTCTCTAACAATGCTCAGGATCCCCTTCACACACATTGTTAGCCACTTTAACACTTGAATAGCAGGTTAGATGTAAGGATTCGCATTCTAATCAGCAATCTCTGACTGTCTGTGCTGATGTGTGCTATTGCAGACCAGAACACTGCACTTGCCTGATGAAGACACGGGAGTGTTGAAAGCTCGCTATTTTACTATCAAATAAATCGGTTGGATTAATAATTGGTGTTGCTAAATTCTTACTGAGTTCTTACCACTCCAATCCAACGCCGGCATCTTTACATCATGACTTCGGTCAAAGAAGACAGAGGGTAAGAGTGGAAGGGTGCATTTCTGAATGGAGGGCTGTGACAAGTGGTGTTCCTCAGGAATCAGTGCTTGGACCTTTGCTATTTGTATTATACATAAATGATTTGGAAGAAAATGTGACTGATTTGATTAGTAAGTTTGCAGATCTCACAAATATTGATGGATTTACGGATAGTGATGAGGACCGCCAGAGAATACAGCAGGATATAGATCGATTGAAGACTTGGGCAGAGAGATGGCAAGTGGAGTTTAATCCAGACAAATGTGAGGTAATGCATTTTGGAAGGTCTAATACAGATAGGAAATATACAGTAAAGGCAGAACTTTTAAAAGTATTATAGGCAGAGGGATCTGCATGTACAGGTACACAGGTCACTGAAAGTGGCAATGCAGGCGGAGAAGGTAATCAAGAAGGAATACAGCATGTTTGCCTTCATTGGCTGGGGCACAGAGTTTAAAAATTGACAAGACATGTAGCAGCTTCATAGAACCTTAGTTAGGTTGCACTTGGAACATAGGGTTCAATTCTGGTTGCCACACTATCAGAACGATGTGGAGGCTTTGGAGAAGGTACGGAAAAGATTTACCAGGCTGTTGCCTGGTATGGAGGGCATTAGCTATGAGGAGAGGTGGGAGAAACTTGGTTTGTTCTCACTGGAGCGATGGAGATTGAGGGGACACCTGACAGAAATCTACAAGATTATGAGAGGCATGGACAAAGTGGATAGTCAGAAGCTTTTACCCAGGATGGAAGAGTCAATTACTAGGGGGCACAGGTTTAAGGTGCGAGGGGCAAGGTTTAAAGGAGATGTATGAGGCAGATATTTTACACAGAGATAGTGGGTGCCTGGAACTTGTTGCCAGGGGAGGTAGTGGAAGCGGATACGGTAGTGACTTTTAAGTATTGACAAATACATGAATAGAATGGGAATAGAGGGATATGGTTCTTGGAAGGGTAGGGAATTTTAGTCAGAGTTAGTTTAGAACTCTGCTTACTTCTTAGAATAGCGCCATGAAATCTTTTACTCCCAAAAGACAGTTGGGGCCTTGATTTAATATCTCATCTGAAAGATAATGAAGCAGTGCACAGATGCATTAGCCTAGATTAGGTGCTTCAATCTCTGGAGGGGGCCTTGTCCCTGTGACCGTCAGATATTGAACTGGCACTAGGAGAGGAATTGTGAATTATTTGATGGAAAACAGTGGGGGGAGTGGGGCTAGAGGAACTTCTCAACTTCTGTCATTTTCTTTCACATTGGCAGCCAGCGTTATGGTCTGTTGGAAAGAACAATCATCTTGTAAGTCATGCCCTGCCAGGTATTCTTGTTGAATTCCCCACCCACTCGTACTCCTGCCCTAAGCTGTAAACTACCCCCACAGGATTTACCCTTCTGGTCTGCCTCCCACCCTGTGAAAACAGCAGCATAATGGAACACTCTGGTGCACATTAACTCCCTGTACGGTGACACAGTGGTTAGCACTGCTGCCTCACAGCACCAGGAGCCTGAGTTCAATTCCCAGCTTGGGTCGCTGTCTGTGTGGAGTTTGCATATTCTCCCCATGTCTGTAAGGGTTTTCTCCCACACTCCAAAGATGTGCTGGTTAGGTGGATTGGCCATGCTAAGTTGACTCTTAACATGGGGGAATTAGCAGGATAATTATATGAGTTTACAAGGATAGGACCTGGGTAGGATTGTTATCAGCACAGGTTTTGATAGACCAATTGTACAGATTATATTGTAGAGATTCTATGATTCTAGGCCCTTTTAAGGGCTTCAATTAGCTACAAAGCCAGAGGGCCATCCATAAGCCTTAGAAATAACAAACTAGAAGACGGAGTAGGCCATTCGGCCCTTTGAGTCTGCTCCACACACATCATGATCATGGCTGATCATCAAATTCAATATCCTGTTCCCCCCACTTCCCACCATATACTTTGATCCTTTTAGCCCCAAGGGCTATTGGTACCACAGGCTTTACATGGAGGAGGTGGGTGGGGAGTTGGGTGGGAAGGGGCATGTTTGAGTGGAGGGGCAGTGGGTGGAGATCCTGCCAACTTCTCTCACCTGATGAACTGACTCCCTCCCCCATCACCAAACACACTATGAAGAAGGGCACTAAGCTCTGCCCATGGCATTGGATGTGGGCTTCTCCACTCAACAAGTGTGATTGTTTGCCGTGTAGACATGGTGCAGAGCGGGAGCGTCGCTTGAAGGAGATTTTCCGCAGTGTCGCCATGGCGTCGCTGGGAGCTCTGTGGTCTGAGTTAGAAAGTTGCAGCTTCAAGTTACACGTCAGGGATCTGCGCATAAATTTTAGGCTGAGGTTTTGAAGCAACACTGAGTGATTTCTGCATATTTCAACAGTTTTGTCATCACTCCTGATGTCAGACTTGTGACACTAAATCCAACCTGTGCAACAATATAAATGTTCAGTTTGAATGGATTCAAACAAAAGAGCAATACTGGTCTATTTTAGAACATAAAGCAATCTATAATAAATCTTTTTTGCAAATAATAGAATGGGAAGTGAATTCTCCAATCTGTTAGTAATGGGAGATTTTCAGGGCAGTGAGTTATTGTAAGAGTGTACATCACTGCAGGGGATTGTTGTCAGGGTGTACATCACTGGGAGAAGGAATGTCAGGGTGTATATCACTGGGGGGGAATGTTGTCAGGGTGTACATCACTGCGGGAGAAGGAACGTCAGGGTGTATATCACTGGGGGGGAATGTTGTCAGGGTGTACATCACTGGGAGAAGGAATGTCAGGGCGTATATCACTGGGGGGGAATGTTGTCAGGGTGTACATCACTGCGGGGGAATGTTGTCAGGGTGTACATCACTGGGAGAAGGAATGTCAGGTGTATATCACTGGGGGGAATGTTGTCAGGGGACATCACTGGAGAGGAATGTCAGGGTGTATATCACTGGGGGGGAATGTTGTCAGGGTGTACATCACTGGGAGAAGGAATGTCAGGGTGTATATCACTGGGGGGGAATGTTGTCAGGGTGTACATCACTGGGAGAAGGATTGTCAGGGTGTACATCACTGGGGGGGAATGTTGTCAGGGTGTACATCACTGGGAGAAGGATTGTCAGGGTGTACATCACTGGGGGGGAATGTTGTCAGGGTGTACATCACTGCGGGGGAATGTTGTCAGGGTGTACATCACTGGGGGGATTGTTGTTCAGGGTGTACATCACTGTGGTGGGATGTGGTCCGGGGTGTACATCACTGTGGGGATGTTGTCGGGGTGTACATCACGGTGGGGAATGTTGTCGGGGTGTATATCACTGGGGGGGAATGTTGTCAGGGTGTACATCACTGGGAGAAGGAATGTCAGGGTGTATATCACTGGGGGGGAATGTTGTCAGGGTGTACATCACTGGGAGAAGGAATGTCAGGGTGTATATCACTGGGGGGGAATGTTGTCAGGGTGTACATCACTGGGAGAAGGAATGTCAGGGCGTATATCACTGGGGGGGAATGTTGTCAGGGTGTACATCACTGCGGGGGAATGTTGTCAGGGTGTACATCACTGCGGGGAATGTTTTCGGGTGTGGCAATCCTGTGTGGGAGAATGTTGTCCAGGGTGTACAGCACTGGGGGGAATGTTTGTCGGGGTGTAACAATCACTGCGGGGGAGTGTTGTCAGGGTGTACAGCACTGCGGGGTATGTTGTCGGGGTGTACATCACGGGGGGGGATTGTTGTCAGGGTGTAAATCACTGTGGGGGAGTTTGTCGGGTGTACATCACTGTGGGGGGATGTTGTCCGGGGTGTACCTCACTGGGGGGAATGTTGTCTGGGTGTACATCACTGGCGGGAGTAATGTTGTCAGGGTGTACATCAATGGGGGGGAATGTTTGTCCAGGGTGTACTCACTGGTGGGAATGTTGTCAGGGTGTACATCACTGGGGGAGATGTTTTGTCAGGGGTGTACATCACTGGGTGGGGAATGTGTCAGGTGTACGTCACTGGGGGGGGAATGGTGTCAGGGTGTACATCACTGGGGGTAATGTTGTCAGGTGTACATCACTGCAGTGGATTATAGTCAGGGTGTACATCACTGGCGGGGGGAATTTGTCAGGGTGTACATCATGCGGGGAATGGTGTCAGGGTGTACATCATGGGGGGAATGTTTGTCATGGTGGTACATCACTGGGGGGAATTGTCAGGGTGTAACATCACTGCCAGGGGATTGTTTGGTCAGGGTACATCACTGCGGGGAATGTTGTCGGGTGTACATCCTGCAGGGGATTGTTGTCGTGTGTACTCACTGGAGGGTGACTGTTTTCGGGGTGTACATCACTTGGGGGGAATGCTTTCGGTGTGTACATCACTGGGAGGAATGTTGTCGGGGTGTATATCGCAGTGGGGTGGGGTGGGGGGGGTAATTGAGATGCTACGCGTTCTGCACACTTCTCAACATGGCTGCATCTACCTAAAATTCATTATTAATGATTTTTTTCGATATCTCCTTGGCTGGTTTGCTCTCTTCTCTGCAGTGGGCTGAATGTTGCAGAAAGATTAGATGCACAAAGCAGGAATTGCAAAGTGGAGCAAGCTATCTCTACCTGAACTAAAGCTGCAGACTATTGCAGTAAGAAGTCACCACAGTCCCAGATGGCCACAGGCTGCTCTCTCCTTTGAGGGGGGAAGCTGACTACTGGTGATTTAACCTGAGGATCACCACATCACAGGCTAGGGGAAAGGTTGAGAAAGCCTTCATGAATAACCTCAGCCGATACGGGAATTGAACCCACACTGTTAGCGTCACTCTCCATTATGAACCAGCCATCTGAGCTAAACTGATCCCTAATAGAGAGGATTGGTTAGCTCACAGGGAACAGAGAGTAAGCATAAATGGTTCGTTTTCAAGTTGGCAAGATGTGATGTGTGAGGTGCCACTGGAATCAATGCTGGGGCCTCAACTATTCATCATTTATATCAAGGACCCAAAGTGTGGTTGTAAATTTGTTGATTACACAAAGATAGAGAGGAAAATAAGTTGTGAAGAAGCCACAAGGTGCCTGAACTGTGGCATTGAGAGGGTAAAAATTTGAAGATAGGGTTTCTCGTGAGAGAATGTGAGCTCATCCATTTTGACATGAAGAATAAAAAAAATTCTTATTATTTAAATGAAGATTGCAGAACTCTGAGGTACAGAGGGGTCTGGTTATCCTGGTACACAAATCGTAGAATCCCTGCAGTGCAGAAGAAGCCATTCGGCCCATTGAGTCTGCGCACTGACTCACTGATAGAGCATCTTACCCAGGCCCTCTCTCCCACTTTGTCCCCATAACATCATACATTTACCATGGCTAATCCATCTAATCTGGATATCTTGGGCCACTAAGGAGCAATGAAGCACGGCCAGTCCTCTAAGCCTGCACATCTTTGGATCACAGAAGTTTAACTTGCAGGTGATAGCAAGTGATTAGAAAAGCAAATAATGTTGGTATTTATTGCAAGGGGAATGGAAAATAAAAATAAGGAATGTTTTGCTACAGTTATAGAGGATGTTAGCAAGTCCACATCTGGACTATTGTAGACAGTTTTTGTCTCCTTATTTAATGAAGGATATAAGTGCATTAGAAGCAGGACAGGGAAGACTTGCTCAACTAAGATGGTGGGAGGGGTGATAGTTATTTATTGGGAAATCTTGGACAGAGTAGGCCTGTATCTATTGGAGTTTAGAAGAATGAGAGGCAATCTTATTGAAACATTGGGAGGCAATAAGCCAGTGGTATTATCACTAGACAATTAATCTAGGAATTCAGCTAACCTTCTTGGGAACTAGGTTCAAATCCCAGCAGATGGTTGAATTTGAACTCAATAAAAAAAATCTGGAATTAAGAATCTACTAATGACCATGAAACCATTGTTGTAAAAAGCCCATCCGGTTCACTGATGTCCTTTAGGGAAGAAAATCTGCCATCATTATGTTTGACTGGCCTACATTTGACTCCAGAGCCACAGCAATATGGTTGACTTTCAACTGCCCTTCAAGGGCAACTCAGGATGAGCAATAAATGCTGGCCAGTTACCAATGCCCATGCCCCATTAATGAATAAAAAAAATTCTGTGGAGGCTTACAGGAGACGTTGCAACAAGGAGACACAGTTTAACAATAAGAGGTCCCCCATTTAAGAGGGAGACAAGAAGCTTTTTCTCTTAGAGGATGTGAGTCTTTGGAATTCTCTTTCTCAAAGAAAGATGGAGTCGGGGTCAATGAATATTTTTAAGATAAATGTAGATAGATTCTCAATCAATTTCGGCCTCTCGAGTGACAGTCTGTGTGGAGTTTGCATGTTCTCACTGTGTCTGCGTGGGTTCTCTCTGTGTGTTCTGGTTTCCTCCCACAGTCCAAAGATATGTCCGTTTGGTGGATTGGCCATGATAAATTGTCCCTTAGTGTCCCAAGATGTGTAAGTTAGTGGAATTAGTAGGGTAAACATGTGAGGTCATGGGGGTTAGGGCCTAGGTAAGAAGTTCTGTCAGAGAGTTGGTGCAGACTCAATGGGCCGAATGGCCTCCTTCTGCCTGTAAATATTCTATGATTCAAAGCGAGTCAAAGGGTATTGGGGATGGGCAGGGACGTGGAATTGAGGCCACCATCAGGTCAGCCATGATCTTATTGAATGGCAGGTCAGGCTCAAGGAGCTGAATGGCCTACTGCTACTTCTATTTGTGAAAGAGAGCAGCAAGCGTGCACCTTGGTGGCAGAGAGATACCAACAACAGGGATTACCGTCCTTCTGGTAGTGAATATCAGCAAAGCTTTGAGTAGCCACAAGGTGTCACTTTATCAACAAGAGCTGAACTTGAGCAGCTGAAGAGTTAAACTTCCACTGCGTGCCTCCACTCTGAGGTCCAGACATGTTGGATTAGAGAGTGTCACTTCTGCTTTGATCTCTTGCTCCTGTCCTTCAGTGAATGCTTTGGTTCAAAGCTGCAGGGCAGTGATAACCTTCTGCCCTTTTATCTACTGCCTGCAACTGAACAGACCGCTGGTACTCATCCCCCTCAGATCTTTCCCAGTTTCCTAACCAGATTACAGGGATTGTATAGCTCAGGGAATACAAACGAAAACACCACGAATATCCTTAGGTCAAAATCTATTTATGAAAGAAACTCATAGAATCATAGATTCATACAATCCCTACAGTGTAGAAGGAGGCCATTCAGCCCATCATGTCTGCACTGTTCACAATCCCACCCAGGCCCTATTCCTGAAACCCCGTGTATTTAGCCTAGCCAGACCCCTGACACCTTGAGCAACTCAACCTGGCCAATCCACCAAACCCACATATCTTTGGAGTGTGGGAGGAAACCAGAGTAGCCGGAGGAATCCCACGCAGACACGGGGAGAATGCACAAGCTCTACACATAGACAGTGTTCCAAGCGGGGAATCAAACCCAGGTCGCTGGCGCTGTGAGGCAGCAATGCTAACCACTGTGCCACCATGCCACCCACACTTGCACACTCTTCACACTTGCGTTTATAGAGTGCCTTTTACAACCTCAAGACAATTGTTCTCACTCCTGAAAAACAGATGTACAGCTGTCGTACCAAAATCCAACCCATCTCCCCTAAGCGCTGGATGACTAGAGGAGGAGACTGCTTTGGAATCAGAAGGTTTTCATTACAATAGCGGTTTTCAAACATTTTCATCTGCAGAGCACAAAGCTGGGGCATAATTCTTAACAGTGAACATTAAAATACTGGGAGGCCTTATGGCGCAGAGGGTCGTATCACTGCCTCTGAGCCAGAACCTCCACGCTCAAGTACCAGCCCATGACTTGATGGTCAAGGAAGATATATTTGCAATGTGGCCAAATAGTGCACCAACCTACAAAATCCTTCCAAACGTGCCAATGGCTAGCAGAAAGAGCAGGAGAGATTCCTGGTCAGCCACACTTGATGTGGAACAATTCCCTCAAGCGACAGACTCACGAGCTGTTCCTGGAATTACTCACTATAGGAACAGATGCTGTCGTGCACCACTAGGTACGGGAAAAGAATTGGAATTAAAATAGTGACGTTTCCAGTTGTTGAATTGGTAATAATAAATATATTTGAATATTTGGGAGAGTTTATTATGCAGTTGGGAGGTATATTTCTTTCTATCTGAACGTGGATAAGATATTTAATCCCCATGCAAGTGTGGTACAAGCACACAGGGAACTTTTCCTGCACAGTACCCCACCTGACTGAACCTCCCCACCCCAAACTCACAAAGGAACACATAATTAATGGAAACTTGCAAAGCAATGAATATTGTGCTGCTTTTTCATGACTAAGCGTAATGAATATATGTGCATTGCTTTTTACTAAATACAATAAGTGAATTATCCTGGGGGCAGCACAGTGGCAACACTGCTGCCTTTCAATGCCAGGGACTGGGTTCGATGCCAGCCTCTGGTCACTGCCTGTGTGGAAATTTGCACGTTCTCCCTGTATCTGCATGGATTTCCTCTGAGTGTCATGGTTCCCTCCCACAGTCCAAAGATGTATGGGTTAGGTGGATTAGCCATGGTAAATGAGTGGAGTTGTGGGGAGGGGTGGAGTGGTATGGGCCTGGGTGGGATGCACTTTGTGAGAGTCAGTGCGGATTTGATGGGCCAAATGGCCTCTTTCTGCTCCGTAGGGATTCTACGACGAACTCGTCCAGGAACAAAAGTATTGACATTTGTATGATATAAATATTAATACAATGAGAACGTGTTTTTGTGAAACATCCTGATAAGTGTTGCAAAATCATTACGATACATCTTTTGAGAAATAAATATTTACATTACATCAAAAATCAGCAGTGAGATAAATCTGGTTGATAAAACTGTTGTTGTTTCCCACGATAAGATCAGCTCACTGTGACATCCACATGGGAGCTGTTCTGTTGTGTACTGCTGGTGGGCGGAGGTTTCTGCTCTGTTTCCTGTACAACCTCCAAGATGGTGCCATGTGTCAGTGATGTTTAATCTGGACCAGCTCATGGACTGGGCCACACCTTCCGTGCCACCATGGGACGAGATGACCAGTTTACAAGAATCACACAACCACCCAATCTCAACTGGAATGAGTTCATCTAAATCGAAATTGCTGTGTGAAGAGATGGATTTTCTTGTTCCTGCCCTGACACATTATGTGAGGTTATCCACTTTGGCAGCAATAATAGGAAGACAGATTATGAATGGGTGCAAACTGAGAGAAGTAGATACTCAGGGAGTACACCAGTGACTGGTGTACTCGTGCATCAGTTACTGAAAGTAAGTGCACACATACAGCAGGCAGTAAAGAAGGCAAATGGCGTACTAGCCATCATAGTAAGAGGATTTGAGTATAGAAATAGGGATGTTTTATTGCAATTGTCTATGAAGCCACACCTGAAGCATTGTGTGCAGTTTTGATATCCTTATCTGAGGAAGGATGTCTTTGCTATAGACGGAGTAGAGCAAATGTTTATCAGCTGATTCCTGGGATGACAGGTCTATCATATGAGAGATTAAGTCGGTCAGGATTATATTCACTGGAAGCTAGAAGAGTGAGAGGGGAACTCATAAAATTTATAAAATTCTAGAAGTTAGACAGGATAGATTCAGCAATAATGTTCCTGATGGTGGGGGAGTCCAGAATGAGGGGTCGTAGTCTGAGGATAAGGGGAAAACCTTTTAGAACTGAAATGAGGAGAATTTTTTTCATGCAGAGAGTGGTGAATGTGTGGAATTCACTATCGCAGAGAGCAGGAATATTGTCTGATTTCAAGAAGAAATTAGATACATCTCTTGGGTCTAAAGGAATCAAGAGATATGGGAGGAAGGGGGGAATCAGGATATTGAATCCAATGATCAGCCATGATCAAAGTGAATGGTAGAACAGGCTCAAAGGGCTGAATGGTCTATTCCTGCTTCTAGTTTCTATATTTCTATTAGTTTCTATACCCTGCAACATGCAATGAATACAAGAGGGTGGATTTCACATCCCAAACAGAAATCACTCAAATTTCCTTCTGTTAATTAAATTAGATGGAAGGTCGGTAGGCTATTTTAGAGAAATGTGCTGCCTTGCCCACCGCAACACAGTGGCGCTGTGGTTAACACTGCTGCTTCACAGTGCCAGGGACCTGGGTTCGATCCCTGGTGTGGGTCACTGTGTGGAGTTTGCATAATCTTCCTGTGTCCATGTGGGTTTCCTCTGAGTGATCCAGTCTCCTCCCACACTGCAGAGATGTTCAGATTAGGTGGATTGCCATGCGGAATTGCATCTTAGTGTCCCAGAATGTGTGGGTTAGGGGGATTAGCCATGGGTAAATGTGCAGGGTCACAGGGGTAAGACAAGAGTGGGCATGGTTAAATGCTCCTTCAGAGAGTTGGTGCAAACCCAATGAGTTGAATTCTTTCGAGATGTGTCACAGCTCGGAATGGCTCCAGCTCTGATCAAGACCACAAGAAACTACAAAAGGTCATGAATGTAACCCAGTCCATCACACAAACCAGCCTCCCATCCATTGACTCTGTCTACACTTCCCACTGCCTTGGCAAAGATGCCAGCATAATCAAGAACCCCACAGAAACCAGATATACTTTCTTCCATTGGAAAAAAAATACAAAAGTATGGGATCACGTAACAACCAACTCAAGAACAGTTCCTTCCCTGCTGCCATCAGACTTTTGAATGGACTTACCTTACACTAAGCTGATCTTTCTCTACACCCGAGCTTTGATTGTAACATTACATTCTGCACCTTCTTTCCTTCTCCCTCATGCACAGTGGCACAGTGGTTAGCAGAGCTGCCAGGGACCCAAGTTCAATTCCCGGCTTAGGTGGCTGTATGTCTGGAGCACATTCTCCCCGTGCCTGCGTGGATTTCCTTCAGGTGCTCCAGTTTCCTCCCACAGTCCAAAGTTGTGCAGGTTAAGTTGATTGGCCATGGTAAATTACCTGTTAGTGTCAGAAAGGTAAATGCATGGGGTTATGGGACTAGGGCGAGGGTGCAATTGTGGTCGGCACAGACTTAATGGGCTGAATGGCCTCATTCTGCAATGTAGGTTTCTGTGATTCTATTCTACGGTAGACAATGATCACCTTATCTGTACAGCGTGCAAGAGACAATACTTTTCACTGTGTACCAATACATGTGAAAATAATAAATCAAATCAAACCAAATCAAATTGAAAGGCTTCCTCTGTACTCTGGGGGTTCTCTGATACTCATTACACTGCTCTGATCTTTTGTTCTATGAATTAAGGGCATATTGCAATACTTTTTCTAAATCAGTCCCCAATTGCATTTTGTGGTAAAGTTGACAGTAGAACCAAGGGATATTGTTGATTCACTCTGACAGGATTGGCTTGGCCTCTGTTGCACAGCCTGAATTTACAATCTATTACCTTCATCCCAGACAGAAAATCACACAGTGGGGTATGGGTGTGGGTTGTGATGAGGGGTGTGGGTAGCGATGGGGGGAGGTGGCGGGGAACGAGACAGTGGGGGTGACGCACAGGACGAGTGGAGGGACAAGGGAGCTGTGTAAAACAGCTGCACAAGTTCAGGCGCCCCCATTACATTTCTGCCCCTCCCCCTTTGATCTGTGATAATCCTCCAATTCCATTCCCATTTTCAAAAGCGAAGACCACACCAGTGTTAGCGAAGCGTCACATTTCACAGACAGATGGAGAGACCGTGAGCTTTGTTAATTCCAACATGCTGGGCCTTATCTTCTAGGAGGGACTGTTGTCATTGGATTCAGTACAGGGCGATTGGAGAGATATCCAACAGGGTCCACCGTCCAAGGTCGGTGAATCGAGGCTGCTGCAGATCTCAAACTTTGGCAGAAGTCTCTGCACGACACAGTTGCACAGAGAGTTGGGATTGTAAACGTCACACTCTTAGAGCACTCACATCATCATCTGTTTCATGTCAGGACACCTTTTACAGAACAAACATCCAAACAGTAATAGCAATTTTGCTGAGATTAACATCACTGCATACTTCACAGAAAGTTTAGTTTTATTTATTCATCTCAAATAGACTTAATGGTACAATGAAGTTACAGTGAAAACCCCCCGTTGGCACATTCTGGCGTCTGTTTGGGTACATTGAGGAAGAATTTTGCACAGCCAATCCACCTAACCCACACATCTTTCGCACTGTAGGAGGAAACCGGAGCACCCGGATGAAACCCACGCAGACACAGGGAGAATGTGCAGGCTCCACACAGACGATGACCCTCACTGGGAATCAAACCTGGGTCCCTGGCACTGTAAGTGCTAACCACAGCACAGCAAAGCCACAGTAAAGAAATGTTTTGCCTCTAATGCAGCTTTCTGCGGTAAATCTCAGGATATTGAGTACATAACATTTGTGAACATTGCTCTCTGGTATTATTAGGGGCAGCACGGTGACACAATGGTTAACATTGCTGCCGCACAGCACCAGGGATATCTCTTTAATCTCACACTGTCTGAGTCCCAGAAACCGTGAAAACCAAGTCACATAGCATCGTCTCCACAAAATCTCATGGAGTCGCTTCTTGAGAAACAGGTGTTAGAAACAAAATCCCATCTGGAAGTTCCTGTGAAGAACATTGTCCTTTGGACGGAGGCATTGATTGGTTAACACACAAGACAAACAGATTTATATTTTATAAACAGGATTAATGTTTTGACTCTTCTTCAGAACTGAATCAGGGAGGCAATGGCCTAGTTGTATTATCACTCGACTATTAATACATTGATTTTAAAGAACAAAGAGCAGTGCAGCACAGGCCCTTCGGCCCTCCAAGCCTGCGCCAATCATGATGCCCGCCTAAACTAATCTTCTGGGGATCTAAGTTCAAATCTCACCACAACAGCTGGAGGAAGCGGAATTCAATAAAAAAAAATCTGGAATTAAGAATCTGCTGATGATCAAAAACCATTGTCGATTGCTGGAAAAACTCACCTGGTTCACTGATGTTCTTTAGGGAAGAAAACCTCTTGTCCCTACCCAATCTGGCCTGCGTGTGACTCCAGAGCCACAGCAATGTGATTGACTCACAACTGCCCTGGGGCAACTTGGATAAGGCAATAAATGCTGGCCCAACCAGCGACGCCCATGTCCCACAAATGAATAAAGAAACTCGAGGAACCGAAGGGAAAAAGGGTCATTTTGGAATTGAAACTGGCTGGAATTTTACCACCCTGCCATGGGAATCAGAGCAGGCGAAGGGTGGAGTTTGGGAAGGTCCATTGACTTTAAAGAACAAAGAACAGGACAGCACAGAAACAGACCCTTCGGCCCTCCATTCACATGCCAAACATGATGCCTGCCTAAACTAAAACTGTACATACTTACGGAGTCTGTATTCCCATCCTATTCATGTATTTATCTAGATGCCCCTTAAATGTTACTATCATACCTCCTCCCACCACCCTCCCAGCAATGCATTCCAGACATTCACCACTCTGTGTAAAAGACTTGCCTCGCACATCTCCTCTAAACCTTTCCCCATGCATCTTAAACCTATCTCCCCTAGTACTCGACCTGAGGAGGGATTTTACAGTGTTGGGACGAGCAAGGCTGTAAAATCCCACCCATTAACTCTTTCTCTCCACAGATGCTGCCAGATCTGTTGCATTTATCCAGCACATTCCATTTTTATTTCCATTTTTATTTTAGACAGAGAGGTTTGTTCTGCTCCACGTGAGCCTCCCCTCACTGCAGCGACTGGACTGAGTATTAGAGAGTATCAGAAAGATCCCCGCCGTCATCCACTTAGAATTCACTCCAAACCTTTCAGCCCCATTCCATTTTCCCACTCTTTGCAATTTTGTGTGCAGAAATGCAAATAAGCTAAGCGAGCCCGAAGGGGAAAAAAGAATCAAGTGTTCATCCAACTCTGAAATCTCTCCCGACTCTGGAAATAAAGCATTTACTGCTCCTGATGTTCAACTGACTGTGACTCGTTATGTAAATGAATTGCTGCAAGGTTTGCGAGAAACCTTCATCCATTCTTGACTCTCAACTGCGACTGTAAATACATAATTCCTACTGTGAAATTATAACCCTGCTTTCCATTTGTCATTGCCTGAGGCACGCTGTACGTCATGTAAATGGATAAACATCAGCTTGTAACATCTTCTACTAGAAAGAGTGTCTGTGTCACATCATCCTCATGGACAGCGAATGACAGACACCAGGCGAGTGAAGGGACAGTGCTCCAAAAGCTCGCTCTACCAAATAAACGTGTTGGATTTTAACCTGGTGTTGTGAGACTACTTGCTGTGCCCACCCCAGTCCAAGGCCAGCAATTCCACATCAAGATAACAAAGACATTGGTGAGATTCTCCAGCCTCCTGTTTCCCACCAGCGGGGAGATGGCATGCTGTTTGCTAGCGGCAGGGTTCTCCAGTCCTGCTGCTTCCATGGGAATTCCCATTGATGTCACCCCATGCCGATGGGAAACTCACTGGTGAATTATCAGTGGGACTGGAGAATCCCGCCAGCATGAGCAGAGGAGGGAGAATTTGGGCCCCTAATTTCCTTTCTTAGAATCATACAGAGATGTACAGCATGGAAGCAGGCCCTTCGGCCCAACCTGCCCATGCCATCGAGGTTTCCTAAACTGAACTTGTCCCATTTTCCTCTGGTTAGCCCATATCCCTCTAAACCTTTCTCATCCATATCCCTGTCCAGATGTCTTTTAAATATTGCTATTGTATCCATCTTTACCACCATTTCAGGCAGCTCATTCCATATATGCACCATCGTCTGTGTGAAAAAGGTGCCTGTCAGATCCCTTTTAAATCTTTCCCCTCTCACCTTTAACCTATGCCCCCTAGTTTTGGACTCCCTTATCCTGAGGAAAATACCTTGGTTGTTCATCTTATTTATGCCCCTCATGATTTTATAAACCTCTTTAAGGTCAATCCTCATCCTCCTATGATCCGGGGCAAAAGACCCAGTCTATCCAACCTCTCATAATTTAAATCTTCCAATCACAGTGACAACTTTACAAATCTTTCTTCCAACCTTTCCAGTTTCTAACAGCCTTGCTATAACAGGGTGACCGGAACTGTACAGAGTACTCCAAATGTGGCTCTTATCAATGTCTTGTACAGTTGTAAATAACATCCCAACCCCTGTAATCAGTGCTCTGACCAATGAAGACAAGTGTGCCGAAGTCTCCTTCACCATCTGTCTACTTGTGACACCACTTTCAAGGAAAAATTTAACTGCAGCCCCCCCTCCCCCCTACCCCCACACAGAGCTCTCTGTTTGTCACCATTCCCCAGGACCCTACCATTAACTGTGTAAATCCTGCCCTAGTTTGTCTTACCAAAATGCAACATCTCGCATTTACCTGAATTAAACTCCATCTGCTGTTCCTTGGCCCACTGGCCCAGTTGATCAAAATCACATTGTAGTCTTAGATAACCTTCTTCACTGTCCACCATACCACCAATTTTGGTGTCATCCACAAACTTACAAAGCATGCCTCCTGTATTCTTATCCAAATTGCTTATATAAATGATAAACAGCAGTGGATCCAGCACCGACCCCCACAGTACACCCCGGTCAAAAGTCTCCAGTCTGAAAAACGACTTTCAACCACCACCATCTAACTCCTACCCGCAAACCAAATTTATCCAATTAGCTAGTTCTCCCTACATCCCATGTGATCTAATCTTACTGACCAGTTTACCATGCTGTACCTTGTTGAAGGCCTTGCTAAAGTCCAGTGTCTGCCGCACTGCCCCCATCTATTTTCTTGGTCACCCCTTCAAAAAATTCTGTAAGTTTCAAATTTGTAAGACACAACTTCCCATGCATTAAGCCGTGCTGATTATCCCTAATCAGCTCTTGCCTTTCCAAATGCATGTCGATCCTGTCTCTCAGAATCCCCTCCAGCAACCTACCCACCATTGGGGGTTAGGCTCACCAGTCTATGGTTCCCTGGCTTTTCCCTGCCATCCTTTCTTAAATATTAGCACAACATTTGCCTCCCTTCAGTCTTCCAGCATCTCATCCGTGCTGTCGATGATACAAATATTTCCTTTAAGGGCCCTACAATTTCTTCTCTAGCTTGCCATAATGTCCTGGGATGCACTTGATCAGGTCATGGGGATTTATGTATTTCAAACCTTCTTTTTTGTAATGTGGATATTTTCCAAGGCATTACTGTTCACTTCCTCGAGTTCCCTAGCTTCCATGTCTTTCTCCGTGGTAAATACTGACAAAAAATATTCATTTCGGATCTCACCCATCTCCTGTGGCTCCACACACTGACAAGCTTGTTGACTTTTAAGGGATTCTATTCTCTTCCTAGTTATTTTTTTGCCCTTGTAGAATCTCTTTGGATTCTCCTTTACCTTATCTGACGAAGCTATCCCATGTTCGCTTTTTGCCCTCCCAATTTCCCTTTCAAGTGTACACTGACACTCCCTATGTTCCTCAAGGGATTCACTTGACCCTAGCTGGCACACATTTCCTTTTTATTGACCAGAGCCTCATTATCTCTAATCATCCAGTGTTCCCTTCTTCTGCCAGCCTTGCTTGTCACACAAACAGGAACATGCTGACCCTGAACTCTCGCTAGCTCGTTTTTGAAAGCTTCTCACTTGCCAGATGTTCCTTCACCTGCGAACAGCCTCCCCCAATTAACTTTTGAAAGTTCCTGTCTAATACCATCATAATTGGCTTTGCCCCAAGTTAGAATTTTAACTTGTGGATCAGACCAATCCTTTTCCATAACTGTTTTAAAACAATAGTTATGGAAAAGGATTTATGGTCAGTGGTCTCAAAGAGCTCTCCCACCAACATTTCAATATCTTGCCCTGCCTTATTTCCCAAGAGGAGGTTGAGTTTTGCCCCTTCTCCAGTAGGGCCATCCATATATTAATTGAGAAATCTTTCCTGAACATACTTAACAATTTCCTCCCCATCCAAGCCTTTAATGCTGTGGCATCCCGGTCTATGTTTGGAAAGGAGATTACGACCCTATTATTCTTATAACTATCTATAATCTCCCAACATATAAGCTCTTCAGAAATTTGGGACACCTACAGTACAATCCAATCAAAGTGATCATTCCCATTTTATTTCTCATTTCCTCCCATTTGGCCTCACTGGATGGCTCCTTGGGAATATCCTCTTTATGTACTGCCGTGACGTTTTCTCTAATCAAAAACGCAACTCCTTCTCCTCTCCTGCCTCCCCTTCTTCCCTTCCTTTGTACCCCAGAACATTGAGCTGCCAATTCTGTCCTTCCCTAAGCTACGTTTCTGTAATAGCTATGACATCCCTGTCCCATGTACCCACCCATGCCCTGAGTTCATCTGCCTTACCTATCAAGCCTCTTGCATTGAAATAAATGCAGTTTAATTCAACAGCCCTTCCCCATCCCCTGCTTTGTTCATGCCTGCCTTGTCTATTTAACTTGCTCTCTTCAAATTCTACATCAGCCTTAATGTCCCCTTTTGTCCTACTACTCCCCCTGCTCCCCTAGTTTAAACCCTTCCGAACAGCCTAAGCAAATCTCCCCACCTGTATGTTAATCCCCCTCCAGTGCAGGTGCAACCCGTCCCTCTTGTACAAGTCACCTCTGTCTCAGCAGAGTTCTCAATGCTCCAAAAATCTGAATCCCTGGCCCCCTGCACCAACCCCTCAGCCCTGCTTTCATCTGCCCTATCTTCCTATTGCTATTCACACCAGCAGGTGGCACCGGGAGTAATCCAGAGGTTAATATCCTTGAAATCCTCCTTTTTAACATCTGTATTCAAACATCTCATTCAAATTCCCATTTCCATTCGTGTACATACACTCCATCCTTCAGCGTTGAAAAATCCTAGATTCTGGCATGGCCCTTTCACCCTCCCTTTCCTTCCATCTCACCAATTCCACAATCTCTCTAATTCCCCCCCAATCTCTTCCACTCCATCCCCCCCCCCACCTCCCACCCCCCTACAACCTCTTCATTCCTCTCCTCGCTCTCTAATCTCCCTCCCCCCTCAGCAGATATCATTGCTAAGCAACAGTACGCCTTGCAGCCACCACCTACGGTAGGAAGATCTACCTGCTTAATGCTGCACCTGTCCTTTACCGCATATGGTGTTCCAGGGCCCACAGCCGCTGGAGTTCTCCATTATCCGACCTCCGCAAGCTGTCCCAGGTCTTCATCCAGGTGATCCAATATATCCATGCCATGTCAGTCCGGATGTGTTCCAGAAAGGAGTGCTATCCCAATGGCGGCAGAGCAAATCACACAGGGGTAAGAATTCCACTCAGGTTTTCACCTGAACCCCAATGATGGGATCGAAAACGGTGTCATGCTGGTTTCTGATGGGAATGGTGACCCATCAAGGCAGGCGAGGGTGCACCAACTGCAATGGGTATCAATTTTTCAGCTCACCTTCCATTAGCCAGGTAAACATGTGGGGTTACAGGAATAGGGCCTGGCTAGAATGACCAGTCAAAGAGTCATGCATGGATTCAGTATGTCAGTATCTCAGTAGGCCTCAGTCATGGCCTCCTTCCACATTGTAGGGATTCCATGATTCTAAAATGAGAGAAAGAGTGGCATTTATAGAGAGCCTCTTGCAATCTTTGGGAAATTGCAGAGTTTATTCACTCATGGGACATGGGGGCTGCTGGCAAGTATGCTTATGGAGAGCACATCTTGGCCAAACTTGAAAAATATGACATGAAAAGCGGTTCTGTGACCATTCGGTGGGCCCCCAAATGGAATGCTGTAAATGTGAATTCTTTAAAGCAGAATAACTCCCTCTCACCTTTCCTTTCTTGGGGGACTAAAACATGATTGACTGACATAACAACCAATAGCCTAATCCTCTACCCCTGCAGGCTCTTAACTATAAAAAACACTTTGGTTTTAGGTTGCTATAACACGCTAGCAAGAGCAAACCAATTTATTGCCCATTCCTTGCTTAGAGTCAACAATACTGTCTGGAGTCATATGCAGAACAGACCAGGTAAGGTTAGAAGATTTCCTTCCCTAAAGGACATTAATGAACCAGATAGGTTTCTCCAACAATCGACAGTGGTCATCAGTAGATTCTTAATTCCAGACTTTTTTTATTGAATTCAAATTCCATCATCTGCTGTGGCGGGATTTGAACCTGGATCCTCAGAACTTTAGCTGAGTTTATGGACTAATAGACTAGTGATAATACCACTCGGCCATCACCTCCCCGGGAAGTTTGAGAACAAATGTTCTTTTGAAGTCTAGTTAAGTTGAAGTTTTTTTTAAGTTAAGCCCACCAATCCTGGGACAGGAAGTTTTACCCCAGATTTATTAATTAATTCACTTTAAGTTCTACCAGCTACCATGGTGGGATTTGAATCTATGTCCTCAGAGCATCAGCCTTGACCTCTGAGTTACTAACTCAAGTGAGATTACCATTACCCCACCATGGTGCAGTGTACAATTTAGATCCAGCAAGTTGAGGAGTTCTGAGTCCAGAATCTGTTACCAACATCAAAACTAAACAACAGAATGGTTCTACTTTGTAAACACTACACAAAAAATGTACACATTAAAAGATATGCAAAAATACAACAAATTCTGTACTTATAAAAGGCACAGAATTGTTTAAAAGATCCCTCTTAGCTACAGGATTGTTTTTGAAAAATAATTGCATTTTGAAAATTGGAAGAAATGTATTCACTTGGAAAGTGTTACTCAAACATTCAAACTAAGCACAGGAGGGATTGAGCTTTTGGACAGATTTGGGCTTTGTGAAAGCACAGGGCCCAAAGTTTGGGTTGCTGTGTAAAAAGGAATAATGTTTAACTTTGAACAAATATTACAGTGTATTGATTAGCTCAGAACTCAAGGTTATTTTACAAGATCTTTAATTTTATGAGGTTGATTTGTGTCCCTTTATCATAGAAACCCTACAGAAGGAGGTCATTCGGCCCATCGAGTCTGCACCAGCAACAATATCACTTAGGCTTATAATCCCACATATTTACCCGCTAATCCTCTAACCTATACATCCTAGGGCATTAAGGGGCAATTTAGCATGGCCAATCAACCTACCTGCACATCTTTGAACCATGGGAGGAAACTGGAGAAAATTTAGCCAGGTGATTACTGTGTTCTGGATGTGTGATTCATGCACGCTGGCATTGAACAGCTGCTGATGTGTCGATCCCAGCCAAGATCCTCAACTCACCACAGGAAAAATTCACCGAGGATTTAAGTTTAAGAAACGAGGGGAAAAAGAAGAATAGATTTGCATTGATATTGCATTTTTACAACCACTAAGGGATCGATTCTCCAACCTCTTCAGACAACCCTCAGGAATCCCCACGGTTCTGTGAATTGTCTGAAAATCAGGATTCCCAACAGGCATGAGGGTTCTCGGGATTCACCATCCCTGATCCAGCCAACTACCATTGGGTTCCTGCCCAGAGCGAGAGACAACTCGATAGTTATACAAATTCTTCTATCTTCATGTTATTAACGAGAGTGAGCCCAGATGCAGTGGCCACGAGGTATTCATCCACCCTCATGGTCAGGAGTCATGTGGGTGAAGTTTGTTATCACTGTGTGGATGGTGAGTGGGGAGGGGGATGTTGACGGTCAACCAGCCTCCAGCCACTACACCACATTGGGATGAGGGAAAGCTTTACAGTGCAAAGATGGATTACTTTGCGATCTCTCTCTCACACACACGCACACTTTCTTGTTCTCTCTCCTCCATGTCCTCACAGACAGAGGGTGCATTTTGGACTGGAACTATTCCACACAGCGATGGTCCTGATCGTTGACACAGAGACATGCGGGAGGTTATGAGAACACCCAGGCCCCACCCAGGTGTGACCCCGCTCCACAGGACCCCGAAGGCCAGGGACCCTGCTGCAGAGGCACGGGCTTTTGTAACCAACCAGGCTGAGGAGGGGGCAAGAAGTCAGTGAGAGCGTAGACCCGGGAGGGGTTGGCATTTTGAGGAGCTGCCGGATTGCACGTGCCACACAGGAGGAGACAGTGCAGCACGCCTGCCCGGTTCCCGATCACCAAGAGGGAGAGAGGGACTCCCACTCCCAGTGGGTCATTATCACCCTCAGCATCTTTACTGCTGGATCTTACCTGGGCATGAGCAGGCATCTGCGTAGGATCACACAGTCATCTATGCACAGACGCAGGTGCCAGCTCACAGACCCCCTGCATGCCCGGGCATCAGATTACACCAGCTTCCATCTGGGCCAGGCCCCAGCAGGATGCTCCGGCAACAGGGCACAGTGCCATCACTGGGTTGCCCCAATTCCAGGGGATCATCAGTGGCACACATGCTGCCCTACGAGCACTATCTCGACAGGGTATGCCCAACATCAACAGGAAGGGGTTCCACTCGCTAAGCATACAGCCGGAGGCTGAAGGATTCCTGCAGACACAGAGAGGTACAGAGTGAACCCATATGTCTCAGCCTGGCTCATGTGCCTTTGTACTGAAGGTTAGGGGTTGTGAGGATGTGAGTGCTGCTCTGGAAACAGAGGAGTCACACCCCCCCCCCCCCCCAACCCCACTACCCTATCCCCCAGCCCCCGTCCCACCATCTCCCACCCCTCATCCCACTGTCCCCCATCCAGACTCAAAGCGTTGGCCCTATTCTCTCTCCACAGATACTGCCAGATCTGCTGAGACTTTCCAGCATTTTCTGTTTTCATTTCAGATTCCGGCATCTGCAGCATTTACCCAGGAGAACTAGCCCACTTTCCTTTAAAATAGTGCCTTGGGATCTTTTACATCCATCTGAGCCAGATAGGTTTAATTTCTCATGTGGTACTTTAAACAGTGCAGCACTCCCTGAGCGCTGCCCTGGTGCCAGTCAGGGTTTTGATGCTCAGGCCCTGGAGTGTAGCCTGAATCCAGGAGCAGGTGGTTCAGCTGCGGGAATGCCATCGGCACAGGCACAGATGGCATCATGACAGCACTCACCCAAATCTCTCTAACCCTGGAAACCGGCTGGATTCACTGTCTGGCCTCATTTTCCACTCATGGTGAAGCTTAATGTAAATCAGCAACTGAGAGTAAGAGAAAAATTCATCCACTCTGGGACTTACAGTTCCTCTGGAAGATCTTCCCCCACTTTCTGCTCACATTGTCTCCTTCATGTAAGCCTATCACCATTCCCAAAATATTCCCATTCCCAAAATATTCCCATTCCCAAAAACTCCTTTTCCCTAATTACCTCAATTCCCAAAATGTCCCAATTCCCAAAATGTCCCAATTCCTAAAAAGCATCAATCCCAAAAATCCCCATTCCCAAAAATCCCCACTCTCTAATCATCCCCATTCCCAAAATGTCCCCATTCCTGAAATATCCCTATTCCCAAAACATCCCCATTCCCAAAATGTCCATATCCCTGTGCACCATTCCCGAGTATGGTTCTGATGGTAAGTCATGATGTAGAGATGCCCACTTTCTCGGATCAAAACCTTCCACACACCTGACGAAGGAACACCATTTCCAAAAGCTTGTGGAATTACTACCAAATAAAGTGATTGGACTTAAACCTGGTGTTGTGAGACTTCTTACTCTGATGGTAAGTCTGTTCTATCTGCAGCATGTTGCCTAGCTGGCAGGTTGCAATGAGCATGGGAAGAGTCCAGGGCAGTTTCAGACTCTCTCAGATCCTCGCTGAGCCACACCGCCTCTTCACTTAGGGCAGCTGTCATTTGCTCCAAAGATGAACTGTTTAACAGGAAATTTGCTCTGTTTTGAAAAACAAAACCTGCTTCTCATCCCCGAGCCACGCTGGCACAGAAACATTAAACTGTGTGATGGGCAGGGATTATTAATATTGGTTCTGAAATTTCACTGTGGGATTTCACAGCTGAACAACTCAGTGACTCACCTGAAATTGCAGGGACAAGATTTTCAGACAGATGCATTTGTGTTCACATGCTGTTAGCCCACAATGTAATTTCAGGGGAATCATTTCTATCTTGATTGCATGGTACAATGAGCAGAGGTTGGTGTTTGATCCTTATCGGTTTGAAACTCCTGTTTGACTTTTAAAAAAAAAGCACTATCTTATTCCTATTTCTCTACACCAACAAGAATAGTTGAAATATTCAATAAAAGTTCAGAGGACAAGATGGCTGGTACTCAATGGGTTCTTGTCACAGTCTAACCTGATTACCAATGTTTCATAGACTCATAGAGTCATAGAGGTTTACAGCATGGAAATAGGCCCTTCAGCCCAACTTGTCTACGCTGCCTTTTTTTTAAACCCCTAAACTAATCCTAATTGCCCACATTTGGCCCATCTCCCTCTATATCCATTGTACCCATGTAACTATCTAAATACTTTTTAAAAGATAAAATTGCGCTCACCTCTACTACTACCTCTGGCAGCTTGTTCCAGACACTCACCACCCTCTGTGTGAAAAATTACCCCTCTGGCCACTTTTGTACCTCTCCCTTTTAACCTTAAACCTATGCTTTCTAGTTTTAGATTCCCCTACATTTGGGAAAAGATATTGACTCTCTACCTTGTCTATGCCCCTCATCATTTTCTTGAGCTCTATAAAATCACCCCTCAACCTCCTACACTCCAGAGAAAAAAGTCCCAGTCTATCCAGCCTCTCTTATAACTCAATCCATCAAGTCCCAGGAGCATCCTCTTTCTGCACTCTTTCTAGTTTAATAATACTCTTTCTTTCATAGGGTGACCGGAATTGTACACAGTGTTCCAAGTCTGGCCTTACCAATTTCTTGTACAACTTCAACAAGATGTCCCAACTCCTGTATTCAATATTCTGACTGATGAAACCAAGCATGCCAAATGCCTCCTTTCTTGCCTGAGACACAGCATTGCAAGAGCCATTGCGAGGAATTGAGAAAAGATTAAAACTCAAGCCCCAGCTTCTGCTGGGAACAGTCACTGATTGCTATACTCAGTCTGGAAGTTACACCATAGGCAAAGCAGTGGCACAGTGGTTAGCACCATTACTGCACAGAGCCACAGTTCCAGGATCAATTCTAGCCTTGGGTGACTGTGTGGAGTTTGCATGTTCTCCCCATGTCTGCGTGGGTTTCCTCCAGTGGCTTCGGTTTCCTCCCACAATCTTAAGATGTGTGGGTTAGATGGATCAGCCATGCCGAATGCACAGGGTTACAAGATTAGAGCAGGGATTAGACCCGGATGAGTTGTTATTTCAGAGAGAACTTGCAGACTTGATGGACTGAATGGCTTCTTCTCACACTGTAGAGATTGTATTAAAATTCAGCTGGAATCCTGGCACTTCATCCTGTTAATGTCAGTAACAACTGTCGTTTCCAGTCTTGGATAGTGATCAACATCCGGAATGGTCAATGGAAGAGATGGTGAGAGTAACGTGCTTTGACTCTTCTTAAAAGCTAAATGATTGCACTAAATCCCTTTACCAGCATTATAAATCTGTCAATCTAAACCATTCTGTCCCAATCACAGAGAGAGGAATTGAGTACAGGTGGACAACAATATCATTCCATAGAGAAGAAATGAGGGCCGCAGTAAAAGTAGGTCAGACAAAGTAAAATGGAGAACAACAGAAAAAGCAGGGAAAATAACAAAAAGAGCAACAGAATAAAGCAAGATTCACAACTCGAGCACTGTAAGGAGCAGAGACAGCTCATTCAGCCCAGTTTTATTATTCTACCCCTGATCTATGCTGTGTTTTCCACCAACAGATCAAAGTTTTCAACAATTTGTCTTCCACAACACATATCCCATCAACAATTATCCCTAATATAAAATGTTTGACTCCCAGTTTTATCTCTTCCATTTCCTTACATTGTTACCATTGGTTTAGCTGGGATTGCACTGTGGTACCTGGTTCCATGTGATGAATTGACTCAGAATATCTCTCTCAAGAGAGTTGTTCCTTCCACAGTACAAAGGTGTGCTGGTTAGGTGCATTGACCAGGCTAAATTTGCCCTCAGTGTACCCGAACAGGTGCCAGTGTGGGCAACTAGGGGATTTCCACAGTAACTTCATTGTAAGCCCATTTACGACTAATAAATAAACTAACTTCTTGGGAACCTGAATGACTTTGGGCGATTGTATCACAGCAAGTTGAAAGGTATGACATGTATCTAACACTATGCAGACATATAACATTAGAAAGCCAGGATTCAAGTAGTGATTTATCCTTTGCCCATGTGAAATGAATTGACGACAATTGTTGGGTAAGATTGAATAAAAAGCTTCAGATCAATGGTATTTCAAATACAAAGCATATATTAAATAAACCTGAGGCTTGTTTACCATAAGGAAATATCAGATCATCAGGGTGCTTGTGCCAATGAGGAAATTAGAATTTAATGTTCTTTTGTTTAGTCCTGAGGTGGAAGGAGTGGGGAAGATTCTTTCAGCTGCTTCCTTCTCGAGGTCCAGAGAGGCAGGGAGTTTCATCCTGAGCAAATCCATAGAGGGATTGAATTTAGGAGCCGTGAGGTTATGTTACAACTGTACAAAACTCTGGTGCGGCCGCACTTGGAGTATTGCGTACAGTTCTGGTCGCCGCATTATAAGAAAGATGTGGAAGCATTGGAAAGGGTGCAGAGGAGGTTTACCAGGATGTTGCCTGGTATGGTGGGAAGGCCTTATGAGGAAAGGCTGAGGGACCTGAGGTTATTTTCATTAGAGAGAAGAAGGTTACGCGGTGACCTAATTGAGGCGTATAAGATGATCAAGGGATTGGATAGGGCGGATAGTGAGAGCCTTTTTCCTCGGATGGTGATGACCAACACGAGGGGACATAACTTTAAATTAAGAGGTGGTAGTTATAGGACGGATGTCAGAGGCAGGTTCTTTACACAAAGGGTGGTGAGAGCGTGGAATGCCCTGCCTGCAGCAGTTGTGGACTCGCCTACTTTGGGGGCATTCAAATGTTCAGTGGATAGGCATATGGATGATATTGGAATAGTTTAGGTTAGAGGGTCCACTGGCCGGCACAACATCGGGGCTGAAGGGCCTGTACTGCGCTGTAATGTTCTATGTTCTATGACCGAGGACTCCGTGCTGTCCGGGGATGAAGATACCATTGCCAACTGCTACTGGAAGATCATCAACTCGGTGGCAAACCCTCTCTCATCTGCTCCAAACTGGTGGGTGTTCCTCTACAAAGAGCTGTGTTGTGCACAAAATTATCTCAGAGATTCTGATATTGTACGATTGTTTATTCTTCCAGGGTATGGTGGGACAGAACTACATTGTGGGGGAGCTTCAAAGCAGATCTCTGCGAGTGTACAGAATTGCATACACAGAACATTGTTCAGATTCCAATGCTGTCTCAGTTTATCTCTGGATCCAGGTGGTACATGGCTCACAGGCAGAGTATCTCTGAGCATAGAAGCAATCTGTCCTCCCAGAGGCCTCACCTAATCTCTGTCTCAATGTCTCTTCTTTTTGCAAGAAATAACCACAGCTGTGAGGAGACAAGGCTAGTGTGGGAAACTCATCTTTCTGATGTGTAAAATTGACTACTAAGGTAGTTAGTGATTTCTTTAACAATAATTGCATGAATATTGCTTATAATCCCATTTAATAAATCTGTCCCTCTTAATATATTTATAGGGATTGAATTAATTTTTAAAATTCCTAATAATTCCTAACAAACTGTTCATGGTCAAATGTTGCAGACAGGCAACTCCGAGGTCTAGACTACGTGCCAAGGGATGCACGAAAGAGCAACTGCTTCAAATGCTTAGTTGGTGCTGGCCACTATCTAAGGCACTGGCCACTGTCTGAGGCACTGGCCACTGTCTGAGGCACTGGCCACTGTCTGAGGTTTTGACACTGTCTAAGGCATTGGCTATTGTCTAAGATACTGCCCATTATCTAAGACACTGGCTACTATCTGAGGTACTAGCCACTGTCTAAAGTACTGGTCACTGTCTTAAGGTGCTGGTCACTCTCTAAGGCACTGTCCACTATCTAAAGCACTGGTCACTGTCTAATGTACTGGTCACTGTCTAATGTACTGGTCACTGTCTAAGGTACTGGTCACTGTCTAAGGCACTCTCCACTGTCTAAGGCAGTGGACACTGTCTAAAGTATTGGACCCTGTCTGAGGCACCGGGTCACTGTCTGAGGCACCGGGTCACTGTCTGAGGTGCTGTCACCATATAACATTGAGGATTTTGGACCTGTGGAAAATCTTTCAGATTTTATGCAGCACAGAGTGATTGATATGGAACGGACATTATAAATAGAATTGTAAATGTACTAAGACACTTTGGAGTGTGACATGCTGTACTGAAAGACATTGAACTGCATTGTACATATATAATATCTAATTTGATATTTTTTATATATATATATATATATCATTGTATGATACACTTTTACAAATTGTATGAATAAATTCCATTTTTTGAAAAATCATTATTCTTTCTGAATGTTTTTGTGTGAAGAGTGGGTGCTTCCGGAAGAGTTCCTTGGAGTTAGTCATTAAAGTGAAGGTGCTTTTACACTGACTTGGCATCTTACACCAATTCCCCTCACACCATCTGTTCCCTCAGCAGTTCCAGCTAACACGTAGGGATTGATTCTATCATTGAGTGCTCTTCAAGGAAGTGTGGAGATTCGACTGTTCCAGTTTCCTGCCCAAAGCAGACAAGAAGCAGGCGGAAAGTGCTGGAAAATCAGGTCATCTTTGGTCCCTCGTCAATGTAAAGATCATTGTCTCAGGAGAGTCAGGCAGCAAGGGAATGATAAGGGAGATCCTAGAATCATTATGAGAATCATAGACTCCTGCAATATAGAAGGAGGCTATTTGGCCCATCAACTCTGCACCAACCACAATCCAATCCAGGCCCTATCCACTTAAACCTATGCATTTATTCCAGCTAATCCCCCTGACACGAAGGGCCAATGCAACATAGCCAATCCACCTAATCTGCACATCTTTGGAGTGTGGGAGAAAACCGGAGCATCAGAGGGAACCCACACAGACACTGGTGGAATGTACCAACTCTACACAGACAGTGACCGAAGCCAGGAATCAAACCCGGGCCCCTGGCACTATGAGGCAGCAATGCTAACCATTGTGCCACCCAGATCATAACAGGGAAGCCACAGTGTTCCTTGTGTGGCTGGAGAAGTATTCATTCTGATGCAGCACAATCTTACCTATTCACCTTCTGATCCAGTATATTGAGTCAAATTTGTGCTTGCCAGGGTCTGCGTGGATTTCCGGTAACTCGGGGCATTTGCATTACTCAGTTTCCACTGGGCAGGAGATGTTAAAATTCTCCCTTAAACAAAAAGTCCGTCAAACAGACAGAACAGGTAATTCTCTGCAACAAAGACTCTTGTAAAACACAGGTACCACTTCCTCTTGTCAATGCAATGTGGTGTTTACACACGGCATCACCGGGTGTAGATCTCCTGTGGGCACTGGGAGATCACACAGTCAATCATCCCTGTCACATCCCCACCAGCTTGGCACAGCTTGCTATCTGCGGCTGGTTATTTAAGGCAATCCAAAAACTGCAGTTGTACAAAATTTGCAAGAGCTTCACTTTAATCCCTGAGGAATCCAAATAGAAACACACTGAGCAATGTTCATCTGAATTCCTGATTTTCAAATGTGAAGCACACTGTGCGTCCCAAACATTTTTATAAACTGGGGAGTGACTGACTGAGTGAGTGACTGACTGAGTGAGTGAGTGAGTGACTGAGTGAGTGAGTGAGTGAGTGACTGACTGAGTGAGTGACTGACTGAGTGAGTGAGTGAGTGACTGAGTGAGTGAGTGAGTGACTGAGTGAGTGAGTGAGTGACTGAGTGAGTGAGTGAGTGACTGAGTGAGTGACTGACTGAGTGAGTGACTGAGTGAGTGACTGACTGAGTGAGTGACTGACTGAGTGAGTGACTGACTGAGTGAGTGACTGACTGAGTGAGTGACTGACTGAGTGACTGACTGAGTGAGTGACTGACTGAGTGAGTGAGTGACTGAGTGAGTGACTGACTGAGTGATGACTGAGTGAGTGACTGACGATGAGTGACTGACTGAGTGAGTGACTGACTGAGTGAGTGACTGACTGAGTGAGTGACTGACTGAGTGACTGACTGAGTGAGTGACTGACTGACTGAGTGACTGACTGACTGAGTGACTGACTGACTGAGTGACTGACTGACTGAGTGACTGACTGACTGAGTGACTGACTGACTGAGTGACTGACTGACTGAGTGACTGACTGACTGAGTGACTGACTGAGTGACTGACTGAGTGACTGACTGAGTGACTGACTGACTGACTGAGTGACTGACTGACTGAGTGACTGACTGACTGAGTGACTGACTGATTCACGCACCCACTCACTCATCACTCAGTCACCCACCCACTTTACTCCTGCTACCAAGGATTCCTATTGCTGTAGTCATTCATCTGCGAAGGGGAAGACTTCTGGGCTGTAATATGGGCAAAATCCTGAACATAACTTCTTCATCTGATCCCCTGACACGTTAAAACAGGAATCTGAAGCATGTACTCCTGGCTTTGCAATGGAAGCCCCTTACATCAGTACACACCTCTTGGTGGGCTGTGGTGCACCATGCAAGCGATGGGTTGAGTGACCCTCCTTCACACTCACTGTGGAATAGCTGTCACCTTTTCCCACAGCTGTCACTGCCGGGAATGCTGATATCCTGGATCCCTGGATAACTTCCTGATCCCCTAGACTGCCAAAATCATCTGCTCATTCAGAGCTCAGTGATCTATTCGGTGCATCGTTTGTGAACTAGCAACTTTAATTTTTGTTTGTGACTGGCAAAGCTATGGTGCTGTAAAGCTTGGGTAGGCGGGGTTGCTCACAGGCTGTTTGTAGGAGTAGGAGAGAGCTTGTAATGATGGTCTAAAGATACCACTCCCAACAGTGGCTATGTGGCACCCAGCCTCCTGGGAATCAGTGCTTTGGATTATTGACCTGTGCTCTGCGTTAATGTGGGGCTGAATGTAGTTTCTGTCACATTATGAGTGAATCGGACGTAGGTTTTTCTAAAAATTGCTTAATTGCAACTTTTTTCTATAGCCTAGTAATCTCTAAGGTAGGGACATGTTCAGCACAACATTGTGGGTTGAAGCGCCTGTATTGTGCTGCAGTTTTTCTATGTTTTTTAATTTACAATCAAGGCTGCGTGGTCAGGAGGATGACTCTCTTCGCACAGATTGTGATAACGGCTACTCCTTTCGAGTATTCCCCCCCTCCCCGATGTCATGCTCACATCAGCATTAACATTATTGTTACATGACGGGGAGGCACAGTGGCAGGATGGTTAGTGCTGCTGCCTCTCAGCGCCAGGGACCCAGGTTCGATTCCCGGCTTGGGTGACTGTCTGTGTACATTCTCCCCATGTCTGCATGGGTTTCCTCCGAGTGCTCTGGTTTCCTCCCACAGTCCAAAAATGTGCGGGTTAGCTGGATTGGCCATGCTAAGTTTCCCCTTAGTGTCAGGGGGATTAGCAGGTGTAATACGTGGGCTTGTGGGGATGGGGCCTGGGTGGGGTTGTGGTCGGTGCAGACTTGATAGGCTGAATGGTCTCCTTTTACAATGTAGGGATTCTATGATTGTGTAGTTAACAGATGTTCCTCTATAGTCTGCACTGCAAAACACTACAAAATGCCAGAGATTGGTAATGATGTGGTTCAGTCAGATTCCAGCTTCTGTAAGGAAGCTAATGTGACCCCTTATATAGCGGAGTTTATCTGCTCTGTGTTGCCTCAGTCCCAGTGAGGCAAAAAAAAGAAAATAAAGACCTCTTCATAGAGATCAGCTTCAGAGCAGGTCTGTCAGGATCACAGTTCAGCCACTGAGTACTTTCCAGCTGAGCTAAGCTCTTGTAAGAATATTGAAGGATGGGATTGTCAGTGGTTCTGAGACTGCCCACCACACCCTGCACACAGACTGATACAAATCAATCCACCTACACCTCTTCCAATGGAAAACACAGCAGAGAATTCAGAGAAACTCTTGTTCCGTCCCACACAGTCCCCTCTCCATCCTTACTCCAGGCTAGAATGTTAGGGAGGTGTGTGTGTCTGTGTGTGTGTGTGTGTGTGTGTGCATGTGTGTGACATGTGTGTGTGTGTGTGTGAAGGTGTACATGCTGTGTGTGTGTGGTACGCGTGTGTATTTGTGCATGTGTACATGTATATGCATGCATGTGTATGTGTGTGTGTGAGGGTGTACGTGCATGCATGTGTGTGAGGGTGTATTTGTGTGTGTGTGTGTATGTGTGCGTTTGTGTGTGTGTGTGTGTGTGTGTTTCTGTGTGTGTGTTTCTATATTGACGCTCTTTCCCATCCCTTGGGACACCTTGTTCCACAAGCAACAATATTGTGTAAAACCGGCACTTACGCAGAGAGAGATAAAAGTCTACAGCACAAAAGGAGGTCATTCAGCCCATTGTGTCTGTACCAGTCCTAGGATAAAAATATAGAAAATAGGAGCAGGAGGAGGCTACACCATTCATATGATCATAGCTGATCTTCCAACTCAGTAACCTGTTCCCACCTCTCTTCATATCCTTTAATCCCAGAAGCTTTTCCTAACTCCTTCTTGTAAGTGTACAATGCTTTGTCCCCAAACATTTTCTGTGGTAGTGAATTCCACAGGCTCACCACTCTCTGGGTGGAGAAATTTCTCCTCATCTCAATGCTAAATAGTCTATCCCATATCCTCAGTCTGTGATTCCTGGTTCTGGGCTTCCCTGTCATTGGGAACTATTTGCCTGCATCTACCTTGTTAGAACTTTGTAAGTTTCAATGAGATTCCCCCCGCCCCCTCCATTTTTTTTAAACTCGAGTGAACATAACTCTAACCAACTCAATCATCGAATCATTGAATCCCGACAGTGCAGAAGGAGGCCCCCACATATTTACTCCACTAATCTTTCTAACCTATGCATCCCAGGACACTAGGGCCAATTTAGCATGGCCAATCAACCTAACCCACACATCTTCAGACTGTGGGAGGAAAACCACGCAGACACAGGGAGAACGGGAATCAGACCCAAGTCCCTGAAGTTGTGAGGTGACAGAGATAACCACTGGGCTACCGTGTCACCCTGCATCCTTCTCTGATAGAATGAATAGTCTGCAATGCATGGTGCACATCTTCCTATGGGCACAGAATCCTGTAGCTATAAATAAGGACATCCTGAGGTATGTTAAACACACACTCCTCTTACGCACATCCTGTTGCAAATTAGAGTGTATTTTCTGTTGCTATGGGAATATTTCTGAAGCAACAGGAAATAATAGTCATTCCTGAAGGAGTGTCTGTTTTGACAGAAAGGTAGGAGAACATTTGGATGAATTTCATCTGTGTGAGTGTGTGCGAGGCTGATATTCCTGGAGCAAGCTAGTAAAATCACCTGGACACAACTGCTTTTTGTAGTTCCCCGTTAAATAAAATTAGAAACTGCCTCAATATAAACTAGGAGAATCAGATTGAAGAATATATATTTAATGAATCAAGAGCACATCTAATTCTGACAATTCTCCAACCTTGCTCACGGCTGGGATTCTCCAGTCCCGCTGCAGTGAACAGAGTTTTGGCTGAAAGCCAAATTCTCCAGGGGAGTCTTGCTGGGGTGGGGCATTTGAGATTGGAAAATCCACCTCCAAAGATTAGACCATTCCCAAGTTTCAAAAGTGAGGGAAAAGCTGCAGATTCTGTAACTCTGAAAAAAATTGAGAAAATGCAGGAATCATGAAAAGAGAAAATATTCAGCAAATCTGGCAGTGTCTGTGGCAAGAGATATAGAGACAATGTTTGGGGGTGAATGTCTTCTCACTAGAACAATTCTGCTGAGTATTTCCAGCATTTTCCACTTCTATTTCCAATTTCCAGCATCCAGAAAATTTTGTTTTTTTTTTGGGCAAGTATGCCATAGTGGTTAGTGTTGATTCCTCACAGTGCCAGGGTCCCAGGTTCAATTCTGGCCTTGGGTCACTGTGTGAAGTCTGCACGTTCTCCCTGTGTCTGCATGGGTTTCCTCTGGGTGCTCCGGTTTCCTCCCACAGTCCAAAGATGTGTAAGTTAGATGGATTGGCTATGCTAAATTGCCCCTTAGTGTTAAATGATGTGTAAGTTAGGCAGATTGGCCAGGCTAAATTGCCCCTTAGTGTCCAAAGATGTATAGGTTAGGTGGATTAGCCATGTTAAGTTGCATCTTAGTGTCCAAAGATGTATAAGTTAGGTGGATTAGTCATGTTAAGTTGCATCTTAGTGTCTGGGGATGTGTAGATTGGGTGGATTGACCATCATAAGTTGCCCCTTAGTATCCAAAGATTTGCATGTTGGATGGATAAGCCATTGTAAATTGTCCCTTAGTGTCTGTGGTTGTGTAAATTAGGTGGATTGACCATGGTGGATGCCTGGGATTGAGGGTTTGGGTGGGGTTAGATGTAGGGACTGCTCGATAGGACGTGCTTCCGGGGAATCAGAGCAAATTTGATTGACTGAGTGGCCTCTTCCTACACTGTGGGGATTCTGTGGTTCTATAGTCTGATCCTATGGAAACACCCAGCTAGACAGGCAGCTTCTGGGGCAACGGAGGGCAGGCTTAGACATCGAGCTCACTTTACAACAGAATGTGAAAAAGAGACCAAAGCTGAAAGAACAATCCATCGGTTCCCATCACAGGGGTTGAGTGGCTTGCTCAGAACGCTGAGTTTCTGTTTACTGGGGTTGTAGTCCATGGGACCTTCTCTCATTCTGGACTTTATCTTATGAACTCTTTTTGAAACCTCTTTTCCACAATGTATGAGGAAAATGTGTCATAGTGTAAGAAACAAAACACAATGAAGAGATCGTGAGAATTCTGCATAAGAAATACTGACCTCCCATGCCATTGCTCACAGTGATTCAGGGAGGAGGGGGGGCGGAGGGAAATTTTGTGGAAGGAGATTTTTTAAAATCAGTCTTTCAATGAGCTCCTTAACTTCTGTTGAGAAGCTGGTGATCAGTTGCCTTTTTGAACCGCTGCAGTTCCTGTGGTGTAGGCACACCCCTCGTGCTGTTAGGAATGGAGTTCCAGGATTTTGACCCAACGACAGTAAAAGGAATGGCCAATTCCTAGTTGCCTTTGAAAAGGTGATAGTGAGTTGCTTTTTCAAACCTACTTCATTCCCTGAGGTGTAAGTACACCTACGGCATTGTTAGGGAAGGAATTCCAGGGTTTTGACCAAGCAATAGTGAAGGAACGGCGATATATTTCCAAGTCAGGATGGTGAGAGACAGAGAGGAACATTCAGGTGGTGGTATTCCCTTGTATCTGCTGCCCTATCCTTCTAAGGTGAGACCTCTTGTTTTAAACACTAAAAACTTCAAAGCTTTTATTTCCATTTCCCAATTGAGAAGAATTATTAAACAAAAGCACAAAGCAATCAGCCTCAGGAACAGTGCTTCAGGGAGTTCAGGTGCGTGAAACAAAACCCCAAACTATAACCTGTTGATCTAAAGCATCATGCGACAAGTCCTGAATCTTAGCCTGAAAGGTCAGTCAGTGATGAAGAGTAAGTGGACAGAATTTGGACCAGTAGCAATAAGGAAACTGGGGTCCCTCGGAATGGGATGTACTACATCTCCACCCCCGGGCAATGGTCCAGCAATAATGCCCCCTGCCCAACCCCCCCAGGGAGATGAACCACTGTGGAGAGGGCACTCTCTATCCAACGTCCACTGCCAATTTAGAGCCAGGCTTTTCTATACGTCTTGGCAGTGGCAGGAGACTGTGTGAAAGGCCAGTCATCTTGGCATGATTTCTCCTGGAAGATGCCTCATCAAAATCTTTTACACCCCCTGTCTGTGACCTCACCCTCTGGCCATGAACCCTCCTCCCCTAGCACCAACCCACCCAATGATTTACCAGTCAAACTCTACCTTGATGGTGTCTCAGTTGGTCAGCTCTTTCTCAGTGTTGTGCTCTTTGTCCTCTCCCTGAAGCACAGTGGCACAGTGGTTAGCGCTGCTGCCTCACAGTGCCAGAGACCATGGTTCGATTCCAGCCTTGGGTCACTGTCTGTGTGGAGTTTGCATGTTCTCCCTGTGTCTGCATGAGTTTCCTCTGGGTGCTATAGTTTCCTTCCAGGCTGAAAGACATGCTGATAAGGGTGCATTGGCCATGCTAAATTCTCCTTCAGTGTACCCTAATAGACACAGTGTGGCAACTTGGGGATTTTCACAGTAACTTCATTGCAGTATTAATATAATCCTATTTGCGACACTAATAAATAAATAAAATAAATAAATAGATTCAGTGATTGCCAGTGGGTGTGATGTGTTGAGCAGTGTGAGAGGTCATCTATGCGGTAGCTAAGAGATGTCATGTGACTATGCATTCTCTGACCTTTGCCAACCGTGTGAGGTCATTAGAATTCTTGTGACCTTGCTGCCAGGTCCTCGGGGCCAGACTCCGGGAATCAATTTCCATTGCCACTTACTCCTATTTCTTTCCGAGAGTGGTCCGTTAGAATCTCCTGGCCCCTCCCACAAAAACATGGCCTCTTCCCACCACCACCGACAAAGGCCTCCAGCTGAGCGGTAAATTCATGAACCTGGGAGTCCTCTCTCTGCCCACTATCTTTATTTAGAATTTTAGCAGTAAGTCAGCTGTGATTAAGTGTGCTTTTGTTTTATTAATTTATGGGATGTGGGTGTCACTGTCTGGCCAGCATTTATTGCCCATCCCTAATTGCCCAAGGGCCTTTGACAGTCAACTACATTGCTGTGATTCTGGAATCACACATAGGCCAAACCAAGTAAAGACGGCAGATTTCCTTCCCTAAAGGACATTGGTGAACAAGATGGTTTTTCTGACAATGGTCTTATGGTCATCTGTAGATTCTTAATTCCAGATTTTTTTTATTGAATTCAAATTCCACCATCTGCCATGGCGGGATTCGAACCCCGGTTCCCAGAACATTAGCTGAGTTTCTGGATTAATAATCTAGTGATAATACCACTAGGCCATCGCCTTCCCTGTGGCGATGCATTGAGATTCTGAACAGTTTTAGATTGCTCCTTGACCACAGCAGTGTGACTCTGGTAGGTTTCCCTGCCTGATCGCTGGGGGTTGGGGGGGGGGGGGGGGGGGGGGGGGGAGTCAGGCTCCTGTGTGTTCCAGCTCTCCACAGCTTTTGCAATCCTTTCGCAATGTGTTCCTACTCTGACCAGAGCAAATCACAGCCGCCTGAGCAGTTTGAGCACGACCTTCAGGTATATATACAAAAAAAAGCTTCATCAACATCCCATACGCACAGGCACCCCTTCAGTCTCAGATAGTCACCACAGACAGAGGAGTTACGGTCAAATAAAAAGAACAGCCCAGGCCGCTTTAACCTTGCGGCAGCCAGATTTTAGTTATTGATCGGTGAAATAAGGGGAGTTGATTTACTTCCGCTTTCTCTTACAGCCAGTTAGAGGGGTTCAACTCGCAATCTGCAAAACAGGCCTGAAACCATGAAACTGAACAACTGGTGGCAAATATCTCTACTCCTCTGCATCTGGGCCATCCTTAGGGCCCAAAGCGCCAGAAGCACAGGTCAAGGTAAGGGCCACAGATCCACACTGCTACTCTCAGCCATCTGGTCCATTGTAAAGGCTTCGAGCTATTAAATAACCAGAGCAATGACGCCTTTTAGTAAAAATGCAACCCGAAGATTATCGCATCACTATTGCAATTGCTGAACATGCTTTGTGAATGTGAGATTTGGTATTGTATGCAGGAAATCGGGTACAATGGGGAATTGTCACAGTGTGATCCTTGAAGCATTCCTTGCATTCTTTTTGTTCACATGGCCCCCGCTGTTTGTGACTCGTAAGACATTTTAACATGAGATTTTTAATGACATTTCAGCACACTTTAGCAGAATGCTTAACTCAGTTATATTTGCAGTTTCTGTGTAAATGCTTTATTTAATGAGATAGAAACAGAATTAACAGCGATGTCATTCCATCTTCAGAATAATCGCTGCCGAGATGTAAAGATGTTGTTGGGGGGTTTCAGGACATTGGATTCAAATGGCTTTGTGTCTGTGTTCAAACCACAGCCTTTGCTTCAAGATTCTCTGTTCTTTTCGACATTTACTTATTAGTGTCATAAATAGGTTTGCATTAATGCTGCAATGAAGTTGCTGTGGAAAATCCCTTAGTTGCCACATTCCTGTTTGGGTACACTGAGGGAGAATTTAGCATGACCAATGCACCTGTCCAGTACATCTTTCGGACTGTGGGAGGAAACCCACACAGACATGGGGAGAACATGCAGACTGCACACAGACAGTGAGCAAAGCCAGGAATCGAACCGGGGTCCCTGGCGTTGAGAGGCAGCAGTGCTAACCACCGTGCCACTCATTCCTTACTCACCTTCATCCGTGATATTAATAACGAGGGTGACTCTCATGCTGCCAATGGACATTTTTAATTTAATGTGGATATTGGAATGATCCAGCAAGGCTTTGCTAATTAAATCATTTATTACACTGAGAGCATTGAGTAACGAATACAGCCCTTTATCTCAATCGGCTATTTTAAATGTTTGGAGAGCTGATGTTTACGTGGAAGGGTTTACACACCCATCCCGCTTGCTTCAATTATCTCCTGACCAAACCGACCGCCTGATAACATTGTCCAAAAGCCTGGATGGTGCCAGGGAAAATGCCTGGGGGTGCAGTGTGAGGAGTCAGTGCGAGGCAGCAGTGCCAGGGGAAATGTCAGAGGGCAATCCGGGGGGGGGGGGGGCCAGTGTGAGGGAGCAGCGCAAGATGGCAGTACGAGAAGGCAGTGTGAAGGGGCAATGCCAGGGGGCAGTGAGAGAGAGAATTGCATGGGAGCAGTGCGAGATGGCAGTGCAAGGGGGCGGGCGAAGGAGAATGCGAAGGAGCAGTGCGAGGAGGCATGTGAGGGACCAGTGCAAGGGGGCAGTGCTGCTGCAGTGCCATGGGGCAATGCCATGGGGAAGCATCAGAGAGCAGTGTCAATGTGAGGGGGGCAGTGCTGGAGAGCAGTGCCCTGGGCAGTATTAAGGGGCTGTGCCAGGGGACAAAACTAGGATGCTACGTAGGCATCTGTACCCACCTGTGTGCATCTGGTGATTCCATTCATCAGGTGCACACCATGGGGAACCTGCTGTAATTCACGTGGGTGCACCCTCGCACTGACCTGAACAGACAGTCTAAAGCGAGAGGGGAAATAGGCCTAAACTCCCTATTTGCTATAAATACTAATTGACTATGCAAATCAATGACTTTTAAAGTCGGTATCCCCATTACATCAATGGCGAGGGGTATTGGTCGGGGTGAAGTGTGGAATGTTGGGGACGATCGAGTGAGGATTGTAATCACTGATTACAGACTGGCCTGTGGGAGTGCTGGGTACAAAAGCAATCCCAAATGGTTGTTATCGTTACTGCTGTAGATAAATCTGTGTAGAATCTCCTCAGAGTGACACATCTTGGTGAGAGATTGCTGATGTAGAAAAAGACAACTTCTCCAGGATTAATTTCGGATCCACCTCAGCAACATCCTTATTCTCCTCCCGAACTCCAGCAGCAAGATTCCAGTTATACTGATAACACCATAAGATATGCTCCCATTGCCTCACTTGACATCATCGTTCAGCTGGCATTCTGACCTGACCCATTTAACCAGCAGTAATAGGTTCCCGCCATCCAAAGGGTCCCACCAACTGGGCTGAAGGGTACCACAGAAGCGTTGCCTAAAAATCAATTGTGACTGCCCTTTCATACAAATCCATTGTTTGCAAAGTCATTTGTGACTCTCTGAGGACCTTTATGTACTTTATGTTTATAGGGCAGTACAATGGCACAGTAGTTAGCACTGCTGCCTCCCAGCGCCAGGGACCTGGGTTCAATTCCCAGCTTGGGTCTGTGTGGAGTTTGCACATTCTCCCCATGTCTGTGTGAGTTTCCTACGGGTACTCCAGTTTCCTTCCACACTCCGAAGATTGGCCATGTTAAATTGCTTCTTAAGTGTCAGGGGATAAATACACGGGATGGGGCCTGGGTGGGATTGTGGGCTCAATGGGCAGAATGGCCTCCTTCTGCACTGTAGGGATTCTGCTCTATTCTAACTCCGACTGTCATCCTGCTCCCGTCACCCCCACCACAATCATTTCATATACAAATGAGTCTTCAGTGGTTACAGGTAGGACTTCCCCCCCACCCCCACCCAACACCACCCCACCCCCCCCTCAACCAACCCACCTCCCCACCCCACCCCCCCCTCACCACTCCCCCACCCACCACCACCCCCACCCTCCCCTTAAACTGACTCAGGTGGAAGGCCTGCCTTAGAGAGATGCTGGCCAATCCGATTGGTTGGCAGCTGTCCCTTGCCAGTGGCACGAAGGGCTGTGGTGGGCTGAAGAGGAATTGCATGAAGCTAAGTCCAGATATCAGAGTCCCAGGTAAGATCAAGGAGTCATATAAAGTGGGGAGGGGAGGGAAGATTGGAGGGGAGGGAAGATTGGAGGTGAGGGCAGAAGTGAAGAGGTCAATGAGGATCTCGAGGGAAAAGCCAGTCTGGGCTTTGGGAGGGGGCAGGGTCTCAGTGTAAAATCTACTGTGCAATTCGGGCAATGGGAACCTGGGGAGGGAATCCTCTCCCAATTTAACGGTTCTCCCTCCTCTAAAATCCTGCCAGTGGGAGAGAATAAAATTCTGGCCCTAATTAGATGCACTTGAAAAGCCAGGCCTACAAGTCTACTAAGAAGCTGGATTAACCAGGATTGCTCCCCATTAGCTGGTGTAGGTCTGATGGTCCATAAGATATAGGAGCAGAATTCTGCCCACCGAGTCTGCTACGCCATTCGATCATGGCTGATGTGCTCCTCATCCCCATTTTCCTGTCTTCATCCCAAAACCTTTCAACCCATTACCAATTAAAAATCTGCCTGACTCTTCCTTAAATTTACTCACTCTCCCAGCACTTTGGGATAGCGAATTCCACAGATTCACAATTCTTTGGGAGCAGTATTTCTCCTCAACTCTGTTTTAAATTTGCTACCCTTATCCTAACACTATGACCTCTCATTCTAGAATGCCCCAGAAGAGGAAGCATCCACTCCACGTCTACATAACCCATACTTCTATCATCTTGCATTTCTCAATTTGATCTCTCTTCGTTCTTCTAAATTCCAGAGAGTACAGGCCTAAATTGTTCAATTTCTCTTCATATGACAAACGCTTCATCTCTGGAATCAATCTAGTGAACCTCCTCTGAACTCTCTCCAATGCCACTACAGCTTTCTAAGGGTACAGGGTCACACATAGTTCCTTGAAAGTGCAATCACAAGTACACAGAGTAGTGAAGAAGGTATTCGGCATGCTTGGTTTCAATGATCAGAACACTGAATATCGGAGTTGGGACTTGTTGAAGTTGTACAAGACATTGGAATACTGTGTACATTCTGGTCACCCTATTATAGAAAGATATTATTAAACTAGAAAGAGTGCAGAAAAGATTTACTAGGATGCTACCAGGACTTGATGGATTGAGTTATAAGGAATGTCTTGATAGATTTTTTCTCTGGACCATAGGAGGCTGAAGGATGATCTTAGAGAGGTCTATAAAATAATGAGGGGCATAGATCAGCTAAATAGTTAATTTCTTTTCCCAAAGATAAGGGAGTCTAAACCTAAGGCATAGATTTAAGCTGAAAGGGGAGAGTTAGAAAAGGGTCCAGAGAGTGGTGTGTTTGGAATAAGCTGCCTGAGATAGCAGTAGAGTCTGGTACAGTTTTGTCATTTGAAAAGCATGAAAATTATATGGGTAAGATGGGTATAGAGGGACATGGGCCAAATGAGGGGCAATTGGGACTAGCTTAGGGGTTTTAAAAAAGGGTTGGCATGGACAGGTTGGGCTGAATGGCCCGTAAACTTCTATGTCTCTATCTTTCCTCAAATAAGGGGACCAAAACTGTGCACAATAGCCCAGGTTCGGTCCCACCAGTGCCTTGTATAGTTGCAGCAATACTTCCTTACCTTTATATTCCACTCCTTTAGCTCTAAATGCCAACATTCCATTCAGTTTCTTTATTATCTGCTCTACCTGCACATTAGTTTTCTCTCATGCCGTGTTGCAAATGACTATGATTCTGTGATTGAAGGCCGTAGCAGAGAGTCCTGCTGCCTGACACGGTTTTCTTATAAAACATCACAGACATCATTTAAGGACAATGATAGGAACCTGTGGAAAGAGGGTGAAAAAGGCCACTTTGTCAGGACCACACTCTTGATTTCTGCTGCTAACTATTATGTTCTAGAGTTAGCATTCGGCTGAAATCTTCCTCCTTTGGTATTAACTCCAGTCAGTAAATATCGCAACGGTGCACAGAAAGCTAATTCTAAGCTCGCCCTTGCATTCAACGAGACTTCAAAAAGTAGCTGGTGTTGGCAGCTGCCCTGCATCTACATTCAGCGCACACAGAGATTGCCCTGAACTCTCAGTACCTGGAGGGAGGAGGTTTCGTGCAGCTGGGAGTAAGCTCCGTGGAAATGTAACAGAAACGAGAGTAGAATTGACAATGCGGTGTTTCAGTTGCAGGATGTTAGTAGGTGATCAGTGACTCAAAACATGCAGATGGCCCTTAGCAATGACAGCGTGAGGCTGTGTGGTGCGTGCAATGGAGCTGGCTGGTTAGAAATCTTCAATATAGATTGGCCGTTGAAATAAGAACACCAAGTTAGAATGAACAAAACAACCCATCTCACCATAACACAAGTTTAAGGCTTTAACCAGAGAGGGGCAGTAGGACGGCACAGTGATAGCTCTGCTGCCTTATAGCATACGGTCTCGAGTTCAATTCTGACGTTCAGTGGCTGTGTGAGTGGAGTTTGCACGGGTTTCCCACTATAGGTCCTATTCCTGTCTGAAAAATGTGCAGGTTAAATTATCCTTCATATCCCAAAGATTAGATGGATTAGCCATGGGAAATGTGTGCAGCTACAGAGATAGGGCAGGGGGAAGATAATCTGTCAGAGAGTCAGTACAGACTCGAAAGGCAGAATGGCCTCGTCTTCTCTGTAGGCTTCAGATTCTACCCATCCTTCTTGTCACAGCACAGGATCATAGAATCCTACATTGCAAAGGAGGTCATTCGGCCCACTGAGTCAATACTACCACAAAACTACTCAGGTTCTATTCCTGTAACCCAACATACTCATCCTGCTAATCCCCCTAACACTAGGGTCAATTTAGCATGGTCAATTAATATAACTTGCAACATCTTTCAGACTCTGGGAGGAAACTGGAGTATCCACAGGAAACCCAGTTGGAAAGAAAGTGCAAACTCCACACAGACAGTGACCCAAGGCCAGAATTGAACCCAGGTCTCTGGCACTGTGAGGCAGCAGTGCTAAACACTGTGCCACTATGCTGTCCTTGAGAGACGTAAGGCTTCTGTGAGTTTACAGCACCTTTCTCCATCTTCATTATGTTCTCTGCCTCATGAAAAGTCCACCTCACTCAGCTCAGACAGTTCAGTCCTGTGGCCTCCCCTGGCTCTCTCTTCCTCACTGGTGTCCATCTCAGGGCTAGTTTTGCTATTTTCTCCATTGGCATTCCGAGCACATGGCCAAACCAATGGAGTCTCGGGGGAGGCGACGGCCTAGTGGTATTATCACCAGACTTTTAATCCAGAAACTCAGCTAATGTTCTGGGGACATGGGTTCGAATCCCACCACAGCAGATAGTGGAATTTGAATTCAATAAAAAGTATTTGGAATTAAGAATCTACTGATGACTGTGAAACGGTTAGCGGAAAAACACATCTGATTTACTGATTCCCTTTTGGGAAGGAAATCTGCCATCTTTACCTGATCTGGCCTACACGTGACTCCAGGGCCACAGCAATGTGGTTGATTCTCAGCTGTCCTAGGAGTGGGAAATAAATGCTGGCAATGCCCAGGTCTCGTAAATGAATAAAAAGAACGAAGAATGAATCACAGGGCGTTTCTGCTGACTTACTGCTAAAATTCTGAATGAAAATAGTGGAACACTCGGGCAGAGAGAGGGCTCCCAGGTTCATGAATTTAATGCTAGGTTGGAGGCCTTGGTTGGTGGTAATAGAAAAGGGGGAGAGGCCATGTTTTTGGGGGCAGAAGAGGGAGATGCCAGGAGACTCTAACAGACCACTCCCGGAAGGGAATGGGAATAGGTGGCAATGGAGATTGATCCCCAGAGTCTGGCCCCGAGGACCTGGCAGCAAGGTCACAAGAATTTAGGGCAGCACATTGGTATAGTGGTTAACATTGCTGCCTCACAGTGTCTGGGACCTAGGTTCAATTCCAGCCTTGGGTCGCTATCTATATGGAGTTTGCACGTTCTCCTTGTATCTGCATGGGTTTCCTCCGGATGCTCCGGTTTCCTGTCGCAGTGAAAGATGTGCGGATTAGGTTGATTGGCTGTGCTAAATTGCCCCTAGTGTAGGGGTTTAGCAGGGTAAATGAGGGTTTAGGGCCTAAGTGGGATTGTGGTCAACACAGACTCAATGGGCCAAATGGCCTCCTTCTGCACTGTGGGGATTCTAATTCTGATGACCTCACATGAGTGAGGAAGGTCAGAGAACACATAGTCACATGACATCTCTTAGGGCCACACATCTGATCTCTCACACTACTCAACATATCACAATGCAGCGACAACCAGTTTTTCCAAGTAGCTCAAAATTGGAGATGTTTGGCCAGGAGATGCAGCAGATTTTCCTCAGACAGCCATAGTGGGAAGCTTCTACTTTACCCATATCTGACTCTATGGCCCATACAGCAGAATAGATTTGACATTGCTGTTAAATAGCCTAACTTCTGTCTCAGTGATATAGTTAAGGTTTTAATTGTCTCGCTGAAAATATTATGCAAAATATTCTTTTAAAATGTCCCTCTTTGATGCCAATCACTGTTGAGAGTTCAAGGCGAATAATGTTCTTCATAATTTGCAAGGAAGGGTACTTTAAAATCTGTATTGGCTGGCATTCCAGCAGGAAACCCGGTGAAGTTATGATCCATGTGTTAGCTGGTGTTTACGTCAATCTGTTTGTTTACTGAACGCAACATTCAGGTCAACAATTCATGTTTAATTCCTTGGTGGGATTTAACTGTGGTTGAAGTGAGGCATAATCTTAGCTGCAAACCCTACTTTGCATATAAGCGCTTCACTGCTAATGTTCACTATGAACATTATAATCCCTTCTCTTCTTAGAAATGTGTCTTTTTTTATGAGTTTCCCCTATTTTAAGCTTACTTTCCCCCAACTTTTGATCCTTCAGAATCATTTTTTTTAAATTCTTTTGTAGATCTGTAGCCAGCATTTATTCTTTCATTTCTTGCAAAGGACATAAGAATATAGGAAATAGGAGTAGGAGTAGGCCATTCAGCCCTTCAAACCTGCTCCATCATTCATTGAGATCATTGCTGATCTACCACCTCAACACCATTTTCCTGTGCTAGCCTTGGGTGTTCCTTGATTTTTTTAAATATAGAAATCTATCGATTTCTGTGTCGAATATACTCAATGACTAAGCTTTCCATGTGCCTTTGAGATAAAGGATTCCAAAATTCAGACCTCTGTGAAAAAATTCCTGCTTATCTCAGTTGTACATAGTCTGCGCCTTATTCTGAAACTGCAATCCCTGGTTCCCTGAACCAGCTAAAGGAACAAGCACTCTCAAACCCCTGTCCTTTGACCAATTACGAAGACCTTCTCTGACTGTCTTCCACTCTCCTGTGTAGAAATGCACTTTTCTACTTGTCATCTAATCCAAAAATATGCAGTTAGGTGGATTGTCCATGCTAAATTGTCCCTTCGTGTCCAAAGATGTGCAGGTTAGGGGGATTAGCAAGATAATGGTGTGGGGTTATGGGGATAAAGCAGAGGGTGGACCTGGGTATGACTTTCTCTGTTGGAGACTTGGTGCACACTCAACGGGCTGAATGGTCTTCTTCTGCCCTGTAGGATTCTACGATTCTATGATATCTCTCTCTCTGAAAGTGCAACAGCACTCAGAAATTCTTCATCAGTTTCCACAGACCTAAAGTTGCATTCTACCTTTCTGTGACATGAAATATCTTGACTTTAAGCAGAAGTTATTGAGGTGAAGGGATACTATTAGCGGACAGTCACTTCACTGTACAAATGCAGCATGAGTCAGGGTATGTGTTATTACCAGGAAGAGGCCTTGTTTGAGGGTTAGTTCAACACTTAATATACAGCTTATATTTAAAAAAGAAAGACATGCATTTATATAACACTTTTTCACACCACTGCTCATGCACATCTCAAAGTTCTTTACAACAAGTGAAGTCCTTTTGAATTATACTCACTATTGTAATGTCAGAAATGTGGCAGCAAAGTGCACTCAGCAAACTCCCACTAACAGCAATGTGACAATAACCAAATATCTTTTTTTGTGACACTGACTGAAGGATAAATATTGGCCAGGAATAATTTGCAGCACAATGGCACAGTGGTTAGCACTGCTGTATCTCAGTGAGAGGGACTTGGGTTCGATTCCTGGCTTGGGTCACTATCTGCGTAGAATTTGCATGTTCTCCCTGTGTCTGTGCGCATTCCTCTGGGGGCTTCAGTTTCCTCCCATAGTCTGAAAAACATGCTTAGGTGCATTCGCCATGCCAAATTCTCCCTCAGCGTACCCAAACAGGTGGCAGAGTGTGGCGATTAGAGGATTTTCATGGTAACTTCATTGCAGTGTTAATGTAAGCCTACTTGTGACATTAATAAATAACTTTAAACTCCCCTCCACCCCACTCTTTTTCAAAGTAATTCTATGGGATCTTTAACACCCACTCAAGCAGGCAAATGGCTTCTTGGTTCAACGTCTCAGTCAAAAGACAGCATCTTTGACAGTGCAGCACCCCTTCAGTACTACACTCGAGTGTCAGCTTTGATTTTTGTACTTAAGCCCCAGATTGGGGTTTAAACACAAAGCCTTGAGACAGAGGCGAAAGAGCTTCCAACTGAGATACACTGAAATTTAGAGACAGTGCGGAGCCAGAATTGCTTCAGATTGGTACTAAACTTGTACTTTAAAATGTTCACCATAGAAGAAAGCACAGGATGCTCAGAAATGACCCAAAAATTATCAGAATGACATCCAAATGTTCACTCTTCCATTGCTGTGTGAGTTTACACGTTCTTGTGGAAGAATACTATTCCCAAACCCCTTAGCCAGCACAGTGACTGATGATAATTGGCAAATGGTACAAAGTCCCACTGTGAAGTAACGCTGTTCACCTCTGTGAAACTGGGCTGCCAGAAATACTTTGGATTTAATGATTAATCTACCCTGCTGTCTATTAGGACCAGAGAGAAAAGATTATTGAGCTTATTCCCTCAACCAGTTTTCACTAACAACCCAACATATTGATAAAATGTCAGCTGTGTGGGCTGACCAGGACTGGGAATAGCCACATAATTTATTAAATCCTAGAAGGAGTCAGGGAAATTTGATAGATTGCGTGCGGACAGACCAGATGAACATCTCTCCCGGTCACTTTGGAAAGATTGTGGGAAGGTTTCTTATGTTTGTTTTGGCTAAAATTTTTAACGGAATCACTGAGAGATGTGTGCGTGTATGTGGATGCAGCCGGAGGTAATTCTCTGGTTTTCCGTGTTAGCCCATTGGACATCTGGCCTTTCTGTTTTATCCTTTCGTGGGATGTGGGCTTTGCTGGCTGGGCGAACATTTGTTTCTCATCCCTAAATGCCCTTGAGACGTATTTAAGAGTCAACCACATTGTTGTGAATCCATGTATGCCAGACCAGGAAAGACAGCAGATTCCCTTCCCTTCTTGGGCTGGATTTAACTTGCATTTCAGAAGCAAATGGACAATCTTTAAAATTACTGCCTCTAACTTCCCATAAGGCTTCAGTTCAGGTATTCCTCCCTTCTTCATTTTTGCCACGTGCTTCCTTCAGTGTTTTTAGATGATTCCATGTGAACGAAGGTGTGAGCAGAATACTATGTTAGAGCTGAAAAAAGGAACATGCTGTCGAAACTTTTCACTTTTCACTCATCAGAACAGATTTGCAAGAATGCTAAATCTCAAAGGGAACAACAATTCCTACTGCCTGATTGGTTGCCAAATGAATTCTGATTGGTAAAAGCATTGCCATGGAGAATGTGCCAGCTATCTTTAACTGCAGAATGAAGTGTTCCGTTTGATATTTGGTACTCTCGCAAGGTGTCCTGATGAGTGCGAGACAAAAAACTTCAACAGTATGTCTCTTTTTTCAGCAATACTTGATTCCACCAAGTGACTATGGTTTATCATTGGGAAAGTACAATTTGAATCATTTTAAATGATGCACTCTAGAAATAACATTTCTTTTGCAATGTTAGCATAGAGACTCTTAACACCAGATGTTCTGCTCTCTGGCATCTTAACAGAAACATTAATTTGTTTCAGATAAAATAGTTGGTGCTTCAATTATTGAAATATGCACAAAGGAATGTCGCCTGAAGTATCCTCAGGCTAATTGCAACCATATGTTTTTAAACCTGTTATTTTAAGAATGATGGAATTGGCTGTCAGACTAACTCTGCTGAATGTCTAATGCAGCCTCTGGAATGTGATTTGACCAGTGGTTTCCAGTCTGAAGCCATTCTGAATAATGCATTGGCCTTAATGATTCTTTATCTTCATTGTGAAAATAATCCACTTCCTCTAAACCACCACAATGACTCCCGGTTCAAAAGTATTTCACTGTCAGTGAGACACTTAGAGACTTCCTGAGCTTGGGAAAGGCACAGAATAAACACACGTTCCTTCCGAGGTTCTGGCGTGACTATTTACAGCTGTATTTCTGAATAACATCAGTCAGAATAATAATTATTAATCATTTCCAGCAAAATTCCAGCCCTAGTCTTCTATAATCCATCCTTCTTTCCCAAACCTAATAATATTTAGCTTCTAAATCCAAATTAGATTCGAGCACATGCACACACACTCAAGTTTTGCGCTGCTCCCTTAGGCATTTGCTCTTGAGGCGTAGAACATCTATCTCTAATCAGCAATTCCTTCCCTGCACTTCATTTGCAATCATTATTTTCCATTAGATATGCACATATTTATTGCCTGGTTATTTTCTTAATTTTTCACTGTAGGAATTCCTTTGATTTGAACCAATTAAACTCCATTTACCAAATGTTGTACTCAACTTCACTCCCACTGTCAACATCCATATGGTTACTATTGCCCAGGAACCATTGAACTGGACCAGCCATATAACTACTATGGCTACTAGAGCAGGTCAGAACCTCAGAACTCCACAGTGAGTAACTCCCCTCCTGACTCCCCAAAGCCTGTCCTCCACCTACAAGACACAAGTCATGAGTGCAATGAAATATTCTACACTTGCCTGAATGAGTACAGCTCCAACAACACACAAGAAGCTCAACACCATTCAGGACAAGGCAGCCTGCTTAATTGTGACACCTTCTGCGAACATTCAATCCCTCCATCATCGACGAACAGTGATAACCGTGTGTACCTTCCACAAGTCACATTAGGAACTCACCCACGTCCCAAAACCGCACCCAAGACTCGCCCAAAACTGCAAAGAGCTACAAAAGGTTGTGAATGTAGCCCAATCCATCACGCAAACCAGCCTCCCATCCATTGACTCTGCCTACACTACCCGCTGCCTCGGCAAAGCAGCCAGCATAATTAAAGAACCCCTGGCACCCCTGATATTCTCCCTTCCCTTCCATGGGAAAAAGACACAAAAGTCTGAGGTCACTTACAAACCGACTCAAGAACAGCTCCTTCCCTGCGGCTGTCAGACGTTTGAATGGATTTACCTTCCATTAAGTTGATTTTCTCTACACCCTATGACTGTAACACTACATTCTATACGCTCTGGTTTCTTTCTCTATGAACGGTATGCTTTGTCTGTATAGTGCGCGAGAAACAATAATTTTCACTGTGTCCCAATACATATGACAATAATAAATCAAATCAAAATCAAAATCCTTAGGCAGGAGCTTCCAAACCTACGACCATTACCAGCGAAAAGGACAAGGGCAGGAGATACATGCGAACACCACCACCTGGAGGTTTCTCCACAAACCTTCACCATCCTGACTTGGAAATATATCATCGATTCTTTACCAGTTTCAGCCAAAATCCTGGGATCCCCTCCTTTGCAGCACTGTATGTGTACCTACAATACACGGACTTCAGCGGTTCAAGAATTCAGCTCATCACCAACATCTCAAGGGCAATTAGGGATGGGTAATAAATGCTGACCTTGCCAACGATGCCCACACCCCATAAATGAATAGGAAAAAATATCTTCATTATATCAAAAGGTTACACCAAATAGTTTGAGTGCATTTACTATAAGCACTTTCCAATAATCACAAAAGATAATGATTAACATTTTCTTTATTTGTGTCCATTACTTTGAACATTTTACAGTATTGGGATTGCCAGCTTTAGAGATTTCAGGGACGTCCTGTTCTACAAACACTGAGATGTGAGAAACAAGGAAAGAATTTGCATTACCTGGTGGGACCTCAGGTTGTCCCAAAGTGCTTCACAGCCGGTGATGTGTAGTTACGAATATAATATAGGAAATGCTGCAACCCATTTGTGCGCAGCAAGATCCCAAAAACAGCAAGGTGATAGTGACCAAATAATCCCAAATAATTGCGATGTTGGTTGAGAAATACATATAGGACAGGCAGTTGGTGTTGCTTCAAGACAGAATCGTGGTGATGTTTAAGCTTATTTATTAGTATCATAAGGAGGCTTACATTAATACAGCAATGTGAAAATCCCCTAGCCGCCACACTCCAGTGCCTGTCAGGGTACACTGAGGGAGAATTCAGCATGGCCAATGCATCTAACCAGCACGTCTTTCCGACTGTGGGAGGAAACCTGAGCACCCAGAGGAAACCCACACAGACATGGGGAGAACATGTAAACTCGACACAGGCAGTGACCCAAGCCAGGAATCAAACCGGGGTCCATAGTGCTGTGAGGCAGCAGTGCTAAGCATTGTGCCGCCGTGCCGTTCTTTTACATCCATTCTGTTTGATGTCTTATTCTAGAGACAGCATTTATGACAGAGCAGCTGCAGTATTGCACTGGTGCATCCGGTTCAGCTCTCAGAGGTAGACCTGAACTCACAAGCTGGTGACTCAGTGAAGTGTTACCTTTCAGTGTCAAGCCATCCTGGGAGATGATCGGTGGTGCCCAGGTCTGTCCTTTCTTACTGAACATTGTCCGTTAAGGCTGTAGAGGCCAAATTTGAGAATTCCTCTCGCGCATGAGGAGGCCATTTGGCCCATTGAGTCTGCACTGACTCTCTCTGAGAGAATATCTTATCCAGGCCCTTTCCCCCACTCTATCCCCATAACCCCACACACTTACCATGGCTCATCTATCTAACCTACACATCTTGGGACATTAAGGGTCAATCCACCTAACCTGCATACTTTTGGACTGTGGGAGGAAACCAAAGCACCAAGAGGACACCACACACACACACACACACACACACACACACACACACACACACACACACACACACACACACACACACACACCACACAACACAACACAGAGAAAACTCCACAAAGAGTCCCCAAAAGAATTGAACCAGCGTCCCTGGCACTGTGAGACAGCAGTGCTAGCTACTGTGCCACCGTACCACCAGAATCATGAGTCTCCATCCCTTCCACAGCTGGCGAGGAGAATAGCATCCTTCCGAGGTTGATTGATTTTTTTTTTGTTTCTGTCAGGCTCTGTTTCCCACTTTCTGGTCTTTTCTTCTATCCTCTACCTCCTGCATGCCATTCCTGAAGAACTCTTTCCAGGGGATCCTTCACTAGCCAGAGCTTCCCGTGTCCCAAGTCCAAGCCCGGTCAATTTGAAATCTCGCTTCCGAATATTCTGTCACAGAATCGGATGACCAGTTGGGCTCACCGCAGAGCGTGGCCGGAATTTTCCAGCCATTCACAGCCCCTGCCGCTGCCAATGAGAATGGAGAATTTGACGCTTAGCCAAATCTCCGTCCGCTGCAGCGGGACTGGAGAATCCCAGCAGTACGAACGGCCGGAAAATTCCAACCCAAGTCTTTGGGAATGCAGCTTTCAACCATTCAGCTCACTCAGCCAAAGGAGTCGCCATTGACTCCAGAGAACAATGGTGTTGGAGATTCCTGAATGCTGGTCTAGTTCCATAATCACTACGTCCTGCCAGGAGATACCCAATATTCATCTCAGGCAACAAAGGTGGAAGAGGCTCAGCTGCTTTTCTGACTTGCATAGGTTGTTCCCTCTTCTAGAACAGTCTAGGGCAAGAGGTCATAGTTGTAGAGTGAGGCGGGGGAAGGTTCAAGACAGAGATAAGGAGAAGAGATAGATAAATATTAGAACAAAAGCGGGATAAAGGGCGATGGGGATAAGGCAGGGAGATGGAGTTAGAATGAGATGGAGATTAGTCATAATTGTATAGAATGGCAGAACGGACTCAAAGAGCTGAACTACCTACTCCCGCTCCTAATTCCCATGTTCCTATGTTCCTATAGTCTGTGCTTCATTACTGTAATCGCTGCTATTATTATGATCACAATTGTCATAGAATCATAGAATACCAACAGTGCAGAAAAGGCCATTGGGCCCTTCAAATCTACACTGACTCTCTATAAGTTATCTTACCCAGACCCTTCCTATCCCCAATAACAGCACATGGGCAGTGTAGACAAGTTGGGCCGAAGGGCCTGTTTCCATGCTGTAAGCCTCCGTGACCACACATTTCCTCTAATGGCTAATCCCCACTAGCCTACACATCTTGGATTGTCACTATCAGCATTCACTTTTACGCTGGGCTGAATCAAACAGCATCCACCCGTGCACAGCCATTGTCGGAGACTACACAGACTGCAACTCTCAAAGACACAGCAACAATGTGACCTTTCTGTGCTTTGACATCAGTTCCACGCTCAGAATGGTTGGAAAGGTTAGGGATAGTGGATTCAAGAGTGAGTGAGTTACTACTGGGCTGATAAATGATAATTATTGTTGGACAATCTCTCAATGCAGCAGAGGTGCCTTCACAGTGGCAGGTCTGAGATGTGAAACTCTTTTAGTAATTTTCTGGCAGTAAGTCACAAGACTCCGGTCTCCCCAAGCAGCAGAGATGCAATTCAGGGAGATTGACATCTGTGCTAATGCAGCTCACAGCACCTTCCGATTGAAGGTGTCTCTCTGGTAATGCTGACACCCCTCAAATGTGCCCCCCACCCCCTGCTGCAAAAGAGAGGACAGATCCCAATCCATGGACCATTCCGATACTGGAAAATCATTGCCATCTCTAACGGGACGCCATTCCTGGAGGCAATTTCTCAACCAGACATTGTGGGAAGGCTGCGCCTGACACCCAAACCCAGCTTTTTCCCTGAGATCTTGACCTGGAATTGAGGCTGACATCAAGGTCACGACTCACAGAGAAAAACCTCAGCACAGTGGCACGATGGTTAGCACTGCTGTCTCACAGTGCTGGGGATCCGGGTTCAATTCCGGTCTTGGGTCACTGTCTATGCGGAGTTTGCGTGTGTTTTCTCCAGATCCTCTGATTTTCTCCTAAAGTCTGAAAGACGTGCTGGTTAAGTGCCTTGGCTGTGCTAAATTCTCCATCAGTGTACGTGAACAGGCACCAGAGTGCGGTGACTAGGGGATTTTCACAGTAAACTTTATTGCAGTGTTAACGTAAGCCTACTTGTGACATTAATAAATAAACTTTTAAACTCACTGCAGGGCCAGTCCTTCACCACTGAGCACAAATTCTGAGCTGTATTCCCTGTCCACCTTCTTCATTCGGGAAAAAGGTACAAAAACTCTGAGGTCACGTACCAACTGACTCCAGAACAGCTTCTTTCCTGCTACTATCAGCCTTCTGATATAATAAGTTGATCTTTCTCTAGACCCTAGCTATGACCGTAACACTACATTCTGCACTCTCTCCTTTCTTTCTTCCCTATGTACTCTATGAATAGTATGCTGTAAAGCGGGCAAGCAACAATACTTTTCATTGTATACCAGTACATGTGACAATAATAAATCAAACCAAAAATCAAATTAAATATATCTATACTCACATTTCTTTCAAAGTTAAACTTTAAACATATGGCACTAACAGGATGTCTTTGCTAGCGCTGAGATAAGACAAGTATCACCATTTATGAAGCGGACTATAATTCTCTCTCGATTTTATTACATGTGCGGTGAACTTTCAGCCTGACTTGTGGAGTTATTTATTGTATCTCAAGGCTAGCCCATGGCATGTCCTTTATTCATCACATTTTTCTCATTAGTGCATACAGGCAACTTGTGCGGAAGACCATGGGGTCCTGAGAGTGCTTGGAACCAATAACTTTTGATTTATAAAGTTATTAACGTCAGGATTCTGTGAGAATAGCGGTTTATACAGTATGGCACATGATTACAGGATATGGAATTCGGACATTAAAATAATAAGGCTAATTTTAATTTAAGGCCTGGATACTGATTCACCCCCCTGCTCCTTCCCCTCCCCTCTCCTCTCCTACCCGTCCCCTGCAGCCATTTCATTTTGTCAACACCACAAGCTGCTGCTCTATATTCCAGTAATCTGAGGTAGTCTGACATTCAGAGTTCCAATATGTCAAGCCTTAACTGTTTAATAGAAGTTTACTTCCATTTCTAACATCCCTGTAACATAGTGAAACCTTTGATTCCCACAACCAGCAGATGTGGCCAGATGTGCCCCCGAGGGGCTAGGAATTACCCCTTCCCGCCATCGCTCAGGTGGATTATCTTCAGGCTTTGAGCCACTGTCACTCAGTTTAATGAACACTGCATTTGCCTGACGAAGGCACAACATAGTGTCGAAAGCTCGTGGATTTACTATCAAATAAGTTGGTTGGATTTTAAATTGGTGTTGCAAAACTTTACTCAGTTTAATTCCAGCACCACTGTCACCAACCAGCAAAGAGTTCTCACCTTGATTTCCATTGATTCCAGTTTGGCTAGGGCTCCTCAATGCCAGCTCAGTCAAGTTCTGTATCCTTGCTAAGAGCAGTCACTCTCACCTCACCAGAGAGAGACAGTATCCCCATCTTGGAGCTCTCCCTCCCTCACTCAGCTGCTGCTGAGCCAAAGAACTCGTGATTGGCCAACCAGCTTGGGAAATTGCCCTTCTCTGATTGGATGGCAAGCCTACTCTTGAGTTTTAATTGGCCAGTCTGGGGAAAATTGCAGCCACTGACTGTTCCCCAAATAGTGTGGGCCTCTCACTGACACAAACACACACACACAAACACCATGTGCACATGCATAAGCACACACAAATACACACACACACATGCACGCATACATGCACGCACGTGCACATGCACACACAAACACACACAAGTGTGCAAACACACACACACACACATGCACACAAACACACATATACACACACACACGTGTGCACACACACCTCACCCCCATCCCACCCACCCAACCGCCACCCAACAGCACAATCCTACAGCCCACAGAGAAATCCTGCCCTCTTAAGAAGTTAGCATTGGATGCTGATTGGTAATTTATTTTGACTTATAACCAAATATACTGGAGCTTTCACTCTGTAGTAAACGTACACTCCCTGTCCGACACATTAGATACTTAAGAGGCCACTTATTGCCTATAAAAGATGCACCATGTAGTCGAATAGCTTTGTCGGTATCTATAAAGATTTGAAAGAAATTGGATTTTTTTAAGCCTGTCAAAGGACACGGATGAGTAACTGGAATTGAGTCTCTGCTCAAGACCATGCAAAGGTCACATGATCTAAAGGAAGCTCATAGTTTTCAAACAATAAACCACCAATTGTGGGCCAGGAAAACATAAATTCCTGTTAAAACCATGGTGATATTTAATAAATTTACTAGCTTTTAAGTTAAATGTATGCCCTTGAATATATGATCAGTATTGACACAATTTCCTTTGACAAACCTATAGCCCCAGGTCCCCTCATGAGAACCTGCTCTGATGCCTAGGCAGTGAGCTGGATGGTTTGGTTGTTTTTGATACTCATTCGTGGGTTATGGGCACCACTTTATCCAATCTTAGCAAAACATTTTCCTCCTCTACAGGTTTTTCAATAAATGTTGACAAAATTGCATTTTTTGCCCATGAGGTAGCACAGTGGCACAGCAGTTAGCACTGCTGCCTCACAGTGCCAGCGACCCAGGTTCAATTCCAGCCTCGGGTCATTGTCTGTGTGGAGTCTGCACATTCTCCCTGTGTCTGTGTGGGTTTCCTCTGGGTGCTCCAGTTTCCTCCCACAGTCCAAAAATGTGCAGGTTGGCCATGATAAATAGCCCCTTAGTGTCAGGGGGCTACCAAGGAAAACATGTGGGGTTACAGGAATAGGCTGAGATTGTGGTCAGTGCAGATTCAATGGGCTGAATGGCCTCCTTCTGCACCGCACAGATTCTATGAAATCTGTGCTTGATTTTTAAAGAATCTGTGGGAGCGCACATCTTATAATCTAATTTTCTATTCGACTGTATGAATGTTTTCCTTAATCCACTACAAACGTTGTAATTTGTTCTCCTTTTCCATAGCTCTGCTAGCCTGTTGTCTTTTTTATTCATTCATGGGGTGCAGGCAACATTGGTTGGATCAGCATTTATTACCCATCTCTGAGGGTATTTAACAGCTGACCGCATTGCTGTAGCTCTGACGTCACTTGTAGGCAAGATTGCCTTCCCTACAGGGCAACCAGACGGGTTTTTCCAGACAATTGTTTCATGGTCTTTCGTTAATTCCAGGTACTTTTTGTTTCATTGAGTTCAAATTCCAGCATCTGCCATGGCAGGATTCGAACCCAGATCCCCAGGACATCAGCCGAGTTTCTGGATGAATAGTCCAGCGATAATACCATTACCTCCCCTCTGATAGCTTGAGGGGGTATTCTTTGCTGCCAGAGTCTGCTAATTGAATATCTGAGTGGTAAACAGTTCTGGGCTTCGCATTGAAAAGCTTAGCTGTCAAAATTGGAATCAGATAAGGAGCAAGTCACCAATGTCAGAGCGGACAAGAAGCCGATGAAGCAACAATGATGAAGCAATACCTGGCTTGAGTGAGACATTTCCACTGGGGTCAGGCATTCTCAAGCCATGCTCATTCTGACCCCAATAACTGGCCTCCAAGTACAGGACAGGTCAATGGCCCTGACATAGAGACCATTAACCAAATACACTGTCACGCCATTTGGTTTACAAAACAAAAGCCTGCACTTTGCACACATAACTGTGGAGGGAATCCAAACAAAGTTAAAGTGACATTTCCATCCACCAATCAATAAGTGGACAATACGTGATGGAGCTCTAAGGTGAATTTGTGCATTAATGCAAATGGATGCTGCATTTGAGGATCGAATCCCCTGAGGTCTGATTAAAAACCTTGTATTTTTATCTGACTCAGCTATCACGTAGAAATTCCATCTCACAATCCCACACTTACAATAAGGTCTCCCGGCCACAGGGCATTGCAGCCATGTCTGTGCAAAGAAAGTGAGGTTCTATTTTCCCTTCTGAAGATTTAGTGGGGGCAAGCAGAAAACGGGTGTTAAAATGTGCAGCAAATTGCTGGCAGGAATATTCGTGGTTATCTGTGTGTCCAGGGAGCAGATAAAAGTTCTTTGAACTTTTACCAGACTTGGATACAGAAGCTGGAATTTTACCGCTCCACCCGCTACGGGAATCAGATCGGGCAAGGGGCAGATAATGGGAAAATCCATTGACCTCAGGTGGGAATTTATGGTTTTGGGACAAGCGAAGCCATAAAATCCCAGCCAGAATGTCCAGTTTTGCGAGCCCATTTTATTCCTCATGGGACATGGGTGTCGCTGGCTGGGTCAGCATTTCTCACCTGAGGGCAGTTGAGAATCAACCACGTTTGCTGTGGCTCTACAGTCACATGTAGGCCAGACCAGATAAGAACGGTAGATTTCCTTCCCTAAAAGACATTAGTGAGACAGCTGGGTTTTTCCGACAGTCGATAATGTTTTCATTGTCATCAGTAGATGCTTATTTCTAGGAATTTTTATCAGCATTCTCGTGATCAACGTGACAGACACACATGTTCATCTGACCAGCAATCTGACTCAGGAATGACAGTCTCCAGTCTAGCAAGGCAACACTCACCTTTGTTCCCCAGAACAACCTTGGGAGATTTACAAATATCCATATTTCAGAACATAGAACATAGAACATTTCAGCGCAGAACAGGCCCTTCAGCCTTCGATGTTGCGCCGACCAATTAGGAAAAAGTAATGACCCTCTAACCTAAACCATTCCCTTTTCGTCCGTAAACAGCCAGCGATACCCATGTCCCATGAGGAATAAAATGGGCTTGCAAAACTGGACATTCTGGCTGGGATTTTATGGCCTCGCTTGTCCCAAAACCATAAAATCCCACCTGAGATCAATGGATTTTCCCATTATCCGCCCCTTGCCCGATCTGATTCCCGTAGCAGGCGGAGCGGTAAAATTCCAGCCTCTGTATCCAAGTCTGGTAAAAGTTCAAAGTACTGAGCAAATAGGAATAGCGCTGTGGCATGATGGCTCAGTGATTAGCACTGCTGCCTCACAGTGCCAGGGACACAGGTTCAATTCCTGCATCGAGTCTCTATCTGTATGTTCTCCCCATGTCTGCATGTGTTTCTTTCGGGTGCTCCGGTTTCCTCCCACGCTCCAAAGATGTGCAGGTTAGGTTGATTAGCCATGCGAAATTCACCCTAGTTTCAGGTGAATTAGCAGGATAAATGTGCGGGGTTACGGGCCTGGTAGGATTGTGGTCAATACAGACTCGAAGGGCCGAATGGTCTCCTTCTGTACTGTAGGGATTCTATTCTATGAACACCTTACAGCATGTACAAAATGAAAGTTTGGCGTTAATATTTCCAATCCATCTGTACATCCCCTCACTGTCTTTGCTTTTTTGACAAGAATTCTTTGATTTAGGGTGGTTTTATTTCTGCTGTCACAATCAGCTGGCCAAAGGAAAGGAACTAGCGATGTGAAATTATCCATCCACTCAGGAATGCGAGGTCTCAGACGTAATTTTGATAACAAAACAAGTGAAACACAATGTTGTCCAACTCCTCTGAAATACAGGGGGATTGCTATGCGGACCACTGACCATCAATAGCAGCAACTCCCCTGTCAGTTGTAACACTTTTTGATGATCAATGTGGTCTCACATTCCAGCAAAGGACTGTAAAAATTACAGCGGCATTGGAAAATATTTTCTGTCATAAAATCACTGAGCAGAGGGACAGAGCAGAGAGAACAAATTAGGGTCAGTGCGAGAGAATTAAAGCCACAATTTTTTATCTTGACATCTTGTTCAGAAATTATTGAAATTAGTTTTGCCGGTGATGTGTCACAGGATCACTCAGGGAGCCCTGGGTTGCTGTGGCAACATGCACTTTTATATGCACGTTGCAGCTTAAAGCTATGGGTAGCACAATGGTTAGCACAGCTGCCTCGCAGTGCCAGGGACACGGGTTCGATTCCAGCCTCGGGTCATTGTCTGCGCGGAGTTTGCACATTCTTCCCGTGTCTGCGTGGGTTTAATCCAGGTACTCCAAAGATGTGGGCCAGGATTCTCCCAAAAGCATTCCAAGTTCCCAGCGTGCGGGAAAATGGGAGTAAATCCCACTGGTGAACAAATCTCCCCCACTCTATGCATCACAGGAAATCCAAGCAGGATTCACTCTGAAAATCAGGGGACAGACCTCAAGAGGTACATGTACCGATCTGTCAGCACCGGGATCGGCACATGCATAGTGTCCCCCCACCCTCCCCGTGGCCTGCCTCCCAATCGCTGGCCAGCCATCCATTGCTGGTCTTCTGACACCCACTAACCCCCCCAAATTGCTGACCCCCCGGACCTCCCTGGGCAAACCTCCACCCCGACAGACCCCACCACCCTCCAATTCTTATAATGAGGCTTCCCCCCCATAAGCCCTGATCTCTGCCCCAATGATAACCCTGATCATCCTCACTCAGAGTGCCAGCGAATCGCCCCCCGCCCCCCCCCTCACCTATTGTCCCTCCAATTGTCTCCACCCCCTTGGCAGTGCCAAGGTGCCCCTTAGGCAGTACCAGGGTTCCAGGCAGACACTGCCGGGATCGCATTGCCCAGCGGCACCCCTTCCCCTTAATTCTGACCTCCCTAGGGGGGACCTCAATGGCCTGTCTTCCCTCCAGTAGGATCAGGCTGCCTGGTCCCCATTAGCAGGGAGCAGTAGTAAATCACGCTGGAGGAAACAGATCCTACCGGGGGTTGGGAGACATGAGTGGACCAGGAGAATTCTGTCCTGGGCCCACTAATCATATGGAATTGGAGATTTCCGTATGATAATCTGTTCCGATTCCCGGTACGGAGCCGATTACATCAAAAACTCCAGTCTTGGAGACACTCAGAGGCTGTGGCTCCCAGTGTGGACCCAGCAAAACACCTCTCGCTGATACCTCCCAGCCCACTGCACTACTCAAGCAGCCCAGCAAGCGGGGAGAATCACCCCCGTGCAGTTTAGGTGGATTGGCCATGCCAAATTGCCCCTTAGTGTCCCAAGTTAGGTAGGTTAGGGGGATTAGTGGGGTAAATGCCTGGGATTACGGGGATTGGGCCTGAGTGGGATTGTTGTCAATGCAGACTCAATGGGCCAAATGGCCTCCTTCTGCTCTGTAGGATTCTATGATTCTATGATTAGCGGGATAAATATATGGGATTATGGAGATAGGGCAAGGGGAATGGGCCTGGATAAGATGCTCTGTTGGAGAGTTGGTGCAAACTCAATGGGCTGATTGGCCTCCTGCTGCACTATAGGGATTCTATGAATAGTGACAGGGGAGGGTCCAGCTTTCTTTCTGTAACGTGGACATTGGGGAATCTCGCTCGTTCTTACTGATGTGTGTTGGTAGGGATTGCAGGTTGACCTGTTTGGTTGCATTATGAACACACCTTCATTGGCCATCAAATCCTGGGGTGGGATTCGAACCCAGAGGACTCTGTCCTATCGTACTACAAGAGCAAAAGGAAGAATGCAAACATTAAATGGTAGAAATCCAACTGGGTTTCACCTTTTCTACATTTCAGAAAAAAAATCATTCAAACAAAATCAAAATATATTATTAGGAAGATCAACTTTCCATCATTCAGGGGATAGATTAATCTAAATGTATGTAAATGTGAATATGAAACAAACTGTCCCTTCATCGAGAGTGCCATAAGAAATAAACTGAATCGACAGATTATTTTATATCCATACTTAAATTTGTTTAAATTAAATTACCTTTTGTATCCATAGAGAATCAGTCACCTGGATTCAACACACAGTTACAGACTTTATTTGGACTTGTCAATAGAGATGAGTCAGGAGGTTTATTGACTTCTTCTCAGTACAACGACATGCAAAATATTTCAATTTGGTTTGATTTATTACTGTCACATGTATTAGCATGTAGTGAAAAGTATTGTTTTTTGTGCACTCTACAGACAAAGCATACCGTTCATAGAGAAAGAGAGTGCAGAATGTAGTGCTGCAGTCATAGTTAGGCTGTAGAGAAAGATTAATGTTTTGCAACTGGTTGTTAAATTATGTGTTCGTTCAGAAATGTTGCAGAACGAGCCACATCTTTACATTTCTTTTAAAAAGCTGACAAAAGTCAGAAGTGAATTTTGGGATGGATAATTGTGTGTCTCAGTCACAAAGTGCACATTGAGGCAGCCACACCATCAGAAAGTGCAGTGATTATGGTGCGATGCCCACACTAACCATTCTGATCTTCTAAAGGTGACCAACTCCACTTTACACAGTTTCTATTTATGGGGAGTTACTCATTTATCTGGATCGGGAGAATAACCAAACCTTTGTTTGCGGTTGTCTTTCCCCTTTAGCAAGGAAATAGTTCTCACTCTAAGATCTGTTTTATGTTTTTCTTCACTTTCCTTGTTTTGTCTTGGTTATTTCACATCATGGGAACAAACTCTTTCCTTCATTGAGGAGGGTAAGAAAGCCAGTCACCAATGACCCTGTACAGCCCTCAAAGAGAACCAACCATTGATATCTCTACAAGTCTTCCGGGACTCCCACTCAAGGTTAGATAGATTGGCCATGATAAATTGCTCTTTATTGTCCAAAGGTGTGTAGGTTAGATGGATTGGCCATGCTAAATTATCCTATAGTGTCCAAAGATATGTAAGTAGGTGGATTGGCCATGCTAAGTTGCACTTTAGTATCCAAAGCTGTGTAGGTTAAGTGAATTGGCCATGCTGAATTGCCCCAGTGTCCAAAGATGTGTAGGTTAGGTGGATTGGCCATGCTAAATTGTTCCTTAGTGTCAAAAGATGTGTACGTTGGGTCACTGTAGGGAAATTGAGATGGCCGGTACTGTCTTCAACTATAAACATAACTAAAGATATGTGTAAAATATTTGTATCATTAGCTTTGTTTCAAGAATCATTTAGTTCTTTGTTGGTAGTTCTGTCAGTGACTTACGTATTCTTTCTAAAACCATATTAACTGCTTAGAAACTTCTCCCTTCAAGGCGGTTTAGCCATGGTAAATGTGTGGGGTTGCAGGGATAGGGTGGGGGAGTTGGGCCTGGGTAGGATACTCTTTCAGGAGAGTTGGTGCAGACTCGATGGGCTGAATGGCCTCCTTCTGCATTGTAGGGATTCTATGGTTAACAGAATTGTCAGGAGGAGAATTCAAGATTGTTTTTTCAAACATGAATTATCTATTGACATCACAGAGTGCAGAGGGCAGTTAGCTTAGTGTAGTGTATGGTTCAACAACAATGTCAACAGTGCTGGTTCGATTCTTGTTCCAGCAGAGGTTGACTTGGGGCCTGGCTTTTCATTCTCAGCCCCTGGGAAGGGACAGCAATAGCAGAGAACCACTGGCAAACATCGCCTGGAAAGCAGAGCGCATGTATCATAGCAGCGATCTAACAATCTCACTGCGAAAACTGACTAAACAGCATTGCTGAAAATAACTGGTACGGGGAGTGTGGAGAACTTCCTCGTGGACCTACTCCAGGGCCTGAACAAACAGGTCAAAGCAGTGAGCGGTCAAGGGGGGGCGTCTGCTCTTTGCCGCTATCCCTGGAGACGGAGCAGAGCGAGCACCTTCCGTACCCAGCGGGCACCGCAGGGACTCTCTTTTAATTAACCCCTAGTTTGTATAATTTAGTCTAATTGGTTTAACCAAAATAATATCACAGGGCATGGGGAACTTTTAAGATCCACACGTCAACTCTGAGTGGAGCCAGTCTACAGCTAGTTACTAGAATCTCATTAACTTGTAATAGATCTTGGGTGGGATTGTCTGGCCTCACTCATCCCAAAACCGGAAAATCCCACCTGAGATCAACGGATCTTTGCACAATCTGGCCCCACCCACTATGATTCCCGTGACAGGTGGGAGAGGAAAACTCCAGCGCTTGTGTTTGTTTCTCTTTGGTCTAACCCTCTCTTTGAGCCCTCAGTCTATCTATGCTTATCCATTCTTCATTGAAATTTAACATTCTCAACCATGCCCCTTTTACCTTTTCACTTGTCTGCTTGTTTTTGCATCTCTTCTCAATATTGTTTCCCCTTTCACTATTTTCTTCACAATTGGGCTCCGTCTTTGCCTCTTGAACCTTTGGAATCTGTCCAGCACACAATATCCCTCACAAATCCAATTCTCAAGACAGAGGAGACTATTTTAGCCAATAATTAGACCTTTTTTCATCTCATGGTCTTGCTCTTGTCTCATAAAGCTGGTCCCAAATTGGACATTTACTTTTTCCTTTCAATATCAGCATGACACTCACACCATTAAAACATAAATCAATAAAGTGGCAGCAATAAATAAACCACCTCCTGACATCAACATGGTGTCATTCTTTGCTTTTATCTTCTATTCTCTGAGAAAATCTTCCAACTCTGGACTCCTGTGCATCCCATCATCCCATAATGGCAGCTATGCCTACAGTAAGTTAGGTTAGCATTTATTGCCCATCCCTAGTTACCCTTGAGAAGGTGGTGGTGAGCTGTCTTCTTGAATGGCTGTACTCAACATAGTGTCGGTGCACCCAGAGTGCTGTTAGGAAGGGAACTCCCCTACACCGACATGTATAGATTATATAACAGGGGGAGGATTATCAGGCAAATGAGCTGATGTTCATGTATTCAAATGGGGATCCCAATATTAAACATCAGGATTCCCATTACATTATTCCCAGGAGTGGTGAGGGGTGTGGGGATGTCAACTGCAATGGGAAATCCCATCGGCATTCCGGGCCATCCAAGGGATTTTCTATACCCGTAGCCAATCTTGCCAGCTGAAAGTGGGAGTGTAAAATCATCCCTGTAGTGTTAGACTGTTTTACCATGCAATCTTCCTTAAATATGGGGAGGTGATGGGGAGACGATGGCCGAGTGGTAGTATCACTAGACTATTAATCCAGCAACTCAGCTAATGGTCTTGAGAGCTGGGTTCAAATCCTACCATTGGCAGCTGGTGGAATTTGAATTCAATAAAGAAAAAGTATGTGGAATTACCTCACAAGGGTGGTGAGTGAATGGGAGGGTGGTGAGCGAATGGAATCGGCTGCCATCAGTGGTGGTAGAGGTGAACTCACTGGGGTCTTTTAAAAGACTTCTGGATGAGTACATGGGAACTAATGGGATAGGGGGTTATAGATAGATCTGTGGCTTGGTAGGTATAGATGTGATCGGCGCAACTCGTGGGCCAAAGGGCCTGTTTGTGCTGTAGTGTTCTATGTTCTATGTTCTAATTAAGAATCTACTGATGACCATGAAACTATTGTCAATTGTTGGGAAAAAAATACATTTTGTTCACTAACATCCTTTAGGGAATGAAATCTGTTGTCCTTATCTGGTCTGGCCTACATGTGACTCCAGATCCACTGCGAAGTGGTTGATTCTCAACTGCCCTCAGGCAACTAAGGATAGTTATAAATGCTGGCCAGTCAGCAACGCCACATCCCTTGAATGAATAAAAAAAAGCAACAAAATTATTTCTTTCAGTCTCATTCGCCTTGTTCAATTTGTACAAGACTTCACAAAGAGCAGTGAATAAATTAATTATAAGGTTGTACAGTGACACTTATCTGAATTTCTGAATGTTCCAACATTTTGATATCTAGGCCAGAAATGAATAAAGATTAGGGATGAATAACCTCATCAAACCATTTGTAAACAGTGTTAGACATTTAATAACTAAACCCTGAATGAGATTATTTCATTGGAGCACATGTACTGTTTATTATTTTTGGAGAGCACAGTGTTCTGAGTGGGGGGGGTTTTGTTACGGTTTGCATCATGCGTGTCATCACACAGATAAATGATGAAGATTAAATTTGTGTACTAATCACTATGAGGATATCAAGTACTAGTTTAATCTTTCGTGGGCCAGCGATTCTGCCGCTTATGGACAATCACCTTTCACAATACAACGAAATCAGCGTAAAGCTTTTATACCTGGTACTGGGCTCCAGGATGTTCACTGCATGCGCTGGTTCCCCCCTGCCTGCCAACATGAGTGCCCCACATGGCATCTTATAGTGGGTTTGACAAGGTGGAGGAGGCAGTAACCCAGTGGTATTGTCACTGGGCTAGTAATGTAGAGATGCAGGCTAATGCTCCAGGGACATGGGTTCAAATCCCACTAATGCAGGTGGTGAAATTTTGGGTGGCACCGTAGCACAGTGGTTAGCACTGCTGCTCCACAGCTCCAGAGACCTGGGTTCAATTTTCGGCTTGAGTCATTGTCTGTATGGATTTTATCCGGGTGCTCCAGTTTCCTCCCACAGTCCAGAGATGTGTGGGTTAAGTTGATTGACCATGCTAAAATTGCCCTTTAGTGTCCTAAGACGCATAGGTTAGAGGGATTAATGGATAATGTGTAAGGATATGGGGGTAGGGCCTGGTCGGTGCAGACTCGATGGGCCAAAGGGCCTCTTTCTGCTTTCGCTCTCAACCATGACTCTTTTACCTTTTCACTTGTCTGCTTGTTTTTGCATCTCTTCTCAATATTGTTTCCCCTTTCACTATTTTCTTCACAATTGGGCTCCGTCTTTGCAGGGTTTTTATGATTCTAAGATAAAGTCGCATGTTGGAGGTCGTAAAGGAAAACAGAGAGGTCTCAGCATGTCCCAAGCAATGACAGACCCACTCTCCAGATCTTCCCGAATTTCACCAAGGATCAACATGTCAAGGCACTTGCAGCTGAGAGGGAATCGTTAATGTATACAGTCTGCTTCGAGCAAACTGATAGTCGCACAATAGTATTTGTGACAGCTAATTAGCACTATCCCAGGCCGCAGCATTGCATTCCCCGCAGGGACATCTCAGAAGAAATGCAAATTTCACTAAAATGATCACCCAACAAGATCGTGAGTTCTACATTTTTAGGAAGACACAATCCTACAATGGCTTGCTATGGATCTACCCCACTCAAAACCAATCTCCGTGTCCCTATCTCAGCCACAGGAAGTCAGTTCCACCTGAAAAAGTATGTTTTACTTTTATATAGTGACCTCAGGGTGTCTCAAAGTGTTTTACAGCTAACACTTTGTAGTACTTGCATTGGTAATATATAGATGTTACTGAATCTCACAAACCTAGCAGTAAAGTTAGATTAGTGTTAACACACTAATGCCCCATGCTAAACATTATGGGACATATTCACACTGTTATTTCTGGTTTGCCAGCCTGACTTTGCAAGAATATCATTCGATTAACTGGTATATCAGGTTCAGTTCCAATCAATCCAAATATTTGATCTTTTTTATTCTCATGGAGATAATCACCAGGTTCACACTGTTCTTATTTTTTAATTCATTTCTGGGACTTGGGCACCATTGGCTGGCCAGCATTTATTGCCCATCCCTCGATACCCGAGGGCAGTTGAGAGTCAACCACATTGCTGTGACTCTGGAATCACGTGTAGGCCAGACTGGGTAAAGATGGCACATTTCCTTCCCTAAAGGACATTAGTGAACCATAGGGGTTTTTCTGACAACTGGCAATAGTTTCATGGGATGAGTAGATTCTCAACTCCGGATATTTTTTTGTTGAATTCAAATTCCACCATCTGCCGTGGCAGGATTCGAACCCGGGTGCCCAGAACATCAGCTGAGTTTCTGGATTAATAGTCTACCGATAATACCACTAGGCCATCGCCTCCCTATTCTTTTTGAATTTGTGCAATGCAGGAGACATTGCACAACACAATTTAAGTTGGTAATTAAACACAACATGGGGAAGGATTCACGAGTGATTGGAAGAGTATATAGACCAGTTGATTCTGGGGGACCTGAAAAGGAATCTGTGCTTTTGCTCAGCTATCTTGGGAAGAAACCTGTTTTAAGATATAGGCTAGCTACAGACCTTCTCCTTCCTCGGAGTTAATACACAGTCGTGACAACAATGTTTAGCGATTCATCACCAAAATTTCTCTTCAAGCATTCAATAGTTTTGATTAATCAAAGAGAAAATTAGTTTGTGCTCAGCCATTTCTATCACCCTTTGTCCTTCAATGCATCGTAGTGGGATGGTTGATGATCACGATGCAGGCTATGATCCCTGATTATAATGATGTGGCGTTGGACTGGGGTAAAATACAGTAAGAAATCTCACGACACCAGGTTAAAGTCCAACAGGTTTATTTGGTAGCAAAAGCCATTAGCTTTCAGAGTGCTTGCTGCTCCTTTGTCAGTCGAGTGGGAGTTCTTTTCACAAACAGGGCACATAAAGACACAAACTCAATTTACAAAATAATGGTTGGAAAGCGAGTCTGGCATTCCAACCATTGTTTTGAAAATTGAGTTTGTGTCTTTACAGAACTCCCACTCACCTGACAAAGCGCTTCAAAAGTTAGTGGCATTTGCTCCCAAATAAACCTGTTGGACTTTAATTTGAGATTTCTTATCCTGAGTATTACCAGGTGATGTAGTGGTGAAGTTACCCAGCCAGTATCCAGAGGCTCGGTTAACGCTCCGGTGACATGGGTTCAAATCCCACAACGACAGCAGTTAGATGGATAAATCCTAGAGTTGAAAAGCTTTTCTCTGTAACTGTGACCATGAAACCTTCATTGATTGCTCTCAGGATCCACTAGTGTCCCATTAGGGGAGGAAATCTGCTACCTTTACCAGGTTTGGCTTATGTGTGACCCCAGAGCAACAGCAACATGGTTGACTCTTAAATGTGCTCTTAACAGCGAAGGAAGCCATTGAATTCAATGCCAATTAGAGATGGGTGACAAATGCTGTGACAAATGGTCGCATTCTATGAAAGAAAAAATAAAAAAGGAAATGATATTTGTTTAGTTTAAAGCTTAGTGTCACAAGTAGACTTATATTAACATTGCAATATAGTTGTTCTAAAAAAATCCCCTAGTCACCACACTCCAGCGCCTGTTTGGATACACTAACGGAGAATTTAGCACAGCCAACGTACCCTAACCAGGGTGTTTTTAGGACTGTGAGAGGGAACCGGGGCACCCAAAGGAAACCCACACAGACACGGTGGGGGGGTGGGGGAAGAGAATATGTAGACACCACACAGACAGTGACCCAAGCCAGGAATCAAACCCAGATCCCCGGCACTGTGAGGCTATTCCTGCTGTTGGCCTGACGGTAGTTTATTTGGGCAGGTCTGTACTTTGGCCTCAGCACTTCACTCACGTCGTGTTCTCTGCTAATCGATGATTGGGTTCCTCTGCCAGGGGCAATTCCGCATGAATCAGCAATTGCATTTACCATTAAAGGATGGTTGGGGGCTGCAGGGGGGGTGGTCGGGTGGTGGGAAATGTTTTTCTGTTGTTTCAATTGAGTTTGCACTGGGTGGAAAGGTGCAAGTGATACTCATACTGTTAAACCCATCCCTGTAAATATTACCTTTCACCCTGATGTAACCAAAAGATCTTTAGTGGAAGAGCACAGCAACAATGCACCCGAAAACACAGACAGTCTACTGTGTTTGATCTTTTGAAAAGTATTACACACTAGAGCAGCCAGTCAACAAGACATGCTCACAAATAATTGAGATTGGCATGAGATATAGAATTGTAAATAAAAGGAAGTACAAGGTATTTGAAGTTCTAGGTGATATATTTGGGTTTATTTTTGAGTGGGCAAAGTCCATGGATATTTTGATAGTTACAATGTACTGGATTGTTTGACATCTGTGTCAAGGATGCAGTGTGTTAACAAATCACTCTCAGCAAAAGGCAATATCTGCTTTCTTGCAGCCCGTCTCGTTGCATTTCTCAAACACTGTCACATAGAACATAGAATATTATAGTACAGGCCCTTCAGCCCTCAGTGTTGTGCCGACAAATGGAGCCAATCTAATAAGCCTCTAACCTAAACTATTCCAATATTATCCATATGTCTATCCAATGACCATTTGAATGCCCGTAAAGTTGGCGAGTCCACTACTGCTGCAGGCAGGGCATTCCACGTCCTTACTACCCTCTGAGTAAAGAACCCACCTCTGACATCCATCCTATATTTATCACCCCTCAATTTAAAGCTATGTCCCCTCATGTTAACCATCACCATCCGAGGAAAAAGGTTCTCACTGTCCATCCTATCTAATCCTCTGATCATCTTGTGTGCCTCAATTAGGTCACCTCTTAACCTTCTTCTCTCAAATGAAAACAACCTCAAGTCCCTCAGCCTTTCCTCATAAAACTTTCCGTAAGTCACAGAGGCATCGCTTTCAATTATGTGCCAATATGCATGTTTCCAGCAAAAAAGGTGCGGGAGTAGAATTAGCCTCCACCAAATATTGGAGCATTGGTTTAGAAATGAGTTAGCCCCGGACTCTGGGCACAAACTCGATGCTATCTGAGAGGAGCTGTGTCACAGGAAGAGACAAGCAGAGGCCTGGAAACAGGCCTGAGCAGCATGCTGGGTGTATGGATCTTCGAGTTGGTATCAGAAGAGAATGAAGCCATTCAGCCCATCATGTCTGTCCACATCTCCACAACAACACCACAGGCCGGCCTAATCTCCCATCCTTTCCCTGGAGCCCTGCAATATTTTTCTCCTTCAGATAATTGTCCAATTCTTTTTAAAAGTCATGATAAAACCCACTATCAAGCTGTTTGGTGGTATATTTCAGATCAAAGAACAGTGTAGCACAGAAACAGGCCCTTCAGCCCACCAGGTCTGTGCCGACACCATTCTAAACTAAGACCTTTCTCCTGTACGCAGTCCATATCCTCTATTCCCTGCTTATTCATGGATCTGTCAAGATGCCTCTTAAAAATCGCTATTGTATCTCCTTCTACCATCTCCTCTGGCAGCACATTCCAGGCCCCCCACTGTGTAAAAAAAATTGGCTCTCACATCTCCTTTAAGCTTTCTCCCTTTTATCTTAAACATTACCACTCTTAAACATTACCACTCTTAAACATTACCACTCTTGTTGAACAAAAAGGCTTTTCCTCATAAAAAACCTTAGGAAGTAGGAGGAGTAAACCCTTTGAGCCTACTCTGCTATTCAATATGGCTGATCCTCTATCTCAGCACTAAACTCCAGCACTTGCCCCATACCCTTTCACCTTTTAAGGTCGAGAAATCTATCTGGTTCTTTCTTAATTGTATTCAGTGACTTGGCCTCTACAACTTCCTGCGGTAGAGAATTCCATAGGCTCACCACCCTCTGTGTGAAGAAGTTTCTCCTCATCTCCATCCTAAATGGCCTCGCCCGTATCTGTGATCATTTGTTCTAGATCTCTGAATCCAATCTGCCCAGCTGTGTCAGAATTTCAAATGTTTCATTTAGATCGCCTTTCATTCTCTTAAATTCCAGTGAATACAGGCCCATTTATAGAGTCAAAGGGATTTATAGCATGGAAACAGGCCTTTCGGCCCAACTTGTCCATGTTGTCTTTTTTTTAACCCCTAAGCTAGTCCCAGTTGCCCATATTTGGCCCATATCCTTCTATACCCATCTTATCATGTAACTGTCTAAACGCTTTTTAAAATTGTACCCACCTCTACTACTACCTCTGGCAACTTGTTCCAGACACTCATCACCCTCTGTGTGAAAAAAGTGCACCTCTCCCCTCTCACCTTAAACCTTAAAGCTATGCTGTCTACTTTTAAATTCCCCTACTTTTGGGAAAAGATGTTGACGATCTAGTTGATCTATGCCCCTCAATTTTTAAACTCTGTGCCCCGGCCAATGAGAGCAAGCATGCTGTATACCTTCTTGATTACCTTCTCCGCCTGCATTGCCACTTTCAGTGACCTGTGTACCTGTACATGCAGATCCCTCTGCCTATCAATACTTTTAATGGTTCTGCCATTTACTGTATATTTCCTATCTGTATTAGACCTTCCAAAATGCATTACTTCACATTTATCTGGATTAAACTCCACTTGCCATCTCTCTGCCCAAGTCTCCAATCGATCTATATCCTGCTGTATCCTCTGACGATCCTCATCACTATCCACAAATCCATCAACATTTGTGTTGTCCACAAACTTACTAATAAAATCAATTACATTTTTCTCCAAATCATTTATATATATTACAAATAGCAAAGGTCTCAGCACTGATTCCTGAGTAATACAAGTTATCACAGCCCCCCATTCAGAAATGCACCCTTCCGCTGCTACCTCTGTCTTCTTTGACCGATGTAGAGATGCCGGTGTTGGACTGGGGTGAACATTGTAAGAAGTCTCACAACACCACGTTTAATCCCACAAACTTTCGGAAACAATGTTCCTTCATTAGGTGTTGGAAAGTGAACCTTCCACCACCCTCCCAGGCAGCACATTCCAAACCCTCTGGGTAAAAATGTTTTTCCTCAAATCCCCCCTACACCTCCCACCCCATCACTTCTAACTTGTGTCCCCTCGTAACTGACCCTTCAACTTAGAGGAACAACTGCTCCCTACCCATCCTGTCCGTGCCCCTCATAACCTTAAACATCTCCATCAGGTCACCCCTCAGTCTTCTCTGCTCCTGAGAAAACAACCCAAGTCTATCCAACCTTTTTTCAATGTACTCTTAGCAGGAAGTACCTGACAGAGGAGGAAATTAGTGTCATTCCAAGACATTAGATGGAATTTTCCAACTGTTTATTAAACTGCCAACAGAGGTAAAGGGATATTAATGCTTCTTTCTCACTGCTCATCTTGTGAAGCTATATTGTGAAGTTTAAGACCATCCTTACTGTTAATATTTGAGCTGAATTTCTCATGATGCTGTTTCATACCTGACAGATGAAACCTCGATCGACATAAGGAAAGTACACACAGCTCTCATCAAATTCTGCCTCTTTAAGGGGTACACGTCCAACAAGGAGATTTGCTGCTTCACCCCTCACCTGAGACCGACTCTGGAGACCTGTGGCTTCAATACCTCTTTCCCTTTGGTGACAATTATTCATGGATGGACGGTATTCTCTCTTTCTTCCATTAGGGAATAAGCAGTAGGGTGGGCGAGGAGCAGAAACACGAGCATTGTTGGGCCGAATGATCTGTTTCTATACATTTTGCATTAGCTCCAAATGATATGAAGGAATATGTAGATGGGTTACTGTTTTGGAAAACGGCCCCTATTTGTGGGAGTAAGACAGTGATAGATAGGTTCTTGATTAATAAGGGGATCGAACAAAGAACAAAGAAAGAACAAAACAGCATGGGAAACAGGCCCTTCAGCCCAACAAGCCCGCGCCGCCACCTCGATGTTCCCACTTCTATCCGTGATCCCTGTCTATGTTTATAGATCTATGGATTGAAACCAAATTTGAGACAATTTAGGGAGAATTTGTTCTGCCAATCAGCCTAAGAGCACATCTTTGGGATGTGGGAGGAAACCGGAGCACTTGGAGAAAACCCACGCAAGCACGGGGAGAATGTGCAAACTCCCACAGACACAGGCCCAAATCCATGTATCTGCACAGCACAGTGATAGTCACTGAGCTGTCGTGTTGCCCATCAAATGGTCCAAAGTCAAGCGTACACTAATGACGTGAAGTACTAGGATACTCTTGAAAAATCCAACAGCAGCCCTCTCACGATCCATTGTGCATATGCCCCTTGTTAGACAACAAGGTGGACCAAAGTACCTGTAGGATAAAAACAAATACATCAATATCATTGTCTATTTACACACTTTCCAGGGACTCCCAAGGCTCATGATCCCTGTTTTAAATCAGTTTTCTATATCCTTCCATTCCCAATCTGTTTATGTGCCCATCTAAGTATTTCTTAAATAACTCCCAAGTGCCTACCTCCACCACTTTACTTGGCAGCGCATTCCATACCCCCACCACCCTCTGTGTGAAAAAACTCCCTCTAGATCCAAATTATACCTTACCCCCCTCACCCTAAGCCCGTGACCCCTCGTGCTATTTGAGTCCATCCTAGGAAAAAGCTTAACCCTTAACCTTAAAAAGCTCAATCCCCTTCAAAATCTTGTACACCTCTATTAGATCTCCTCTAAGTCTACGTCTTTCTAAGGAAACAGCCCCAATTTGCCTAACCTCTCCTCGTAACTCAGACCTTCCATATCAGGCAGCATCCTGGTAAACCTCCTCTGCACTCTCTCCAGAGTCTCCACGTCCTCCCGATAGTAAGGCGACCAGAACTGGACGCAGTATTCCAAATGAGGTCTAACCAATCAGGCGGTTATGGGGAACAGGTGCAGGAGAATGGGGATGGGGAAAATATCAGCCACGATTGAACGGCAGAGCGGACACGATGGGCTGAGCGGCCTAATTCTGCTCATATATCCTATGGGTTAATTGACACCACACTTGACGAAGGGTTTTACAGATTGTTTTTCTCTTCATTTCCTGAGCTGGATGGAATGTATGAAGATTGGATTTGGAAAATGGCGACTGCCCTGAAAGTCAGGCTAAAAGACATCAACGTGCTGGTGATCGATTGGCTGACGTTAGCCCACCAACATTACCCCATCGCAGTGAAAAACACTCGAATAGTCGGACGGGAGATTGCAGATTTATTGGACTGGCTGGAGGTAAATCCACAAAATTGAGATCTTAGGGTAATATGTTTTTTTTGCCATTGGATTTTTGATGTCACATTCTTCCCTCTGTCCTCAAAACCTTACATCAGATTCCCACAAAGTGGCCGGAGAATCTAAAATGGAATGAGTGCAATACAATATTGTCCAGTTAATGACAATTTTAGTTAGATTTTCACAGGCTGGAGAAGGAAAGACAGACAGTGAGACACCACCAATCTTAATCACATTATTGGATCCAATTATTGGTTACCGTGGAGTTTTTTTTAACTTGATGTTCCCTGCAGTTCAAAGGCAGTGATATCAACCAGACATTAGCTTAAATCAACAAGATCATTTGACAATCAATAAAGGACCAATTGACTTCCCAATATCAAAGAAAGGACAGGCTTAGCGGTTTCTAGTAGGACTCCAGTCGTTGCAAGTTTTGGATGAATGTGTTCACCAAGATACAGGAGTTAGAAAATCACAAAACTCAAATTAAAGAGAATTGAGCGTTTCTGATGGTTTCAGATTGTTTCTCTATCTTGTTTTTCTCAACTGTCCTTTTTCCTCCATCTTCAGTCTTTCCTGCCCATTAGGATGGCACTGCTGCCTCACAGCGCCAGGGGTCCAGGGTTTGCATCACTGTCTGTGCACGTTCTCCCCATGTTTCCTCCGGGTGCTCCGGCTTCCTTCCACGTGTTGGTCAGATGCGTTGGCCATGCTAAATTCTCCCATGGTGTACCCAAACAAACGCCAGAGTGTGGCGACTGGGGGAATTTCACTGCCTTCATTGGCCAAGCTAAATTGTAGAATCATAGAATCCCTACAGTGCAGAAGGAGGCCATTCAGCCCATCAAGTCTGCATCGATCGCACTTCCACCCAGACCCCCTATCCCCATAACCCTACGCATTTACCCTAGTTCATCCCCTTGACAGTAAGGGGCAAAATAAGCGTGGCAAATCCACCTAACCCACCTAACCTTGGACTGTGGGAGGAAATCAGAGCACCCAGAGGAAACCCACATAGACACAGGGAGAATGTGCAAACACCAACAGACAGTCACCCAAGGCCGGGAATCAACCTGGGTCCCTGGCACTGTGAGGCAGGAGTGCTACTGTGCCACCCATAAATTGCGCATTAATATCAGAGGGATAGCAGGGTAAATTACATAGGAATACAGGGATAGAGCTTGAGTGGGATTGTGGTCAGAGTAAACTCGATGGGATGAGTAGTCACCTTCTGCACTGTGAAGATTCTATGATTATGATTTATGATTCTTCTGCCTGTGTAAGCCTACTTGTGACCAATAATTTTAAGTTTAACTTTAAAATGACTTTCAAATAATTTTCTTTCCTTTCCTTTAATTCTTTTCCTTTTCTTTGGTGCTTTAGCACCAATTTTCCCATGAAAAAAGACCTTTCATTTTTCCCTTAATATATAATCCTTTCTTCCAGTTTTTTTCTTACCACGCCCCGGTTATTCGATTATTTCAGTTTCTACATTCTTCTTCTCTGAGATATTTGATCTTAGCTTTTTTGTTATTCTGTGTTGCTCTCTCCATCCTTGACTCCAGTTTTCTTTTCCCCCTTTGCTCCGATTCTTGGATTTTACCACAGGTAAAATACTTCAAAATTACTTCACTGGCTGTAAAACTTGCGAGATGGGTGTGAATGGCACTATATAAATGCAAGGGGTTCTTTTGTTTGTAATTTAAAAGACCTTGTTACACATCCTGCTCTGTTATTTTTGAATGATGTGTCTTGAGGCTGATTCCAGACCCATTTTTCACCTCTCCCTGCTGTTATTGTACATCCGCCTTCCACTTACACACTTACATCCTGACATGACAGCATGATGGCACAACGGATAGCACTGCTGCCTCACAGGGTCCTGGGTTCAATTCTGGCTTCCGTCACTATCTGTGTAGAGTGTGCACATTCCCTTCATGTCTGCGTGGATTTCCTCCGGGTGCTCCAGTTTCTTCCAAAGCTGTGCGGGTTAATTGGCCACGCTAAATTACCCCTTAGTGTCAGAGAGATTAGCAGGGTGATTACAGGGATAGGGATTATTGCTGCTGCAAGCTCAATGGGCCGAATGGCCTCCTTCTGCACTGTGGGAATTCTCTGATTTATGATTCTATCTGCCTATGAGAGATGGAGAACAGGATTTTTCAGCCCTTCCCGCTGGTGAGATTTTCCAGTCCCATCAACGTTGATCCGTGCCATGTGTTCTCCATGGGAAAATCCAGTGAGGTGGTGGGGGGCGGGGGGGGGGGGGGGGGGGGGGGGGGGGCTGGAAAATCCCAGCCTAAACAATTTGCTTCAATGCTAGTTTTAAATTAAACTAGCATTTTCTTTCTCTCAGCCACTCTGGAAAGAAAAGGCATTTATAGATTACAGCTCAAATTCGAAATGAATGAACAGCGGGACATCCTAAACTCAGTGAAAATAACACTACTGCTGCAACCTCCTGTCACACCAGTGGAAGATGGCTGGAATAAACCCTCACTGTCTGGGATTTATATTGACTGACCATCGGAGCTTTCAATGTGGCGCCTCTTTTATATTCAACTTCGAACAATTCTAATCAAATCATTCCGGTCAATGATGTGCTGACTGTATAGAACATTAACTGTGAGAGCCACACGCTCCCTCTGTATCCAATCAAAATGTTAATATTTCTTTTGTTTTCACCATTTGAAGTTGATTCTTCTATTATATGAACGATTAAGCACGTTCTCAAACACAGTATGAAATATTCAGCGTGCTTTAAACGTATTCAATCTTATTCATGGGGACATGGTTAGTGAACAAGCCCGATTTCAATCTTGTGGCCTACTCACGCGGCTCACTCACCAACCTGAGCTGCCCTTTTAAATCATTCACCAATATATTGGATAAATATATTCAGAAACAACTATGTTTTCCTACTTAAATTCCTTGAATGTCCAGAATTTGGATAAAACACGTTATGAACATTACGCTGACTTTTTTTAAGGTTTATTTATTCGTCACAAGTAAGGCTTACATTAACACTGTAATGAAGTTTACTGTAAAATTCCCCAAGTTGCCACACTCCAGCACCTGTTCGGGTCAATGCACCTAACCAGCACGTCTTTCAGACAGGGGAAGAAACCGGAGCACCCAGAGGAAACCCACACAGGCACAGGGAGAATGTGCAAACTCTACGCAGACAGTGATCCAAGCTGGGAATCGAACCCTTGTCCCTGGCATTGTATTAGCAATGCTAACTGCTGTGCTTCCAATTATTAACACTTTGTTAGTTTGTTCTGATTTTTTGGGAAGTTTGTGGGATGTTGTTATAACAATCTAGTGTAAATGGCTACTCCATTGTCTGGTACATGCCTCAGACATAGAACTGAATAAAGTGGCAGAGGTATTTGTGCTACTGACTTGGCTGGATTTGTAAAAGAGGGCAATGAAGATAGGGAGAAATCACAGCTCAACAACCCAGGGATATTGGGTGGGATTTAGGATAGGATAGGAATAGGATAGGTTAGGATGTGCACAGCAGAGTTCTGCGTGACCTGGAAGTTGTTGGGAATAGGCAGGAAAGTGGGGTTAAGGGCATCATCAGGTCAATCTTGGCATATTGAATGGTGAAGCAAGGAAATGAGTGGCACAGTCGTACTGTCACTGGACTAGTAATCCAGAGACTGGTGGTAACTTGACCCAGGTTCAAATCCTACCATGTCAGATGATGAAATTTTAATTCAATAGAAATCTGGAATTAAAAGTCTACTAATGACCATGAAACCATTGTGGATTGTTGGGAAAACCCATCTGATTCTCTCATGCTCTTTAGAGAAAGGAACCTGCCATTCTTACCTGGTCTGACCTACAAGTGACTCCAGACCCACACCAAATCTGAAGTGTCCTCTGAAATGGCCAATTCAGTTCAAGGGCAATTAGCGATGAGCAGCAGGGCTGGCTCAGCCAATGCCAGACAACACTCACTGACAGTGGCTGAGTGCTATTATCACTGGACTATTAATCCAGAAACTCAGCTAATGGTCTGGGGACCCGGGTTCAAATCCCACCATGGCAGATGGTAGGAATTTGAATTCAACAAAAAAATCTGAAATTAAGAATCTACTGATGCCCATGAAACCATTGTCGGTTGTTGGAAAAACCCATCTGGTTCACTAACGTCTTTCAGGAAAAAAAATCTGCCATCCTTACCCAGCCTGGCCTACAAGTGACTCCAGAGCCATGCCAATATGTAGTTGACTCTCAACTGCCCTCTGAAGAAGGGCAATTAGGATTGGGCAATAAATGTTGGCCAGCCAGTGACACCCATGTCCCACAAATGAACTTTTAAAATCCTGTCGACAGATAGAAAAAAAAGACTTGATGGGCTGAATGGCCTACTCCTGCTTCTATTTATTATATGCTTTTGGGAGTTATTGGAGCTCAGGATGTTAACAAAGAGGTGTTGGAGGGTTCAATGAGGAGGTCATGGACATCAGTAGATTCTTAATCCCAGGTTCTTTTGTTGAATTCAAATTCCACCATCTGTCATGGCGGGATTCGAACCAGGGTCCCAAGGACATTAGCTGAGTTTCTGGATTAATAGTCTAGTGATAATAGACAATGGATAACAGTAACTGTGATGTTAGTGGGGAAACGTAAGTGAGGTAACTGGTGGAGATTAGGTGATGTGCAGAATTGGGCTGGAAGTCAGATTCAAAAACATTATCCACCCTCAGTGTCGGTATCTATGGGAGATGGAGTTCTTAGAATGAGCTGAATAAAATGGCCTCTCACCAGATTGCTGGGGGACGCGGACATATCATTTTTGGTGACTAATGCGTGTGCTCCTCAGAATCAAACTGTAGACCTTGCTGGGACTGGATTCATTGCAACCTGATTGATATTTGTGTGAAGCTTTCCAAAATGAAATTGGAATTTGGGTCAAATACATGAAAGGAATTTCATTGTGAAAAATCTCCCCGCGGAACTGATTATCACAGGAATGAAGACAAGTTGTTAGACTGTCCTTGAACTATGGCGGAATTTCATTTTTAAAGAATAGGAAAGTGCACACTACATTATTCCAGCAATTTCACAGTCTCTGGTATCTGTAGATTTGGGAATTTTATCCACTGGGCTATTAGAAAAATCACAACGTGGAAGAATCTTCTACACTGACGCTTTTCTGACCAAAAGACTATTCCTTGTATGCTGTAGCTGAGTGTGAGTTATGATAAAACACAAAATTTATTGCACAACAGCTTTCAGTTTCAAAGTGAACTGTTTTATTCCAATTTCATATACATTGCAAAAAGTAATCTCTTGAACACAAACTTCCAACAACAAAACTGGCACATTGCTGAGCACTGCTTCCTCGCAGTGCCAGGGACCCGGGTTCAGGTGACTCTCTATGTGGAGTCTGCACGCTCTCCCCATGTCTGCGTGGGTTTCCTTCAGGGTCTTTGATTTCCTCCTACACTCCGAAGATGTGTAAGTTAGGTGAATTGGCCATGCTCAATTGCCTCAGGGATGTTAGCAGGATAAATATAAAGAACAAAGAACAACACAGCGTGGGAAACAGCCCTTTGGCCCAATGAGCCCGTGCCGCCATTTTAACAACGTGAGTTCCCACTTCCACACATGACCCTTGTCTACGTTTATGGAAATCCACATTGGAAACCAGATTGGGAAGACAATTTAGGGATAATTTGTTTCACCAATCAGCCTAAAAGCACATTTTTGGGATATGGGAGGAAACCGGAACACCCGGAGAAAACCCACGCAACCATGGGGAGAATGCACAAACTCCCACAGATACTGGCCCAAATCCACGTATCTGCACAGCAAACAGTGATAGTCACTGAGCTGTCATGTTGCCCATCAACAGGTCCAGTTTAAGCATACACTAACGATGTGAAGCACTAGGCTACTCTCAAAGCATCCAAGAACATATGTGGGGTTGCAGTGATAAGGGCTGGATGGGATGGTACAAGTCCGATGGGCCAAACAGCCTCCTTCTGCACTGTAGGGATTCTAAGATGTATAAAGAGTTGCATTTGTACAGCACCTCTTGCAATTCTTCAGAAATCGCAGAGTGCTTATCAGCCAACATTCTTTTGAAGTGAGGTCCTTGTAGTGATGTAGGGTAAATGAGGCAATCAATTTACACGCAGCAAGATCCCACAAAATGGCAATGATGTAGGGCAGCATGATGGCACAGTAGTTAACACTGTTGCCTCACAGCACCAGGGACCTGGGTTCAATTCCAGCCTTGGGTTATGTATGGAGTTTGCACATTCTCTCTGTGTCTGTGCGGGTTTTCTGATTTCCTCCCACACTCCAAAGATGTGCAAGTTAGGTGGATTGGCTGTGCTAAATTACCCCTTAGTGTCAGGGGGATTAGCAGGATTAAACAGATAGGGCCTAGGTGGGATTGTGGTCGGTGCAGACACAATGGGCCAAATGGCCTCCTTCTGCACTGTAGGGATTCTGTGATTCTATAAATTAGCAAGTCATCTGGGTTGATTATTCTCATTTCAATTTCCCATTTTGGGCTCTCATGTCTTTGGTTGGGAGCAATCAATTTATTTGAGTTGATTCATAACCAGCCACTCACTGGCTCTTTTTTCCCTGCCTAGTGGGTGAAAAAGCAGGGCCATTAACTGTAGAAGTTTCCTATTGGATGAAGATTGCCAAAATGCCTCTCAAGGAATGTGCATCCTTTCCATCCTCAGGAAGTCTTTGGGTATCCGAAGGGAAAAGTCCACCTGATTGGATACAGTCTTGGAGCTCACGTTTCGGGATTTGCTGGGAATTATATCAGGGGGCCAAACCGGATCGGAAGGATAACAGGTAAGGCTGAGATTACAGGGAGGCTCAGAGAGACTAATCAGAGATTTATGCTAATTCTCCTGGCATGAAGCACATTCTTAACAATGTCTCCCCAAAAATCAAAGGCATGTCAAAGGAACAGTCTGTGCGCTTAACAACTTTAGGAAATGTATGAATAGGATGAGGCCATTCAGCCCCTGGAGAGTGTTCTGTCGTTAAAATAGATCATGCCTGGTCTAATCCAGAGCTCAGCTCCATTCATCCTCATTCTTTCTATCCTTAAGGATCGATCAATATTGGTCTTGAATGCTCCAATTCTCCTCGCATCCATTGCCTTTCAGGGAAGGGAATTCCAGATTTCCGCACCCCCTCCCCCAGTCCTGATTTCTCTCTGTTATGGCTAGTCCTCAGGTAGAATTCCCCTGAGTTGTTATCTTGGATGGGATAGCCCCAGATTGTTATGCCCCTGCTGAGTGGGGATGAATTGCCTCCCTTTTTTTTAATTTAACCCCTCGGGTAGAAGCAAGAAGATTGATTAAGGATCCTTCCTAACAGAGACCTTTTCCCACCCCAATATAGTTATGTTTAAAAGGAGCCAATGTAACCAGAACTATTTTGAGTTAAAGAAAGAATGAGTTTATTAGCTACTAAGTGAGAAAAATGATGAAGCAGATGCATATATATTTACACAGATTAGAACCGAGAATAAGTTTAAAAAAGGAATTAGTATTGAATATGTCTGTGAAGAGTAGATGGCAAAACATTGCGGTCATTACGATTTCAGTAGCATTGACTGCAACAGGTAAATAGCCAGTTTTGAGGTTCCACTGTTTGCAGATTGGCTAAGAAGCCCTGTTTCCTTTTTGGCTGTGGCTTTGCTTCAGCCAACAGAGAGAGAGAGTTACCTGCAAAACTTGCAGAGGTTCTGCTGCTGCCTTTCTTACTCTGTTAGACCCAGCTCTAATTGACATTGGCCGGAGTTTTTCTGTACATTCCTGGAAGGCAGACATCCACAAACCAATGTGGGATATTGCTCAATTTCTGCTGAGATGATAATCAGCTTCCATTATCTCCACAAGAGATGGCAGTTAGTTGCTGTACAGTTTTTGTGCTTTTAGAAACATGGAAGATAGGAGCAGACGGAGGCCATTCTGTTCTTTGAGCCTGCTCCGCCATTTATTACAATCATGGATGATCCTTCAACTCAATAGCTTAATCCTGCTTTTTCCCCATAACTTTTGATCCCATTCACTCCAAATGCTATCTATTTTGATGTATCCACTGTCTCCCTCCTCAATCAACCAATGATTGTATATACATCTTTTGCTCGCATGTCCATTTTTAAAACAACAGGTCTTATTCAAAGTTCAATATTTCCGTAGTAATCCAGGGCTTCCCTCTATTATCATGACATCCTATAAGTAACCTAACTTGAATTTTAAGGTTACACCTCTCGAGGAAGCAATTTCCCAATCTCCCCTTTCGACTTAAAGATCTCGGTTGGATCTATTCCTCAGTCTTTTACACTGTGGGAAAGAAGCCAACTTTCCCTCTCAAAGTCTTGACAAAGTTTTGGATTCGGTGTATAATGAGTGGATAAGCCTTCAAATTTTCTGAGGCCAAAAATCCAGCTCAACTAGCAGCGAGCGCGACTTCAAATCTGTAATAAAGCCACATGCACATCCAGCTACTGAGCTGCTCTTTTGGGGGGATACAGCTGAGCATTGATAAGAGCAAACTCTGGCTTTAAACCTAACCACAACCTGCCACTGGTGGAAAGGGAACTGCTCAATATGCAAAAAGAAAGAATGATCATGATTAGAAATCTGAAACAGAAAATGAAGTTGTAGCAGGGCCTTAGGGCTGAGCGTGGCTTTTCCATGTTAGTTAGGAGCCATAAAGTATGGTGGCCTTTATCTCGTCCTCTGTAAACAGTTACTTACTTTAATGAAGCATTTATTCATCTACTTAGTGGTGGCCAGTTTTTACAAGATACAACAGTAAGGCACGCTCATTGTATTTCTATCGCACATACCGAACAATTATTTACCACATATTACACCAATCATGTCACACTGCATGTCATGGCTGAAGACAGTTGCATTGAAAGGAAATGTCTCTGTAGCAACTGCATGGTGATCAATGAAGAGGAACCTTCATCTCATTAAAATTCATAGTCATGGCAACCATGGCAGGAGCAATGATTTTCTTTGCTACTAGCATGATCTGAAATCAGTGTGTGCAAATGTTTACTACCCTTTTCAGACCTTTTCTATACTTCTTCCTCTATTCCATCGTAACTAACAGGGAGGAGATAAATTGCGATAGATATTTCACATTTTAGGTCATTTCTAACTTGTAACTGCTATTTCATTCGCCAGCGGATTGAAAATTGCAGACGCAAAGAAGAAATATTTTTGCTGGAATGAAAGGATTACACTTTGGGATACGGAGCAGGAATTCTGCACAGTAACAAAGAATGGGAATGGTTCGGCTAGATTGGAATTATCCCTGAATATGATACCTTTTTCTTGAAGTTAGCTATTGTTTCTGAATGTTTCAGACGATGGGATAACCATCTATTCTAGATTGTTATAACAAGATCCCACAAGCAGAACAAGTTAACAAAGTGTTAATAATATCAGTTTAATGTTCATGCAGTGTTTTATCCCAACTCTGGACATTCAATGAATTTAAATCTGAAAACGTAGTTGTCTCTGATTATAGTTATCCAATTTATTGGTGAATGGTTTAAAAGGGGCAGCCCAGGCTGGTGAATGGGTCGCATGAGTGGACCTCCTTTATCTTAGTGGGCCACAAGATTGAAATCAAGCTTGTTCACTGACTATGACTCCATGAATAAGATTGAACACATTTAATACATGCTGAATATTTCATAGCATGTTTCAGAACATGATAATGTCAGTGTAATGTTCGTAGTTCACATTTTTCCAGGTAATGCACGCAATATTAGAATGTACTCTTCACTCTGTTTTCACATTGTTAAGCTATATTTTCACTGCCAAATCAAGCAGTCCAAATATTACATGCTTTATTGTAACTAATGGCTTTGTGCAGTTGCATCTTTCTGTGAAGCACTTAATCCATCTTATATCCTTGACTTTTCATCTTTTCATCTTTGTCCCTTCACAGTTATACATGAGAGACTAATCAGAAGTCGAGGTAAAACCTCAGTAACAGATCTTTTCCCATTTGGTAGACAGAAACAGCAGAATTTACGTGGAAATCTGAGATCTCAACTCTTCCAGTTGTGTGTTTCCTTTAGTGATTCGCACTCCCTTGAACAAACTGGGGAAATAGTCGCATGAAAGTTGATCAAATGTGAGATTGAAACTCAGATCTGCAATACTCGGAATGTCAAACTGCCTCGAAACATTCAACCTTCCCCAACCTACAATGGGTAATATGCCTATCTGACTGAGAGGCAGTATAGAATTCCTAATACTTCACCATAGCAACAATCACTGAGCTTTCAAATTATCATCATATATTGACTGTGCACGTTATATTCCAATTCCACACGGGATCATTTAAGAACCTGAATTGATCCTAAACAAATATTTGAATATGTACAGTATTGCTTTTATTTTTTTTTCCTTTAATCCAACACGGTGACGCAGTGGTTATAACGGCTACCTCACAACGCTAGAGACCTGGATTCAATTCCTCAAGTCACTGTCTGTGTGCACGTTCTCCCTGTGTCTGCGTGGGTTTCCTCCGGGTGCTCCAGTTTTCTCCCACAGTCCAAAGATATGCGGGTTAGATGGAATGGCCATGGGAAATTGCCCCTTAGTATCGGTGGGGGCGAGCGTGGGATTGCAAGGAATAGGGCCTGCGTGGGATTGTGGTCAGTGTAGACTCGATGGGCTGAATGGCCTCCTTCTGTGCTGTAGAGCTCTATGTTTCTAATACTTTATACTGGAAATCATACAGAAATCATAGAGTAGAATTCCTGCAGTGCAGAAGGAGACCATTCAGCCCGTTGAGCCTGAACTAACAACAATCCCATTCAGGCCTATGTCCATAATCTCTGACACTAAGGGGCATTTTAGCATGGCCAATCTAACTCATACATCGTTGGAGTGTGGGAGGAAACCCACGCAGACATGATGAGAACATGCAGACTCCACTTTTTGTGATACTGTCCATTCAAACTATTCAACCAACTGACTTTGAAACTATTAGGTTATAAAAGGCATGTTTATAACATGGTTTCACTTCAGCATTAAAGATAGTTCTGCGTGTACGTTTAGTGTCGGGTGTGCAATAGCTTATTTTTAGCCATTTGAAGAAAAGCAGTTTGGGTTTCCCTTTCCCACACTCTGTTCCTCAGGGAGAATGAAGAATCAGTCTCTGTCGCTGTATCTGTTTTGAGGGATTGCACAATGGAAGAAACTGTGGCTGGCATTCCACACTCTCTAACTCTGCAATGTGTTAAAAAACTGACTATTTCTTAGTCTTGTAGGATAAAAGACACTGTGGCAAATGTCCGGAATTAAGGTTTATTTCCAACTATTTAACCAAATGGCCTTAAAGCTGTTAATTAGAAAAGGCATGTTGATAACTGGGTTTCACTGCAGTTTATAAAATATTTTTATGTGCAGGCTCAGGTGTGCATTAGCTAACTGAGGTGCATTCAATTCATTATTTATCTATACTCACCTAAACGTCTGTTCAAGTTGAGGTGCATTCAATTCTTATATACTCACCTAAATGTCTGTTCAAGATTATGGGTTTGAGAGACTTGAGCACAAGTCTGAGTTTATATCTCGGTGCAGTGCTGACAGGGAGTGCTGCACTGTTGGAGGTGCTGATGAAACATTAAACTGAAGTCCCAATCTGCCCCCACAGGATCATAGAAATCATAGAAACTCTACAGTACAGAAAGAGGCCATCTGGCCCATCAAATCGGCACCTCTACAATCCCATCCAGGCCCTAACCCAAAATCCCTACGTATTTTACCCACTAATCCCTCTAACCTACACATCACAGGACATGAAGGGGCAATTTTAGCATGGCCAACCAACCCAACCCACACATCTTTGGACTGTGGGAGAAAACCGGAGCATCTGGAGGAAACGCACGCAGACATGGGGAGAATGTGCAAACTTCACACAGACAGCGACCCAAGCCAGCAATCGAACCCAGGTCCCTGGAGCTGTGAAGCAGCAGTGCTAACCATTGTACTACTGTGTCGATCCTTTCAAACTACACAAAGAATAGAAAAGGGGTGCTGACACTTTTAACTGTTTTGGCCGACGCTTATCCTGGAACCAAAATCTAAAAAGTGATGATCTAGTCATTGACCTTATCACAATTTGAGGCTTATTCCTGTGTGTAAATTGGTGTCCTGTTCCAACAGTGACTCCAGTACAAGAAACGGACTTAAATTGGTAGTGAAACATGGAGAAGTCACAAGGTGTATAATATAAACATACACCTTTCTTTAATAAATGTTCTCTTCTCATTGCACAGGTCTGGACCCAGCGGGACCGCTGTTTGAAGGCATGTCATCAACAGATCGGTTATCTCCTGACGATGCGAACTTTGTGGATGCTGTTCACACATTCACGCAGGAGCACATAGGACTGAGTGTTGGAATCAACCAGCCTGTCGCCCATTACGATTTCTACCCAAATGGTGGCACCATTCAACCCGGCTGCCACCTCAAACACATGTACAACCATATTGCCCAGTACGGAATTCTAGGTAAGATTGGACATCGGATGAAATGTTTGTAAATATTCCTGCATTTTAAGAACAATAAGTTGACGCTAAAAGCTGCAGTGATAATGATATGATTGATGATGGAGAGGCAGGACGGGAAGTTGAGTGGGAATGTTAAGTACAGGGACAAGTCTCACAACACCGGGTTAAAGTCCAACAGGTTTATTTGGTAGTAAATGCCACTAGCTTTTGGAACGCTGTTCCATTGTCAGACAAGAGGAGAGTTCTGCTCACAAACAAGCCATATAAAGGCACACAATGGCACAATGTTGAATACATCACAGTGTAGATTCCATTCATTGTCCATATATATCACTGTATGGAAACATTCCTTACTCTTAGAATAAACAGATCATTTAAAACAAGATGATGCAGGCATGGGGTGGTCCATCAGTTGATTTCACCCCCACCCCATCCCCTAAATACCTTCCCCTCCCTACCCACAACCCAATGCAGTTCTACAACTATTTGTCACTTCAAAGCCAGGGATTGCAACACTGTGGAGAAGACAGCCTTTGTATGGGGCAGTGGGAAAGGGGTGGAAGTAAGGGGAAAAGGACTGGAATTGTCTCTCTTGCAGCATAGATTTCACATCTGCTGCAGACAGGGGAGAGCCCATGGTCTAAAGTAATCCTCCACTAAGCCTGGCATTAGATGCAAAGTAGCAAAATGGGCACTAAAAATACAAGCAGCTGATTTATTAATATTTATCCCCATCATCTAAGATTCAATTAACAGACAACGTCACTAGCAGAGTTAGACAGGCACATACACGTAAGAGGTCTGTGCTTTTCTTCATTAGTGTAATCTCAGCAGTTTATTGCTAACACTAACGTAATGCCATAGAATATTTATTCACTCAATCTCCAAGGACATGCAAGCGAATTAGCAAATTCAGTTCAGGATTCAGGAATATACTTGTGGGCAGAACTTCAATCTAACGCCCTACCTATTGAAATAACATTTCATTTCTGTGTTATCACAATACATATTTGGGTAACGGTGGAATCTATTTATTGCTCTGAAGATTTTCTGCAGATGGTCAGTAATTGCCATTATTTCTGCCTGGTTTTAAGCTGTAGGTTTGCTCAATTACCTCCACCATTCCCCTCCCCAACCGCCTCTCCCCCACATCCAATTATTTTACATCATTTGGTTCTGTTGTTCAAACGTTAAACTGGCAAATTATTGTGGCGACTGTTGGCTGATTTCATGGTTTTGCAGGTATTACAGAAACGGTGAAGTGTGCTCATGAGCGATCCGTGCACTTGTTCATTGATTCCTTACTGAATGAAGACAAACAGATTGTGGCTTATTGGTGCAATGACCTGAACACATTTAACAAAGGAACCTGCTTGAGCTGCAGGAAGAATCGATGCAACACTTTGGGTTATAACATTAGAAAGGTCCGCACTCAAAGAAGCAAGAAAATGTACTTCAAAACGCGCGCTAACATGCCATACAAAGGTAATGTGCACAATTATTTCCATTGCTGTCTTTGCAAAGAGAAAAAAAAATCAAGTTATTATTCAGATGAAATGGGGAAAATGAAACTCTCCCTGGATTTGAACCTAGGTCGCTGATCTCAGCTGGTACAGCAGCTGGATGAAGTTAGCGAGGACAGGTTCCTATCTAAGTGCATTTGGATAAGACAAAGCTTGTGAGGACGGAGTAACAAGGGGCATAAATAAGTAGATGGTCAACATCTTTTCCCAAATGTTAGGGAGTCTGAAACTAGAGGGTACAAGGTTAAGGTGAAATGGGAGAGATACAAAAGGGTCGAGAGGGCCAATAATTTCACACAGAGGGTGGTGAGTGTCTGGAAGAAGCTGCCAGAGGTGGTAGTAGTAGAGATGGATACAATTTTGTCTTTTAGAAAGGATTTAGACAGTTACATGGATAAGATGAGTATAGAAGGATATGGGTCAAATGCAGGTAATTGGGACTAGCCTAATGGTTAAAAAGTGCGCAGCATGGACAAGTTGGGCCGAATGGCCTGTTTCCATGGTGTAAACTCCCATGATTCTATGACAAGATAGGAACTAGCCTTTTAATTCTTTATCAATGGGCATACAGGCAAGGTTTTAGATGTCCCCCACCAGCCCTGTGTTTATTTAAATGTACCCCAGCAATAGCTTCATAAAGTGGGCGGGAGGCAAGACCTTTCAAACCCACGACCATAGGGAGAACACAAGCATCGAAATACCAAAATTGTCGCTGTAACTTTTATCCATTTGTATTTTAGTATTCACGAGCTCAGCAAGGCTCCTTAGGCAGCACCTTCCAAACCTGTCACCACAGCCGTCTAGAATAACAAAGACAGCAGATACCTGGGAAGATCATCACCCAGAGGCTCCCCTTCAAGTCACTCACCACCCTGACTTGGAAATATATCGCCATTCTTTCAATCAGAGTCAAAATCCTGAAATTCCCCTCCCTAACAGCAGAGTGAGTGTACCTACACCTCAGGGGCTGCAGTGGTTCAATCACCACCACCTTCTAAAGGACAAATAGGGATGGGTAATAAATGCTGGCCTATCCAGTGACATTCACAACCTGTAAATTAATTTAAAAAGAAAATTGGAGGTGACACCAGGCTTATTAAAGTGGCAGCTTTTTGACTTGTACACATTTCATTATAAAATGAATTTCAACTTATTTTATTTCAATTTTCTCAGTTTATCATTACCAATTCAAGATCCGCTTCATCAACCACATGGAACACAATAAATTGGAACCTTCTCTCAAGGTTTCCTTGATTGGAACAGAAGGTGATGCTGAAAATTTACCAATCAAATTGTGAGTATTGGGTTGTTTTTAAAAAGGAAGTTTTTATCCAATTTGTTTCCAGTTTATTGAATTCTGCATGGTGTAGAAATGTGGAAGAGATTGATAGTCCTGGATCCTTTCTAAAAATGTCACATCTCAGAACTTCATGCCTCATACTAATTCGGTCATCAGCACCGGACATCACCAAAGTTCCCTTTGTAAACATTTTATCCATGTGGATAAATGTACACAAGGAATGGATAACCAATGCTGGCACTTCCAGCAACACCCATATCATGTGAACAAATAAAATAAATCGAAAATTTTCGAGATTTACCGCATAGGCCAAGTTATAGGAGCCAAATGTGGCCATTCAGCCCATCAACTCTCATCTGCCATTCAATCATGGCTGATGAGTTTCTAAACCCCATTTTCACATCTTTTCCTTTAATCCCCATACCAATAAGTGCGAGGTGATTCATTTTGGTAGGACAAACTTGAATGCAGATTACAGGTCAATGGCAGGGTTCTGAGGAACGTGGAGGAACAGAGATATCTTGGGGTTCATATCCACAGATCTCTGAAGGTTGCCACTCAAGCGGATAGAGCCGTGAAGAAGGCCTGTAGTGGGTTAGCGTTTATTAACACGGGGTTTGAGTTTAAGAGCCATGGGGTTATGCTGAAACTATACAGGATCTTGGAGTATTGTGCACAGTTCTGGTCACCTCACTATAAGAAGAATGTGGAAGCATTGGAGGGAATGCAGAGGAGATTTATCAGGATGCTGCCTGGTTTGGAGGGTACGTCTTATGAGGAAAAGTTGAGGGAGCTGGGACTTGTCTCTTTAGAGCAGAGGAGGATGAAAGGCGACTTAATAGAAATTTATCCAATAATGAGGGGGATAGAGTGGACGTTCAGAGACTATTTCCTTGGGTGAATGTAGCTGTTACTAGGGGACATAACTATAAGCTTCATAGTGGGAGATATAGGAGGGATGTCTGAGGTAGATTCTTTACTCAGAGTGGTTGTGATGTGGAATGCACTTCCTGCTGTGATACTCGAGTCGGACACTTTAGGAAATTTCAAGTGATTATTGGATAGACACATGGAGCTCACCAGAATGAATGAGAGTAGGATAGCTTGATCTTGGATTCGGACATAGCTTCGCACAACATCAAGGGCCGAAGGGTCTGTACTATGCTGTATTCTTCTATGTTCTATGTTCAATCAAGAACCTATCAATCTCTACTTTAGATACACTCGGTGATCTGGCCTCCACAGCCTTCTGTGGATTCACTAACCTCTGACTGGCAAAATTCCTCCTCATCTCGGTTCTCAAGAATCCTCCCTTTATTCTGAGACTGTGCCCTTAGATTCTAGTCACTCCTACAAATGGAAATATCTTCCCCACATCCACTCTATCCAGGCCTTTTAGTATTCTGTAAGTTTCAATAAGATCCCCTCCCTACCTGGATATGTTATAGTGGGGTTGTATTACACATTGGTGAGGCCAAATTTAGTGTGCAGTTCTGGTCATCTAATTACAGGAAGGACATTAATAAGGTTGAAAGAGTGCAGAGAAGGTTTACAAGGATGTGGCCAGGACTTGAGAAACTGAATTACAGAGAAAGGTTGAATAGATTAAGACTTTATTCCCTGGAGTGTAGAAGAATGAGGGGAGATTTGATAGGGGTGTATAAAATTATGTTGGATATAGATAGATTGAATGCAAGCAGGCTTTTTCCACTGAGGCCAGGGGAGAAAAAAAACTAGAGGACATGGGTTAAGAGTGAAGGGGGGAAAGTTTAAAGGGAATATTGGGAGGGGCTTCTTCACACAGAGAGTAGTGGGAGAGTGGAATGAGCTGCCAGCTGAAGTGGTAAATGCGGACTCACTTTTAAATTTAAAAAAAACTTGGACAGCTACATGGATGAGAGGGGTGTGGAGGGATGTGGTCCAGATGCAGGTCAGTCGGATTAGGCAGAAAAATGGCTCAGCGTAGCCAAGAAGGGCCAAAAGACCTGTTTCTGTACTATAATGTTCTATGGTTCTATCTTTCTAAATTCCATTGAGTACAGACTCAGAATCCTCAAATGCTCCTCATAAGTCAAAGTCTTCATTCCAGGGATCATTCTTGTGAACCCTCTCCAGGGTCAGTACATCCTTCCTTGGATATGGGGCCCAGAATTGCTCACAATATTCAAACTGTGGTCTGATTACAACCTTAGTCATAAAATATTTTTAGCAGCCTGTCTCACTTTGGTATATACGGGAAGGTATTAACTCCTTCTGAAAATGGTTTCACAAACAGACTTTGTTCTCTTTGACGGATATTCCAGGTGTAATTTTGGGGATTGAAACACCTTGGTCTAAAGGAATGAATCATTTTTTTGTTTGGAAAAGGGAATGTTGAACTTCCCGATTGTGTCTTAACTTCCTTTACTCACACAAGCTGAAACACAGAGTCTGCTCACTAGATCAAAAGCAATCCTTTACACAAACGTAGACAGATGACACTAATATGTCTGAGTGGAAATGTGATGCATCAAACATTTGGGGAAGAAACGCAAACATGCTGTGAAATGCTGAAATAATTTTCATTGAAAAGGTCTTCCTCAACAAGTGAATTTTTTTTAGCTTTCAGGGACAACATCCTGGGTTTTTGAGAAGATTAATTCAATTTTTCGATCTATTTTTAATGGTACCTTGAGTGCTATTTTAAGTGACTGACTGACCATCCAATATCAAGTGTCACAAGAACCTGTGATTTGTCAGCGTCCTGCTTAAACATATTTGGTACAGGGGACCAAGTTTTGACCACTGAATTTTCCATGTCAAATTGTGGCTCATACTTTCTATAAGGTTGGAAGAATGATGGTGAATGATTTATCGAGCACTGACATTAGATGCAAAACTTGACAATTACTATGAAAAGATACAAGTATTCACCTACATAATCTGTACTTGATGGAGTTCTCACTGAAATAATGAAAGGCTGGTTAGAGTGGACATGGGGAAAATGTTTCTATCCATAAGAGAGACAAGGATCCGAGGGCACAGCGCGAAATAAAGGAATGATACAAGCCTTTAGAACCCAGACAAGGAGGAATTTCAGAGAGTGGTGAATCTATGGAATTCATTGCCACAGAAGGCTGCGGAGGCCAGGTCACTGAATACAATTCCTTATCAGGAACATCACTTTGGCTGCATTAATCACTCAATACATATATTTTGCAATGCTCAAAATGGATAAGCCATCAACCTGTTGATCTAACAATCATTAACATCAAGGGAACAGCTTGACTTTTGGTCAAAGTATTGACTTCAACACAGATCAGTGAATATTGTATTTTTGATCCCACAGAGTCTCCTCCTAGGGCCCTATTCACCCATTCACAGAAGATTGCAATATGTTGATTGAAAATGAGTCACAAGTTATCAGATAGTATTTTGCATATTAGAATGTTAACATTCTGTTCAAGTGGACTGACTTGGCAGTAAAAATCTTCCCACTGAATCCACTTTAACATAAAATGCACGCGAATAGCATAACGCTGTTAATGTTGTCGGGTGTATGGGTTCCTTCACTGTCGAGATGGAGCACTTGCTGGGAGATTAGCAGTCCATTCCTGGTGGTAACGGCAGTTTGAGATAATGAATTAAACAAACCGTCACAGAACATCAGAATCAAATTTTACTTCTGTTTTTACTGTACTTTTCTATCAATCGGCTAAATGGTATCAGAGGTGAGATTGGGTTTGTATTTATTCAAATACACAATGATTTTAGTGCCATCAGAAAATCTTTGTGTAAATAAACTAACACTAAAGATAAACTTTTGCATTTCATTATCAATGGTGATGAACTAAACTACCATCTGTATTTGTCTGACCAGTATCCAACAAACCACCAGGATTCACCATTTCTCACTGTATCTCACAGAGTAACATACATTATTACAGAGTCACTACAGAGTCTGTCTTGTTATTGTAGTAATGATGCATTCAAACAAAGCAAATAATAGCAAAGAGTTGGATGAAAGGATAAAGTAGTACCATTGTATTTATTTATTTTTAGTCAATTTTGCACTTTCCTCATGTACTGATCAACTCTCCTCAATTTGCTCCATTCTTTCTCCACAGCTGCTGTCAGATCTGCTGAGATTTTCCAGCATTTTCTGTTTCTGAGTCAATTTTCTTAGTCTTTTTTTTCCTCTCTTCAATCAATCTTTATCTTGCTTTCTGTGCCTCAGTCAAATCTTGCGTCTTCTCAAAATCTGCACTGTTAATGAGTCTTTAATCTGATTGGTTGAGATACATAATTGATAACAAAAACAGAAAATGGTGGAAAATCTCAGCAGGTCAGACAACATCTGTAGGGAGAGAATAGAGTCAACATTCCGAAGCTGGATGGCCTTTTTGACAGATCTGAGATTTGATTACCCTGATTTGATAACATTTAATTATCCTGGCAGCACTTCCAATCTCCCAAGAGAGGCAACTTGCTGTGCAAAATTTATTTCAAGTTTTTGGTGTTAGTTATATGCATTTACAGAGACAATTAGATTGGATTCTCAATTCGGTTAGTAAGAGAGCCAATTTTTATTTTAACAGGTAGCACTTAAACGTAAGTAAATAAATAGAATAATATCGCAAAGCGTGATGATATCCTCAACAATAGCTCAAAAGATTCATTTGTACATATTTTGGAAAATGTTTATTTGGGAAGTGTTGCTTGGGTATTTTCTTAACATCTGGGTAAATGAAGTTGAGATACAGGGCAGCCTTGGTCCAAATGAAGGGCAGAACAGGCTCGAGGGGTTGAATATCTGTAGTTCTCAGTCCAATCACATAAGAGTCTGTATTGATGCTGTCAGTTTTGTTTTTAGAGATGCACATTTTACACTTCTGTATGAAAACTACACAGGGGTCCAGCCCACTTCTGCTTCAGTGAGAACCCTGGAGATTTTACCTTATGCTGTTATTATTCCAGCAAGTGAAGAATTTTTCTTATGAGTAATTAATTAAGATGATCATGAATGATAGCTCCCCTGTTGGAATCCTCTGGATTTCCAGCTGAATTGGGCCCCAATCAGATTAATCTCCGATGAGCTTAGTTATCTCTCTAGTGTAATAATAATGCAATAGTGCCTTGGACAGTCTATGCTTTCCTGCATGAGGTAATTGATTTTTTTTTTTCCGAATTGCAACCAACATATCTTCACTCAGCATTTTGGACATTTCTTCACAAAACTCAAATCAAAGCGGTATGACAAGAACTAGATTTCATAAAATCCATAATAATGGCCAAACTCTCACAAGGCCATTAAGAATCACATTCTACAAAAATGCTTTCTAATCATTTCGCTGCTATTAGTGTCAAACTCATGGAACTATAGTTTCCAGGGATCTGATTTTGCACCTCTTTTAAATAAAGGGCTCATTTGAATAACCCAATGTCAACTTACTAGAACCTCAGCGAGTAACTGAATGGGTGAGCCAGTGATACCCAGATAACCTCCAATATTTCCTTCAGCATTCTGAGACAAATGGTACTCGGCCCTGCAGCATTATCAATCTCAAGTGAATTGATCTTGACTAAAAACATTGCTGCAATTACTTCTAATGAAGCAATTTTAGCTAATCATCTATCCTGTAAAACGTGGAATCATGGCATTGCCAAATCCTCAACTTAATATATAACCTGCCCAATCTCTCAAAGAATGTGGCAGCTCTTGATTGTCTCTGATTTTAAACATTAGTGTTGGTACCAAAATTATCTCTATAACTTTTATCCAATTGGGGCGGCACAGTTGTTAGCACTGTTGCCTCACAGTGCCAGGGTCCCAGGTTCAATTCTGGCCTCAGGCCACTGAATGTGGAGTCTGCACGTTCTCTGCGTCTGTGTGGGTTTCATCCAGATACTCCAGTTTCCTCCCACACTCGAAAGATGTGGGGTTAGGTGAATTGGTTGTGCTAAATTAACCCAGGGGGATTAGCAGGGTAAATATGAAGGGTTATGGGAATAGGGCCTGGGTAGGATTGTGGTCAGTGCAAACTCTATGGTTAAATGGCCTCCTTCTGCACTGTAGGGATTCTATGGTTCTAATTCTATTTTGTATTTGTGAACTCACCAAGTTTCCTTAAATGGCATCTTCCAAGTCTACGACCACTGCCGTCTAGAAGGATAACACCTGGGAACACCATCACCACCTGGAGGTTTCTCTCCAAGTCACTCATCATCCCGACTAGGAAATACAACACCGTTCCTTCATGGTCGGAGGGTCAAAATCCCGGAATTCCGTCTCTAATAGCACCATGGGTGTATGTACTGTAAGAAGTCTCACAACACCAGGTTAAAGTCCAACAGGTTTATTTGGTAACAATTTCACCAGCTTTCGGAGTGCTGCTCCTTTATCAGGTAAGTGGGAGTTCTATTCAGAAGGAGCAGTGCTCTGAATGCTAGTGGCTTTTACTATCAAATAAACCTGTTGGACTTTAACCTGGTGTTAACCTGGTGGTAAGAAGAGACTTCTTACTGTGTTTACCCCAGTCCAACGCTGGCATCCCCACATCACGGGTGTACCTACACAGAGACTGCAGCAGATCAAGGAGGCAGTTCGCTACCACTACCTCAAAGGAAACAGTGGATGTGTAATAAATGTTAACATAACCACCAACACCCATTACCTGTAAATTAATTTTTTTTAAATGAGCTTGAGTTAAGTAGAGAAAGTGAATACTGGAAACACAATAGCTTCCATTCTCTCACAATTAAGATATAATTGCTGACCTGTTCTCCTTTTCTCACTTCTTACTGCCCAATAGGATTCAGTTTTTTAACGTTTTCCCCAATATTTGCACCCTCTGGTGTTCAAAATAAAAATGACTGCAATTAACACATCAGCATCTGTGGTCACAGGCGAACAGTAGAATAAGTGTTGCACCCTTTCACACACAAACTTAAATAAACTAAAATGGAGTTTTTTTTTGACGAATTAAACTAAAATGCAACAAATCAAATCACGTCTCAATTCTCCTTATCTGTAAAAACAGAACAAAAACATATGTGTGTTGTTCTTCTGTCTACCTCTCAATGCCCCAAATCACTTTACAAAGCAAGGGTGTAGTTCAAGTGTAGAGGAAAGAAAACAAAACATGGTCATAATAAATCTCCAGAAACAATGAGACAGAGAAATGACGAGATCATTCATTTGTTTGGGATGTTGGTTGTGATGTAAATTCTGGCCAGTCACCAGGAGACACATTCCTGTATACCTTTGAATATATGATGTTTTATATCTATCTGAAAGAGCCTCTTTTTGATGCTAAAATGTTGCATTTCTGTTTGCACTCAAAGTTTACCCATGTTTAATTATGAGACTTGTACTCGTGACCTTCTAACTCAGAGTTCAGAGTGCTACCAGTAAGTCGAGACAGGATTTATTAGTTTATTTATTATTGCCACAAGTAGGCTTACATTAACTGCAATGAAATTTCTGTGAAAATCCCCTAGTCGCCACACTCCGGCACTTGTTCTAGTACACAGAGAATTTAGCATGGCCAATGCATCTAACCAGCGTATCTCTTGGAGACTTTACTAAGCAAGCGACTTTTAAATTAAGGGCCCTCAGGATCTTCACAGGCCAGTGGTGGACCTTTCCAGAATCAAGGATTCTTGGAGTGGAGGTTTCGCCTGCTGTGAACTGTTAATCAAAGACCAGTAGCCCTATTGGATGCAGTGTCATTGAGAAGATGGTGGCTGCTGCTGGTATAACATGATGCAAGAGCTAAGATTGTCATAGAGTCAGATCGCAGGGAGTGATGGCAGGAGTTGGGGGAGGGGGTGCGGGAAGTGTGAGTGCTCACAGTACTGTGGGCTAGCAAGCCTTGCTAGGGCAGGGTCTCAACAACTCCCCACCTGTCATATTCTGGATCCAGCACCGATTGCCTTTGAACGAGGAACCCGAGCCCACAAGTATCACCACACGGGTACCCTATGCCCATTGCTGGGTTAATACCTTCAAAGGACAGGATCCTCAAGTGGGCATTAATTGGACTGTGCTCCAGGAAGAGCTGGTTTTACACTCTCTGACATATGGTAGATTTGAAGTGAATTGAGCCAAAAATCACTGCAATTTAAGTAAATCAATCTGCCAAGGTAAATTTCTGCCTGACAATTTATAGTTTGTTTGGCATAGTTCATAGAGTTGAGAATTGTATTGAGGGAATATTTCAATATAGATACTTTACTTCAGATAGAATAGATCCAGAATCTAAAAGTCAGGAATTCAATGAACGACAGTCAAGATCAAGATGCTTACAGATCTACGACAGCAGTTCAATGCCAAACTAAGGCTAATTTCTGTCTACTACTACTTGAATCTATTCTTTTGAATGAAAGGTTGCTATAAAGCCATTGTCTGAAAGGATGTGAAAGAGCTTCTGGCCCTATGATGAAGTGCAGTGGTATTCCATTCAATTAGGATTCTGTTGCACATTAGCAATTTGCATTGTGTATATTTCAAAGGTTCTTCCCTGGCTGGGGAGCACTTTGTGATATCCTGAGCATGTGCGAGATTCTGAATACACATGCAGTTTTCTTTACTACTAATCAGCAGTAACAGTAATTTACTGTTAAAATCTCCAAGTTGTCCAACATCAGAATACGGGAAAGCAACTGATGAAGAAACCTGGTTTGTGGAACTTAGATGCAGCAAGGTGGCTGATGTACTCAGGCAGTCAGTCTCGGACTAACACACACTGGCAGGTATTAACCAGAGGCCAGCGTGTGCTAATATTTACTCACATATCATCAGGGGCTGGTGGCTAGTATGATTGGGTTAGAGAAAGAGGCAAGTAGATTTTGCTTAAGGTCTGTGCCACTAATTGGGAGCACTATGCAGTAAGGCATCCTGTATGTTCATAATGGAAAGCCATTAACGTCATGGCAGATTGTGCTACTTGATTAGAAGTTCCTGATGCTTAATAAGGCATTAAATAGGCAGATACTAATTTTCTAATGAATCCTTTGGTGACAAGCTGTAGGCAGAGGTTCTCCCAGTCCACTGTGCTGCACAAGTCTGGCTGATTGAAAGTCTCCCAGGTTCCTTTTCTGTGATGTAATCAACACAGGCCTGATTGTCATATGGAAATTGATATTTCTATACGGATAGTAAGCCCACGACGATAGTCTCTGGGACTGCTTAGTGCCTCTTATCCCCGTCTCAGGAGAGGATCTCACCAGTGTGTTTACAACTGCTCCCCCAAACAGGAACAGGTGTCCTTACCCTGCTGAGGGCCCCTGGGGGATGCCCCTTGGGCAGTGCCAACCTGGCACCCAGGCACTGCCCACAGGATCCCACAGTGCCCATAGGGAACCAGGCAGTGCCCACAGCACAGGACCTACTAGGGGTGCAGATTGATTGTGGCAGGGGTAACCTGTTGTGCACTCTGCAATGAGATTGGTGGAGATTGGGTGTGGGAAAGACTGAGGCAGGGGTGGATGGGTTGGGGAGACTGGCAATCAGAGGGCAAGTGCACATGCACTGATCCTAACCCTGTACCAGAGTTCTCAGAACATACGTAACTGGAATATGTTTGTACAGAAGTGCGCACTTCACATCAGCCAAACTGGACCCCTCTAAGTTTGGCCTAGAGTCTTCTAAGCACAGAGAATTTCTGCTCACCTTATCAGCTAATTAAAATACAGACAAAATACATACAAATTGAGCTGAGTGTCAGGAAGAATGTGACAGGTTTGAAATACACGCCTCCTGTTATCTTTTGCAAGAGGACAGAAAAAGATACAACCAAAAGTCTTGCATAGGCTTCACACAATCCTTTCCATGTCTGAGAACATATGTCTCCTAAGACAGATGGACAGGTTGCAGTGAATTCAATTCCCTCTATCATTTCTCCCTTGCTTTTTTGCAATATTCATGCAAGAGCTGGAAGGGAACAAAACTAATTGATCAACAGGTCAAAGATTTCAAAATAAACCACTTGTGGATCTACTGACATTCAAAACAAGGTGTGGATGCCTTTGACAGAAGCATGCCCTTTGCTTATATCACAGCAGCTTCCCCAGTAAAGGCTTTGCCTTTTCCTCAATCAACACACAAGATAGGAGGAGGCCATTTGGCCCTTCTACCCTTCTCCACCATTCATTACAATCAAGGCTGATCATCAACTCAATAGTCTAATCCTGCTTTCTCCCCATAACCAAGGTACTCGAGGCTCCTCAGTGGAATCGTGCTTACCCCTTTTTTCAAAGTCATTAAAAAAAATACAGATGGAAAGAACTATGCACAGCTACTGTTTAAGAATCCCCATCAGAATAGGGAACAGCAGCACTATATTTTGTTTGATGCTATCCTAATCATCAACAAACTGCTTTTTTGAAATGACGCTGGATTGCCATTTTATAGTGTGAGAATCTTGATTTTATTTCAGAGTTGAAAGCATTACAACCAACAAAACATATTCCTTTCTGATACACACCGACATTAACATTGGAGATTTGATGATGTTGAAGTTCAAATGGGAAAACCCCGTCGCTTGGATAAACATTTGGAAGACTGTTCAAACATACTTTCAATGGGGACAAAATCTAAATCCAGAGCTTATCGTAAGAAAAATACGAGTCAAAGCTGGAGAAACACAACACAAGTAAGTAATGGAAAAACAATGCAGCTGCCATCAAATCAAATCTATTCTCTCAAATCCTCAAAGTGCAAAAATTTTAGTTATAATTTTCTGCCAAAGGATACCTCAAAAAAAAAAAATGGGACAGCATAATGGCTAGCATGCTGTCTCAGTGCCAGGGACCCAGGTTCAATTCCGGCCTCGGGTCACTGTGCGGAGTTTGCACACTCTCTCCATGTCTGCACGGGTTTCCTCCCACAGTCCAGAAGATGTGCAGGTTAGGTTGATTAGTCATGCTAACTTCTCCCCATAGTGTCAGGAGGATTAGCAGTTTAAATGAGGATTACAAAAATAGGGGCTGGGTGGGATTGTGGTTGGTAGACTTGATGGGCCAAATGTCCTCCATTTACTGTAGGGATTTTATGATTCTACAAAGAAAAATGTAATCCTAGAGCCAATAGTAAACTTTTGGTCTCTATTCAAAGTGGTGACAGATCGTTTACAGAAGAGTTATTCTCAAAAAAAAAAGCCACGCCATTCAAATTTATGATCATTTAGATTTGAAACATTTGTTGGCAACTTGATTCTTTATTGATGTTGGCCTAGTATTTGTGAAAGTCTGTTAACATAAAAAAAAGTTCAAGGAGACTGTGATTGAATCACTTGGCTATAATATTATCTTACAATCAATACAAATGAGGACAATTATGATTTTAACTTAGAATAAAATCCCTACAGTGCAGAGACAGGCCATTCGGCCCATCGAGTCTGCATCAATTCTCTGAAAGAGCAACTTAGTCAGACCCCAATCCTGTAACGCCACGTATTTACCTCATGTATCCCCCTAATCCACACATCCTGGGATTTAGCATAAATCTACGGGCAATTTAGCATAGCCAATCCACCTAACCTAAACATCTTTGGACTGTTGAAGGGAAATCAGGGTATGTGGAGCAATCCCATACAGGTACAGAGAGAATGTACAAACTTCACACTGACAGTCACACAAGGCTAGAATTGAATCCAGGTGCCTGACACTGAGGTAGCAATGCTAACCACTGTACCACCTTTGCACTGGTGTCTCTATCTCTAATTCAATGAGTCAGAGGTTTACAGCTTGGAAATGGACGTTTTGACCCAAATTGTGCATGCCTCCCTTTTTAAAACCAATTAGCTATTCCCAATTGCTCGCATTTGACCCAAATCGCTCTATACCCATCTTATCCATGTAACTTTCTAAATGCTTTTTAAAACACAAAATTGTACCCGCTTCTACTACTACCTCTGGCAGCTCATTCCAACACTCACCACCCTCTGTGAAAAAATTGCCCATCTGAACCCTTTTGTATCTCTCCTCTCATTTTAAATCTATGCCCTCTAGTTTTAGACTCCTCTACCTTTGGGAAAAGATGTTGACTATCTGTCTTATTTATTCCCCTCATTATTTTATAGACATCTATAAAGATTATCCCCAAGCCTCTTACAGTCCAGGGAAAAAAGTCCCAGTCTATTCAGCCTCTCCTTCTAACTCAAAGCATCAAGTCCCAGTAGCATCTTAGTAAATCTTTTCTGCACTCTTTCCAGTTGAATAATATTCTTATCCAATGCTTCACATTTTAATTACACAGTGCAGCATTGTGACACTCCATAATTCAAAGCACTGTGGAAGTGAATCTGCTTGCTCTTTACTGAAAGCTTGGGAGTGGGGTGTGTGTGTGTGTGTGTGTGTGTGTGTGTGTGTGTGTGTGTGTGTGGGGAATGGCTTTTTAAAATCTTATTTACAAGTGTGGGTTTTGAAATCAATAAAATGTAGAAGAGATTTTACCAAAACTGTTTTAACTCATATTTGAAGTACACAAAATTTCTTTAAGTATGCCATAATTATTTGCAAATTATAAATTTACCAAGCTGATCATTTCTCATGCTGACTTGAAGATGTATCTGAACATGAATTTCATTTTTTTAAGTTCATTATGGGCTGTGGTTGTCTTGAGTCCATAGCAGCAACAATGAGGCTTTTTAATACACATTAATGTCATGATTAAATGGCTTTCAGCCAGCATATCACAATGATTAAATAGTTCACAAACTATCCAACATTAGATGACAATCACAAGTGACAACATTGATTGTATCATTGCCAATGATTAAGACTGACTGCAATTAACCGGGTTTTAAAAAATATTCTTTCCAGAGTCACCTTCTGTCCCTCAAACATCGATATGCACCTTCAACCAGCCCAAGAGAAAAAATTTGTAAGGTGTGTGAATAACAGAAGCAGAAAGCGTCACAGAAAATTCAACCAGAAAACATCAGCTTAAGGGCAACTGAAACCAAGATCACCAGTTCACAGAATTCATTCAAAAATCATAAACCTGTTTTAATAGACAACCTAAAACATGATTGAAGGGAAGTGTAAATATATTAACTACAACCACAATAAAAAATATCCCAGATCTACGCAGATGAATGAAAAAGACTTTTTTTAAGCAACAGTAAATAATGATTGTAGAAACTGCTTGGTAAGAAACTTCTGTTGATATATTAAGAGTACGGGATAACAGAATTTGCACCGTCAGATGGCATTTATTATGCATAAATATACTTCATTCTAAAATTAAGATGAGATTTGCTTTCCAGAAAGTTTCTCTTTAGAAATATTGGCTTGACTTATGAGGTGTTTAGTAAAATAAGTCAATGCCGTCATTTATAAGATACAAAGGATATAGATAGATAATGAGAACATGAACTTTAATTTGGAATTGTGACTTACTGAAATTCAGCACTTCCATGACTAATAATACTTGCCTGTTCTCTTCAGAGACAAGTGATTTAACACAAATTGGTTAGAGTGAGGACTAACAATGTCACTCTGGTTAAAACAGGAAGGGTGTTAACATACATTTGAATGTATCCAAGCATTCACATACACAATTTATTTTTAATAAAAGGACATTACGAAACATTTTCTTTAAGTAAAACAGTCAAAACCATTCAATGACTCAAGTTGTTGCTCTCACGCACTGCATCAGACTGTTTTAACCAATATTCTGTAGTTCCACTAATAATTGATGATTATCTCTTTGGTCAAAATATTCTCGATTTGAGACACAAATTAAGAAATTGAAGTTTTCTATTTGGAAGGATCGCAAAAACATATCTAAATTGTCACAAATACAAGTTATTCAGGAGGAATACAATATCAATGAATTTAGTTACCTTCCTGATTATTATGGATATAATGTAGGACAGAGTAAACATTTTATTTTATTCATGGGACATGGCATTGCTGGCTGGCCAGCACTTATTGCCCATCTCCAGTTGTCTGAGGGCAGTTGAGAGTCAACCACATTGCTGCATACACATGTAGGCCTGACCAGGTAAAAACGGCAGATTCCCTTCCTGAACCAGCTGGGTTTTTCCCAACAACGAACAATGGTTTTATGGTCATCAGTAGATTAATTCAAATTTTTTTTATTGAATTCAAATTCCACCATCTGCCATGGCGGGATTCAAACCCAGGTCCCCAGAACATTCACTGAGTATCTGCATTAATAGTCCAGCGATAATACCACTAGGCCATTGCCTTTCTTTTGATTAAAAGGTTCAATAAACAAATATGCATTAACTGTACAAATTCACATTTCGACTTATTTATGAGCCCAAAAAGTGGCATAAGATTTCTCATCCCATGGTTTGGTAGGTACTCATCTCTTTTTGTAACAGTATCTGATATAAAAAAATCCTAAATGTAATAAAAACTCCACTGCATTTAATTTACATCCAATATGCTTTTGCTCCAGGCACCTCACTAAGTTTCATTCCCTTACATAGCAACAGAGAGATTGATGGGATCACATTTCAACCATTGTAATGACTTTAAAGGCTCTGCAGATGCAATGTGACCTGAAACCACGACAGTGGCATTAATAACCTACATTCTGCAAAGGGAAGAAAGGTCATTCAATATTGACTTATTGCTTCGTGGAATTAAAACCCGCGAGACATTAAGCCACAACTGCTCAATTTCTGTTCCTTCTACAATTCTGTTGACATGGTAAAATCTTAAATGCCACTTTCCAAAAGGCCACATTAACACTTCCTTGTAGGGAGATGACAGGAGAGAAGGGGCACATATAAGTGACTGTAGGAAAGAGGGAATAATGGCAAATTTTTCGTCCATAAATTTGACTTGGTTTGCTCAAAATATGGTGTGCATTTTTAAAGTCAGAAAAATGTTTTCCCTCAGGCATTTCATTTTGTCCATCCTTTTAAAAAGTAAGAATGGTTACAGAAGTGTACTCAAATTACTCTTCTGCCTCACTGTCATTGCAAGTTTCTGCATCTATAAAAAGAGCTGTGCTTGGCAGCAGGTGACGCAGTTTTCCTGTTTTGAATGTTTTACAAGCTCTGCGCAGCAGATGTCTCATTGCTTTAACAATAGCGTCCACATGCGTAGTTCATACTGAAAATATTAAGTCAAAGGCAGACATCTACCCAAACCCAATTTCCATCAGATGATACAAATCTTGTATACCAAATCGATCCGAGTTTAACATAATTCTATCCCCGTGGCAGGTTTCATGCAGAGAACCAATTAAATGGAAATAAAAATTTTTGGTGGATTTGCATATGGCATTTGCTCCATTTCATCAACAGAAAAAAAGCTTTGATCTTACTTGTCTGTCATGCATATATTTGTCAGTGAAATGCTGGTTGTAGAACGCACCCAAATTGCAAATATGTATTGATAACAGTTATTCTGAACTTTATTCTAAATTATCAACAATATCAATGGCAGTTTCCTAAGACACTTAACAGGAAGGATGCTTTTCATACATGTCTGCAGGAAGTTACTGTGGTGAAATATGTTTACTTATAGCACAAAACGCTCGAAAGTGATCAGATTTTACTGAACTCCCCATTACAAATTTAAAAATGTGTATGCTGGTTCGTTTAATAAGTATTTTACCAAATGCAGGAATACAAATTTGGGCAAATAAAGATATTCTAAATGTCTATAATCGTAGACTACACAAAGCCAAAACAGCCAAATAAATTTCTATCTGAAGTGTCTCACTAGCCTTTGGACAAAAATTCTTACTTAAATAGAGAATTTTCAGAAATTAGTTATTAAAACTGGAATAAGAGCAACCTGAGTCTGAGGAGTTTCTCACTTTGGGCTGGATTAAAGTGCACAGTATTTAAAACAAATGCAAGATCTCACCCCTTAAAAGAAAAACAGTTAAAAAAAGGCCAAAGTGGTCTTTTTTCTTGACTGGGATTTGGAAATCTTGAATCTGGGCTAACACTGCGACATATAATGCACCAAAAGGCCCCAAAATCCTTTGAATGACACTTCTATACAATTAATGTCAAGAAAATAGAACATTCAATTGGTCGATCAAGTCTATTCTTTATTAATGCATTTCAAGTAATTCAAAAAAAACTTACATATTTGCACAATACTTTTTGCAACTTTTAGTAAAAATTTTCCCAGTGAACAAAAAGGTACTGTATAAAACACAGTGGGCATTAAAATATGACAGTAGTATTTTTTTTTGTCTTCTTTTGGAGGATTCTTCATTCCTACCAGAACTAATCTTGAAATGTATGGTTCAGTGTACATCCCTTGAAGGAGGTTTGAAAACTTAAAAGGACCAGGCAGTCGAGTCCTGCCTATGTCCTACCACAGGATAATACAAGCAAAATGTTACCATATGAAATGTTTAATACTCTAGATTTTTCTTAAATACATTTTTTGAAAAGTCCCTTCATTGTTTGAAACACAAACCCACTTTCAGCCGCACAATGTCAAACAAAAGAAAATGATTCAAAAGTAAAAAGAAACCTTTATTTCCAATTGTTAAGATCATTCAGGATTCTGCAGAATCACACATTAATCGCTGGGTTTCCAATACAAAATTGTCTTCTAAACCATGTACAAAAAGTTGTATTTTGAAAAATGTTCTTGATTACTGTACAAGTTTTTACTATTTAAAAGAGGAAAATAGATCATGCTATTTTAGCGTTTTTGCTCGTCTACCAGACATCCAATTTTTTTTTAATATGTCCAAGTAAACACTATTTTTTTGAATTTATAATTTGCTGTTCAGCAGTTTTCAATTCTTAGTAAATAGAAATTTCTAAACTCCCCCTGAAGAGCTATCGCTCTTTGTAAAAGTGGAGCACCTGCTATTCAGTGGTTGCCCTTGTAATTATCAGAATTTACAGAAGTATGCATTTAAAAAAAATATAATCCCAAATCTTAAACCTAAATTTCCAAAATATAAAAACGATTTGTCACAATTCTTTCCACACGTTGTAAAGCAAAAAAACTGAAAATGTTATTCAGGCAAATCCGCACCAGCGAAATTCAGAACACACTAGCTGACTATATTCCCTAAAAATGAAATCAAATATTGCCAATTTTACACTAAATCTTAAACAATCATAACTTATTAAACTTGATGCATTACGACTATCACATCTCCAATCCAGAGCATTCAGTCTAGAGCTGTACATACCTCAGCAGCTGTCCATTGCTGGCATCAGTTGAAGAAATGGTGGCAATAAAGATTTTAAATTTAAAGTCAAATTTCATGATTTTTACCATCTCACCACTGCTATAAATATTGAGAGGTCTTTTAAATTATTCGCAACTTGCATTATCCTGAGTATGGCAATTAAACAGCTTTTTTTTTCTTAAATAGAGCAGAAATGTATGTATGACTGCTAAATTCATACCAAGTTACTTGCATACAAATTTAGGAAGATGTATGGGTATGAATTAGAAGTACAGGCTGAAGTTCGGAAAAAAATCTGTTAATTTGCCAAATAAGTTTCTAAATTGCTGTTATCATACATAAAAGCTTGAAATTGGCAGCAGTAATAGCATTACCTACAGTCACATATTTGTGCAAGGAGAAAGATCAAAAATGGCCAAGAGCAAGAAGAACCTCGTGTGACTTTGCGATGCCTCATCAAAACAAAAGTTATTTCCAAACATGATTAAAAAAATCCAAACATGATTTCATCATTAAGACTGGATTAGAAGGGACACTGAGGAATTTTTTTCTCCATTTTGAATTAGAGACTGCATCCACCACAAGTATTCCAATTCCCTCTAATATTAAAACCTAAAAAGCTTTCTATCAGATTTGAGACAATGACAGGAACAGGTTTTCTTTGGAGCGAAATTTCCTGCTGTAGGCACTAGGAAGATCCAAGGCAAATGCTTCAGTTTAGCGTCTCATATGTCCCATCTGATAGTTCTCTCTGGGTCTCTGGCGTGACGGCTGCGATGCCTGTTGCTGCTGCTGCTGTCTTCTTCGCTTTAATGTGCCTGCAAAAGAGAATATTTCAGATAGAGTCTGCATCTTTTGTGGTATTGCTTGTGTGGAATTTACTCTAAAGCTGGAGTGCAGGTAAATAAGTTGTTCAAAGAATGCCAGAAGATCTTGGATATACTTAGAAGTGAGAACAATAATGAATCTCAACTTCTAAACAAAATACATTGGGATAATCTGTGCTTAAGAGATAAATTCCCAGAATTCAGATGATTATAAAGTCAGATGAGCATTAAAGTTCAGGTCAGAATGGTATGTTTCATTTTCAGATCCATATTATTCTGTGCGAGTTGACAAATGAAATACAGATATATTGGCAACCCAAGCTTTTAATAATAAAGATTTAGCTATAATCGAAGCAGAAGAGAGAATTTGACTAACATGTGATATATTCTTTTGAATGCAAATAAAATGCTCAGTCTGATGAAGGAAGAAAATGGCAAGCCAATATAATTTTGGCTTGTCAGCAGTATTGCTGTGTTCATTTCATACTGATGTCTAGCATCATTCACTGAAAACCCAGAGATCTTCTGCATCTTCAAATTATATGGCCAGATGAGGGAAAAGTCACAAGAGGCAGAGGGTTTGTTAACATCTTCATTATGTGAGAAATAAAAAAATAAATGGTCCTACTTGTAAACATTTACACTAATGGAGGTTGTGGAGAAGAATACTTCCTGTTTCAAACGAGGAGCTTTGTGAGCGAGCGGAATTAAAATGCTGCAAGAAACTGCACTCTAAGGCAACAGTCTAATTAAATGAGATGTAGTACAGATTAACTTCTATTTGGTTTTGGTTGAGGGAACACTGACAGTGTACAACAACCCGAAGTGAACAGTATCAAAAGGCAAGAACTTCACAACTCTCAGTGGAGGACATTTTCAAGAAGTTACATATAGCTAACACGTCAGGATATTTTTGAGGCAGATAGGACACAGTTAATCAAGTACACAATGGCAGAATGGTTAGCACTGCTGTCCCACAGCACCAGGAATCTGGGTTCAATTCCAACCTTGGTTCACTGTCAGCATGGAGTTTTCATGTTCTCCCCGTGTCTGTGAGAGATTCCTCCAGGTGCCTACCACACTCCATAGATGTACAGATTAGGTGGATTGGCCACGCTAAATTGCTCCTGTCAGGAATTAGCAAGGTAAATACATGGGGTTATGGGGATAGGGCCTGGATGGGATTGTGATGGACTCAATGGGCTAAATGGCCTCTTTCTGCACTGTAGGATTCTATGATTTTATGAAATATACCTGAAAATAACATGTGGAATGTCAACATAAAAAGTGTTTGGAAATACCATACAAGCATCTTTTTACCAACTGAATGGAGTGCACAGAACAAGAACCAAATCAGGTGGCAAAATCTAGACTACCTAAAATGGCAGCAGACTAGATTTTCATTCAAGTGGATTGACCATGCTAAATTGCCCCTTAGTGTCCCAAGATGTGTACGTTAGGGAGGGCTGATGGGGTAAATACTTGGGGATGTGGTGAACTGGTTTGAGTGGGATTGCCCCTTAGTGTCAAGGGGATTATGTGTGGTTGCAGGGATAAGGCCTGGGTGGGATTTTTATCTGCGCAGGCTCAATGACCAAATGGCCTCCTTTTTCACTGTAGGGATTCTATGAAGGGAGTCTGAGTTCACATCACAATTTTGACTGGGTTGAGCTCATTTGTCCTCAGTAATTTGCTTTCATTGAAGTGTTCAGTTTGCTCCTTCTTTAAAAAGGAATGTAAAAGCTCCTAGAGTTAGCCCACCTTTGTACAGAAGCACTGCTCCCCAAGCAATTTAAATACCAGCACTGAAAGCAGACAGAGAATCTGATCCAGACTGCATTGAGGGACAAGGGGAAGAACATGGAATAAAAGAATAAAAATTAATATGATCAATCTTTCATCATCTGCTCCAACGAGTGCACACTGTAGTGTTGGTCAAAATGTCACAACAAAAAAATCAAGTTTATATTCTGGAGAAATATAGTAGAAGTTTAGGCAGAAGGGTGGACAGTAGTTAAGAAACTGACGGACTGGATTACAAGTCAGTAATTTTCATACAGAATCAATCCCATCTGACATTTGAATTTTGCCTGGTCACCTGGTATGAGAAGGGTCAAACAGTCTGTGTTTTATATCCTATTCCAAAAAAAACAAACAAAATCTGGGAAAAGTAAATGTTATGGCATAGGTGATGGGTGGTGCACACAGTTTTCCCTTTCACTACTGACAATGGCAACTGCAGGTCATTTTCAATTCCTAACTGTGCCAAACATACCAAACAAACCAAATGTTATTCTCTCTCTACCTTCCCCCCTCCCCCCCCCCCAATCACCACTCCCTTCATAAAAGATCTTTTAATGTACACGTCAGGTCACTTACCTGGAAGTGGTTTAGGAGGTGGCAGTTTAGGATTACTGCTTGGAGTATGCACACTGCAGATTTTAATGAATCCAGCCATCAACATTATGAGTGCAATTCCCATCAGCAGTACAGCCCACCAATGAGCCTACAAAAAAAAAACACCAGAACTGCTCTCAGGGATAAATGAAGTCACTTATCAAAGCAAAACAAGGGATCACATTATTTTAGTGCAAAAAGCACCAGAAGAATGGACAAAATCATCTAACAGAAATAAATCCATAAAAGCATCAAATCCAAAACAACACCATCAGGACTTATGGTCCCGTGCTTCACTCGTTGGTTTCTTTCCCAATGCTCCTTAACCACACAACAACACAGAATATGGCCAGACTTTCTCCTCAAATATTGCCTCAACATCAGTGAGGTGAGTACTTTTGCCTGGTCCACAGATACCCTCCTGATCCTGGATGGATTGCTGGTCTCTATAAGCTGCACCAATCTGAGCGCTGAATGGCAAAAAAAGATGGTTGGTGTCCGATCAGAAAATAAAGCACAACATTTACCACAGCTCTCACCTACTGAATGACGTTTTTACACAAATATGCTGAGATGGACTCTCTTTCAGTTTCACCTTATCACCCCCCCCCGCCATATCAATCTCAACAGATAGCACAGAGTCCACTGTTCCTGCCAATGCGTGAGATCAGAAACCTGACAGGCTTATTTCTCCTATTTACACTTCTTACAGGTGAACAGAAACATTGGACCCCGCCTACAGGGAGCTGGAAATGCAGCAGTCCGTGTCGCCAAACTGCTTGCTGTCACTGCCTGCTCAGAAATACTGGCAAAGCAGCAAGGAAATGTGGAAAGCCTTACCTAATACTTCAGGACTGATACTTCATCAGAGGCAGAACTTGAACAGAAACAAAAAGTAACTCAGGAATTAAGTGTAACAACATGTAACTCAATTTATCTACATGGAATTATTTTTAAGCAGTTAAGGGTCAGGTGTGAAATCAGGCACAACTTCGCAGCAACGTTGACAAAATCTGACAGTAAGCTACAGAAGGTCACATTAGGATAATGCCCACATGCTTCAATAATACAAAGGATTTCAGAAACCAGAGGCTCAAAAGATTTAGGGATGCAATTCTAGAGTTTTGTGCTGCGACAGCTGAAAGCAAGGCTGCTAATAGTGGAATATTTAAAATGTGCAAGAGATCAGCATTGAACCAATTAAGGAATCTCAGAGCGTTTTAGGACAGAAGGAGGGACAAGCCCATACAGCGAGCAGTAATGACCTGGAACCCACTGCCTCTGAGGTTGGTTGAGGCAGAGATGACCAATGATTTCAAAAGGACATTATTTTGGGCACTTGAGAACAATAAATTTACAAAGCTGTAGGGAAAGAGCAGGAGAATGGGGCTGACTGGATTGCTCTACAGAGAACTGGCATGTTTGATGGGCTAAATAGCTCTGGCGGTACAGTGGTTAGTACTGCTGCCTCAGTGCCAGGGACCTGGATTAGATTCCCTGCATGTTCTTGTCTTTGTGGGTTTCCTCCGGGTGCTCTTGTTTCCTCCCAAAGTCTGAAAGACGTGCTGGTTAGGTGCGTTGGCCATACTAAATTGCCCCTCAGCGTACTCGAACAGGTGCCAGGGTGTGATGACTGGGGAATTTTCACAGTAACTTCATTGCATTATTAACGTAAGCCTACTTATCACATTTAAAAAATAAATTTTAAAACTCCTTCTGTGCCAATTCTGTCGTGTGTCGATGGTGGAAACAAAATAATTTCACAACATATCTGATGCGTTGTAATTCTAAAATAAGTACGAGAGAATCAGCACATCCACAACATTGATTTTTTGACAAATCTACCAATTATAACTAAATTACCATTTGGGCATCATTTTAATCGCTTTTGGATCTGCCAGGCTAAAAAAATATTTTGACTTAGCCTTTAAAACTCTCTCACAGGCCTGTCTCAATACCAGCCAATGATTTCAGCCAGAACCATTGCAATGATATTATCGAAATTTTTATTTCCTGCACCGATTCCTCACAAGGATAGAAGAAATGAGGAAGGCCAGTTTTGATCCTTCATCAAGAAAAATCTACTATTTTCCCCTACCTTAATATTCAGTGAATTATCTGGGGTTTAAGTTCATTCCACTGTTTTTGCTCTTATCATGTGCAAATATTATCACACTTTTTGCTTGAAGAGCTTTTGGATGTAAATTTTCCATTCAGAGCTCTGAACCAGCAACTCCTTGGTGTAACTTCAGTTGTACTATTCATATTGCATAATTAAGATAGAAAACCATCTTTTCATGCTAGAAAAACTCAACGTTTCTTTCTCGTTCAACACTAATATTATACCTCCCACACCAAGAGCAGAAGATAGATCAAGCACATTATCACATGGAGGGGGTTGTAGATGCAAATTTGTTCCTTAATGTTACATAACAAAGTGTAATGATGTGGTACTAAAGGATTGATTCTTCCATCTTACAGTTAAAATTTAACTAAAATTGAAACAAAATTGCAACACAAGTCCAGATATTCCCACAGCATGTGCTTCAAACTATAGTTTATTTGCATCAGGAACAGTTTGAATTTACTTACCACAATCCATTCAGCAATATTTTCATAAAGCTCTGGATTAAAGATTGCTTTCTTTAGCCTAGCCAATGGACCATCTGCATCAACAAGCCTGCATCTATTAAAGACATCACAGTAGCCCTTGAAATCATTGCAGGGCGAGCCAGGCTGTAGCGTTATGGTAGTATTATTGAAGTAGTCAAACCATCTCTTTGACCCAGTACTTGCACACGTTGTTGGGCGATCTGTAAAAAGTACATTGAAACAATGAAACTTCCTAAGAGATCAAAAAGCATACAACTGGCTGTTCTGTTCCGAACTGCACATTAAATAACTGAGCTAATATTATTTGATTTTGTGTTTTCTATATCATGACCAGCAATACTTTACTGTAGCCCACAAAAATACATTAAGTCCTCTTAAGTAACTGAGGTAGCTCATCAAAAGTGAAGATAGCAAATATAATATATTTATTTGTCCATGGGATACAAGTGCTGCTGGTAAGAACAGCATACTGTTGTCCATATGATGTAGTGTAGACGGCATACAAAGTCTTCACACAAGAAAGGCTGTTGCTCAGTACTGCCCTCTAGCTACATGGCAGAATTCAGGATCTGTGTTTAAGATTCATGATTTGCAAAGTTGTATCCTGTGACAACATAGGATAATATAATGTTGCTCAGGTAAGTATTGGTGTTCTCTACCTCTCACTGAAGACAGCTATTAATGGGGCTGAGAGTGTCAGCCACCATTCTTCCAGCAAGAGCCCATAGGGGTCATCTTACTATAGAGGACATTGCGGCTGAACCCAACGTCATTTGACATACACACACAAGTTTCCCAGCAGCAGTCACTCTTTCCAAATCAGATGCAGGAATCTTTGCTGACATTTTTTCCTAACCTTAGAGTCACTGAAGTCATTTGGAAGTTGTTAACTGCTGCTTAACCATAGCCCAAATTAGGATTCAAACATGGCATCCTAAGGTATATAAGGTTTTAAACTATATTGTGTTTATAGTATTTTCAGCCACTGGCCTTTGGCCGGGAAGCTGTTTCTTTTCTAATTATACTATATTTTATATAAAAAAACCTAAAATGATTGAGCTAGAAGAGCAATATTTCTGGTCCAAAGAAATCACAGAGCGAGACAACAGCAACAATAAATGAGATAAAAATTGGAAAAAAAAGATGGTATGGATGAAAGACATTGGTGTAGGCTGGAGAGGTAGATGACAGATAAGAAATTTGCATAAAGGACAAACAGCAACAGTGAGTTTAGCCAGGGATGAGGCAAATCATGACTAATTAGAAGAGTTTGACAATTATGTAGTTTATTATTGGTCTGCATAAATGTCTAATACGGAAGCAAATGATCAAAGAAGCATCTGAAAAGACAGAATTTGACATTAAGATGGGGGTGGGAGCAAAGGGCAACATTGGGTACCTTCATAGATGACAAAGCACTTGATGCAAACACAGGAGGAGGATTATAAAAACAGATAGATTAGTAACCACAGATGTGAACCTGGGAATGAAAGCAAACATTAATAAAACATAGGTGATGCATTTCTCAAAATCCCCAAGAACTATTAAATCGGTTCAGAAGAGACCTAGAACAGTGCAAGAATTCAAGTATTTGGAAACAAAGCCTGCAGATGGAAGTACAATAAAGAGGTAGGAATAAGATAGCAGTGAGAAATGTCATATTTGAAAAGAAGAGACCAACTTGCTAAGTAGCTCTGAATTATGGGTTTGGGTAAGAATGGAAAGGATCAGTTGGACCGAAAAAAGAACAAAAAGTGAAGTGCTGTGAAGAGTGAACAAAGAAATTTGCCAGGGTTGGGCACCTTTAGAGGAAAAGGACTTTTAAGAGCTGCTTTGGAGAAAAAAGTTAAGGAAAAGAGGAACAGAAAGGAAGAGCATACCAATAATGGATGACTTGAAAACGAAAGGACGTTGTAGCAAATGTATAGACTGGGGGAAGATAGACAAACATGGAAAGACTATGAGCCAAGAACCTGCCTTTGGGCAGAGTACATATGATGACAACGATCCATTTTCAACAATTCACAGAACCAGCAGCTGAACAATGTAATGTGCCTGCTTGAACCAAATTTGGTCCATCACTAACTGAAAATTAGCTCAAACAGCCTCAACTATCATACCACACTTACTTTTCTCCATACAGCAAACATGACACAATTCGGTTTCATCCTCTTTACTTGAGCAGGTACACTCCATAAGCTTGTACTTCTCACAGATTGATCCCGAACATTGCTGGGGGAGGTGGGGAGAGAAGTTGGAATTAAATATTTTGAGTTCTGACATAAGCAAATGGATCCAAAGATCCTGAGGGGGAATAATTCTTGCACTGTACATGTTGTTTAAAATTTGGGCAAGAATTGGCTTTACAGAGCTATGGAACCAAATCATCTGTTTTATTTAGATTGAGTACTGAAATTTATGGATCACTTATTTCAGGAAAAATGTATTTTAAATACACCTCAAGACTAGAAAGAATGAAGTGAGCAGTTTACTCAACATTTTATGGAATGGGCATTTAAAATTTAGTTCACAGGAAATTACAACATTGATACAATTCAGATAATAATAATCATTCCATTCAATATCCAAGAAATGTCATATGTACAGTTGTTCCCAAAAATATATACAATTTAAAATGCAGAAACAAAGCTTAATAATAGCATGATGGCTGAGTGATTAGCACTGCTGCCTCTCAGAGCCAGGGACCCAGGTTCAGTTCTGGCCTTCGGTCACTGTCTGTGTGGAGTCTGCCCATATCTGTGTGGGTTTCTCCGGGTGTTCCAGTTTCCTCCACACTGCAAAGATGTGCTGGTTAGGTTGAATGGCCATGTTAAATTGACCCTATAGGGTCAGGAGATTAGCAGAGTAAATATGTGGGGTTATGGGAATAGGGCATGGGTGGGATTGTGATTAGTGCAGACTTGATGCGCTGAATGGCCTCCTTCTGTACTGTGGGATTCTGTGATTCCATATTATTCGCACAAGAGGAATCATACCTAATTATATGCACGTCAAATTCTACCATCAACTATACAGCTAAACATCTTCTAAGAACAGCTACAGCTCAAATTTCAGATAAATTCAGATTAAGGTTTATATTCATATGCAGGATACTTACTCCTCTGATGCACACTTGTGTTCCCCTGTTACAAAGGGTAAAGTTGTCTTTGGGATCAGATGTTGGACATAAAGCAGTTCCTCCATTACATTTACCCTCCTTTGCACAATCTGACACGTTGCGGCATTTTTCATCAACAGGCTTGAACTTGCAATCTCTGGTACAGCAAGGTCCTTGACTTGGACTAGAAAATAAAGGCAGCAGAGAAAAATGTCCATTTAGTTCCCATTCTTCCAATGAATTCCACTACATAATAGATTATTTAACATTATATCATTGAAATGATGGAATTGCAATGCACCTCCATTTTACCATTGGCTCACACAGGAAAGCCAGAGACTTTAATTTCAACAAATCCGCAGGTGCAACTTCAATCATGTTGCTCAACTGGAGACCAGATGTGATTCCAAACGGAAGCCAGCATGAAGATGGATAAAATACCATAACAAAATCGAGACAAGAGTTCATAATTAATCTGCTGGCATTTGTAATTGGAACTCTTTTTTTTAAAAAACTTAACCATAGGAATATGGAGACAATTTCCAAGTTTCGAAGTTATGCACTCAACATTATTGCCCTCGCATCACTTCAAGTGAAGCAAAACAAAGAAATGAATTTCTCGTTTTCTCAAAGAATGGGTGCGAAGGCTGTACAAGATGATGTAAAGTGGCCACCTACACTCAGCAGCTTGCCATTATTCAATTTATTTATGCCTGCAACGAAAACTTTGATCTGTGGTAAATTCAGGATTTCCTTCAACAAAAGCTAGGTAGTATTAGTTGGTAATTATTTCAATTTCTGTTTGCGATATGTTCTCACAAAAATATATTATCTGCTTTCTTCCTTACAGCAACCAGACACAGTTGCTGCTGTTGCAAAGTAAAGCATGGAAAGCTGTGGCTGTCTGAGAAATAACCAGTAGCAAGAAAACACTAAAGTTACACATGGCATAATGTAACAGTTATGCTGAGCACAGACTGTTAAATCACTCCTTGCATTAGATAAATTGACCATCAAAACACATTTTACCAAGATCACTTTAGGTTAACTTTCCATCTCTCACACAAATTAATAACCCAGAAATTTTCAGCACAGTATCGTAGATGAGCAGATTTTGTAATGTTAAACGAGACGAAACTCTGAAAAACCTTCTAAACACAACCATTGAACTGGACATCTAAGACTTCAAAAGCTGAAACTCAGGATGTTTAGCTTCAGAAGCTAGAATGACTGCAGCAATTTAAAAGTCCCAGAAGAATTTAACTTGTATCAGTTGTTTGAACTGGACCAGGTCAGATCAAAAATGAATCCAGTTTTTTCCAATATAATTTGGCTGCTCTCAGTACAGTCTGTCAGCTTAAGATAGATCACAGCAGAAAGTTTCTTGCTGTACCCTATCTGAGCTCTTGACAATTTGAAGTTTAAATCACAACTGAATTCTCCTCTTTCCCTCTGCTTCCAATTGCAAGTTTTTAAGAAAAATCTCTACACATACAGACCCATTATAAAATACGGTTGTCATTGCAACTGCCTCAGTCAGTGAACTCCACTATCATATACTGAGACACTGAATATGGCATTGGCTTTCTGTGCAGATAAGACAGGAAAAGCTAAAATGAAACTATTCAACAGAATGTTGCAAACAGCTTAAATGTTGCGCTTACCTGCACTGTTTGTGTGGTTTAAGCTTGCATTTCTTCTCTTCCGCCTCATTTGCGCTATAGCAGCAGTCATCTTTGCATTGGTCACTGTAGCCACAATCACATTGCTCACCCTCTTCAACTAAACCATTGCCACAAATGGGTTTGCCAGATTCTTTAAAAAAAACATTTTTTAAGTTAGCACCAAGATTCAATGAAGTTTCCAAACAACTCAGATGCTATGTCTGAACTTACAACACTGAACCAGAACTGAACAGCAATCACGGGCAATTCATGACAATGTTGGAAAAGGAAAAAGCAATGTTGCATTTGCTGAGAAGAATCAAAAGTACCAAAAACTTCAATACAACATCTAAAACATTACAGACTACTAGTTACCTTCTTACAGACAGAAGCTGTAATCTAATATTTTATTCCTGATCTAGAATGGTACTATTAAAAAGTAATTTACCATTTCTGTTCCGGTGCTGTTTTACACTTACCAACAAAACAGTTGTTTCTTTTCTTGTCAAGAACCTGGCTGATATTCTTAATGCTACAGGTAGAGAATTTATTGTTGTTCTGCTTATCTCCAGATGTAGCTCGTGCATACATAATATAATTGCCTTTTTCTTTCACTTCTCCAGACTTGGATTCTCCTGGGGTACATTCAGAGCCAGAGTCATGCTGAGGAGATAAATAGAAACAATAGCATGCTGAATTTCATTCACAGCTTGTAATATAATCAGGAGTGTTAGTCTTTGTATCCCTGCTCACTGTGATAAATAGAACAGATGGGCAAGTTCCAACAAAAAAGTCACCAACATTTCTAATGCAACACCAAACAATAAACTATAGGGACTTCAAAAGCTGACCCAATTTTCTGTGAAATAAATATCCATGTCAGCCATTTCTCCAATTACTTTTAGACTTCAACATTTTAATGCATTTCACATTTTTAGAGTTTAACTTTTAACAAATAAAAGTCTTATTACACCATTCCTCATGTTGTTTCTTAGTAATTGACAAAGGCTGCTTGTTGGAACTAGATCAGAGGTTAGCAATGCTCTTTAACAGCCTGCATTATTTCAAACAATGGCCCAAATCTTCCAATCAGCAGCATTCCTTCTGGCATTTGCCACTGTTTACGAAGACTTCTCTGACACAATGTGACAACCCATTTCTTCCAATCTTGGCTGGTACAAATACAGGCAATGAAATGTTACCTGTTTAATACCAGTAACTGGAGTAGAACTGGGGGAAAAAGCAGACAGGATTTGTACCACATTCTGATTGGGATCTGAAGATTCAGTTTTTTAAATAAATGAAGGGACGGATGTAGGGATTGGCAACCAGTTCTGATGTTACCCAGCTGTTAGACCAGGCTTTAAATCATCTAACATTTCCTGGGCAACTATCAAGATTAGTTGCGTATCTGTCCAAATCTTCAACTCTAGCTCACAGTTAGAGAATTCACACAGGAGTTCAGGCATCATGAAATCAGCCTTTCAGAAGTTTAAAGTTCCTAGGCAATTCTGCACACGTATGCGTGCCTGTGCCCCTGTGTGCGTCTCTGTGTGTGTGTGTCCATACCTGATGCATATTGTCAGTCATACATCCATGCACTCTCCAATGATCTGGAGACTGGAAGATTTGGGCCACTTTCTTCGCAGAAGTTCACCCTTCTTAACTAAAGGTCAAATAAAGGGAGACTATTCAGTGAAGGGAGTGTACTTCAAGTTGAGAAGATTCCAGGATCACATCCTGCATTGATCTGTGTTTACTGTGCAAAAACTCATCTTTAAGCTTGCATCTTCAATTCATGCATTAGCTGACAAATTCAAGAGATTGAGTCGGGTATGTTGCGTGAAGGTTAGAAGAGGATCTGTACTTCTCTAATCTTAAAGCATCATATTTTTCCATCCATTTCCCTATTAACATGACCTCTAGTGATAATTTTGAATTCTCCACCCACTCATATTCCAAAGGGTCAAAGCATTAGTATCTCAAATTGCAGCCTGGACTGGATGGATATAAGTTTCTCCTAAACTCTCAATAATGGGAAGACCTGTATTGTCAATAAACATGCACTCTCATTTTATCACACTTCAACATCTGTCTATGACCAAATGCATTCTTTTTGGTTAATTTGCCACCAATAATATGCTATGCAGTGAATAATAGGCATATACTTTGTGCCTTCAAACTCCAAGACATCCACAGATTTCTCCTCAAGTTCTTCCATCCAGCCAGCTGTATCTCCACCAAAGATTATTTCTTTGAGTAATTGAACTTCTCCAAAACTAACCAATTCCCATCAACTATTCTCCCACAGAGAATTCTGGATCACAAAGCCAAGCCAAAGTGATTGTGGGGTCAAGCTGAATTTTAGAATTTGAGTGCAATCCTGGCTGATGCTCCAGGATAACCCTAAGTGAATGCTGTCTTTCACTTTCTAATTTTCTGGAGAGGGGATGCTCTTGCAATGTCCTTCTTGCCTGACATTCATCTCTCAACCATCAAATTAGACTGTCAATTAACTAATTGCTGGAAGCAAATTGGCTCAATATTTGCTTTCAAAATAACCAACACTGCACATTAACAAGGCAGAGTGATTGGGATATTCTGATGGAATGACAGGTATACAAACATAAACAAAACTTTTTCCCGCCAGTTGCAGTAACTGTGAAAAAAGTAGCAGTTCTGTGAAAAAAGATCTTTCTTTCCACTAATTTTCTACTTTCGGTTGTGCTAAAACTTTTCAATACGTGTGAAAACAGTTTGGAATGCATACTAAATAAATAATTCTGATGTTTCTGCCACATTCACTCCATAATCTTCTGTTAACATACAATCTATTGTTAATATTGGTAAAATTAAAACTTGCTATAAAAAAATCACAACGCCTTACTCACTTCTCCTACCTAATAAACCTATCCTGATCTCAACAAGAGTTTCCATTCACTCTTATATTTATTAGGAGCAGCCATTTTACTCAGCATCCAAGATATTACTTAAGTGAATTGCTACTCCTTTGTAACTTGTATAGATGTTTGTAATGCTACAAAGCATTCTTCTTTCTTGAAGATTCAATTTCTCAGCTTTCAGGTATCTACTTAAGTTTATGTCACAAGCAGGCTTACATTAACACTACAATGAAGTTACTGTGAAAATCCCCCAGTCACTACACTTCAACACCTGTATGGGTACACTGAGGGAGCATTCAGCATAGCTAATGCACCAAATCAGCACATCTTTCAGACAGTGGGAAGAAACTCATGCAGACAGGGGGAAAACATGCAGACTCCGCGCAGACAGTGACCCAAGCCAGGAATCGAACCTGGGTTCCTGGCGCTGAGGTAGCAGTGCTAACTACTGTGCCACCATGCTGCCCTTACTCTTTGCAACAAGAAACTTTCATGTCATCATCATAGAACCCTGTTGCCATTTTTTGGTAGTACTATGACTAAGTACTGCTTTCTACCTTAATACTCAAACTTATTTTCTTACTTGACAATGCTCCATCCATACGGTCAATTTATTGAAAGTTTATTAGATGCAAAACATGATATTTTTGACAAATTTAAGCAAAAACTTCATTACTTACTGTCCTTAATTTTCTCAAGATATACACAAGCAAGTTTTGCACTGAACACATCCAACTTACTTCTAAAGCATCACATTGGTAAAGCACAGGTCACACATGCACTTGATTGCCAGTTTGGAAAACAAGTTACCACAAGCAGCATCATAAAAGCACTTTGTTTTAAACAAACTTCTGCAGCAGTGATTTACCTATAATTGCAATCACAGAGTGAGCAAAGTCCACAAAGCTTTCCCGCATTGAACGGTTGAGGAGAATCATATTTTCGGAATAAGTAAACACTGCAGAAATTGGGTTAGGATTCTGATGAAAAGTCATCAGCTTGAAATACAAGCCTTACCTCCCTCCATCCAGATGCTCTCTGACCTGCAGAATGTTTCCAGATTATTGTATTTCTGGATCAGATTTCTGGTTAGGTTTTATTTGACGTTATGCTGACAAACAGTCCAGGTTAAAAAAGCTGCACTTTGGGAGTATACAGCTTTCTTCAATAATAAAAAAGATCAAAATGTACATACTCCCTTCCTCATGATATAACAGTGTTAAATTGTATAACTTTCCAGTCACTTTAAACGTTTAAATTCCAATTTAATAGATCAAATACCTTGGGAGATCCACTGCCAATTTAATTACTGATTCACTGATATTTTAACAAAAATGATGAGGGACTAATTTTTAATTATTGTGGGCTATATTGGTTTGATACTTACTGGAGAACCAAAGTTGTGGCCTACTTCATGAGCAAACGTAATGTGAGAGACTTTTGGAGGGACGTGAGAGCCATAGTTTTGAACAGTGATGATTCCAGTGTTTAGTGACTTCTTCTTGCCATCAGAATAAAGTTTGCTTTTTTCGCATATTCCCCCAGAGCTTCCTATGTCAAGAAATAGAATACAAATGGATTAGTATTGAGATGCACAGCAAAGATTTTGACATACAATTTCATCTGAATCTACTGAAAAGTTATCCATTTTCATATTGCTGTTGGATTGTGATCCTGTGAAAGAAATAGTGAGAAACATTATGCACAATAAAGACTTCTGAACACTTTTAGGAGTTCATCCCTCTAAAAAAAAACTGAATGTAATGTGACTAGGGGTCTGGTTACATTTCTCATGGTGCAGCAAAGCCAGTAATCTCCAACGATGATGTGTTATTTCAACAGAGTGCTAGTTTTTCTTTCAAAATTAACAGACATATCACATCTCCCCACCTTCATTCAAACCAGTTTATTTTAGAATACAAATTATATTAACCCCACATAATTCCTGTATTACATAGGGGTACTGCAGATCAGGAAAGATATGTAGTACAGTGGGATATTTTAAAAGGGCTCCAATATTATGCTCCATATATTTTTCAGATGCATATTAGCCTGTTTTCATGGGCCTACAAACGTACAATTTCCTTTTAAAAAAATCACTAAGGTTTTCTACTTGCAAAGTGGTGTCAGCAGTAAATGGCTTTCATTTCCATTATAAAATAAACAAAGTGCCTTTAAATCTCCGCTGTCTCAGTAGCTTTGCTTTCCTTGGCTACAGTTTCTAGCACGGTATTTCATTTGCTTGGATGGTCATTCACGATAATGCCATTAAAAATAACATTTATTTATTTTTTAACCTGTGTGCACTGCTTGTTGTCTGCATTATTTCTTATTGACACGTTAATTTAGAAAAGTATGAGCTGCTAGACGCATTTTTTGCCACGTCAAGAGATTCAAGCAGCTGCAATGCTTAGTGTTTCCTGGCACAACTTGGGAGCAGTTGTGTTATGGAACAAATTGAATGGCTTCAAAGTGAGCGGGAAAACATAGCCAAGTTTGAAAAATGCCATCATTTGCAGTTACTTGGTATTAAAAGGATTAACGAGATTTGGCTAGGTGCAGTGAGTGTACATTTAGTCTTTCAAGCAGCCCATCATCCACTTAGGCCTGGTGTTTATTCCTGAATCATCGTTATTGTTCAGTGATGAAACCAAATATCTGACCATTGAGCCACAATATTTTTTCCTGGAGTTATGGGGTTCTGTATATTGCTGTGCTTCAACATATTTAGAAACAGCAATGGAAGTTGTTTTTAGCAACTTTGTTATTTGATTTTTTTTTATTATTCATCCCAAATTTAGAGTGATCAGAATAATTTTATTTATCATTGAGCACTATGATATAGATTCACGATTTCCCACATGATCAACCAGGTAATGGAGGGAGAGAATAACTAGAATTATTCTAGTTCACTTCACTGGTCAATGGGACTTCAAACCAATTTTGAACTGTCATTCTCATCTGTCAGGGGCAACTGCAGCACACACAAGGAAGTTTACATTTTAGCATTGCTACTTGAATGTTAAAGGACATGGGAAGTAAAAAAAGAAACACACTTTACAAATTAAACCTGATTAAATACATCAAAGGCATGGCAACAGTTCGGTATGAACAAAGCATCAGAAATTCAAATAGCACGAACTTAAGAGGTTGCAGAGTTTCAGTTTTTAACATAGCTTTTAAAAGATTGTCTTCAGGTTGCCTGCTGTGATTAAGGATGCCTGATTATAGCCTTTCAATTCTATCACAAAAATGCATCAACCTCCATTCATTCACAGGGGCAGGCAGTTTGTTATGTTTGCAATATGTAATAAAGCTTCAGAGAATGGCTCAATGGTTCCATTATCCTATACACTGTGGTGATATATTGAGGACCGCTTCCTGCCCGTAATGCTTTTGCGAGTTAGAGGTACAAGTCCAATGCATCACTAAATCGTTACAATTACTTGACATAGAGCAGGTCTTTTATCTATTAAACTCTATTTTCATCTTGGTTGGAATTTTAGTTCATTTTATCCTTGAAATGAGAAACAGTTTCCAAAATTGCATGTTTGGTTTAAATAAACATGTAAACATAAGACATGTTACATTTACAACATTAAAACCCAACATTAAAAACTGAATTTAAATTAAAAGTGAGATATTTGAGAAAATTACAGCAAAATCCATTTAAAAAATTAAAACCAATAGAATTGATGATATTTTCCTTCAACAAAGCCTATCATTTTTTGTCACATCATTCTATAACTTCTAAGTTGCATAGTTCGATCGGTACAATTGTCAGAAGTATCGCCTGATTTTGCTATCTACTTCAAAGAATTGAAGTTATTGGAACAGCAAGGTGTGCAAACATTTACCTGCTGGTGCGCCAACCCAAGCCAGACCTAGGACACCATCATCAAAATCACGGTCTGTGAACACATAGGCTAAGCAATAATCATCATGATTTTGTTCCGAATTGAGTTCGAGAAACTTCTCAACGCCAATGTTTGCAAATCTAAATGGGTTGCTTCTATCTTTTTCATCATTTGTGTTGTTGATCTGAAAGGCAGTGTTATTTATGTTAGATAAAACATTGGAGGAGAATGGATCAATTGTTTGACGAATGTACATAATGCATTAAATGACCACGGTAATTGAATCATGTTATTCACTTATAGCATTTCTTATTAACCATACAACAACACTGCATTTTTCTGAAGCTATTTCTCAACTTGACCACTAAATCTAACCTTTCAAGTGTGCAAGTGCCTATCCATACTTTGACTACTTCTCACCACAATAGTTTCAAGCATTTAATCACATGTTTGTGTACTGTTTCATCAAGTATTTCTCCCAATAAATATTTCCCCCTTATCTCTGAAATGGTGGACAGGCAGAGACGAGAGCAGAAGGTGCACTCCAGGGTTGTGCAAGTGATCAGTTGTCAAACTAAAGTCTTTTTTGTTTAAATTCTGGCATTAGCTCAGGACAGCTCAAACTCAAGAGATTCTAAATAATTTAGCAAGCAGTGAAGAATGGTGTGTCAGAGTCACAAGGCAGAAGGAAGAGGCAGGCTGTGCTGAAGCTGGACTGTACGCTGAAGCTAGGTGCCAAGCAAACAGATGCCCCCTTGCATTATTTGTGGGTGGCATAAAAGAGCACAAAAGAAATTTGAGCATGTTCAGGCAGATAAATAACCACATCCTTTGCCAAACTTAACCATAGAAACATAGAAAAGTTAGTGCAGTAAGTGGCTAGTTCATCATGTCTGCACAGCCAAAAAACTTAAAGAGAAACTAATTGTCTGTTCACCTTTCCACAATAGAATATCCTGCAGCCATTCCACAACATCCTTAATCCTAGCATATCTGCGGTCACAGAAATGCCTACCTGTTCCCCTAACAAACAAATCCCTTACTGATATTGATTTCACCCTTTCTGTATAGAGAGCTGTCTATGGTGCCACAAACACGGTTCTGATAGCACACCTCAGAGAAACAAACATCCTCACTGGTAACCAAAACAGAAAATCAATTAGTGAGCAGGACCCCAGGGGACTGCTGCACTGGCTGCCTAGTTTTTTGGACGACCTAGCTGTCAGCCATTCCCTTTATGCTTCCAGGCTCCTAAGTTGCGGTGTGACCATTAATGTACTATCCACGTAGCTCTCAGCCTCATGGATGCACAGCAGGCTCCAGCCACTGCTCAAACTCTGAAAATGGCTCCAGGTTCTGCAGCTGATGATATTTCCTGCTCAAGCGGTCACCTAGGATGTTAGGAATATCCAAGTCTTCCCAAAGATGACAGGACATGCATTCCACATGATCTAGCCACTCTGCCTTGGCTTCAAGTTACTTCACTTACATTAACTTTATTTTACTTTGGTTCACTTATGCAACTTTATTTTACCTGGCTTTGACCTTATTTGCTATTGCTTGAGAATTAGAAAAGCACTTTTCTTTTAAATGAAAGGGGCTATTTATATTTAAGAAAAAAAAAACACGTTTTTCTAAATCTCAGTTACTTGATGACCTTCCCCAACAGTCTTGAACCAACCAGTGACCTTATTTTTCTTGAGATGTTAAATTCTAAGTACTGCTAACTGCCTAATCTAGTGCTATTGACTGTCTGTTCCAGGGTCCTCCACTCAAACTTCCCTTGAAGTGTTACTGACTGCCTGTCCAAAGTTCCTTTGCTCAAACTCCTCTCTCGGAGCAGCTGACTATCTGCCTCATAGTACTTCACTTCTACCTTCCTCTCCTTAAAATGGCAGCTCCTTGGACACCTAGAGGAACAGGCAAAAAGGCTGAAATATAACTAGTTACAGAAATTTCAACTCTAGGAAGTAAACAGAAGGCAAGTTCAAAACCTGACAATAGGAAATCCATATAAGGTACTGTTGAAGAGTTTGAGAGATGTAAGTTCTGTGATTTTCTTATCTAGAAACAATTTAACGTGCAGTGAACAAAGTCACTTTTAAATATCATATGTACCAGTAGAATGGTTGCAGAACCAACTGAATGGACTCTTGATAAAAATATTTTCAGCTCTGTTTCATATATATCGGGATATGTTGTATGATTGAAGAGTATTAACAGTTTATATTTTAAAGAGTAAAAGTTGTCCGTCAGCACTGTGCACACATTACAGACATGATGCAACCTTTCAATTATACTCACTCGCACTCTCTTCACCATGAAACTAATGTTTCTTATTCCTTGAAAATCTGTTGTCTGGTAAATTGTATCAATTGCTTTAACATGACTGGAAATCTGAAGATGAAATGTAAGAAATTTTATTTCAGACAGTAGCTGCTGGAATGAGATAATTCTTTAGCATTGGAACACCTGAAGAGGTATTCAAAAATAGCCAGATATTTTTGCAAATCCTAAAAGTCAAGTAGCCAATACTTCCACAATGTTAACCGTACTTAGGACAGGCAATTTTTCTTGCCCAATTCCTCTCTCAATTGCAGAAGACAAAGCATCTAAAAATACTGCAGTAGTTATCAAAGTATAATTAATTAAAGGTCATGCATCCATTATAAAATGGACAATTTCAACACCTCAGGTTTTGAAAATTGAGATAACATATGACAAGTTACAAACTTTAGCCAGAATCTGACTTAATAATCATCATTCAAACTCATATTGCAGTATTTACAGGAAAAGCTCTTTCAAAATGGATCTCTTTCATAAAATTAACTCTTAACATCATGGACTTGGCTGCAGCAATTTAGCTGAAAGGCAAATAATACATTTGTATTTAATTTAAATACAAATCATGATCGTCTTAATATGAGAGATATTAAATACAGAAATATCACAATATCCTGGTATTACCTCCTATAGTACTTGCAAGGAGTATCATTTATTTATATCATTTGGAAATTATTCCTCAACTGGTATTTAAATAAATTGTGGGTGAGCTCTCTCAAGAAATTAAGTTTATTTATTAATGTCACAAGTAGGCTAATATTAATGAATGTCTTCCTTTGAATATAAATATGTGGATTTGAATAATTGGCTTTTAAAAATATTTATAGAAATTTGTCAAAATTAACTGAGCTATCAAAGACAGATAACAATTTAATTGAATTCAGCTGCAATGAAGTTGCAGTGAAAATCATAGAACATAGAACACCACTGCACAAACAGGCCCTTCGGCCCACAAGTTGCGCCGAACACGTCAAAACCTACCCAGCCATAGACCTATCTATAACCCCCAATCCCATTGGATCCCACATACTCATCCAGAAGTCTTTTAAAAGATCCCAGCGAGTTCGCCTCGACCACCACCGACGGCAGTCGATTCCATTCACTCACCACCCTCTGAGTGAAAAACTTTCCCCTAGCATCCCCTCTGTACTTGCTTCCCTGCACCTTAAATCTGTGCCCTCTCGTCGCGACCATTTCAGCCCGGGGAAATAGTCTCTGAGAGTCCACCCTTAGTCACCACACTATGGTGAATCACACTATGATGGAATCGCAGCCGATTCCATTCACTCACCACCCTCTGAGTGAAAAACTTTCCCCTAGCATCCCCTCCGTACCTGCTTCCCTGCACCTTAAATCTGTGCCCTCTCGTCACGACCATTTCAGCCCGGGGAAATAGTCTCTGAGAGTCCACCCTTAGTCACCACACTCCAGTGCCTGTTCAGGTACACTGAGGGAGAATTTAGCACGGCCAATGCATCTAACCAGCACATCTTTCAGATAGTGGGAGGAAACCAGAGCATCCAGAGAAAACCCACAAAGACACGAGAACACACAAACTCCACACATACAGTGATCCAAGCTGGGAATTAAACCTGAGGCAGTAATGCTCAGCATTCTGCCACCATGCCACCCATAATCATGTTAAGTTCAAACATTCATTTGGGTACTTCAGGACAACTACCAATTGACAGCATTATTATTTATTTTCAACATAACAAGAAGCTTTCATTGGTTGGAGAACCATTGATTGGGAAGCTAAGAAAGGCCACAGCTTTAATACGCTGAGCTGAATTCAATTAAATTGTTACCTGTCTTTGATAGCTCAGTTAATTTTGACAAATTTCTGTAAACGTTCTCAAAACATTATTCAAATCCACACATTTATGTTCCAAGGAAGACATTTTTTTTTGACAATGATAAACTGCAACCAAACTCAAAATGTACCTTCAAACATTTACAACAGGATGCAGATTGCAGATTAAATACCAAAACATGGGAAACAACACACCAAATGAAGTAAAGATTTGGATTTTACTCCATATTGGCACACATTTTTAATTACAATAACAATCTGGCTTTCTATTTCATACCTGGGCTAAAACTGCTTCTCGTGAGCCATAGTATTTAAAGAATAGATGATCTGTTTGAATAAAGAGCTGACAAGTGTTTTTCTCCTCTGGAGCTGCACGACGCTTTCTCAAAATAACTGGTTCGTAATTGTGCCTGTGTTCAAAATCTGCAGGTTTCTGCACCAAAAGACAACAGAAAATGGAGTGTCACTGACAATTTGCCTCTTTCATCAAATTCCACAATACTCAATTTATCAGTCCAAAGCACAACAAGACAATGATCCATCTTGTCACCATAAGCTCTGGTTGGCATCTAACCCAAAGGAGCAGCCAAGGTTGCAAATTTCCCACTGGATAGAGGGAACAGTATTTAAACACATTTCAAGATGTACAAACTGCTAATCAGTCTGAATACATGGTTTGAAGTTGTCTAAAGGACAACTCAAGATAATTTATTCAACCATTAGACAGAACAACTTTACCTGGATCAAAAGCTGCATCTCTAATTAAGTGCAAACAGATAATAGTCATAAACCCACATGTAACATATTCATTCACAAGTGTCATGATTTAAAGCTTATTCCAGTAATATGCTGGGAAACATGCCAACCATTCTGTTTACTGGCAATCAATAATTTATCTTTTCTTCTTTGCAAAGAGTTGTGTATTAAAAACTCAAATCTTTAAAAACATTGGTTAAAAAAAGTCTATTTGCATCATCTCCAATGTAAAAGCACTCAGAAAAAAATACACCTAAATTTTAAATTTGGAGACTCTAATATTACAATAATGCAAATGGACATGCTTCAAAGTGACAATTTTTTGGTTAGCTTCCATATCAAGTGAATGTTAGGACTCTCAAGATCTGATGGCTTACGCCTTTAGAGCATCATTTGGTAGGAAAAAAATGATTCTTAGCTGTTGGTGGTGAGTGGGTTCTTTTGCGTCACCTCATAAAAATGAAAATAAACTGATGCTACATTGATGATTCCACTTTCTTTAGATCATAGTTACTTTCAGAAGTTGTGATTAGAGATCAATACATGAAGCAAATTCCAACACAGAAGACCCCCAGGCTTCCAAAAGTTCTTCACCATCAAGGAAATAACTGCGTGCACTTCAAAAACTTTATGCAGAGAAATATGGTAGCTAATTTGAATACAGGAAAGTCCTATAAACAGCAATAAGATAAAATGGTCAGGAAGATTCTTTTGGTAATCTTAGCTTAAATATAAACTCTGGATCGGTCTGGGCACTTCTTTGAATGATGCCATAGAAGCTGATGCCCAATCAAGACAGTACACAGGGCATTGCTCTCCCTTGGTAGTGTATTTAAATATAACCTAGAAAACATTTTAAGTGGGAAAGTTTAGCAATTTCCTGTTTTAGGGATGATTTATTTCATCCAGTGTAGTACAGATTAAAAATATGGTACATCACAATTGAAACTTTAAACAAAGATGTGGGCTGTAATGAGGCAAGCTTACCTGTGGGGTGGGTTCCTCAACAGCTGACATCTGGTATTTCTTCATTCTTTCAAACACAGCATGGTCAGCACAGCCTCCTTCTGATCCATATTTGTGAGGGTAATCTAGGGAAAAGAAAATCCACAGCAAATTGTTTAAGTCTGCAATTGCTGTTTACCATAGGAGTATACAGTAAGGCTTCCATCAATAGGTCTACTTTTTTAAAATTTATTCTGGTGATGTGAGCTTAGTTGGCATGATCAGCATTTATTATCCATCCCCAATTGGCCCTGACTGATAAGCTGCCACCTTGAGGGTTAGGAAGTTACAGCCATAGAAAAGGTACAACGCAGAAAAATGCCATTCAACTCATTGTAACTGCAGGCCAAAAAAGAGCAAAAAGAAAAAAGTACTCATTTTAACAAAAACAATTGTTTAAATACTACAAAAAAACGCAAGTGAGGTAATGTACTCAGCTATTTCTGTGTATTCAAAGACAGTGCAGAATGGTGGAGAAATGCATTCATATTCATGATGCTCAGTATGCATTCTCACAGGTCACTTTGCCACAGAGAAAGACTGAAGTCTGCGAGTCTAGAATTAGATTCATCTGCGTAAACACCAGGAGCACACTAACTAGTTCCCAACTGTCTGCGTTACAAAAATGTGAAACAATACAAATCCAATGTAAGCAGCTTTAGCAGCAGTATCATAAATTTCCAGCTCAAATACCAACAAAATAGCACACAAGCAAAATAAAGAAAATGCTGCATATCTGAAATAAAAACAAAATGCTGAAAATATTCAATACGTCAGGAAGCATCTGTGAGGGAAGAGAGAGGTAAAAGTTCTGAACTATCAATTCTGTTTCTTCCTCAAAGTAGCAATGCGCCACTGCCTTCCTACCCCCATAACTGACAATATTTAGAGATTCTAGTTCTGTTTGAACTTGTTAATTTAAACACAAATTATGATCACAGCATATTAAAACTATCCCGCCTCCTCCACAGCAGCAACCCGACGAGCTTTAGCAGAGCAGGAAGAAAACAAGTGTAGCATTTATGTCCCCACGCAAGATACTCATTGCGAGTCTCCTTAATATTTGCTGATAAACAAAGACAATGCATCTACAAATACAACTTCTATCACTTTTACTCAAGGATTGCCATTTATCATAACACTTATTATAAACAGAAGATATTAACGCTATAATACTGAACAAAATCTGCTTTCTCGCAAGTCAAAGCTTAATTATGCTTATCCTAATTATCTTCACATTATGGATGCAAATGCTCTCTCAGTAACGTTCAGGGCATTTATCTTCACCTTGTTGTATTTCTCCTGCAATTGCCTTTTACAAGTGCTCTGTCTCATTCTCCATGCCAATCTGCAACTTTGAGTAGCTCTGTCAACAAAGCTGACATCTCTGAACAACGCTTCTTTTAGACAGCCCAACTCCTCAAGTGACTAGTATTTGTTACAAATAAAATTGATCCTGTATACATATCCCATTAGTGTATGTAACTACATCAATGTTACTGTCTTTAAAATTATTCAAATTGGATATATATTTTTCAATCCAACCATTCCTTTTAAGCTTCCATATTGAAAGTGCAAAATCACATAGTAACTGAACCACAGTAACATATGACATCTTAACTCATCACAAACCTACTCAAAAACGTTTGTCACACTATACTCTATTTGGGCAGCATGGTAGCACAGTAATTAGCACTGCTGCATCATAGCTCTATGGACCTGGGTTTGAGCCCCAACTTGGGTCACTGTCTGCATGGAGTTTGCATATTCTCTTTGTGTCTGCAGGGATTTCCTCCAGATGCTTCGGTTTCTCCCCACAGTCCAAAGATGTGCATGTTAGGTTGATTGGTCATGCTAAAATTGCTATTAGTGTCATGAAGCGCATAGGTTAGAAGGATTAGTGGGTAAACGTGCAGGAATGTGGGGCTGGGTGGGATTGTGGTGGGCGAGGACTTGAAGGGCCGAATGACCTCTTTCTGTACTGTAGGGCTTCTATGTTTCTATACACAATCTATGAAATCTGTCCCAATTTAGGATTCAAATATTTTTTACTTATATACCTAGATTTGGATGTAAGAGAAAGCAGTGATTAGGGGATGGATATGAAATCAAGGATCAAGCTGAGAATGTAATGGTCTTCTTTCACCCTGGATACAAAAACTCAGAATGACTCTAAAGCAAAATTGATGAGTAGTTTTATAAAGTCAACAGATGGGCAAAGCAAATTAGAACATATCACTGAAGTAGTTTATTAGTAGAGGCAAAGAGAGGAATATACTATGAAGTCAATACACAGGAACAAAGAAGGAAAAATCTGAAGATCTCTCAGATTCCATCTTAAGAACGTATTTCCTAAAGCAACCATACACAACCAGTCCAAACAACTTCCTTTTATACAGTGCCTTTAATGTTGAGTCCCAAAGCACTTCTTGGACACAACTGAATAGAAATGGATGTTGAGGAGACCAAATCCAAAGATGTGCACGTTAGGTTGGTTGGTCACGCTAAATTGACTCTAGTGTAAGAGGGATTAGCAAGGAAAATATGAGGGGTTACTGGGTTAGAGTCTGGGTGGGATTGTGGTCAGTGCAGACTTGATGGGCTGAATGGTCTCCTTCTGCATTGTAGAGATTCTTGAAATCTTGATCATTGAACTGAGTTTCCAGAGGGGGCCTTTAAGGGTGAGAAAGAGATGTAGAGAAACATAGGTTTAAGGAACAAATTACAGAGTGAAGCCTAAACAGCTGCCAAATTGCAAATAAAAATCAGAAAAAAAGTTCATTCATTAGTCACAAAAAAGGCTTACATTAACACTGCATTGAAGTTAGTATGACATTGCCCTAGTCACCACAGTCCAATGCCTGTTCAGGTCAAGGCACCTAACCAGCACGTCTTTCAGAATGGGGGGAACAAAGAGTCAGGAGAGGTGAGAAGTTGTACTTCCAGAGGGAGTTGAGGTGGTGAGGTACAAGATCATGAAAGGATTTCATACAAGAATAAGGTCCTTAAATTTGAAGTGTGGGTTCCTGAAGACAAATCAAAATCAGCAAGAACTTGATGTGGGACAGCAATCAAACAGCCAAGTACTACCTGAAGTTTCCAGGGGATGAGAGACTGGCCATGAGAGTGCTGGAATAGTGTACGCTGGATGTGACAAAAACATGGATGAGGGTTTTAATGATATGACTGAAATAGATGTTCTAGTCTTGAAAGCAGCCGGTATTTGTGAAGGAGTTAATTTCACCAATCGAATAGATCTTGGCTTTGTGCAAGATGTACAAGTGATAATGAATTGACAGTCTATTTAACATTTCACATAAGATAGCTGACAAATTGTTTTACACTATCACGCGAAGATACATGCCCATCTCTTCACAGTTCTAAGCATTTGAAAGGGAAGTCCTCACATTGTTTAACAATATGCAACATCAATTGTAGATCCACTGTACACGTTCACATTGAATGAACAGAACAAGCGTCAATGGAATGGCAACTGCAAAACATGTGCATTATTCAATGAGTCTCCTTATGTAATATATTCAATGCCCCCCCTCCCACAAATGTATATAACTTTTAAATTAAGCGAGCTCAATCATGATATGATAAGGATTTCTAAATATAAAGAATGCTCTTTACATGAGCACAGGCCTCATATTGGTCCCAACTACTCCCTGGACTCTTGATTTGCGTGAAAAAGCTGTCTTTTTCCCAACATTAGCATGGTCGTTTCCTTCTTGCTGCTGTTTACTTCTTAATGAAATTTGACTGTTTCACACTTTACAAGTCATTGCATTGATGCACAATATATTTTACTTGCAACGAAATGAAGCGTGCAACGTCAAGAACATTTGCAAATACACTATGCAAAGAATATTGTTGCAGTTACATCACTGTCCTATTAATATCCATAGCACAACACACATCAGCAACACAGAAATAGATAGGAACTTTTTGTTCAGCAAAAGGTCTCTGCAATGATGGCATTCAGTTCTCCTGAATCTGCGACCCTTGAAAATAAATTATTCAACATTAACCCTCAGAGCATTTTGCCAAAGCATATTTTGCAACTTTTTAATTTAAAACTTATTTTAAAAATGTCACCCTTTGGACATTTTATCTAATTAATAGCAACAGAAATTGAGTTTGGTTGGTTGATTAAACACGAGGCTCCTGGGGAATTCAGATCAGCTGTCCTGAATTCTATAAAACAAAATACAGATCATTGGTTCAACTTGATGACAGTTTAATCTACTACTATGTTTCTTTTATGTGCTTCTGATCATTTTGCTCTTTTCATTCATGCCAGGCATTTTTCTAATTTCAGTGCTACATTCAAATTGATTGGTATGCAAATGTAGCACTAAAAGGCAATTCACATAAAGAGCTTCCATAGCTTGGGTCACAGAAAGACAATTTAAATGAGCATACAAGATTGGATGTATTGTAGTGTTTGATTCCCACTGAACTGATTAGAGTGGTTTGTGTGGTACAAGAGCCAACTGGTTTTGAGCAAAATTATTTATAATTCATGGCACAATAAATCATAGCAATGCAGGACATTATAGGTGCTAAGCCTCTTCTGTACATCTGTGCCTGACGTCATGACCCAATGATCCACCATAACATTAGAATGGAGGGGGGCAACAGCCAGCAAATTCAGCCACGCAAACCAGTTGGAGGACCAAATACTGGACTAAAACAGGATTTGCAACTTTATCATTTGTGATGCCTGCTGCATAGGACTTTCCAGACATAGCGTAGCGAAACTAACAGAACAAATAATCCCTAATCATGTCCTTGTCTAATACAGTTGCAAATGCTATTCCTGCACTGCTATCTTGTAAAGACACGTGCCCAAGCACTTATTCCCATCGGCAGGGCTCAAACCATGATCACTCCCACATGCTTAGTTCAGCACTAAGTTTGGTATCAATGCAACAGACCCAGCCCCAGCTGTGCAAAACCAGATTAAAAAATAACAAAACTAAATTTCTGCATTCAGGAAAATCAAGACGTTAACAGATAGAAATTTGCAGGTTTAATTTCATGTGAAAAACATTACTGATGTAACACTAGCAGATGATATCAGAAACTTCCTCTTAATCATTCAATAATGATTCAGTATTTTAAACAGGATGCAGAAAGATGTGGGGATTCACACACACAAATCTTCAAAAGACGACGATTGGGACTGAAGCCATTGTTTTTGACCCTGCACTAAACTCTATTCCTTCGCTATGACACTACTAAATCAGCTTTTGTCACATTTGATCCAGTAGAGCTTCCAACCACATTGATAGCTCCAATAAGACTGCCTAACTTCACCTCTAATATCATCCAGCTTCACCCCATCTCAATTCATCTACAGCAAAAATTCTCATTCATGCTTTCCTTACCTGTGGACTTAATTGTTCAATGTATCCTATCTGGTCTCGTACATTCTACCCTCTTTAATCTCAAAGACTACCAAATCTTAGCTGCCCACAGCCAAACATGCACCATGAGCTGATCACCTATCACCTTCACTTCCCTGACCTACACTAGTTCCAAATTAAACAATGCCGAGGTTTTAAAATTCTCTTTGTCCAAATCCCTCAATTGCCTCACCTTCCCCATTTGTAATCATTTCCGGCCACACAAACATCCGAGATATTGAATTTGGATCTCAAGATTCCTGATTTGAATCTCCCTATGCTTACCAGCTGTGCCTTCAGGCTCAAATCTGTGGAATTCCTCCCTACATCTCTCTGGTTCATCAGCTCTTTATCCGCCTTCAAAACACTGCTTAAAATCAACTCTTGACAAAGCTTTTGATCATTTAACTTATTACTTCCTGACATGGTGCAACTGTCTAACAGTAAGGGGTGGGGGTGCACATTTAATTCAGGCTTGCAAAAAGGTAATTGGATAATCACCTGAAAATAAATGAAACAGCACGGCTACAGGAAAAAGTACGAAAGAACGGATTAGCTGCGGAGGCCAAGTGACTGAATATATTTAGGAAAGAAACAGAGGAGCTTTCTAGAAACTAAAGGGGTATAGGGAAAAAACATCAGTCCAGTGAGAGATCAAGAATCAGCCACAATAAATTGAAAGGCGGAGCAGGCCAATGGGCCAAGTGACCTTCTCCTGTCCCTATTTTAACATAGAACATAGAACAATACAGCACAGAACAGGCCCTTCGGCCTTCGATGTTGTGCCGACCAAAATAAAAAGCAATGCCCCTCCTAACTAAACCATTCCCTTCTCATCCATATACTCATCAACTAACCTCTTAAACGCCACCAAACTTGGCGCATCTACAACAGCTGCAGGCAGGGCATTCCACTCCCTAATCACTCTTTGAGTAAAGAACCTACCTCTGATATCCGTCCTATAACTCATACCCCTTAATTTAAAGCTGTGTCCCCTCGTGCTAGCTTTCTCCATCCTAGGAAAAAGGCTATCACTGTCCACCCTATCTAAACCTCTAATCATCTTATATGCTTCAATAAGATCCCCTCTTAGCCGCCTCCTTTCTAACGAAAACAACCTCAAATCCTTCAACCTCTCTTCATAGGACCTGCCCTCCATACCAGGCAACATCCTGGTAAACCTCCTCTGTACCCTCTCCAATGCCTCCACATCTTTCTTATAATGTGGCGACCAGAACTGCACACAATACTCCAAGTGCGGCCGCACTAGAGTTTTGTACAGTTGCAACATGATGCTGCGGCTCCTAAATTCAATCCCCCTACCAATAAAAGCTAAGACTCCATATGCCTTCTTAACAACTTTATCCACTTGACTGCCTACTTTCAGGGATCTATTGACACATACACCAAGATCCTTCTGTTCCTCAACACTATTAAGAGCCCTACCATTAGCCCTATACTCTACACATTTATTGTTCCTGCCAAAGTGCATTACCTCACACTTTTCCACATTAAACTCCATTTGCCACCTCTCGGCCCAGCTCTGCAACTTGTCCAACATTTTCTATGTTTCCTATGGCAGAGAACCAGCACTGAACATGGTAGGCCAACTTGTTCAACATAGGGAGATTCACAAGTTTGGATATAGACATTAGGGTTTGGGATGAGCTCGTGTTCATCAGGGGAGGCCTTCCAAGGGAGCAGTGGAATAGTCAGGTCGAGAGGTAACAAAGATATGGTTGAGGGGTTCAACTGCAGACGAGCTGAGGCAGCGGTGATGGGTGGATTTTCATTGAAAGTTCATCTTGGGACAAAGTTTCCCTTGCTGAGTGATCAGGAGGGGGCTACAGAAAGAGCAGGACTAATTGGATGGTTCTAAGAGTTAGCACAGCAACAGCAATTGAACAGCCTTCTCTGTGCTGTATGATTTCTTGCTTTAACTTGCAATGGGAATTATAGATTTGCCTTGAACAAAAATTAGGCTATGACTAAATTAGGGTATTACTCATGCAATCCAAGTTGGTGTATTTTTATAACATTTGGCATTAACTCCTCAAATTCAGAGTTGAAACAAAATGGCTGCAAGCAGCAGCTTCCAAGATAGTCAAATTGTCCACAACAGTCAAGTCCTGGTAAACTGCTACATGACATTTCATTACAATTCAGTGGCAGTCACTTTTCAAGGCATTACGTTCTTCAGTTATGAATCAATTATCAAACTGATTAATTTTTGTGTATTTGTTACTAACTAGTATTTCGGGATATAAAAAGCACACTTGGAAAGAACAAAAAAAAGGACTTCGTAATGCTTTCTGGTCACAGTACTAAGACAGGCAACTGTGAATACTCCCTTCCTGTTTATGAAAGTGAGCGATAAGCACACACCCAGAATTTCCACAATCATGAGAATTCATTTTAAAACACAGGGTTCCATTTTGAGCATTCCATTTCCTTAAGCTATTTGAGATGGAAGAAAAGGCCCATTTCCCGTGCTGTTTTGTTCTTTATTCTAACTCTTCACCAGTTTTGTATCATTATTTGGTCATCTTGACATCCACAGCATATCATTTCAGCTGTCATTTTCAACTTAACATTTGACAGCAGCCCAATTATCTCTAGAGATCATGATGCAACATAAATACACTTAACAGTCTGAAATTTCTTGGGTTAAGTACTTCGAAAGATTAAAATTCTGTTCATATTACTACAGAGAGTCTTGAGGATCTGGAAGTATTTATATGTGCAACATTTACTGTTATAACAAATTAATGGCATAAAGAACATATTAGTAAGTTTACCTGGTCATTTATATCAGCCTTTAAAAAATTTTATGTGATTCCTAGCCTGAAATGGGTCGTACGAAGCATGTGTGGGATGTTTTGCTGAAGTAGCCTGGACCAGATTGTAGTATTGCTCAGTAATTGACCACCAGGTCAGAGGTTAATTACAATCAGTTTATTTTCTAAATCAAGGCAACTTGTCTTGAATCAACACCTTCTAGGTAACAAAGTGCATCACAGGAGCAAAATTAGACAATGCTATAAAGCCACATGGAAGGGTGACTGCCAAAAGCATGGTCAAATAGGTAGATTTTATGGAGATCTTAAAGAACAAAAAATAGGAGGAAAGTCAGACGTTTAGGAAGGAAATTGAGAGAGTAAGGCCCAAGTATTAAAAAGGACAACTACTAATGGTGGTACAATTAAAAATTGGGAATACCAAAGAATTAAATGAGCACAGATACCTCAGGATGTGGGGATGGAGTAGAATGCAGAAATAGGGAAGGATCAAGCCATGGTGTGATGGGCATATGGGAGTAGGATAAATTTGAAAATAAGGATAACAACTTTGAAAGACATACTTGATTAAGAAGTCATGAAAGACAGTGAACAAAAGCGGGGGATTGGCGTTCAAGATTTGGTGGAAGGACAGACAGCAGAGTTTTGAATGGTCAAGTTTTCAGAGGCTAGAATACAGAACTTTATTGAGAATTACCATGGAATTATGAAGATTAGAGGTAACAGGGACATCAATGAACCAAAGGAACCAAGACAGGAAAAGTATGGCAAGAACAGATGAGTGATTGGAAGAACATGAGAGTTAGATATGACAAAGGCTGCAAACAATCTGGTTTAGTCTCAGACTATCACCAGGAACAATAATGGGGCTGTGGGTTATAGGGATAGGGTGCGGGGGGGGGGGGCTCAATAAGATTCTCTGTCAGAGTTGTTGCAGACTCAATGCTGTAGGCATTCCATGATTCTATGGTGGATTCTGTAGCAAGGAGCATGGGCCAAAGACAACAACTTCAGTCTTGCCAACATTTAAACTGGAGGAAATTTCTTAACTCTGATAATTTAGCAAAGCTGGAGGAGTCAAAAGACATGATGGTAATATGGAGCTGCATTAAAAAAAAGTACTTGAATAACATTGTCATGGGGCAATTGTTGTAATTCCTCAGTAATGCATGTAAGAGGGTGAAATTTGAAAATATTAAGTCTTGCAGCATTTGTGAACAACAAAATAACAACTGTACCTAATATGCTGCTGGAATTTTGCAAACAGTGATTCATTCTGACTCTTCCAATATGTCTATTCTGAACTTGACTCATATTTACCAAGCAATGTATTAAAAATAAATTTGCTGTTTATATAATTAAACATTCTACCAATCAGACGATGCTGGTTAAAAATAATCTCTGTTCCAAGTGACGAATTCACAAGGGTGAAAGAAGCCTGTTATCCACAAGCAGCAACGTAATTTGGTATACGAGCACAAGTAATCATTTTAAAACAAATAGCGCGAAGTAATCCAGCGTGCCACTAGATTTTCTCTTAAAGACTTCCTCACATCTTGAGAAATTGTTCTCTGAACATCTCAAAAGCAGAGCACTCTGTTTAAATTAGTTCCAGCTTAAATTTTACATGGACTGTGGAATCAAAATCAGAACATAGGATTCCATGGAGAAGTCAAAATTTCCTGGACAAAGTGCAGGTCAATATCTTACTGTACTGATTATATATTTTGCAATGCCTTTATGATCATGGAAGAAAGAATGGATGCAACAAAAGAAAGAAATGAAAAAAGGAGAGATCGTCAAGATACTTTTTAATGCAGTAATTTTGAAAGCTTGAAATGCTGCATCACTAAATGGTTGTGGCAGGAACCACCACATCTTTCAAGAAAAAAGAGTGGAAAATTGAAGGTCAAAAAGAGAAAGCAGAATAGGGATTTGTTTTGGATTGCACAAGCAGAGATCTGCCACTAATACAATAAGCTAAATGACTGACTTATGTGCCATAAAATTCTATGGTTCTATCATCTCAGCATCAGCTATTTTAAAATAGGATTCAGCTTATACGAGTGTTGAAAGAAATACTAGTACGTAACAGAATCAATCCAAGTATCAAAAGTTCCTTAATGCTGAGTTATCACAACTGTAAAAGACAAAACTAAAACTTTAAATTTATTGCCTATTGTTTTAGCATTTACTTTGACTCATCTTACCTCAAGTATTGTAACTTTATTTCTTAAACTATGTACAGTCTCTATAGGTTTCAACAAAAGCAATAATTTTAGAAATATTTAACTTTGATGCTTTCTTCAGTATACTGCTCCAATCATAAGCTTTGCTCATTTATTGTGTTCTCAAAAAAAACAGGCCTCACAGCCTCTTAAAGCACAAAAGTCTAAAGTCTAGCATGGTTGTACCAAAGGTCAATCTTTGATACAAAATGGAAGTCAATTAGAAATGCCTTCTCACTTGCAACAAGTTAACTGAGCGGCAATGGAAAAAGGTTAAAAAGGTCAGTATCAAAAGCTTATAATAACACATTTAATGAGACGAGTAATCACTTGTGAATGACTTTTTAACAAGAAGGATAACAGCTGAGTGTTGATACAAAACAGAACAAGATAAAAGCATTAAAACACATGCACTTTGTAGCAGCAAGATGTCCTGAAGATACTTATCAACGTGCAGGATCTCTAGAAAATACGGACACCTTAAGTAGCAAGTCTATTAGCCAAAATTAAAGTGACAGCAAGCTTCAATATACTGCCCAAGATACCAGTGTGAGAGAGGATGGCTATTCTCAGATAAGAGAATAAGATAAGAGTCAGTAAAAGTTTTTATAAATATATAAAGAATAGGAGGATGGCCAGAGTTAATTTAGGATCCTTGGAGGATGATAAGGATATGGCGGAGACCTTGAATAAGTTGTTTGTGTCGGTCTTTACGGAAAGGACATAAAAAGCTTGCCTGAAATTAAGGGTAGAAGGGTGGTAGGAGATGAGGTCCTTGATGAGATTACAGTCGCCAGAGAGGTGGTGCTTGGTAGGCTAACATTGCTGAGGGCAGATAAGTCCGCAGGACCGGATGGAATGCATCCAGGGTCCTCAAGGAAATGGCAGAGGTGATAGCAAATGCCCTAATTATCTTTCAGAATTCACTGGACTCCGGTAAAGTGACGGAAAATTGGAAAACAGCTAATGTTACGCCGCTATTTAAAAAAGGAAGCAGACAGAAGGCAGGGAATTATAGGCCGGTTAGTTTAACTTCTGTAGTTGGAAAAATGCTTAAATCTGTCTTCAAAGCAGAAATAACAAGGCACCTGGATATGAACTATTTGATCAAGCAGACGCAGCACAGATTCGTTAAGGGGAAATCGTGCTTGATGAATTTATTAGAGTTCTATGAGGAAGTGACTAGTGCAGTAGATAGAGGGGAACCGGTAGGTGTGGTGTTTTTGGATTTCCAAAAGGTGTTTGATAAGGTGCCTCACAAAAGATTACTGCAGAAGGTTAGGGTGCAGGGAGATGGGGGTAGAGTGTTAAGACTGGATAGAGCATTGGTTGTCTAATAGGAAGCAGAAGGTAGGTATTAATGGATGCTATTCTGATTGGCAGCTGGTGACTAGTGGAATGCCCCAGGGATCGGTGCTGGGACCTCAACTACTTACCATTTACATAGACGATCTGGAGGAAGGGGCTGAGTGCAGGGTGACGAAATTTGCTGATGACACGAACATGAGTGGAAAAGCAAATTGCGTGGAGGGTGTAGAAAGCCTGCAGAAGGATCTGAGTGAGTGGGCAAAGACCTGGCAGATGGAATATAATGTTAGCAAGTGTGAGGTTATCCACTTTGATAGAAATAATGGTAGGAAGGATTACTATTTAAATGGCAAAAAGCTGCAGCATGCGACAGTGCAGAGGGATCTGGGGGTCCTTTTGCACAAATCATAAAAACACAATCTGCAGGTGTAGCAGGTGATTAAGGTGGTGAATGTAATGTTGGCTTTTATAGCTAGAGGAATAGAATATAAAAGTAGGGAGGTACTTTTGCAGCTATATAGGGTACTGGTGAGGCCACAGCTGGAGTACTGTGCGCAGTTTTGGTCGCCACATTCGAGGAAGGATGTATTGGCTTTGGAGAGAGTGCAGAGAAGCTTTACCAGGCTGATAGTGGAGATGAGGGCATTAGATTATGAGGAGAGACTGAATAGGCTAAACTCTTTGGAGTTTAGGAGGCTGAGGGGGGATCTTATAGAGACATATAAGATAATGAAGGAGATGGATAGGGTAGAGGTTGAGAGAGGCTGAGCAAAGATAGCAGGACTAGAAGGCACAGTCTCAATATTGGGGGGGAGGGGCAGTTCAGCTCAGAGTTGCAGAGGAGTATCTTCATGCAAAGGGTGGTGAATCTTTGGAATTCTCTGCCTGATGAAGTGGTGGAGGCTTCCTCGCTAAATGTGTTCAAATCAAGAATGGATAGGTTTTTGATTGACAAGGGAATTAAGGGTTACAGGGAGAAAGCGGGAAAATGGTACTGAACCGCAAGAGATCAGCCATGATCTTATTGAATGGTGGGGCAGGCTCGAGGGGCTGATTGGCCTACTCCTGCTCCTATTTCTTATGTTCTTACGTAAGGACGGCCTTGGGAAGTAAAATGAGTAATCGACTTACTTCAACTAAATACACCTTATATTTGTAATATAAAGGAAGCACAAATAAAACTTACATAAACATAAAACAAAAAAATCTCTCTCTTGCATCAAAAATATCTCCTGTTAAATAGAGTAAAAAAAACTTAGGAGTCGCTACTGCTTATTATCCATTGGTAACAGCTTCAAAACCAATCCCATCACAACTAGTATGAGATATTGAGCATTGAGAACCACCTGACTGCAGAGTTGCCTGTGTGAATGAATTGACAATTTTCCTTCAATGCAGTACACAAATCCACAGGTGGCATTTCATTAGCTGCACAGTTGCAAGACCCAGGAGCATAATTGAAGACTAAACACATACAAATCAAAAGTTGTAGAGCTGTCTGAGGAATAGGACTTCTTTTCAAAAGAAACTCAGGTTACACTTGTTTTACATTCAAAAGCAGTTTTAGCAGAACATATGTCAAGGACAGTTACATTCCAGTCCTGAAAGTATTCACAAATCAAAGGCATTCAAAATTCAAAGCAAGGATTAGTTCATTTTTGAGACAGAATAAATTATGTGACAATGTATCAACATTGAATGAGGCAATTGTGTCAGAATGACAATAAAATCAAGTATTTTTTCCTTCTAACTTTTGCATCCTCACCATATCACTGTTTCTTTAGTCAACAAAGACATCATTATGAATATATCTTTCCATGCAACTGTTGTCAGGCTTTGTTTCAAGGTATCTCAAAGCTTTAGTGCCATCTCATTCATTTGTCCTACACAATCTTAGTAGTCTCAGCCAGATAGCCAAGCTCTTCATCAGCACAGCAATTCTTTAATGAATTTTCATAAAACACAGTATATTTAAATTTCCTCCTCTTTGCAGAGTTTTTAAACCTTCAGAAGACTTACTTGCCAAAACTCAAGTAGGCTTTAGGTCTGTCCAATAAACAAAAGTGCAAAAAGGTATTTAAACATTAACACATCTGCAAGGAAACAAAGCAACATTGGCATTTCTGGTCAGTGTCATTTCTCCACAGAACCATGGTGTCATCAAATCACAATACTATGCAAGCTAATCCATTGTCAACTAGTTAGGAGAAGCTACATAACTATGCCACGTTACAGAGTCATCACACAATACAAGGATTTAGTGGATTCAAATAGACTGAACCAGTTTCAGAAGCTGATCTAGTTTTGACTGTGAAGCCTACTTAAAAGAATTCTGCATCTATAAAGCTGGTTATGCATCCTGAATGATCATCGTCTAAGACAGCTGCCTTTTTATGACTGCAAAACAGTCATTTCATTACTTTTAGAGCAATTTCATCCAAAAATTTATCCAAGAAGTCACTATCAGTTGTCAAGCTAACAGCAGTAGAATTCAGCTTTACAAACGGGAATAGGAATATGCTATTTGGTCCCTTGAGACTGCTCTTACATTCAATGAAATCATTCCTGATCTAACCGTGGCCTTAATTTGTGCCCCCATAACTACAAACTCCTCTGTAGGTCAAACATTGAATGTATTCAATGATCTAACCTCCACTTCTCCTGAGATAGTCAATTCCCACATGTCCATGACCCTCTGAAGAATAAACAGTGTCCATGTGTTCTAGATTTCCCTATGAGGGAAAACACCCTCAGCATCTGCCTTGTCAAGGTCTTTCAGAATCTAAAGTCTCACTAAGATAATGCACCCCCCCACCCACTCCATTCTCTCATTTAACCTCAAGACTATAGGCCCAACATTTGCTCAAAAAAAAAAAATCCCTCATCCCAGGAGTCGACTGCCTGAAATTTCCCTGAACTGCCTCGGATGGAAGTATATCTGTCTTTAAATATAAAGAGACTAAAACAACATGCAGTACTCTTGGTGTAGACTCATCAATATCCTACTTTTATACACCATTCTCATTGCAATAAAGGCCAAGAAAAGTCTCATTAATCTTAGATGATTGGTTCATTATCCAGTGTCCCCATATCGTAGATTCCTCACTACAGGAAGTAGCTCTGTGTCTACTTAGCCCTTTGAAATCTTGACAAAGATGTTACAATGAGATCAGCTCTCATTCTTCTAAACTCCAACCCAGTCTTCTCTGGGCAGGCCTCTCATCCCAGAGACCAACCTTTGTTATACTATCTCCATTCCAAGTGTATCCTGTAAACATGAAAATCAAAACGGCACAATATTCCAGATGCCATCACTGAATGCCTGTACAGCTATGGCAAGCCATTTTTCCTCTTGTACTCCTATTAGCTTACAATGTGCCATTTCCTTTCCTAATTGCTTGCTTGCACATTACTATTGTATTCGTGTACATCTAGATCCCCAAATATCAACATTCCGAAGTATCATGTTCTCTTGGAGATGAATAACCTCACACCTTTACGCATTATATGCCATCTGCCATTTTGTTGGCCATTCACTTAACCTCTTTACAGCCTGTTTTCTCCTCAGTTTGCATTCCTATCTGACTTTATATCATTAGCAAATGTAAATACATCATTCTGTCTCTTTGCCACATTATGCATATTGACTGTAAATAGCTGATGTTCCTACACTTATTCTTGCAGCATTCTGCCATTTACAGGTTGCCAACTTGAAAATGCCATATTTTTCCCTATTTACTTCCTGTCTGTCAACCAATCCTCTAACCATGTTAATTAACCATGCTAATATATCATGCTTTAGTCTGTGAAATCTTAGCTTGTGCATTAACCTTTACATGATGTCTCATCAACTGCTGTTTCCAAATATAATACAGTAGGTATCAACTCCAGGTTAAAGTCACAACAGGTTTGTTTGGAATCATGAGCTTTTGGACCCTAACAATTATTGCGCAATTGTGTCTCTATGTATGCCATGTTTGTGAACTCAACTCCCAGCTACCTGAGGAAGGAGCAGCACTTCAAAAGCTTGTGATTCCAAATAAACCTGTTGTGATTTTAATTTGGTATTGAGAGACTTCTTACTATGCCCACCCCAGTCCAATGCCTGCATCTCCATATCAAATATAATAGATCATCTGTTCCCCTTCATCAACTCAAGAAGTCTCTCATTCAAAATATTGCGAATAAATTCAAATACCATTTCCTTTTCATAAACCCATGGTGATTTTATCAGGTCATACCATGTTAAAATTTCCTGAATAATAGAATTCAAACGCTTTGCAAACCACTGACGTTTTTGTCTATAATTCCCACTTACCTCTCTCTTTTCTTTACAACAGTGTTACATTTCCAATGCACTAGAATCACTGCAGAATCTAGGAACTATGGAAAAACACAACCATCTCTCCAGGTCTCTCTTTTGCAACCCTAGATGGAGATCATCAGGTCTAGGGATTTGTCAGATTTTAAAAGTTTCTCCAGTACTTCTTCTCTACCAATATCAATTACCTCAGTCAGCACTGCTGCCTCAGTGCCAGGGATACAGGTTTGATTGCTTGGGTGACTGACTTTATGGGTTTCCTCCGGGTGCTCCAGTTTCCTCACATAGTCCAAGGACATTCAGGTTAGGTGGGTTGGCCATGATCAATGCATGGGATTACAAGGATATGACAGGGGGAGTGGGCATTAGTAAAGTGCTCTTTTGGAAGAACCGGTGAAGATTTGATGGGCTCAGTGGCTTCCTTGTGCACAGTACAGTTTCTACTTCATTCTTACAAGTCCCCAGTTTACCCTCTACCTTGGGTATGTAACTTGTATCTTCTATTGCGAAGACAGAAGCAAAATAGTCGTGTCAGCCATTTCCTCATTTGTCATAAAGTCTCCTGCCTTCCCAGTAAAGGGACCAGGCTGCATTTCAGCTGCTCTCTTTAGATAACTACCATCTGTTTTCACATTCCTGGCTACTTTACTCTGTCTTTCATCTGCTGATCAGTTTTTTTGTGGCCCTGCACTGGTTTTTGAAACATTGCCAATCCTGAAACTTACTAATCTTTGCAACATTGTAAACCTCTTCTTTAAATTCAATACTATTCTGAAGCTCCTGAGATAGCTGCAGGTGGATCTTTGGTGGGGAAGGTTTTATTTTCAATCGAATATATTTTTATTCGAGCTTTGTTGGTGTCTCTCAGCTGTTAATCGTCTTTTGTCAATGTCTGATGGCCTTACTATGTCTAAATAGTGTTTCTTGTTTTAAATCACCAATATTTCCAGTTACTTTGCCTTTAAATTTCAACTGAGGAAAAAAAATTAAAACACTAATAGTATTTTCGATGTATATACTAAAAATAAAGATCACCCGAGGTCTTGTCCTTCTGCTCCACGGAGTTTTCTATCTTACCTGAGCTTGCTTAGTGCATCACAGTCAAACTCCCCACCTTCCTACCCATCTTCAAAGCAGGTCAACTCTTCTGAGAAGCAAGCTTACTTGGGTTTAGCAACCCAAGTAAGCTATCAAAAATAATTAGTAGTTCACCAATAACCCAGAGATAGTGGCATTTTTAAAATTAATTTACGGGATGTAGACATCACTGGCAAGGCCAGCATTTGTTGCCTATCCCTATTACCCTCAAAAGGGCAGTGCTGTGTTGTCTTCTTAAGCTACTGCAATACATGCATTATAGCTAAATCCACAGTACTGTAAAGGAGGGAGTTCCAGAAATTTGGTGACTATATTTCCAGAAGGAAAGGTGACTATATTAACAGGTCATGATGGTGAGTTGTTTGAAGGAGAACTGCCAAGTCATGGGGTTGCCAAGTATCTGCTGCCCTTTCCCTTCCAGATGGTACTGGTTACGAGTTTGCAAGATGCTGCCCAAAGAGCCATGGTGACTTCTTACAGTGCATCTTATATATGCTGCCACTGTGCATTGGAGGGAATTAAGGTTTGTGGAAGGGATACCAAGTGTAATGGTAATGCCACAGGTTTAGCAATCCAGAGACCCAAGTTAATATTCTGCAAACAGGGGTTCAAATCCAGCCACTACAGTAGGATTGTTAAAATCTGGAACTAAAAGTTAATCTCAGTAATGGTGATCACGAAACCATCATTGTCATAAAAACCTAATTGGTTCACTGATGTCCCTTAAGGAAACAAATCTCCCGTTGGAACCTGGTCTGGCCGACACAACTCCAGATCCACAGCAATATGGTTACTTAGAACTGCCATAAAAGGTCACTCAAAAGAAGGGCAATTAGGGATGGGCAAGTAATACTAACTTTGCCTACAATGCACATATCCAAAGGAAGAATAATTTTTTTTGAAGTATTTGAATAGATTCTATGATTTTTATTTCATGGCAAAAAATGCAGCACAACAACTGATATTCTGCTAATCCTGTTGATTTGATATGGTTGTGGTGAAGTCAATGGGAAATTCTGCATTAGCTTTATTTGGTAAAAAAGTTAATAGATTTTGCAGCAATAAGGCAAAGAGGTAAGTTTGCAAATGAAAAGGACAGGAAGCAATCTGAAGTACAAATCATCCACTGGAGAAGTGGTCAGTTTCAGTGCTCTGGAGTGATCTGTAAAGCCATAAGGAGAGCTTGATGGCCTTCTGGTATTATTGCTAGACGATCCAGAAACTCAGCTAATGTTCCCAGGGATTCAGGTTCAAGCCCTGCCATGGCCAGGCTCAAACTTGATGGAATTTGAATTCAAAAATCTGGAATTAAGAATCTACTGATGACTATGAAACCACTGTCAATTGTCAGAAAAACCCATCTGGTTCACTAATGTCCTTTAGGGAAGGAAGTCTCATCCTTACCCAAGCTGGCTGACAAATGACCCCAGAGCTATAGCAGTGTGGTTGATTCAATTGCCCAAAGGCAATTAAGGATGGGCAATAAATGCTGACCAGCCACCAATGCCCATTTCCCAAGAATGATTTTGAGGTTTGATGGAAACGTTTGGAATAATGAGGCATTTGATTGAAACAGACAGAGAAATTTGCCCATTGGTAGAAGAGTTGCATTGTGGAGGACAATTTAGCAAAGTAATTAGCAAAGGCAGCAAAGACAACTTACAGTTCTCTTTTAAACACAAGTGGTTAGGATCTCCAGTGCACCATCTGTGGTTTCAATTGCAGCTTTCAAAAGTGAAATCAATAAGTGCTCTAAGGAAACATTTCCAGGGCTGAAGTATGGGCAAGGAGTAAGATGAGCTCAATAGCTCAATGGGTTGAACGGGCTCATTCTATGTTGCAACTGTTCTTGGATTCTAAATGCCATTAGCTAAGAGCATCTTCCTCGTTTCCCTACTTCCTTTTTCTGTTACAACATTGCCCATCATTTTGTGAATTTTGCTGCATGTTCTCTTAATTATTAAAAAGCTGTGCTCTGATATGATAGCTGGTTATTTATATTGCAGTTTGATGGGCTCCGATAAGTAACCACACTGTCACTTAAGGACAGATGTGGCATCAATGAACGACTACTTGTGCAAATGGTCATTTTGAAGTGATTGCTGGTCATGGATGTTATGCCCAGCAGTTTCCAGGCAAACCACCAGTCAATGAGCATATTTTTCACCAAAGGCAAAGCCACGAATGATGACAGCCATTGTTTCAAGGGAAGGATTCTACAGGCCACGTAGAACATTTTGATCAACTCCAACATAGAGAACACTATATGAATGCAGCCACACCCAAAACATCATAATTTACAGTCCTAAAGGCTTTTCCTACAGAGTCAATCCACTTAATTGGACATATTTTTGGTCAGGTCCACCAACCTGAACAGAGGTTACAAGCTGAACAGAATTTGTTCTGCATCAAGTGGTATCCAAGCAGATTGTTATTTTATTGTCCTTCAATGGCTAGTTAGCAGCAGGGACTATGTCAGAGTTGATTCATTGCTATATTCAAGATTTAGTGATGCTTCATTGTTACTTTCAGTAGAATGTACTGTCAAATATCTCTCATTCAACCAAAACATTTATGAACCAGTGTACTTGATACCTGAATTAATGCCACAGCTCAAATCTATGTGTATAAGTTACTACAGCAAGTTATAACATCCTTCAAATAATCTGCCTAATGTCATTGTATTCTTTTGGATTTTAAGTAAACCGCATCAGCAAATTCTACGACAGAATATCTTTGAACAAGTGTCTACATTTTTCAATAAAACGTTTAATTGTGTATAAATAAATACATGCATGCTTTCCAGAGTCATATTAAAGCAATTTTAAAAAGAAAAAATAATCTGATCAGGTAATTTTTTTGATTCACATATGCAGTGTTTTGTTTTGGTCCAAGGAAGTTCTGACCTGAACATGTGTAACAGTATTGTTGTTGTCCACATTTCTTGATCCATATACCCTCCTGGGTTAAACTGAAATTATTTAAATGTTTCTTGTTTCTCACTCACACATTCAACAGAATGTGAATTGAACTGTACATTTTACATTATTAGTTCCAAAATGTCAGAAATTTAAAATAGCACTTTATTAGTTTACGGCAATTCACAATTAGCCCAAAATATTGTGCAGCACAATACCACTAGGGCCTTTGAGCTATTTGTACATGACAGAGCATGGTTATGAGGCATAAAATTATTCTTCCAAAGATGACATCTCCCATTCCAGTCATGTAGGTTTTATGCTTTCATCAATAACTGCCCCAAACAAATGTAAAGTGTTAAATATTGAAAAACAGCAGATTGTAACCATAAATAAAATTCCTAAGTCGTTCCAAGAAAGCATGATACATTCCTGTCTAGACAAAACCAAGTGAACAGAGCAAAGCTCAAGGTTTTGTCATTGGTTTTTACTTCTACTGTTCAGTCACATATCCAATTAATCCAAATAGAAAATTTTAGTCCTCTCTCAATTGCAATGCACTGCAAAGCAGTTCATGTCTTTCAACACATGTGGGAACAGTAAACTCCAGAGCACTACTTAACAATCCAATTATTATATGCTAATGCCCAGATCATGAACAAAAGGTTTATTACAATCTTGAAATCCATTTGAAGGGCGTATAAGCAACTTTAAAGGTCTTGGTTCAACCTCAGAAGATTACAAACAGATACAATTGCATATTTTTATAGTTATTCATTGACTTGGTTACATAGCATTAGAAATGTTTGTTGTCATTCAGGATGCCATTTTAATTTTATAGCTCTTTCTTCTCTCAAAACAGAAAATTGAACAGGTTGATAGATAAGTGACCAAATGTTCCATGAAGAGAAAATAACTCTAATGATAAGTCTAGGACAAAATCCAAGAAAACCAATGTTACAGATATCATTTTAATAATATATCTTCATGTATCCTCTGACTCAAACACAAAACAACAAACAAGATTGCTGATAATAATTAAAAGGGAGTTCCTTGATAGCATTGCGTCAAATTTTGCACTTCATTTCACTTGCATGCCTTGCATATAAATGGTCAACTGCCCACGTAAAAATTCATTAATTCTGATTTTTCCTTTGCAGCAGCAGTTATTTGTATACTGAAAGTTGCATTCCAAGGAGTACATCAAGCTGTGTCTCAAATATAAACAAAGCTAGCATGAATCATTGGTTGGTGTAACAACTTATAATTTTGCCATCACATCTGCAACCGAGATTTAGAGCCAAGTCATTTTACTCTCATGTGAACTCTATCTACCATCCATTGCACACAATCCAACAACAGTTTGCAATTTCTCTCCTAATGCATTAGCACTACTTTAGGAATAAATTATCCAATAAGGTTCAATGGTTTTGCTTACATTGCAGGGTTGATTCCACAGACTGCTCATTACAATTACAAATTCACAATGGTTTAAAATCATGATTCAGAATTATTTCTGAATAACTAGGAATAACCAGACCAATAGACAGACAAGGGGAGATGAATTAGGGATAGGCCATTCAACCTCTTCAGCCTGCTCTGCCATTCAATAAGATCATGGTTGATCTGATCACAACCTCAACATCAACATTCCCATCTACCTCCAGTACCCACTGAGTCCCTTGTTGGTCAAGTGAGAGCATGCCCTATATCCCGAAAGCCCTGGATGAACCTGTATCTGGGGTCTCCATTGCAGACATCAGAGCAGCTTTCTTGAAGGTCAGCCCTTGAAGGAAAGCAACTGGTCTGGATCGTGAGCACTCAAATACTGCGCAGATCAGCTGGTAGAGGTATTCACAGACATCTTCATCCTCTCTTACAACATAGAGGTCCCCACCTATTTCAAGAAGGCAACCATCATCCCAGTACTTAAGGAAAACTAAGCAGTGTGCCTTAATGACTATCAGCCAGCGGCTCTGACATCCATCATTATGAAGTGCTTCGTAAGGTTAGTCATGGCAACAATCAATTCCAGCCTCCCAGATTACCTGGATCCATTACAGTTTGCACGTTGCTGCAACAGGTCCAGAGCAGACACCATTCCCTTGGCCCTGCATTCAACCCTGGAACACCTAGATAACAAGGACATCTGTCAGACTCCTATTTATTGACTACAACTCAGCCTTCAATACTATTATTCCCATAAAACTCATCTCCAAATATTATTATCCCCACAAAACTCATCTCTAAACTCCATGGCCTGGGCCTCGGCACCTCCCTCTGCTACTGGATCCTGAATTTCCTAACCCTCAAACCACAATCAGTAAGGATAGGCAACAAAAACTTCTCCACGGTCATCCTCAACACCAGTGCTCCACAAGGCTGTGTCCTCAGTCCCCTATATACTCCTTACACACCAATGACCATGTGGCCAAATTCCCTTCCAATTTGATTTTCAAGTTTGCTGACATCACCATAGCGGGTCGGATCTCAGACAATGACGAGACAGAGTACAGGAATGAGATAGAGAATCTGGTGCAGCAATAATAACCTCTCCCTCAACGTCAACAAAACAAAGGAGATGGTCATCGACTTCAGGAAGCATAAAGGAAAACATGTCCCCCCATCTACATCAACAAGGGCAAAGTAGAAAGGCTTAACACTTTAAGTCTTTATGTGTCCAGATCACTAACAGCCTGTCCTGGTCCCCACATGGTGACACTATAATTAAGAAAGCCCAACACCTCTACTTTCTCAGACTAAGAAAATTTGGCATGTCAGCTACGACTCTCACCAACTTTCACAGATGCACCACAGAAAGCATTCTTTCTGATCGTATCACAGCTTCATATAGCTCCTGCTCTGCCCAAGACCGCAAGGAACTACACAATGTCATGAATAGCCCAATCCATCACGCAAACTAGCCTCCCATCCATTGATTCTGTCTACACTTCCAGTTACTTCGGCAAAGCAGCCAGCATAACCAAGGATCCCACACACCTCAGATATTCTCTTTCCATCTTTGGGAAAAAGATACAACAGTCTGCAGTCACATACCAACGACTCAAGAATAATTTTTTCCCTGCTGCTGTCAGACTTTTGATTGGATCTATCTTGCATTAAGTTGATCTTGCTCTACATTCTAGCTATGACAGTAACCCTACATTTTGCACTCACTTGTTTCCTTCTCAATGAACGGTATGTTTTGTCTATACAGTGCACAATGCTTTTCATTGTATGTTAATACATATGATAATAATAAAATCAAATCAACACCCTGTACAGCTGTAGCAAAAATGCCCTTACTTTTACATTGTAGTTGCTCTGCAATAAACTCCAACACTTTCCAAATCTAATGTACCTGCATATTAGCTTTCTATCATTTACCAGGACACCAAATCCCCGTATATCACAGAGTTGTGCAAGCTGCTTCTGTATTTTTCCAAGCCCAAGTGGCCAGGTTCACATTTTTCCCACATCTGTAAAATAATTGCCTACTTACTTAACCTGTTTATATCCTTCTGCAGGCTCCTTACGTATTCTTCACAATTTAGTTCATGACTTTCTTTCTATAATGAGCAAATTGTGCATTTGGTCTCTGTATCCAAGAGTAAAATGAATGCAATACTTTTTTTTGCTGAGATATACAGCAGTCATGCCCATCTGTCAGAAAATATGATTTCTAAGTTTTGCCACAAAGATATAAATGTGCCACAATTAGATTATATTGGAAAGGTAGGATAAACACAAGAATTGGAGTTAAAAATGCATAATATGAAAAGAGAACTTTCGTTGGATTGATTCTATACTGTGCTTGACATTCATGATTTGGAGATACCAGCATTGGACTGGGTAGGCATAGTAAGAAGTCTCACAACACCAGGTTAAAGTCCAGTAGGTTATTTGGTACCACTGGCTTTCAGAATGCTGCTCTTTCATCGAGCAAGTGGACACCAGCCACTCACTTGGTGAAGGAGCAGTGCTCTGAAAGCTCGTGACACCAAATAAACCTGTTAGACTTGAACGTGATGTTGTCAGATTTTTTACTGTGCTTGATACTGGAATGTCAAACAGGACCCAGAAGTTAGGTGTTAGATTCTCTAGCACTGTTCATCACATTTGAACACAGAAATTCACACAGTAATTTTCTGAAATGCAATTAGTCAGAAATTAATAATCTCAGCATTACTGATAAGGCTATGTCCTGGGGTTAAATTCAAATCCAAGTTCAAAAGCAATTTCATGGTTTCTTGTAAAACACAATACATCAGAAAACTTCATTTCGTACAAAATTCTTTAATGCTCAAACCACAGCATACAAACTGATGTGTTAACATATAGGAGAAAGACTATACAAATAAGCTGTAGACCTAAAATAATCAACTGTCCCTTATACATATTTGATAAATGCTTAGCATTTTTCACTTTACCACTGTTGAATTGACTTAAAATCTAGAGAAGATAAGTTAGCTGAAGGTGAAAAGTTTTTAAAAACAAAACTGGGTTTGTGGTTAATATAGACAATGGGTACAACTAAGTAATACATAGTGCAACACAAATCTAGCAAAAAAATAGCAAGACTAATGATGAAAAGTTTCTCAATGCAAAAGGAATATGGGCAGCACAGTTAACACTGCTGCCTCACAGCATCAGGGACTCGGAATCAATTCCAGCCTTGGGTGACTGTGTGTGGAGTCTGCATGTTTTCCCTCTGTGTGGGTCCCTCTGGCTTCATCCCACAGTTCAAAAGATGTTCAGATTAGCTGGATTGGCCATGCTAAATTGTCATTTAGTGTCCCAAGATGTGTTGGTTAGATGGAGTAGTCATGGTAAATGTCCAGGGTTATGGGGCTAGGGCCTAGTTAAGGTTAATCTGTCAGAGAATGTCAGTGCAGACTCTATGGGCCAAATGCTTCCTCCTGCAGGGGTTCTGTGATAGGACATGGATTGAAACCAATGAAACTGTTTTCTAGGATACTTAACTGCAAAGTTAATAACAATATGATAAATTGGCCATGGCGTGGAAATAAAGTATACTATCTCTGCAAATTACAATACCCATTCTTCCACAATATTGCTGAAAACTACCAAAGCTTTCTGGTAATACAAAACTTGAGTATTGCTAAAAAAAAAAGCCAGAGTGGCACATTCTGCATGTACTGGAAGTTGCATATATTAACACAAATGGCTTGTTCTTCACGGACAGAAAGAATACGCATTTTTTTTTGTTCAGTTGAAAACAGACATAGATAGCTATCAAGGTAAAAGCAAATTACTGCAGATGCTGGAAGGGGAATATCACAGTAACTTCACCGCAGCGTAAACATAAGCCTTACTTGTAACTAATAAACTTTAATTTTTTTGAAAGAAAAACAGAAAATGCTAAAAAACGTTAGCAGGTTTGACAATATCCATGGAGAAAGAATAGAGACGACACTTTTGAGTCTAGGCTACCTTTCGACAGAGGTGAAGGCAATAGAATATAGGAAGATAGTTATAGTGTTAGGGTGAATGGCGGGTGATTCACAGAGGTATCATAGACAAAAAGACAAAGGGAATGTAAATGCAGTAATCATGACAGAGTCATAAAATTCCGTACAGTGCAGCAGGAGACCACTTAACGCATTGAGCCTGCACTGACTCTGACAGATAATTTTACCCAGGGCCTTTCCCTCACCATAGCCCTGCAACCCCAGATATTCAGCATGACCAATCCACCGAACTTGCAAATCTTCTGGGGAGGAAACCAGAGCACACAGAGGGAAATGATGTGGGGAAAATGTGCAAACTCCTCACCAGGAGTCACCCAAGGCCGGAATTGAACCCAGGTCCCTTGCACTAAGGCAGCAGAGCTAACCACGCTGCCACTGTATTGATGGTGGCCATTAAGAAATTAGTATGTACAAATGGCAAAACAAAGATAAGCAAAAGGACCACCTGAGGCACGCAGCCAATTCCCTACTGGAACAGTGGAAGGGGAGTCAGTGGTGGGGGAAAAGCAGGTGGAAAGCAAAATTTTAAAAAAAGTGGAAAAATGAAATGATGGAACAAATGAAAATAAAAAATGAAATAAAACAAAATGAAATAAAAGGAAATGGGGTGAAGTTGGAGAGTGTTTATGCTCTGAAGTTGTAATCAGTAGTAACCATTTGCAGGTTCATAACTGATTGGAGTAGGCATAACTCCTCCTCCAAGGCTCGATCTCATTTGCATCTTAGCCAAAAGACTGAGACGAAGCTTTTAAAAATTGCTTCAAATGAAGCTAAAATTTTACCTAATGACTTCAACCAAGCACAGCATGTCGATATTACACTTGATCTTAGCCAAAATGCTTAGAAGCGATGCAGCATCAAAGTATGCCTTTAATGTTGCAGTTGTATAAAATGTTGGTTAGACCTCATTTGGAATACTGCGTCCAGTTCTGATCGCCCTACTACCAGAAGGACGTGGAGACACTGGAGAGAGTGCAGAGGAGGTTTACCAGGATGCTGCCTGGTATAGAAGGTCTGAGTTACGAGGAGAGATTAGGCAAATTAAGACTGTTTTCCTTAGAAAGACATAGACTTAGAGGAGATCTGATAGAGGCGTACAAGATTATGAGGGGTATAGATAGAGTAAACAGGGTTAAGCTTTTTCCTAGGATGGCCTCGAATAGCACGAGGGATCACGGGCTTAGGGTGAGGAGGGTAAGGTATAATTTGGATGCTAGAGGGAGTTTTTTCACACAGAGGGTGGTGGGGGTATGGAATGCGCTGCCAAGTAAAGTGGTGGAGGCAGGTACTCTGGAGTTATTTAAGAAATACTTAGATGGGCACATGAACAGAATGGGAATGGAGGGGTATAGAAAACTGATTTAAAATAGGGGTCATGAGCCTGGGGAGTTCCCTGGGAAGTGTGTAAATAGATGATGATATTGATGTACTTGTTTTTATCCTACAGGTGCTTTGGTCCACCTTGTTGTCTAACAAGAGGCATACACTCGATGGCTCGAGAGAGGGTTGCTCTTGGATTTTTTTTCCCCTGAGAGTATCCTCATGTTTCATGTCATTAGTGTACGCTTGACCTGGACCATTTGATGGGCAACACGACAGCTCAGTGACTATCGCTGTGCTGTGCAAATACATAGATTTGGGCCTGTGTCTGTGGGAGTTTGCACATTCTCACCGTGCTTGCGTGGGTTTTCTCCGGGTGCTCCAGTTTCCTCCCACATCCCAAAGATGTGCTCTTAGACTAATTGGCAGAACAAATTCTCCCGAAATTGTCTCAAATTTGGTTTTTAATCCATAGATCTATAAACATGGACAGGGATCGCGGGTAGAAGTGGGAACATTGGGGTGGCGGCGCGGGCTCGTTGGGCCAAAGGGCCTGTTTCCTATGCTGTTTTGTTCTTTGTTCATGTTTCCCTTGATATTGATACTCCTCCAATTGTCCTGATGAATGCAAGACAAAAAGCTTTAATACAATGTATTTTGTCTGCAATACTTCAGGTATATTTCAATTTTTGGTAAATTTGTCAGGAGTTTTGACTATTACTCCTGTAATAGCTAAAGTTGATTCTTTTTAATGCCACTTTCCAAACCGTGTTCACTTGTTTATATTTATGGGACAAGCAATTGTTTGGATGCTAAACAACTAAAGCTCCAGAGTCTCTATAATCAAATGGAATATTTTTTCCCCCAAGATTGTGATACAAGGCTGGGTAATATAGTGACCTTGTGTAGACAGAGTTCTAATATATTGTATAATTATGTGTAATTATATCCATTGTATTCAATATAACAGAATTACACAACTGTTCCAACACAGAAGTTGTGATTTGGCCCATTGTGCCAGTTCATCTAGGAGCAATATATCCCATTATCATCCCTCCAGATCTTTCCTTGTAGCCATGCATTCTTCCTTTAATACTCACTAGCGCATTCCAGATCCTAGCTACGTGCTGCAAGAGAAAGCTTTTCTGCATGTCACCATTCAATTGTAAACCTCAGCAAAGAATAGGGTGATATGTCAGTGCTTCCACAAGGATATCCTCACTGGAACCTGCACCTTGCTACAGCCACAGCTGCAACCACACTAAGGGGAGGACTCCACTGCCAATGGCTACCAAGATGACTGCAGGAAGAACTTCTAATGCCTAGCTTCTTCCCAACCGAGGATGAAAATATTTGCAATATGCACTTTTGCATAAAAGATAGTCACTGATGCTCTTTGTTCCCTCTTGCCAGACAGAAGCAGGTGGAATCAGCAAACAGCTTCCTAAGAATTGCTGTGTTGTAAGGTGCCTCTGACAGCAAGCCTGGCATTTTGCATGTGTCGCAATTCAACTGTGTCCTATACCAGAAAGCAGGTCCAACTCCCTGAACATCCAGTTGGTATGTGATCGTACACACAGAATTGTACAGATCAATCAATGCCTGACGTTCTGGCAGCAGCCATAATGCCTTCATTCTGTGACAGTCCATTATTTCAACTGCATTTCAGCCACCATGATAAACCAAAAGGTAGTTAATAGGCATCATGACTATTGCAGACCCGGACAGTATGTTGGCACAGTCCTCTCAGCACCAGGGACCCAGGCTTAATTCCGTCCTTGGGTGATTGTGTGGAGTTTACAAATTCTCCTTGTGTCTGCATGAGTTTCCTCTGATGGTCAAAGATGTGCACTTGAGGGGAATTGACCATGTAAAATTTCCCCCTGGCATTCATGGTAAATATGCGAGTTACGGGGATTCTATGGAAGCCAGAGCTTCAGTGGGATGGTCTTTTGGATAGTTTGTGTCATTATATCAAGCAATGTCATTTCAATTAAAATACAGATGTTAAATTGGTAACAGGAAAATTATTTTACTCAAGAGTTAGTTTACTCAAGAACATTACAGCACAAAATCAGGGCTTTCAGCCCACTAAGCCTACACCAATCATGTTGTCCTATCTAAACCAACCATCTGTATCCCTCCATTGCCACCTGTTCATGCATCCATTCAGTTAAGTCTTAAATGTGGCCAATGTGTTTGCCTCAATCATTTCACTTGGCAGTACATTCCAGACCCCCACCAACTTCTAAAAAAACTTGACCCACACATCTCTATTGAACCTTTCCCCTTTTATCTCAAACTTATGCCTCCTTGTGGTTGTCATTTCAGTCCTAGGAAAAAGCTTTTAACTGTTCAGCTTATCGATACTCAATTTTATAAATTTCTATCATGTTTCCATTCAGCCTCCATCTTCCCAGGGAGAATAATCCTGGTTTATTCCAGCTCTCCTCCATACCAGGCAACCTCCTGGTAATTTTCTTCTGTACTCCCTCCAAAATCCCCATGTCCTTTCGGGAGTGTAGCAATCAGAATTGGACACATTATTCCAAATGTGGTGCCACCAACATTTATATAACTGACAATTTGCCAACTTTTATACTCAATGCACTAAAGGCAAGCATGCCATATATCTTCACCACCTTTTCCATTTGTACTGCTACTTTTAAGGATTTGTGGACTTCTACTCTCAGATCTGTCTGTGCTCCTGATGGTTCTGCCATTTATTTTGTAGCTCCCACAAAAATTGGATCTATCAAAATGCATCACCTCACATTTGTCCAAATTAAATTCCATCTGTCAATTTTATCTTGCTGTATTCTCTGACAATCTTCAATTTAAGCACTTGGAAAAATCTCGAGATAATAGAGCTAAATATATCACGAGTGTTTGAAATGCCTTTATTGTGCATAACTTTATGTTCCAATTAACAAAGAAAGCTTAGGACCCGCATACCTTGCATTCATTGATTCTTCAGTTAGCTTTATCATGATGATTATTCATGTTTTGTTCGTACACAATAAGCAAGCAGTCTGACCTTCATTCAAGTGTTTAGCAGTTACTGTACCTCATGTGAACAGCAACCAAAAAAAAAGCAACTTCCCCCACAAATTAAGCCTACCTACATGCACAGAAACCCAGCTCTTGGACTTTCAAAGCTTGCTGGGGCTGCTCGGCATGGTTTGAAAACTTCACTGCACATGAAGACGAAACATATTCTTTTCAATGATGACAACATAATGGCATACTTGCAAGAATGTAGTGTTTGTTTCACAAGCAAGTGCCAGCTCATTGGAATGTAAATCATAGGCTGGTTGCTGTAGTGAGATTAATTGTAAGTTGCATCTCAGAAATTTGACTGTGTGTGAAGGATAAACCATAAATAAAAAGCTACACAAAATGAACCCAACTCCCTTTCAAGTGCCTATTGGCATGCATTCAGGAACATTTTTAAAATGCACCTTTTCCCAAAATTTGCAGCAAGGGCAACGGGATGCTACATTTTTAGTAAAGACACTAAAAATCCCAAGAAATTAAGACTACAAAGTTAATTTGACTTTGTATGGATTTAGCTACAAATGAAGTCCCTGCATTTCGGGGTCAAGACTGCATGACCTGTGCAGACTTGTTATGTAGCTTGAAAAGTTAAAACGTGGCAACTTTGTTCCTTGATTATGCATTCATTGTGCAAGACTAACTTGTTTCAACACTCTTAACACAAAAATACAGGTTTATCTAACTAGAATAATTAAAATGGCAACCTAATATTTTTTCATGTTTAGTCTAACAGGGAAATATGCAAAAAGTTTTGTTATTAACACCTCTTGGCATCAATGAAACAAAAAGGCTATTCTGGTGACTTCATACCAAATTGTAAATAACACTTTTTGTATTCTACACACATAGCTAAACGCATTAGCTACTACAGCTATTTTCTTTCAGTTTAAATGGTATTACTTGAATGTAAACTGCCTATTGTCTTTTTGGCAAAATTATAACTGGGCCAGTGGGTTTCACAAGCTTCAACTCTTGGGACTTGGATCCAAACTCACTACAAACAAAGAAGCTGAAAGTCCCCTTGACCAGCAGTGGCTATATTTTTGAAAGAATGTGCAGTAATCAGCAAGCCAAGCAATAGCTTCCACAGCAGCGAAATGAAGCTCTCAAACTCTTGGCAGAATTTTGTCAAGGGGTGCTTTTCAGTGATGAGTCATTAATTGGGATACACCACAGCTGGGGTCCCTGCAAGGGCCCACTAATGCCAATTTGCACATTGGTCGGTGAAGCAACACTCAAAGAGTGCTCAATGTTGGCACTGTCGGCTAAAGCCAAGTAGGTGGACTGCGGGATGTGCGAAGAGTGAGTGGTTTTTTGAGGACGGTGCACAGATTCCATTCCTGCCACCACAGGACCTTGCCTGTCATTCCTTGCAGTGGCCTGAGCCATGCAAACTGGCATGTTAAAAGGTCAGCAGTGGATTGGTACAGTCCTTCTGTAGCAGTAAGTTTGGATTGAGATTTCTTTTCCAAGAGATTTCTTGCTGCAGCATCCCTCCTTACTTATGAGGGGTGGGATGTTGCTCAGGACTGGGAGTCAGGGGAGTTGAATTGATGGGAAGGTAGCAGGGTGTATTTGTATTGGTGCTTTGAGCTGGGTATCCAAAAGATTTATAGTTTGAGTTTCATGATATTGGTGCCTAGTACTTTGCGGTCAAGTACATAATGGCAAGAGCTGAGATCCATTAGGTTTGAGCACCTGCACCCAAAAAAAGCTAGAAAGTTTGAAGAAGAGGTTATTACAGCTTTTGATCTTGGCTGTTGTTAAGCTCAGGTGTTATTTGTATGTGTGTGTTCGGTCAAGGGTAACAGCAAGATGTTGTTACTGATTTAGAATCTTGCCATTCAAGGGGATGTCGAGTTCCCTCTTAGCATCGGTATTGTGGAGATGGAATATACTTGAGAATTTTTTCTTGCTGCTATGAAGGGTTGAAGGTGCTATGGTTTGCCAGCTTTGCAAAAAATCTTTGTTTAGTGCTGCCGCCAGTTGAGTAAAGATCCAAGCTGGACATGCCCAGCAGATACTGTCAACATAGATGAACTTACAAGACAGAATTGGAGGCAGTTCATTGACACAGATTGAAAATGGTTGGACATCATGGATGAGCATTCATGTAGCACCACTTCTCAGGACCCAAGGAAGCCAATGATCCAACAAGCAAATCAAATTCAACAAGCTCAAGCTTCAAGAGGCTCAGTATCTTGTGTAAGGGATCAGAAGGACCTTGGGGTCTGGATCCATAGGACTCTTAAATTGGCCTCGCAGGTGGAAGACATGGTCAAGGCGGCATATGGTGTACTGGCCTTCATCAATCAAGGGATTGAGTCCAGGAGGCAGGAAATAATGCTGCAGCTTTATACGATCCTAGTCAGACCCCACTTGGGAGTATTGTGCGCAGTTCTGGTCACCTGATTACAAGAAAAACGTGGAAGCTATTGGAAAGGTGCAGAGGAGATTTACAAGGATGTTGGCTGGCATGCCTTTTGAGGACAGGTTGAGGTAGCTCAGTCTTTTCTCCCTAGAGAGATGAAGTATGAGAAGTGACCTGACAGAAGTTATAAGATATTGGGAGGTATAGGGCAGGTGGATTCTCAGAGGCTATTTCCCAGGGCTGAGATGGTCACTACGAGAGGACACAGGTTTAAGGTGCTGGGAAGTAGGTACAGAGGAGATATCGGGGTAAGTTTTTCACTCAGAGCAGTGGGTGAATGGAATCAGCTGCCAGTGGTGATGGAGGCAAACTCATTGGGATCTTTAGAGACTTCTGTATGAGTACATGGGATTGAGGGTTATAGGTTGGCCTAGTAAGTAGGGATATGATCAGCATGACTTGTGGGCCGAAGGACCTGTTTGTGCTGTAGTTTTTCTATGTTCTATCACCACATATTGGCACAGTAGTTAGCACTACTGTCTCAGAGCACCAGGGACTCAGGTTCAATTCCAGCCTTGGGCAACTAGCTGTGGGGACTTTGCATGTTCTGTGTGTGTGTGCATGTGAGAGTTTCTTCCCAAGCTCTGGTTTCGTGCCACAGCACAAAGATTGTGCAGGTTCGGTGGATTGTCCATGGTAAATAGACCCTTCACAGGTCAAATTGTGTAGGTTAGATGCATTAGACATAGAGAATGTATGGGGATACAGTGGTGGAGGGGACCTGAGTAAGATACTGTAACAGAAAGTCAGTTCAGACTCACAAGGATTCAATGTCTGAAAACGAGTAGCTGTAACCAGGTGTTGAAGACCAGGGATATACGGCAGGCAGCACAGTGGTTAGCAGTGCTGCCTCTTAGCGCCAGAGACCTAAAATAGCTTTTATCGCTAAGTAACATGCTCAGTATTGTGCAAATCACGAGGGTTAATGTGACTCAAAGAACTTCTAGTCAATTTTATACTTTTCAGCTGAAACTGAGAAATAAACCAAGCTAACTTCTCATTAACAAGTAGGTTCTTTTTACCACAAACAGAACTGAGTAAAGCAAAGGGTATTTCAGGGATAAAAATATCAAGAAGATATATATTATTACAAGTATTTAAACCAATACCTATTGTAATACAAGTAAAGAGAAGCAAAAAAAAAAATTAGGGTCAGGAGTCATTTTTTAAACAAGTCACAACAAAATTAGCAGTCCAAAATGAAAAATAAATACATTTGCCTCCATTGTGTGTTTTGGATTTAGGATGGTAGAAAAACTTCCAAAACATCCCAACTTCCTGCATTCTTGGCTGGTTTCCAGTTCATTAGCCTGTCAGATTTACATGGATTGCGTGCAAAACAGATCGATGTTCAATGCTTCACTGATTTAGCCTGATTCTTTAATTTACTAAATAAAACTCAAATGGTTTGTGCATGATTTGAACCCAAAACACCAGTCAACCACCATAGCACTGTGCTTTTACAGACGAAACAACATTCATACAACGAATGGACTCTGACAAAGGGTCATTCTGATGCAAAATGTTAGCTCTACTCCTTTGCCACTAATACCGTCAGACCTGCTGAGATTTTGCAGCTTTTGCTGTTTTATTTCCAAATTCCTGCATTCCACTGGAATTTCCTTTTATTTACACAAAGATAAATATTCAAAAGGAAAAAATAATTGCAGGGATGGATATAGAAAACAAAGCGAATTGCATTACTCTGTGGATGTTTTTTTTTAAAAATTAGACCGACATTTGTTGTTCCTCCTTAATTTCCCTCATGAAGGTGGTGAGCTGCCTTCTCAAACCGCTGCAATCCAGTGTTGTTCGGGAGGAAGTTCCAGGGTTTTGACACAGTGACAGTAAAGAAACAGCAATATAGGTCCAAGTCAGGACATTGATGGCTTGGAGAGATAGGGGAAGCTTCCTGGTGATGGTGTTCCTGTGCATTTGCAGCCATTGCCCTTCTAGGTGATAAAGGTTTTGAAGGTGCTATCTAAGGAGCCTTGGTGCATTACTGCAATGCATCCTGCAGATGATGCACACTGCCATTTTGCTCAGTAGAGATGGGAATTAATGTTTGTTTTTAGGGTGCCAATCCAACAGGTTGCTTTATCTTGAATGATAGAGTTTCTTGAGTTGGTGTAGACGAAATGAGCCAAATATCCAACTGCTAGGGTATACTGTTCTATGCTAATTTACTTGGTCAGTTTTGCAATGCACAAGGTGTTGAATGAACATAAACCATTACTATAATAATTAGAAATTCAAAGCAAGCAGAAAATACAAAGACAAAAGCATCAGGAACATTGAGAGACGATCATTCACATTGCTCATTTATGAATTCAAGATATTTGAAAGTGCATTTTAAACCAGAACACAAGCTATTCTTATCTCTGCTCCTACAGTTTGGAGATTATATACAAATATTTTTAAAATCCGATTCATCATCTAATTTATCTTCTAACAAAGAGAGGGTATACCGCAAAAGCAATATACTACAAGTGTTCTCAAGTCAGGTAGCATCTGTGGAGATGGAAACAATTAACACTTCAGCTCAATAACATCTTCAAAAGTACAAGAATGTAGTCCACAAAAACCAATGCAGTTAAAAAAGATGCCTGAAGCACATTTGAATTTCGTTTTAAATTATTTCACATTCACAGAATGCATCATCATTGGCCAGGCCAGTATTTGTCACCCATCGCCAATTGACCACCTTGAGCCACTGTAGTCCACATGGTGTAGGCACACAGTGCTGTTAGGAAGTAAGTTCCAGAATTTTAATCCAGTAGCGTCGAAGAAATGGTGATTATAGATCCAAAAAAAATCTTGCACATGACCCTCTAAGTGCATTTAACAAGAATCATTAAGAAAGTCATTTAACTTTTAATCAATTCATCACATTGTTGGACAAATGGGATTAATATTTCATTATGCTGAAGATGCCCAATATTCAACAAGAAAATCTTTGCAGTATTATTGCACCAGCGAAATAGAGAGGGCGAAGAACATTGAATCTGCTACTATTCCAGTGGCTTCTGAATCTAGTTATTCCTATCTAGCACATTGTTGCCTGTTCTATGACTCAAATTAAAATCAATACTCTGACATTCTCGAGAGAGAAGATATTTATCCAACTAATGGATCTGAGTGAATGAGTAACTAAAATCTGAGACTGAGATCCATTCAGACAAATTTTCTGCACAGAATGTATGTGCACTTAGTTTATAAAATAATTAAGACCTTGAAAATTACTTAGCATTTCTAAGTTGGGTTTGACTTTAGGTGGCTGGTGTCAGCTTAACATGCCATATCTATTTGTCTTGTTGAATAATGCCTCGGCACTATGTCAGGTTTTCCCCATTGATAATGAATTTCAGCAGCCAGCAGAATGGCAGACCATAACAGTTGGAATGGAAAGCAGAAAAATACCACGTGCTTCCAATGAAACAAGTTTCACAACTACGTGTTTATCTGAGTCTTTACAAATACAGTTGCATTACTTAACTTCTAATCTAGGAAGGCAACGCCTACATTTAACTTCCCCTTGACAACGATTGCCACAGCAGAAATCTCATTGAGTTTTTGGTTCATTTTACATCATTCCAGGACATGCTGAAAACAAAATTCAAGGTATTCTCTGTGGAATATATGTCCTGCATTCAGAATGCCATATGAGATCCCCAGCAAATATCACAAGATACTTCAAATGCAGAAAGAAGTGCAGTAACTTAGGAGGTCTTAAGGCAGTTCCCTACCTTCATATGAGTATCCCATTTCTGCAAAGACTGTCCAAGGCAAAGTCAACAGCATGATGAAATATTCTCCACTTGCCTGAGAAACACTGCTCCAACTTCCCCCAAGAAGCTAATCATCAGCCAGGATGAAGCAGCCCACTTAAGCTGTACCTTATGCACAACCTTGAACATTAACTTTCTCCACCAGCAGCAAACAACAGTGCCACAAGTGTCCTATTTAAAAACCAAACCTTCAACATCAAACATGCAACCTCGAGGACCTAACTGGGCATGGAAACAAAGACACTCACTACATCCTGCCACCCCCCTCCCGCCCCCACCTCACCCCTGCCACACACCAGTTTGTCTTTCTCTACACCTTAGCTATAACTGTAACACCACATTCTGCACTCTTACTGCCTTCTCTATGAATGGTATGCTATGTGAGGATGGCACAAAAAACAAGACTTTTCACTGTATACTAATACACATGACAAAAATAAAATCGAATCAAATCTTGACTTCAAAATATATCATCACTCTGTTACTGGATCAAAATTCTGGAACTCCCTTTGTAACAGCTGTTTCGTGTTCCGACATCATGCGTACTATAGCTGATCATCAACTTCAAGGACAATTTGGGATGGATAACATATGCTCTTGCAACCCATGAAAGCATAAACAAAATTTCTGAATCGTGATAGAACAAGCAAATGGAACCTTAGTTCCATTTGTCTTGCAAATGCTGACACCTCCAAAAATGATACAAAACCTACAATTATTTTGAATTTTCTGTATTAATATAGAAACACAAGAACACTACAATGCAGAAACAGGCCATTTGGCCTATCAAGTCTGCACTGACTTTCCAATGCAGCATCCTACTCCAACCTTATCCCTGTAACCCCACATATTTACCACACTAGTCTCCCCAAACCTACACGAAGGGGCAATTTACTACGGTCAACCCGTCTAACCTGCACATTTTTGGACTTTGGGAAAAAACCCACATAGACATGTGGAGAACATGAAAACTCCACATACACATAAACAGCATTGAACCCGAGTCCCTGGCACTGAGAGACAGCAGTGCTAATCACTGTGCCATCCTTATCAATGAAACTTGTAATTTAGACATTTTAAAATAAAGCAAAATAAATGGTCAGAATTTTATCATTTATTTTCTTGAAACAAAGATGTTGCAGTTGAATTCTCAGTTCAGCATTGCCTTCTATTGAAGCTTTTATCTTGAGGCTTACTTCAATAGTATAATGAAGCCTCTGATTGTTGCTTTTTAAATGGGACAGTCTTCCTTTGGACAAATATTCCAGTGCTTCTGAATACAAAAAGATCATTAAGCCAACCACTGATGACTATAATAACAAGCTTTCAGCACCTTGCTTTATATTTGCAATGGTTTGTGTGTGACATATTGCTTTAAGGGTCAATACACTTCAGAATCTATTATGAGGAGGGAAAAATTTCAAAGGCAGAGAGAGACAATATCCTTTTACATGATTTACTGCACTTGCAGATAACTGCACCAAATGCTTCCTTGGTGATGGCACATTTTCAATGTGTTTCAACACAAATCTTCAAATTAGTTTTAAAGATGGGTTAGAATTTATGTCTGCCATTATCCCATTTGCAGAATAGATACAATTCACTGCAGTCAGTCTAGTTCACCTTTGATCGTACTAGATCTCAGATTCTGTATCAGGATATTTCCAAAGCACATCCTGTATTGCAGTATACAACTAACCATCATAAAACATGCATTATATTCAGAGTGAACTGCTTAAATGTGATCGATGAGCAACCAATGATATATGGGAGCAGACAAGGCTTGCTTAATATAGCAGGTTCATATCAAATGTCCAGTTTAATTGAACACTTGAAACTTTGAACATTCGTTCTGTATATGTCAAGTCGATTTTTTTTGAAGTCAGGAAACCATTCAAGTTATTAATTTTAAAATCCATTATATTGTACAACAATTTGTATATTCATCATGGACAACAGGAATTCACCTTCTGATACACAGTTTGCATTCAAAATTGCAGGAGGCAATTCCTTCGTTCTCCTATTTTCCTGTTAATGCACAGACTACAAGTCAAAGGGGAAAAAATAAAAGGAAATCCTATCAAGCTTTGTTCAGAGGATATTGATTACTATTTGTGGCATGACATTTTTCTAATGGGATATAGATCATTATATTAGAAAACTGTTTCTTGTCTCTCAGGTAATCTATTTTTCCCACTAAGTGTAATGAAAGCTCTAATTTTCCATATTTTCATATGCTGAGACACAGGAAAAAGGAGAAACGCTTGTGAAAATAAGCCATTTATAATACCCTAAACTAACTTGACTTCCTGTAAGCTTTGACCTCGTAACACTTGAAGTTTTCTCCACTCTCCACACATCTGGCAGTCAGGCTTCTTCCTTCCAAACGAAGCAAGCGAATCATCTGCACAAATAATATTGGGCTTAGGCTTTCTGCTGAGCTATCATTTTAGCAAATCAGAAACAAACAGTGAGTTACACTCAGCGTCACTGTGTGCCACTAACACTGTTTTCTTGGGCAATCTATCTACATATTGCAGGACTCTTGGTGGAGATCGATAACATCTGGCCAAGAGTTTCAGGACAAAATGCCAAGTGAACCTCGGCCAAACACTGCACCCAAGATTATTTCCTTGAACACAGTTATGCACTTCAATAGATTCTCAAAACAATAGGGTAAGGCTGAGTACTGAAGTCTCAAGAAGGCATGTTGATGGTACTGACTACCCAGTATCCTGGAGTCATCAGTGGAATTGAATAGTAAGGGCAACAGCATACAAAGCATTAATGGATATTTTGCAACATGTTGATTTCCGTAAATTCCCACCCCACTTGTACTTCTCCCCCAACACTAAAAGATCAAAAAGCCATGGCTCTGTAGTCCTCAGTCTGAAGATGACAGCAAGCGCTGAGAAATTCATTCGTAAGACAATGAACCAGTGAAATATCACCTCTTACCAATAAGACATAAAAACAGGAACTGAAGTTTTCTTTCAATGTCATTTCAAAGGATGTGATGCAAGTTGAGATCCAATTAGTGTCATTTTGCTCCCTGACCCTTCAGACCACTGCCTCTACAGCCCAGTTTATCTCTGCAACCGTGCAATTCAAAAGTTGCCTACTCTGTCGGTAGCTCCTAACTCTCATTACTTACCTTTGGAGCTCTCGCTAAAAGAGACGGTAGCAATAACTGCGAGAGTCAGCTGCTACCAGGAGGATTGGGGAATGGGAGAGGCAGCAAGCCAGATGGTTGTTGAATGGGAGGGTTGGTGAGTGGGAGGGTTGGTGAGTGGGAGGAAAGTAGAAAGGATTAGCATATTCCTTTTCAAAATAAAATGAACTTAAAAGCATAAAAGCTTGTTTGTTTATGAATACAGTTAATTTAGCAATGTACTGTAATTAAACTAACAGGGTATAATGTTTTCATTTTTTTGACCTGAAAAGTCATACAGAAATTAATGTTTTTACATTACTTATAATAGACTCATTTGCTCCTACGTTGAGAGAAATTACTGCTATTGTTGAAACTTCTCATAGTACACTAGAAACCAATGTGAAACAGTGGTGTGTAAATCGCAGTTTTGCATTTTTGCAAAACGTTTATGTATTTATTCATCACAAGTAGGTTTACATTAACACTGCAATCAAAATCTACTAGTCGCCACACTCCAGCACCTGCTCTGGTACACTGAGGGGGAATTTAACATGGCCAATGCACCTAACCAGCGCATCTTTCAGACTGTGGGAGAAAACTGGAGTACCTGGAGGAAACTCACGCAGACACAGGGAGAATGCGCAGACTCCACACAGTGACTGAAGCCGGGAATCGAACCCGGGTTCCTAATGCTGTGAGGTAGCAGTGCTAACCATTATGTCAGCCAAACAGATCTAGGTTCCTCTAGATTGTTAGAAACTGTTGGATTGGATCCAGCAGAATTATGGGCAGTAGCTTGAATTAAACAAATCATTTTCGTGACACCCAAGAACTGCAGTGAAAAACAGGTTGGTTACATTTTGAGAACATTCTGGGTGCCCTCATTGAGTGACTTGTTCTCAAATCAGCAAGTTTACTCTCTCTACGTTAAGCAGCAGACTTTTGGTGGAAAATCTCACTCTTGAGGAAAGTATAGAACTAGACAGACAGAAAACTTTCCTTATCTGGACTAACCTTTATAGCTTGATAAAAGAAAATAAAAATCCAGTTCCTTAAACTTCACAAAGCTTTCACAAAAATAAGGCATATAAGCTTGACATTTATCCTTCACTCAGCCAGCCTTCATTTATAAGAGGGATGTTTGAATAGATGTAAAAATTGACAATGGGTTATAACAGTTCGTAATGTTATAACAGGACTTGAATATTAGGATTTTAAAATTTCACCATTTCTTCAAGTTGAGAAATACACCAATAGTATCTTTTCAATTAAAAGTGGCACTAATGTTGCTTTCAGAATTCAAGCATTTTTTAAATTTAGAAAGGACTTGAAACTTTCTATCAAAACCTCTGGAGGTCCAGTTCCAGAGAAGACAAACCCACTGAAGATAAAATAAAACATTTCTGGGGTAAAAGGGAACTTTGACTTAAAATTATATAGGAAAAGAATGCTGCAAATATTGAAGTGGCTAAGGTTTATTCAGGGTTGAATTCTTGTTATTTAAAAAACGCTTTCAATGAGTTGGGCAAAATAGAAAAAGAATATATTCTGTGAAATATATTTGATTAAAAATGAAGAATAATTTAGACACAGACTAATTCATTCTGAACTGTAATTACTCAACACTCCCTTCAAATCATAGGCCCAAATCCTCTGAATCTATAATCCAGTCACTTGGCGACAGCAACTGCATAGACAAAGCTTTATGTTCAAGTCCCATCTGCTGAGCTATAATTCTGTAGTTATACCACAGTGGTGTTCTGTATGACTTGATACGTCAGGTTTTAACCTGCTGATTCAGTCGTGGACATGATCGTCTGAACAACTTGCAGCAATCCAAGGGAATTAAAAAAATGAATCAAATCCTCTTTTGAAGATGCAGCTTTTCTAGCTTCAAGTTCATCAGTTCACAAAATGAGTTGGAACAATAGTATTACTAGCTGTACGGAATTTAACAAAAATGACATGACCAGAATTGCAAGTTCGTTCAGAAAACTGAATGTTACGCTTCACATCATTAATTAAAAGATCAAGACAAAGTTATCCTCTGGGGGCAGATATTCCATGATATATTAAATATACATTCTATAAAAAGCTCCCTTCCACAACACACTGATTCTGTCACTACTGAAATAAGAATGTACATACACACATTATAAACATATTACATACACATACATAGATAACATACATCGTAGTTATATTGAATATATGAATATACACATCAAGAAATTACATTAAGAGCTGATTTAAATATTCTCATGACTAAGAGACAGCTAACCTGAGCATTATTACTCATGCAAAATTACAGGTAGTAAGATTACAACAGAGATCTGATGGGATATTGCCCAACTGCGTTCTGCAAAATCACATGGGGATGAATGATCCTGTTCATATTTACAAGTTACCTCTACGTAAATTCAATTTTAAACTTGCAAAAGAAATTAAAAATTAATGCCATTTTCAAAAGATAATTTGAAACTAAGTTGCTTGATATATGCTTGAAGCCAATTGTGACGAATTTATTTGCTAAACTGGTATAGAATGTTGTGTCACAATATTTTGCTTATTTGGAAAGCAAACATGATTAGTGTCCCCAGATAAGTTTCAGTTATGCAAAAGATAAGCAAATACTTACGAATATCATCTTCATGATAGATCACAGAGTGGAAAGGTGGTTTTCTGTTTTTAATGTATCGCTCTACTGGTTCAACATAGAAAGTCCCTTGGTGGGTCTGGACAAATCCTTCAAACCGTCCATCAATAATTGAGCCATGGCTGAGAGATCCTTTCTCGCCTGAAACAAGACAAGTTATAGTTTGTTACATGATTTTCAAAAAATTTATGACAAATTAGAACATAAATGTTGCCAAAAGTCTATTGAAATGAATTGCTAAAATTATTACCAGAATGAAATCTGATATATTCAAGATGGCCAACAGTGAACAGTCACTGAATACTTTAAATTATTTGATCAAAAGATGGAGTTCATGTTCAGCATAATCTCAGAAAAGGGAGAGGGAGGTGAAAGACTGATGTCAGAGAGGCACACACTTAAATATAAAGACAGGAATGTGCAGCGAGGACAGAGTTTTTGTCTGTTCGTTGAGCAGAGAGACAAATAGCTAACACAGCTGAACGGACACATTCAATTTCAGTGGCAAAGAGATCCAGGAGCGCCCCACACAAGGTGGATGAAGGAGTTGTAAGTGAAATCAGCTGCGGACAAAAGCCAGATATTATCTTTGCTCTCCAGAATGATCCTGGGAGTACTGGGTGAGGACCAATTCTATTTGTTAATGTCCAGCCAGATTTAATGTAAATGAAGTCAGCTGTTCACAATCTGGACTTGAAAGAGCAAAGACGAGGGCCATTATCATGGGAAATGACTGAAATGGGAGAATGCAAACTTAGGTAAAAAAGTGATTCAGCAAAGTTTGATGAATAGAAACCCAAGGATAGATTGCAGAGAACGCACATGTCAAAGAATTTAATTTTCAATTGGTTAATTCAGAAGTAAGTGCAGTTAGGAGATATTAAGAGTTCTGCTTGAACAAGGCGATTTTGGAGATTCCTTTTTAATGATCAAAGCCACATGAATAAAGAGACCATAGCTAATGAAACAGTTGAGTGGGTGGCTCTGAATGTGGATAAAGGGAGAGGTTTAATAGGGGACATGAATCAAGTGGACAGAGTTAAATATGTGAATCAATTCCAAAAAGCAATTCAATTTACCAAACTACCAAAAATCAGCAGCTACAAGCCAATCAAAATCATCATTTTCAAAATTAACTCTGATGATCATTCATGATATTACAGCTTTGTTAAATGCATTTTAAAATTATTCATATGGTAACAAATTCTGTGTTGCTCTTCAGACAGCCAGGTGGCTAATGTGACTTTTGAGGTCAACAAGACATTAAATAATGATCTTTGAAATTCTCGGCTGTGCAGCAAGATTCACTAGCAATTAAATGTTGATTCATTTTTCCAGTTACTGTTAAATATGCACTCACTTTAAATTAATATATTTCATGGAAGGATGTTTCAAAACTCATCATCTTAATGTTTTGAAAAAATATCAGAACACTTAGTGAATACAAGTAGCTAATAGAAACTTTTATTATACCATGTAGAATGAAATATTAATAATTTAACAATGTTATATTTCACAAGGTATAACTCAAGTTAATGCACATAATGACGAGCACAGCAAATAGTTCTTCAATTTGTACTCAAAAGGCCCTTCATTCTTTGGCATCAGCAGCAGATTGTTAACATAAAAGAAGTTTTCATAAAATTGCTTTTGGCATTATACAATAAAGGTTGAGTACAGCTACGCACCAAATAATTTCCTTCCTTCAAAGGCAGCATGGTGGCACAATGGTTAGCACTGCAGTCTCACAGCCTCAGAACCCAGACCTTATTCTGGCCTCAGGTGACTGTCTGTGGAGTTTGCACATTTTCTCCATGTCTGTGTGGGTTTCTCCAGCTGCTCCATTTCCTCCCACAACCCAAAGATCATTTGATTTATGGTCACGTATTAGCACACTGTGATATGCATCGTTTCTTGCACGCTATACGAAGCGCACTGTTCATAGATAAGGAAAGCATACGGTGCAGAATGTAGTGTTGGGAGTAGAAAAAGATCAACTTCATATAAAGTAAACCCATTCAAAAAGTCTGATGGCAGCAGGAAGCTGTTCTTGAGTTGTTCTTCAGGCTGTTCTTCAGCCTTGTATCTTTTTCCTGACAGAAAAGGGTAGGAGAGAGCATGTCCAAGGTACGTTGGGTGTTTGATTATGCTAGCTGCTTTGTCGAGACAGCAGGAAGTTTACACGGAGTGATGATTTGTGTGATGGACTGGGCTTTGTTCAGAATTCTTTGTAGTTTCTTGCAATCTTGGACAGAACAGGAGATATAACTAAGCTGTGATACAATCAGAAAGGATGTGTTCTGTGTTGCATGTGAAAAAATTAGAGCGAGTCGGAGTGGATATGCCAAGTTTCCTTAGCCTCCCCAGAAAGTAGAGGCGTTTGCTTTTCGTAGTTCACTTTGAGATCAGAAAGAGAAAAGCTATTTCTTTTACCGTCACATTTCACCCAGTGTAATGCTAACAGGTCTCATGCTTGCTTCTGTAGTGCGAAAATAGTTTTTTTCAAACAATTGTCTAATTACTTGAAGATTCTCTACAAACTGCTTCACAATAACTTACTGCATTAAATTTTTATTTTCAATGCAACAAAGTAATTCTCTTGCTTGTCTTTAAATATTTTATGCAAGGACCTGAAATTTGTGCGACTTCACTGAACATTGTAAAACTACTAGATACTTCGTAAGCTTGAAGGTCTCTCGTCAGGTCACCTGTTAACCTATTAAGGAATGCTTCTTGCATTTCTAACCGTTCATGTTTGATAAATTTCATTTTTGCACCATGGCTCAAATGTCTTGCATCTACTGAATACTCTGCAGCAACTCAGCAAGGTTCCTCAAACACCTCCTAAACTCTCCTCCATCCACAAAGGCAACAGATGCACAAGGACACCAGTGTCTCCAGTTCCTTTCCAAAATACTCAACATCGCAACTTGGAGCTGTATTGCGTCTCCCCACACTTAGAGTTAAAATCCTGGAACATCCAAACTTTGAGCACTCAGTGGGAATACCACATAGATGCAGCAGCAAGAATGCAGATTATCTGCATCTTCACAAGGGAAATTAAGGATAGGTAATGAATGCTGGTTTCACCAACAGTGCACACATCCAATATATACAAACATTCAAATGAACTAATTGACAGCTATTTAAAAAAAATCCTTCCTGTAATGCAGTACTGAAAAACAGATGTAATACTGTGCCAAATCACAGATTGTTCTATTATGACCAAAGAGGTGGATAAGGGTAAGGCAGTTAACGTGATATATATGGACTTTAGTAAGGCGTTCGATAAGGTTCCCCATGGAAGGCTTCTGCAGAAAATGCAGATGTATGGGATTGAGGGTGATTTAGCTGATTGGATTAGGAATTGGCTAGCTGATAGAAGACAGAGGGTAGTGGTTGATGGGAATTATTCATCATGGAGATCGGTTACAACTGGTGTACCTCAGGGATCTGTTTTGGGGCCTCTGCCGTTTGTAATTTTTATAAATGGTCTGGATGAGGGTATTGAAGGATGGATTACTAAATTTGCTGACGACACCAAAAGTTGAAGGAGTTGTAGATAGTGAAGAGGGGTGTTATAGTTTGCAGAGAGACTTAGACAAGTTGCAGAGCTGGGCCGAGAGGTGGCAAATGGAGTTTAACGTGGAAAAATGTGAGGTAATTCACTTTGGCAGAAATAACAAATGTATAGAGCGTAGGGCTAATGGTAGGACTCTTAATAGTGTTGACGAACAGAGGGATCTCAGTGTATATGTGCATAGATCCCTGAAAGTTGGCACTCAAGTCGATAAGGTTGTTAAGAAGGCATACGGAGTCTTGGCTTTTATTGGTAGGGGGATTGAATTTCGGAGCTGCAACTGTACAAAACTCTGGTGCGGCCACACTTGGAGTATTGTGTACAGTTCTGGTTGCCACATTATAAGAAAGATGTGGAGGCATTGGAGAGGGTGCAGAGGAGGTTTACCAGGATGTTGCCTGGTATGGAGGGAAGGTCTTATGAGGAAAGGCTGAGGGATTTGAAGTTATTTTCATTAGACAGAAGGTGGCTAAGAGGTGACCTTATTGAGACATATAAGATGATCAGATTAGACAGTGTGGACAGTGATAGCCTTTTTCCTCGGATGGAGGAGACTAGCACGAGGAGACATAGCTTCAAATTAACGGGTGGTAGTTATAGGACAGATGTCAGAGGTAGGTTCTTTACTCAGAGGGTGGTGAGGGCACGGAATGCCCTGCCTGCAGCAGTTGTAGATGCGCCAAGTTTGGGGGTGTTTAAGTGGTCAGTGGATAGGTTTACGGATGAAAATGGAATGGTTTAGGTTAGAGGGTCATTGCAACATCAAGGGTCGAAGGGCCTGTACTGCGCTGTAATGTTCTATGTTCTATTAAGTCTGAATTACTTTCCTCTAACTTGTTAACTGATGAAGCTGCAATACTGGACCAAAATTCTGCCTTAGCGTTGAGATGAACATTGAAAAGGCAGCCACTGAACCCAATTTTTTCAAAATTCCCTTTATTTTGAAAACATCCAGTGTTCTAGCTGGATTCTTCATCAGCCATGTTCGACCATTGACAAGAGCCCTGTCTACAATGGAACAGTTACAGAAAAAATATAAAATGGACATTCAAACTTTCTGAATGAAACAAGTAAACACAAGGAGCACAATGTCTGTTATCTATTATTTACACTAATTATCAAAAGGAGTGGTTGCCTTTTTCCCGACACAAAGTGTTTCAGGTCATTCTTGTACTACAGGAGGAACTTGTTTAATTAGTTGTTAGTATCATTATTCACCAATTATCATCACTAAGCTTGTGACCAGTTGCTAGGCATCATTGGGAACATAAAGGCATCTGCAAATATAATTTTTCCAAAACTATCCAACTAATTTTACTTTAGAAGTCTAGTTAAATGATTTTGCTATGTCTATACATATTTGCTCTTTATAAGTCTCCTTGGAATCATTATTTTCTATAATTATCAGAACAGTTGTTGTACCCTCCTCCAATGGCTTTTCTAGCTATTTTCTTCCTTTCCTCTTTTGAAGGCGAATCTCAATGAACCCAATTCCATGTCCCAATTGTCATCCAGTATTTCACCCAAGCTGATGAAACCTGTGCCAACTTTGTTCAGTTGCCAACACTTTCATCTGAGTCAGGTGATTTTGGATTCAAATCTTACCCATCAACTTGATCACATAAATTAGACGGACATTTGTGCTCTTTTATTCAATTTCCTTTACAGGGAAAAACAACCCAAGGATTGTCCATCTATTGAAGAAGGAGGCACATTTCAAGTCAAGAATCAAAAAAGGCATTGATCAATTTCTTATTCATTTTATTGTTGTTTGCAAAATATTGCTACTTTTATGATCGTCTTTCTTGCTGAGCAAACAATGGCATTGGTAGAGCTCGATTTTCATCTTCAGCTTAATGCCATGCTGCTTCCAGGTATAATCACGGAATTGACTGAAGGCAAAACTTGCGTTCTCAATGCATGGACAGATATCTTAGTCAAATGGTGGTAATCAATAACATAGTGGTTAATATTCCTGCCTGTCACACAGGAAACTAGGGCTTAATTCCCTGATGGAAATTTAGCATGCAACTTAACTGTGGACATATCAAAATTTCAATACAATCCTCAACTTAAGTGCACACACATTTTATATATATTATGTGCACACGTTATCTATCTAATGTGTCCTCATTGGACTGTGCTTGGGAACTGTAACCATGGCTGATTTAGACCTTCAAAATGCTTTCTATGCTCCAGTTAAGCTACTGGTCACAAAACAGCTCTCAGCTCCTTACTTTGAACCATTAAAAGAAAGTGAAGCACTTGTGTGAGTGCAGTCACTATTGTAACGTAGCAGCCAGCTTGCACTTAACAAGCTCCAAAAAGTAACAATATGACAACATGCGGCTGAGATCTACTTTTGTGACTTTCATTTGGAATGAATGTTGGCCAGGTGACCACCAATAATGACTCTACATAGAACACTACAGCACCAACAGGTCTTTTGGCCCGCAAGTTGTGCCGATCATATCAGTATCTACCAGCCATAAAACTATCTGTAACTCCCAATCCCATGTACTCATCCAGAAGTCTCTTAAAAGACCCCAGCGAGTTCACCTCTACCACCACCGACGGCAGCCAATTCCATTCGCTCACCACCCTCAGTGAAAAACTTACCTCTAACGTCTCCTCTGTTCTTGCCCCCAGCACCTTAAACCTGTGTCCTCTCATAGCAACCATTTCAGCCCTGGGAAATGGGCTCTGAGAACCCACCCTATCTATTCCTCTCAACATCTTATAAACCTCTATCAGGTCGCCTCTCAACCTTCGTTTCTCCAGGGAGAAGAGACCTAGCTCCCTCAACCTACGGCATGCCTCCCAATCCAGGCAACATGTTTGTATCTCCTCTGCACCCTCTCAAAAGCTTCCACATCCTTCCTATAGTGAGGCGACCAGAACTGACTCTGTTCATTTTTATTTTATTATTTGTGGGACATGGGCATTGCTGGCTGGCTAGCATTTATTGCCATCCCTAATTTCCTGGAGGCATTTCAGTTTAAATTGCATGGCTGTGGGTCTGGTATTATACGTAGTCCAGGCAAAGATGGCAGATTACCTTCCCTAAAGGGCATTGAAATAGTGCCATGGGATCTTTCATACTCACCTGGAATGGCAGACAAAGCATTAGGGTCTCACCGAAAAGACAACTCTGAGCACACTGAAAATGTCAGCATGGATTGTTGTATTAAATCCTGGCGCAGGTGTGAACTCACAACATTCTGACACAGCAGCAAAACCAAGTCACAATGAACATTGATCACAATTATTTTTATCCAAGACATCATTTGATAATCTCTCATTTTTATATTTTATTCTACGATAAAATCTATTTAAACTAAATTAATTATTTGCCAATGATCAGCATACTTCCAAATGCAAGAGATTATGGGAATACCACTTCAGAACTTTGTTGAGCACAAATGAGATCATTTGCCACACTTCTGATGACTGATCAAGCCAATTCTGGAAAGGCAAAGTTAGCCACAAGTGCCACAAATCAAGTTCTCCTTTGCCGGTGATACAGCAAGATTTCTGCCAATGGCTCATTTGCCAGGCTGGAGTCCATTTTGGAACTTTCTAAAGCCAAATCTCATTGAGGTAATAGGCTTCCATCTGGAGTAGATTGAATTTCTCATTTATCTTCATCAGTAGAATCCCTAAAATGTAGGAGGAGCCAGAGTCTGCACCAACTCTTCAACAGAGCATCTTATGCAGGCCTTATCTCTGCAATTCTATCTATATTTGTCTGCTAATCCTCCCAACCTACTTACCTGGGGACACGAAGGGGCATGGCCAATCAACGTAACCTGCATATCTTTGGACTGTGGCAGGAAACCTGAGCATCTGGAGGAAACCCACGCAGACACAGGGAGAACATGCAGACTCCACCATAGGCAATCACCCAAGGCCGAACCGGACTCTTGTCCCTAGCACTGACAGGCAACGTTACTAAGCACTGTGCCGCACCAAATGTCGAGAATTTTGGTGTCTCCTTTGATAGCATCCTCAAATCAAAGCTTTGGACATCCTGCTGGTCTTTTGGCACCATCTACATCCCTGTCTCGTCAGCATATCACTAGGGATAAGCCATCTTACATCTGTGAACATTACTAGGCTAGAAGAGCTTTTTTTCCTGGATTGCACAACGACACTTGGTATATTTGTCTAGAAAGGATTGCTTCATTGATGATTTGTCTTTCCAGGTGCTACCATAGATGCATCGTACGCAGCCAAGATGGCAATTAATTAGCCTTAGTTCTTGGGTGACAGAAATTACCAAGGTTCACTGCCGTGCAGTAATGTGCTGAGAATATCAGCCGTATGCATAATAAGCTTGGTTGTGGTTACTTTGTTATTTTACTACACCCATTGATTAAAGTTAATGGCTCCCTTTCCAATTTGTATGGGGGTTCTAGATTAAAGGGACAGGTCATCCTCCATTATAGAATCTTGGCAGGGTTTTCTTACAGCTTCTGATAGTGTGTTGTTGAGTCTGATCATGTCCTGTTCGATTTTCTTGACACTGATGGTGAGGGAGAACATTCTCCAAGCATGAGACAGATGCTCCCAAGAAACTGTGGAGCCAATCTGTGTCTTGATAACTAGGGCAGCATCATCTTCAGACATAAGTTCACTAATCAGGACAAGTTGCCCTTTTACCTTGGCATTTGGGTCTTCTGACAAGATCTTCTCATCACCATGAGCAGCACAATGGTTTGCACTGCTGCCTCAGTACCCGGGACCTGGGTTCGATTCCCGCTTGGGTCAGTGTCCAAGAGGAGTTTGCACATTCTCCTGTGACTGTGTAGGTTTCCTCCAAGTGCTCCAATTTCCTCCCACAGTCCAAAAGATATGCTAGTTGGATGAATTGGCCATTTTAAATTTTCCCTCTCTGTAAGGAAACAGGCACCAGAATATGGCAACTCAGGGATTTTCACAAGAACTTCATTACAATGTTAATGTAAACCTACTTGTGACACTGATAAACAAAAACAATCTGGCTTGCACAATATTGGCTGACCAAGTTAAACAACTTAAAGAGATGGCAACATTTTATTTATTTTTTAAACATAGAAAACAAGATTTTAAACTGATTGTTACACTCACGGTTGCGAGATCAATTCTTTAAAGCTCAGAGAGAAGACAGTTTGTGGAGATATCTGATGTTACATTAGTGCCACAAATATACTTGTTTGAAATTACTCTTTAATTTGCCTTTTGACAGCTGTTACAAACCTTTACTCATCAAGATGATGGTAAAATTTAAAAATACAGCAATAAGTTGCATAAGAGACACAGAAGAAGCTTTGTCTGCAAATATTCATGGCAAGTACATTTGCATCTATTCAGAGTTAATAACCTTACCATAGATTTCTCCAGTGTAGATGTGAGAGGCATCATAACTCAACTCTTCACCTGATACTTCCACTTTAAAATCATCTGTGAATATAGAGGTGTCTCGTTTCATTCTCAGGTTGAAATGCCTAATAAGAGAGCAGTAATATTAGTTAAGTCATCTTAAACTTCTGAGGGACTGAAGAACATTTCTAAGTGAAAGTGAATTCTTCTGTTTGCGCATTAAACTCACCATGCTATACAATGGGCAGTTTAAAGCAACTGTCATACTGGTGCCTTTCAGAGTACGAGATCAGAAACCCTAAGCAAGTCAAACGAGACCCCGAACTATTTGCTATCTTGGCATTGACAGGATAAGGTGTTTCAGTCCAGATGTGATTCTATTGACAGAAGTAATAGTAAAAAGTAAAACTCCAGCTGATAGAATTCAAACTGTCACATGCTGGAAATATTTTCTCCAAACATTGTGCTATTTCTGCATAATACTGAAAAGAGACAGAATTTACATTATTAAACAGATTAGCCAAATTGCTCCATGCTGGTATTAATGTGCCATATGAGCTGCCACCTACTCGGTTTCATCGAAACCGATCAGCATATCCTTCTACTTCTTTCTTCTATATGTACTTATACAGTCTTCCTTTAATATTAGTGCCAGCTGATCCCTTCAACTGCCCCATATTCGAACCATTAAGAATCTGGGCCTCTCTCACGGGAGCAATGTTTGAAATAAGTTTTGAACAGACTGCCAAGTTAGCATACTTGGTTCCAATATAAAAACACAATAGCAGATAAGGTATTAATACCAGTCAGATTCAATAGATATGTATAAGTTGTTAATAACTACCAGCTAAGAGTTCCACACTGCTCTTGGTTTACACAAATCCAATCAAAATCTTAAACTGACAATTGGAGCACCCCGGATTCTGATGCGTACACTTTTCAAAAAAAAAAGCCTCCATTTATTTAACTGCAATATTCCAAGACACAACACTCTCGAAATGAATAAATCATGTGACCTGTAGCATCAAACAGTGCATTTCTCAATTTTTAGTCATTCATATGCGCCAGCAAAACGTTTTTTGCATAGCATACCCACAGCAACACTAATAGAAGTGGGCTGGAACCAGACAATACACAAATTAAGCTTTTGTATTTCTGGGTCTGAGAATTGTGGATTTGATCTAGCTGCAACAGAACATTGAGAAAACTGCTATTTAATGGAAGCTGCCACGCTTTACACTAAGTGGAGAACAATAATGTTCCCTCATGACAAAAACCAACAAATTTAATTCAGCCTCTTGATGGTGAATTGCGATGAAATGCATAATATGCTGTAAAGAAAGCAGTGGGAATTTTGCATTGCATAATTCATCAACCTAGAATTTTATTTAAAATGGAAAATGCAGTTGCAGGCAGAAGCACATAAAGCACCTCTTCTTTAGTTTTGTACAGTGGGCAGCGTTTGATTTTTTGCAAAATCAGGCTGATTGAGCATTTGGGTGGCCTCATTCATGGCCTTCCCACTTAAACGAACTCTCCATCATAAATTGGTGCTTTTAATCCTCCAACTCTATTTCTGCTCATACTCTGCTCCCAAGCTCCTTCAGCCTTTTGACTCCTATTCTCTCTCAAAATCATTTTGCATTGCAAATTCACTCACTTGAATTTTGGAATTCAAATTCCTAAACTAATATGTTAAATATTTAATACAAAACACACACAAAGATGCCGAACAGGTTAGATACTTTGTTCTGACAAGGGAATCAACATGCAAAGGAACACGAGTAGCAATTATAGTTGACAATTATGATGAACTGAAACTTTCATAGGAGGTTTGGATGACTTTTTGTACCTTATCCAAAAGATGTGGAATATCCCACTGTTATGTTGCTACTGATATGAACATTTTCCTTTATGTCTTGATGAACATATGGTTCAGTTACATGGAGTTATATGAACAAACAGGGTTCCTAATAAGGAGCAAATTTAAAAAGACAAAGCGTATTGTGTTAAAATGCATTTACTCTCATTACCACTGGTTCAGTGTTATAAGAGTATTTGATACTTCTCCTACTTCATTCATATTTTCAAATTTACTTTTACTTCTTGAATATGCACTGGATTGAAGATTGCTAAATCCCCTGGATTAGTTGAGCATTATCTCAGTGTTGAGGCAACTTGAGGGATGATGGATGCACTGCGTGGCTATCTTTCAAAATAAATTCATGAACTCAACCTAAATTTAAGACTGCATGATGGCACAGTGGTTAGCACTGGTGCCTCACAGCGATCTGGGTTCAATACCAGTGAAGTTTGCACATTCTCCATGTCTGTATGGGCTTCCTCCAACACTCCAAAGTAGTACTGGTTAAGTGGATTGGCTATGATAAATTGACCCTAGGTGTCAGTGAATTAGCAGAGTAAATACATAGGATTACAGGAATAGGGCTTGAGTGGGAGTGTGGTGGATGCAAACGTGATGGGCCAAATGGACTCCTTTTGCACTGTAGGTCTTCTATGACAATTGGATAGATTCTGGAAAGATTCCTGCAGAGTTGAAAGCAGGAAATGTAACCCCACTATGAAAAAGAGGAAGAGAGAATGGAAAACTACAGACCTGTTTCACATCAGTAGTAGAAAAAATATTTTCATCTATTATGATGGATATGATAACAGCATATTTAAAGAATGGTAAAATTGCACGGTCAACATGGATGAATGTAAAATTATGCTCGAAAAGCCTAGAGTTTTTCTTTTGAGGTTGTCACTTGTTCTCCTTTATCCAATGGATGCTTTATGTTTGGATTTTCAGAAGACTACTGATAACACGAAAGGCTATTAAATAAAATTACAGCACATATGGATTGAGAAGTACTTAACTGAAAGTAGAGATTAGGAATAAAAAAAAGACCATTCTCCCAAAGGCTGGTTATTACTAGTGCAGCAAGAATCAGTGCTGGGCCCACAGATTTTCACGATCTATGGGATTTGTATATGGGGACCATTACTGACATTTCCAAATTTCCGAATGACACCAAACTGGGTAAGATTTTAAGTTACAAGAAGGATATAAGGAGGCTTCAAGACTTTGTACAGATTAAATGAATGGGCTAGAATATGGCAAATGGAACACAACGTAAGTGTGAAGATATTCACTGACATTAAAAAAACATCCTGGAATTACTACTGTGCAGGAGGATTCAGCCCATGGAGCCTGCATCAGCAACACACACACCCTAGCCCTATCTTCATAACTCTGCATATTTACCCTGCTAATCCTCTGATATTAAAGGGCATTTTTTTAAAAACATAGCTAACCCCCAAAATTTGTTTTAAATGGAGAAAAGTGCAGGCATCCAAATTGACTTGGGTGTCCTTGTTCACGAGTCATTAAAAGCTAGAATGCAGGTGCAGCAAGGAATTCATCACAAAGGGATTTTGGTACAGGAGAAAAGATGCATTGGTGCAGTCACATGAGACTTCACCTGGAGTATTGTACACAGTTTTGGTACCTTAATTTAAGAAATATATTTGCCAGAGAGGGAGCATGACGATCCTATTTTGAATCGTACCTGGACGGGAAGAGCCCAAAACTGAACCCTAGCTCAAAAGGCCTCTTTTTATAAAAGATGGAGACAGATTCACAGTACTGTTCATTGCTTTTAACAAGAAAGCATTAAGCATGAAAAAAGGATGACAATGATACCCACAAAAGTGACAAAGTGGCTTTTTTTTCCCTAGTCATTCATGGAATGTCAGCATCACTAGCTGGGCCAGCATTTATTGCCCCTGCACCAATTGCCTTTCTAGATCATTTCAGAGGACATTTAAGAGTCAACCACTTTGCTGTGGATCTGGAGTTACATCTTGACCTGTCTGGCCTACATACCAGATTAGTGAATGGCAATTGATTGTCTCATACTTTTCGGAAGATTTGCAATTCCAGTTTTTTTTTTAATAATCGAATTCAAATTTTATCATCTGCAAATGGTGAGATCCCCAGATTATTAACCCGAGTCGCTGAATAACTGGTCCAGCGACAATACCACTATGCCAATGTACTGAGGCAGACAGTCACCCACTCACCTGACAAAGGAGCAGCACTCCGAAAGCTAGTGGCATTTGCTACCAAATAAACCTGTTGGACTTTAACCTGTGTCCACTCTAGTCCAATGCCGGCAGCTCCACATCATAACTAAATTGCACAGCAGTGTCAATGAGCCAAATAGCCTTCTCCTGTTCCTATATTTTAACAAGCCATTGTTCATTTAACTTGGTGTTTCCAAATAGCCATTGATGTAAGGTATTTGCTGTAATTATGTTAGTGCTAGAATCAATCTGGTTGAGACAGCGTCCTTAGACGTTATTTCTAGAATTAGTTAAGGTTGAAGAAATAAGCACTGCAGTGTTGTCAACCCTCCAGGATAGAACATGCTATGTCATAGCCTCAGGCACCATTCTGTCAAAAGTAATCTGTCTGTTGCAGAATCACAGAAATTAAGCTTTTATTTTGAATATCTATTGACACCACTGCATAAGTTAGAAGCACAGCCAGATTTATTGAGGGGAAAAAAGATTGAGGGACATGCTTTGAACGTGATGGGGCTTTGTATCGTTAGGGCAGGACAAATAGGATGTTCGGCTGTGCCACAGGCAAAATTAAATAAGATTCGATTAAGATTAATGAAGAATTATTTCCTTATGTTGAAATAATTGCAAGTGGATAACTCTATATATAAACATTCCATGTTTTTAAGAATGAGACAGAATATCTGACAAGGGCCCCAGCCTTCCTCCCCTCTGCCTGCTGCAGCATTTAACTTGTTGGATCACTTCAGGGATTTTGCTTCTATTACTTTACCTAGGTGAGCATCTTCGATGCTGATCACTCAGTACTTCTGGATACCATTTACACACTGTTTTGATTTCACTTGGCAATTTGGTTTAGTACCAAATACACCACCATATAAAGATCTCCTTTGCTGGTGCATCAAAAAGGAAAAGTAGTCACTTGGTAGTCAATGCCTTCATCAAATGAACAATTTTCTCAGATGTGTTGCATGATTGGATTATATAGATAACCAGTCAAACGGCTCTGAACAGTAATTCCCAGAACATTCTGGCTCTACCAAAAGGATTTTTCAAAATAAAACAAAAATTTGCATACTGAATTTGATGTATAATTGTTATTGAAGAACATGCTTTCACAGAATTTTGAAACTGAATTTAAGACTCATGCAAATTTTTTTAAAGTCCATAATTTCATTTTGGTCGATGAGCTAGCTGCTTCTTCCTGCCCCCCTACAAAAACAAAATCACTTGTCTTCAGTTAGCTGACGAGTGAGACACCTGGTGAGAGCAACATTACATTGCTTAAAAATTTTGAAGAAAAATCTGCTGTTGCCAAGCCTTCGACACCTACTCATTGATTGAGAACACCTGGCCTGGGAAACACCGTGTGGATATTTTATTCTGAACTTACTGTGTGCCTTATGAACAGACTGTGGACCTTTTCCTCTCTCTATAACTACTATTACCTACAGATCAATGTGGTTATTAACCTTCAGTCAGCAAATTATATCAATGTAACTCATTTGTATGAGTTAAGCTGTAACAAGCCTGAGTTATCAAAGACTATTTCAAAGTTTGATCTGAAAAGAACGCAAACTTACTGTGACAGGAACAGGCCCTTCAGCCCTCCAAGCCTGTGTCAACCAGATGCCCTAATTAAAATAAAAATCTGACTTATTTAGTCTACGTCCCTGTATTCCCTCCCTACTCGTGTGCCCACCTAGATGCCTCTTACATGTTGCTAATGTGCCTGCTTCCACCACCTCCTCTGGCAGTGCATTCCAGGCACCCGCCACTCTGATGAAAAATGTCCCCCGCATATCGCCCCCCAACTCCCCCTCCACCTTGAATCTGTGCCCCCTTGTAATTCACATTTCCACCTCAGAAAAAGCTCTGATTATCTACCCTGTCTATGCCCCTCAAATTTGTGGATCTCGAGCAGGTCTCCCCTCAGCTTCCATCTTGACAGCTGTTGTACTCAGTGCCCCACTGATAAAGGCAAACACATCATATGCCTTCTTCATCACCTTGCACATTTGTGTTGCCAGTTTTAGGGAACCGTGGACCTGCATGCCCAGATTACCAGTGTCAAGATGCTCTGAACTTCATCCTTTTGTACTTTCTTACTACAACTTCAGTTTGTCTTGTTCTTTGTTTTGTGTGCGTACGTGCACACTTGTGCATTTGTGTGAGAGTGATTTTATTTTAAAAAAGGGGCAGATTACGCACTGCGTGTCAACCAGTTCTGCAACATATTTTACAGGAAGTTTTGCTTCCTAGTAAATCAATTATTCTGTGTTTATTGAAAACAAGCCTGTTCAAAGTCTCTTTTATGCTGTGATAAAAGTAAACAATCAACTTTTTATTGAGTGAATTAAACATTTACACTTAGGACCTGGGGGGCAGTGGGGTTAGAATTAATTGCACACTCCTTCCATGCCAGTCCCTCAATTGTGCTTTCACATAAATAACTTCCATTTGCAAAGAGACACATGTACTTTGCAGCCATACACAGTCATGCCTAATCTTTAGCTTGAGTCAGAACTATCTGTAATTCCTATGACTGAAAAGTCCTATAGTTAGAATTAAAACTAATGCCACTTAATATGCTTATAATAGTTTAAACCTGTATTTTTAAAGCACCATTACTATAGCAAAACATAGTCAAGGGTTTCAAGGGGGAAATATTCACATTAGTCTAAGGCAACAACTTTAGAATAGCTTATTCAAAGGTAGAGACAGACTGTAGGCATGAGTATGAATACTGGAGCAAAGGAAGCTGTGGATCTACAAGAAGCCAGAAGTGGAGAAATGCAGATTTTTCAGAAGTAGCGCAACATAAGAGACGATGTAAATGGGGCGAGGTGTGACCATGGAGGAAATTGAAACAAAAACAAGATTAGAAATTTGCAGCATTGGTGGACAATGTAGCCAATGTGAGTTTGAGAAGACAGTTTGGGTGAACAGGTCTTGGACCAAATCAGGATACATAGAGCAGATTATGGGAAATGGGAGACTGATCAAAGGAGCACAGAATCAAGTCTGAAGTTAACCAAAAAATAATCTGTGAGGGTCTCAGCACCAAATAGGCAATATTATGGAGTTAGTCTTGGCGATGTGGAAGATATGGAGTCAGAAGTTCAGATTTATAGACAGCACAATGCAAACAGTTTTATTTGCCTCAACGAATCAGTCATTTGTGAAAAGTTTGTGATGGCCAAACAATGTTTTGGTTTTTGCAGCATTTCACTGGAGATAATCTTCTGGCATATGACAATCAATGATTTTTACTCATCCATCTAATTCTTTCCTGAACACTGTTGCCAGTCTTGCAAGCATCAGGAGATCTCCAAGACACCATTCTTACATCAGCAAACTAGTTTCCTTTCAGTGACTTCACAACTAAACCCTGATCTAGTCATTCACAACACTAATCCGCATGTACATATCAACCGTTACAAAAGTCATCACAAGCGGAAACCCAAGCCACTTCCTTCCTTTCCTGAGTCCAGAGAAAGACAACAATTGTAATGAAATCTACACTGGCTGATGTCAGTTAAAACAAATGCAGGCCAAGACTAACCTAACTAGTTCAGATCCAGATGAACAATTTAGTTATACGCTCATACTTTTTGGGTGGGGTAATGTAAGAATTGCTTCAAGAATACTTGAAAATAGTTAGCATCGTCACTTCAGGTTTGCTTGATATTCATGCCAAATGACTCTGACTTAGAACACGTTTAAACCAAGTTATTTCCTTTATTGCACCCCTTTCATTCTGGTATTAAAACTTAATCATTAAAGTACGGGGCAGGACAGTTTTGCTTCCTTGAACAATCAGGGGTTTCTTAAAATGCATTGGCTTTACTCTCCACAGATTCTGCCAGACAGGTGAGATTTTCCAGCATTTTGTTTATTTCAGATTTCAGCATCTACAGTATTTTGCCTTTTTCTTAATATCCTTTTTATGCAGTTGATTTCAGCGTTGTTTTAATCAGACACCATCACTAACCTTGAAACAAGAGTGCACAGTCACTGTTTTCATGGCAACACAAGTGCACAAACCATAAATTGCAACAGAAATGAAAAGGGCATTGCAATTATACTTTGTTTTGGGTACAAGGATGGAAAACCATAGATCAGGAGCACCATAGGTAGCAGCTTCTCAACCCATCAAGTCTGTGCCAATTCTTTCAACAAACACTGTGCTGTGAGTGGCACAGTGGCTAGCACTGCTTCACAGCTCCAGGGTCCTGAGTTCAATTCCCGGCTCGGGTCACTGTCTGCGGAGTTTGCACATTCTCCTTGTGTCTGCGTGGGTTTCCTCCAGGTACTCCAGTTTCCTCCCACAGTCCAAAGATGTGCAGCTTAGGTTGATTAGCTGTGCTAAAAAATGGCCCTTTAGTGTGTGGGGATGTGTAGGTTAGAGGGTATAATATGTAGGGATATGGGGGTAGAGCCTAGGTGGGATTGTGTTCGGTGCAGACTCGATGGGCCGAAAGGCCTCTTTCTGCACTGTAGGGTTCTATGAACGCAGTAAGCCCCACATCACTTATTTCCATAACCCTGCAAAGCACTGAACCAATTATCTTTTTGAAGCTGTTACTGAATTTGTGCCACTGTCCATTTGGGAATTGAGAATAAAAATTTTACTAAATAATCTGAAATTACAAGGTTCTTGCCTGATGTCTTTGAGAGAGAAATGGATCACATGGACAGGCATTGCTAACACTGTTGCCCTTTCTCCATACCACCCAACCCAATGGAAGCAATGGGAACAAATGATGCTGTTGAGATTTTATTTATACAAAACTGATGAACACAATCTTTGATAACTGTGTGACTAACATCTTAAATAACCAACCGGATCATTTGTAACTGCATTACAATCTGACATTATCTAGCTTTGTCATTTACTAATAAAACTTGAGTTCAGGCAATGGATTTGGATGCAACAGAAAATCTATTTCCAGTTAATTTGCTCTTTTTTTAGCACCACCAAGAAATAATAGAACATCCCAACAACCTCACCGTATTAATATCAAATATTTTTGATTTTATCTCAGGATACAAGCAAGTGTATTATAGCCCATGTCCAGTTGTTGCTGGGAGGAGGGGTCAGTTCATTTTCCTTAAATGACAAAGTTATTTTTTAATCATTATTTATGTCATGACACCCACAAGTAATGCTCTGACTGAACTTAAATTTCCCAGTTTGCCATGGTGGGATTTGAACTCAATGTCTAGATTACTCATTTAGTATTAAAAACCACTCAGCTATCATAAAATCCCTGCAGTGCAGAAGGAGGCCATTTAGCCCACCGAGTTTGCACCAACCACAATCCCACCCAGGCCCTGTTCCCGTAACCCTCACATATTTAACCCAGCTTATTCCCTTTACACTCAAGGGCAATTTTGCATGACCAACTAACTTAACCTGCACATCTTACAACTGTGGGAAGAAACCAGAGGACCCAGAGGAAACCCATGCAGACAGAAAGAACATGCGAACTCCACATAGTGATGCAAAGCCAGAATTAAACCCAGATTCTCTGATGCTGTAACGCAGCAGTGTTAACCACTGTGCCACACTCATTCGCTTATAATGAACAAGTAGCTGCACTAAGGCACACATTTCTAGAAATTAACCATCTGCAGTTTCCAGAAACACTCAAATGAAATGTTCATTAAGGTAATAGATTTGATAACTATTCTGCAAATTTTTAAAACCACAAAGAAATATTTGATAATATACATGAACTTCTCATGACAATGTGATTAACTTTGTAATCGGTGATTTCTTTGATGATTTATAAAATATGCCTGCCATTTTTTCCTGGAACAGTTATGTAACAAAATACAATTGGTGGGAATGCTTTCAAGCCATCAATGGATCAGCTTACTCTAACTATAGCCAACACATGCATTACAAGCTTCCAGATAACGCTTCTATGGAAGTACAATGTTATGTTATCAATTCAATTAAAATCAATTTCAGCAAGGCCATCAGATGCAGCTTATAGTCTAAGATGAAAAATGAGGAACAGAAATGTACAATGAAGGATAATTTCCGCCAACATAGAAGGGTTTAGAAATGGCTCATACCGGATGACTCACATTTCATGCAACAGGAAATAAAAACTCAACAAGAGAAACAGTTTTAAAATACAAAGACAGATCAATGAATTATACTTCAAGTTATTGTGCCAAAATGTTTTGATGTACTGTTCAGATCACATTTGGGAAAAGTGTACATGTGTAATTACTACTAATATACCTTAAAAGGAACATGCACAGGGAGGAGAGTACAGAGAACAAGGCTGACTGAGATGAGAGCAAGTGCTACAGAAATGTAGCACAAGAGAAATTCTGCAATTCTACAATTATGAAATGACAAGGGAAGGAGACAGTTGACGAAAGATACAGAATATAAATCAAGATAAATGAATTGTCATGACAGCTCACAACAGTCAGACCATATACTGGTAGATTAATATTTTGTAACTTTTTTGTTACCCTTTTTCTTAAATAATGAAAATAATCCACTCTAGCTTGAGAAATAACTCACCTATCCTCCAATTTGACTAAGTTTACCATACACTAATGTCTCAAGAAAATTCACTGACTGAACTGGACTAACGTGTAAGTTTGTGGCTTTAATTTAGCAAGCCAAATCACAAGATTTAAAAAAAACACCCAATGCTATTGTGTTTCAGTGAAGACAAGCATTGAGTGACTGAATTTACCAAAGCTCACTACATGTTGATTCTTATTCTGAATCAAACATTATATCGAATGCTAAAATAGAAAATTAAAGCACTTGACACTATTAGACACATATGGTGGAGCAGGATTGTAAACTATCTGAAGTATAGCCATAAAGAATCAAGTTGCTGCAATGCCACATCTAATGAACTGAACGAGTGCACTATTTCTGCCCAGAAATCATAAAATCATAACAATATGATGGGCCGAACACCTCCCTCCTGTGCCTATTCTAGAGCAATTCACTGAATGGTATTCCTATTCTGAATGCAGGAAAGGTTCCTGTGATTAGAAAAACGCTAATATCCTTATTCAAAAAGGAATGAGACAAAATGTGGTCAAAGACAGGCAATTTAGTTTTATATCTACCATTGGGAAATGGTCAGAATCCATCATTAAGGAAGCAATAACAGAACATTTAGCAAGTCAAAATGCAATCCAGAGTCAGCATGACTTTATGAAGGTAAATCATGTTTGACTATTTTGCTCAAGTTCTTGAAAGGTGTAACAAAGCACGTTAGATAATGAGGATCTCCAGAAGGCATTTGAAAAAGTGCCACATAAAGGGTTAACATGCAAGGTTCATTTACATGGGGTTCGGGGTAATTTAGTTTGATTAGAGACTGGCTGACCAAAGTTGAAAATTGGGATAAATGGGTCTTTTTCTGGTTGGCAAGATGTATCTAGTGCGATACCACAAGGTTCAATCCTCAGGCCCCAACTATTTACAGTCTAAGTTCATGACTAAATACAGGGATAGTAGATACCATAGCCAAGTTTGCAGATGATGCTAAAATAATAAGTTGCAATAACCAAATGAGAAATACATAAATATAGATAAAGTCAATGGGGCAAAAGTTGGCAGATGCAGAATCTCTATAATGCAGAAGGCAGTCATTCAGTCCATCTAGTCTGCACCAATGCTAATATTTTACCCAGGCCCACCCTATCCCTGTAACCTCTCACATTTATCTTGCTAGGCCACCTAACCGATACATCTTTAAACACTTGAGGGACAATTTAGCTTGGCCAAATCACCTCAGCCTCATGTCTGAATTGTGGGAGGAACGCCACACAATCATGGGGGAGAAAATGCGAAGTCCACACAGTAACCCAAGATTGGAATCGAACATTGGTCCCTGGTGCTGCCAGGCAGCCGTGCTAAGAAGTGAAACATGTAACATGCCTAAATATGAGGTTATCTATTTTGGCAGCCAAAACAAAAAGGCAAATTACCTAAATGGAGAGAAACTTTGGAATGCTTCAGTGCAGAGGGATCTGGGTATCAAATCATAGACAACTAGTATGCAGGTCTAACAGGTAATAAGAAAGGCAAATTTGACATCGTCAAGTGCTGCTACTGAACAAAATAGTAGCAAGACCACAATTACAATAACACGTACAGTTTTGGTCCCCTTACTTAGAGGAATATAGTTGCATTGCAGGCAGTTCAAAGGAGATTCGCCTTACCAAGAAACTTTGGGCAGCTTAGACCTATATTCCTTGTAGTTTAGAAGAATGAGAGGAGATCTAATTGAGGTACTAAGGAGGATTAAGGTGGTAGATATAGAGGGGATGTTTTCTTGTGTAGGGAAATCTAGGACAATAGGAGTTTTAGGATAAAGACTGGCAGAGATGAGGAGAAAATACTTCTCTTCAAGGGTTGGGTGTCTGCGGAATTCACAAACCTCAAGCATAGTGGATGCCAGGAAACTGAATAAATTTTAGGAAGATGCGGACAGACTTTTAACGAGTAAGGGTTTGAAAGGTGATGAATAGGCTGAGATGAGATCAGCCATGATTGGATTAAGTAGTACAGCAGGTTCAAGATTAAATTGTCTACTCTTGCTCCTAGTTCTTACGTTGTATGCCAATAAATGGGTTAAATTGCTTACTACAGGCAAAGATTTCTTTAGAAGCACAATTTCCACCAACATCATAAATCTGCAAGGAGACGGTCTCCTTGGAACAATGTCCTGCTTTCAAACGCTGACATGGCTGTTTCCAACAGATGATCTTCCTGTCCAGATTCTGCTCTTAATTAAAATTTTAGATTTTGTGACTAGAGTCTGTTAGTTGGTTGCTGCATTGCCACCTCTTTCAGATGCTCTTCCAGAGCATAACAAATGGAACAATTTGACCTTCAAATCTGATGGAAGCTCAGGTGACTGACTGGATGGTACAATGAGTCATGGCTTCCAGTTTCTCTGAGATGGTACAAAATCTGACAGCTACCACCATGTCAACTACCAGACTAATAACTGAGGCTTTTGACTAAGATTGTCAAGGAAACTAGTATGGAGGTCCAACAGGTAATAAGGAAGGCAAGTGGTACAGTTTAAGAGCTCACTGAAGGCTTCTCAGGACAGAAGCAGCAGCCCAAACTCCAGTCTTTCCACAACAAATACAGTGCCATATGCACATGGCAAGCTGCATGAGTCAGAAACAACCTTGTGCAGGAAATATATGACTGTCATCATGGAACAATCACAGGTCTACAATACATGAGCCAGATACTTTCTTGATCTGGAACTTAAATGGTGAATGACATCAGGGAACCCTGATGCAAGTATAAGGGGAACAGAAAGGATTAAGAGGGACTATTTCCACTGGTTGGAGAGACTACATATGTACCACCAGAAATCTGGGGCACAGAGGCTGGTGCTGCCCAGCAGGAAGCCTGCTGAGCAGCCTCCTTTTGTGTCTTCCCTGGCCCATTGCATGCTGAACAGTGCAGTGGGCTGGGAGAATCTTCCTCATTGTTCGCATTGAAACCACACTCGACTGCCAAGAACGTCCCATTGTTGAGCCAATAAAGTTGGGGAGATGAAGCATTTTGTATTGACAGCATCCAAAAAAGGAACTGTATCAAATTCAAAACAAGAATAAAATAAAGCACAAAGTGTGTGCTAGCCGCCGAATATGGGCGTGCATTGATTCAAATCCTATTTGCATTTCATCAAAGTGAGATTTCTTTTAAGCACCAACCTGTATTGAAACCTCAATTGCACAGCAAGTCTAAAAATGTGTAGGGTGCTGTCTATCTCTTCAGGTTTTCTACGCGTTGCCATACTTTATTGAAACCATGCCTAGCAAATAATGTAACATTGGCCTAAAACTAACATGAAACTTCCAGACATGCATAAATTGTATGCTGCCATTACACATCAGGACTATGCAGAAGGCCTGATGCACAAATATGTGCCGTAGAAGTACTTCACATTTAATCTAACTGGAATTTTGTTAAAGTGTCTGCACAGAAGCATAGCAGTGAAGCAGTTTGATGAAAAGAAATGGGAAAGTTAACTTTGCCTGCTTACCCCGATATTAGGTAAGTTTTTTTTAAATATTCTCGCTGCAGCAAATAGAGACAGGAGACAGAGATTCTATAGGTGGGCTAATCTTTTGCAAAAGCAGTTAAAATGCACTAAAAATGAATGAAAGATAAAAGACAATCAACGACTCATTTTGCTGGTCGATCCTCGTGGCAAACTACTAAGATCAAGAGAGGCAAAACATCATATTCATGCCCTTTTCTCACCTCTCAATATTACCGGCACTATGAAGCCAGCTCGAGGCTGATTTAAGTATTTAAATCAGACTTAAAATATTTTTAGTGTGCCTGAGATGGAATCATCTGGGCTTACTTGCCTTAACAGCCTCACTGGTAGGGCCAGTGGCCACTGAGGCCCCCTAGGTAGTTAGGGATGTGTGTAGGGGTGGGGACACTGCCCACCAGGCAGTGCCAAGACACAGAGCAAGGCCTTAATGGAAAGAAACAGGAATCAGTGAGTGGTTGTGGTGGAATATCAAGACAGCGATTGGCCAGGGAAGGATAGATCTTTCAGTGTTCTGTGTATAATTGTACACAGTATACTAAGAGACAAAGGCAATAATGCCTCTCAGTCAGCAGCTGGCTTCCCTCCCACCATTCCTCCATCATTACTTTCCCTCCCTATTTACAAAAATAAGGCAACAAGACCATTGTGGTAAAGGGCAAAGATATACTTTATTGCCAAAAATTTGGAAAAGTTGAGGTAATTCTTATTTCAAAGTTATACTGCAGCTGCCTAATTTAAATGTTAATATGGTATTAACATTTTGGATTTAAAACATTATACACTTCTAACCAGAGCTGAACTATCTCCATGGTAAACAGCGCTTTATGATGTCTCAGAATGTTAGCAAGGAGACAGTTCTACTTACATAGAGTTTATTATGAAGGGGTCCATTCAATGTTACTAAACATCAAATATTGAGGCTATCTTAGCAAAAAATTCCAAGCGCCAATGAATGCGAAAAAAGGAGAGAATATACACATTGCTTGGGCAAATTCTCAGATGGAAATGTATGGCATTAATGCAAAGCAGCAAAATGCGATTCATGCCAGTCGGGAGAGAGGACTGAGTCTACTCTCACCAGGAAGCTATCTGTGATTGCAAAGGGCAGTATTACACATGCACCTCCATCTCTCAGTGTTATGTGTACAAGTGTATGCGAACCAGAGAAATCTGTCACTTCTCGCACACACCCAATACCCAGATATGCCCTTTCCAAGGGGATCACCCCCCCACCGTTCATAGGCCTCTCTGGCTAATGCCCTGATGGTCGACTGCTGCTCCGATACGCCATCAGCCCCAACACACACCGCCCTCTCTCTAGCTAACCATCATCCACGCTAATGCCCATTGCAGAGTACTCCACCTCCCCGTCATTGTTCCGCCCCATCCCAATAGGTCCTGACTCCTCGCATTGCCTGGTGCCCAGCAGCAAGTCTTGCGGCACCAGGTTGAGGTCCAGCCATTTTGTTTGGTGGTGACCCACGGGCTTTTGAGAGCGGTGTTCCTTCATCAGTTGTGTGGAAGGTTCCGCACACCTGAAGGGGAAACACCATTTCTAGGGGCTTGTGAGATTATTGTCAGGTGGACTGGTTTGATTTTAGCCTGTTTTTGACACTTGTTAATGTGCTTACCCCAGTCCAATGCTGGCATCTCTACATCATGCCCAGTGGCACTGCCAAGGTGCCAGACTGGCAGTGCAAAATTGGCATTGGCTCTCCACTCACTCCAGCTGGCCTCAAAAGCCTCTGGTTCACCTGTGAGGTCAGGTCTCTGTTGCCGGTGAGGACCGTCACCAGTGAGGCTAAGTCAAGTAAACCCAGACAATTCCGTCCTGGGCTCACTAATGATAATGAAAAGTATTTGGGCACGGGGCTGATTTCAATAGTAGATCAGGTCCAGTAAGGTGGCTAGAGACGAGAAACCATGTTTTCACTTCTCTCGCGATCTTGTTACACTGATCAACCGACGTGATGAGCCTGCAAGATGGCCCCCTGAATAAGCTGAAGAACCATTACTTCCCTTAAAATCTTAGGCTATAAAAGTTAAGTTTTAGCAATTACTTTATGTATTAAAGGTGCATACATATCCTGGCTGAATGTATTAAATCATCTTTCTTCCAGCACTGATCAGCTGAACTAGGCACGACAGTTTGCTGCGAGAGTATCTGCAACCTGCTTCCAAGCCACTGAAGTTTTGTAGGTGGCTTAGACTTTCCACAGCCTAGAATATGAACTCTCCTCTATTCAACAATAAGGTATCCAGCTAATTGGCCATCAAGTTCTGACTTCTCATCTTCATGACTGAATTTTTAGTTGATATATTCTAAGTTAACATACCAATACTTTTAGGCATGCCATACAGAAAGTTATATATAGTGCAGATTTATATTTTGGACAAACAAAGATGTTGGAAAACTGTAGATTAGATGGACTTCAGACTGGTTTCACGGGTTGGTGAAACATAGAAGGCCAAGAGGGCCTGTACTGCACTGTAATGTTATACGTTCTACTTCTAGGACTGGAGCAATCTAAAAATCGGAACCAGGCTTCATAGAATTCAAATTATATACCACAAAGGGTGGTAGAACTTGGACCTTCCCTTGTATTACAATCCCAATCATATTAATCCTGGTCAATCAGGTCCCAGAATGGAATCCTGGCTCAGACACCATAAATTTTTTTTTGTTTAGAGATGGGGATTAACACAGGACTGCCAAATCAAAAATTCTGACAGAACACAAATCTCCTTCACCCAATCTATATCTTCACAGATGCATGCATTTTTAAGGATAACACAAGTTATAGATTGTATCATGCACTACATTCTTGTTGGCAAGTGGACACTCTAAACTACCAGGCCAATTGCGATTGGACACACTCCACTGAAATGCAGTAGCAAATGCCACCCAATATAACTTCTGTGGATTTCTCATGAGATGAGAAACATTCCCAAATGTTTATTTAGGTACATGGGTCAACTGGATTATTTGAGGTGCATTAATTATTTTTTTCTTTACCTCCACTTGTTTTCCTTGTCCATCAAATGGAAAACCATCTGGTTGGAAAACTCTGACCATCACTGGCATAAGCTTCTTGTTCAAGTTTGATCCACGTTTTAAAATAGAGAGAGACTGCATTTTATTTAAGTTGGTCAAAGTTCTAATATTTGCTAAAATTTACATTAGTTTGTCTCAAGTTCCAACAGTTGCCAAAGTTGACTGATGTTCAGTCAAAGATTCTAAAACAGTTACTCAAATGTCTAGAAAGGCTTTAATATTGTCATTAAACTCAGTTTGCAAGGAGTTTCTTGGACCTAAAGTTGTGTACAAGATTAGTCTTTTCAAACAACATTTAGAGATTACACTAAGTATGAATTTTTGTTCAGTCAATGAGTAGAACAAGGTAAAATGCTCTTTCGCGGAGCCAGTGCAGACCTGATAGACTGAATGGTCTTCTGCATAGTAATTCTGTGATAATTTAATGACTTGTACCAAACTGACCAAAATGGAAATTTTGAATACCATGGCACAAACCTAAATAAAACATCACCAAGTTTAGTTTTGCATTTTCTGAAACTGTTGGAAAAACTGAAACATATCAAAACAATTGGCCAAAACAATACAAGGTAACATCTGCCTAATTGAGAACTTGTGGGTAAAATAAATTTTTTTTGCTATAACATTTAAAATTATTCACAAGATTACAAGACAGATTTAACAGGAATTTTACTGTTTTAAAAATGTTAAGCCTTTATATTACTTTGGGATAGTTGAAGGGACTCTTGTGGTAAAGGAGCAATTACACACATGTACAATAAGCTTGTACTTGTAATGTCACTGTCATACTGCAAAGCAATTTTAAAATTGTGCCAGTATGTATTCCTGAATTAACTAGTTTCCATCTACATATTAATACATGCATTCTTAAAGCCATTTAATAATCACCAAGGCAGATTTAAATCATGCAAACAGGATCAAGTTATAACATAATGGCCATTGAATTCTGATGCCCTTCTCTTCCACTTGCTTGGGGATTGAAATCCAATCACAAAGACCTTCACTTCCAGTAGTGAATCGTTCCCAGTTGCAAACAAAAAAATATTGCTTTACAATGCAGAATGGTCTTGTTAATTTATTCAATGGTGGACACAGCTTTGGAACATCAGAGAACATGCTGCCCAATATCCTGCTGCAAGACCAAGTTCCATTGCCTTATCATCCCTGTCTTAAATGGCTTACATTGGCTTCATGACGTATTCCATTTAAAATCCCATCCCCAACCTCCTCCCCACCAAACATCTTGACAGCAAGACTGCATTTGTTGCCCATTTCAAAATGCTTGTTGTGAGCTATTTTCTTGAACTGTTGTGGTCCATTTGATGTCAGTACACAAATTGTGTTGTTAGAGGCCAAGCTCAATTTTTCAAACAGCAACAACAATACAGTTCCAAACCAGGATCACGTGCAGAATGGAGGATATCTTGCAGATGCATTAGCAAAATATCCTTCCCATCCATCAGCTGTCCCTTGAAAAGAACCTCCACACAACAGGAGGAAAATCAAATCTCAGCCCTGACATGGATCATCAGATTAATACACTGCAAAATATGACCAGATATTTAACAATACCTATAATCAGATACAAGACAGCCTCAGGTGACAGTTGCACTAATTTGTTAAGGCTGGTATTTTCATTTTCCTCCAAGTGTCACAGGCACACTTTGTAGCATCAGCAGATCAGTTTGAACTGACATAAGAAATGAACTGTTGTGAACAAGGATGGCAAATGGTACTAACAGATACAAGTACACTATTCCAGCAATCAACTTTGATGACCAATTATACAGAACAGAATTTACCTTAAATAAAACTCTTAGCTTGATCATGCTGTGAGATAATTAGAAATATAAACAGATTATGAAGATATTGCTTTAACATGTGCTGTCTGCGCTAACCTGTGGGGAGGTGACAGTAAATTTAATTATTTATCGCCAACCAGTGCTGACGGGCAAACTACCACTTCCCCTTCTGAGGAGCTTTAATTAGCAGGTGTGATGCAATTTCAACAATGATCCGAGTCAGCTGTTAAATAGTAAATATTTTTACAAGTTTCACAAAAGATGCAATAATTCCAAGCCAGACAGGAGAGGCAAAAAGTGTTCAAAAGCGAAGTACCAATATTTTAATTAGGGATTGCGCAAAATTCATTTCCTTCAAAAAGCACTTGGTGAAACTTCACACATTTCCTTCACTCAGGTGTTGCATTTCATATGTGTAATTGCTGCAGACCATTCACACATCAAATGAAACAACCTGAAGTCAAGTCATAGTGGAACAAACAAAAGAGAACAAAGTTTTGCTGCAAAAGACGTTTATGAATTCTGACATATATTAAGAAATAGGTTCAATTCAACAATAGTAATTGCAGGATTACTGATTGAGCCACCATTTACAATAGCATGCTAAGGTACAGAAAGCAACATAGATCATGTCAGATTAAAGATGAGATGCCGGCATTGGGACTGCAATGGGCACAGTAAGAAGTTTCACAACACCAAGTTAAAAGTCCACAGGTTTTATTTGGAATTAAGAGTTTTAAGAGCACTGCATCTTTATCAGTTGAGTGGCTCAAGTGTGCAAATCTAAGTGGTAAATAAAGGGTCTGCTCAGAACCAAATTCACATTAAATCATGGGCAATTCAGTGATATCGATGTGACGCCATAGAAATTTGATAACAGCATCCAAATTCTTATTTCTCTGAAGAGTTCAATCCCATCAGCTCCCACAAGAGATTCTGAAAACAAAAATTGAGGCTGACACTCCAGTGTAGAACCAAAGGAATGCAATACTGAAGGTGCTTGTCTTCTGCGCAAGTTGCGAAACTGGGGCCCCAACTATCTGCTTAGGTGGATGTAAAAGATCACATGGCATTATTTCAAAAAAGAGTGGGGGAGTTATCAGGTGTCGTTGGCAAAGTTTGTTCTTCAAACACCACCACAGAAAATGATTTGGTAGGTATTACAATGCTGTTTATGGGAGTTTGCTGTGTGCAAGTTGGTTGCCAGATTTTAAGAGTTAATGCCCAAGAGACACCTTGCAATGTCTTGAGATCACAACAGGAACTTGGCAAATGCAAGTTGTTTTCTCATCTTCCTCTCATCAGTTTAAGTTTAATTCAATACAAACACGAGCAATTGAAAAAAGGGCCTTGTATAATTCTGCTGCACCACTTACTCACAAAACAACACATTATTGTCACATCATATTAATGATGACAACAGTTGTTGATCAGCTATGATTTATTCAAATTTTGGGTCAGCACAAAATATTTTCTTGAGTTTAGTGTCACCTGTGCACAGCTGACGTAGAACCTTCACCTGTTCTAATCAGTTTAACTTGACTGCTTAACATCTACTTTAACATTGGATCAATCTGGGGAAAAATCCATACACCGCATGTCGTGGATACTACAATTTCCGAAGTACTGAAGGCAAACTGATGCAGGAACTTCTGCTTATAAAACACGAACGTTATACTGTTTTCTTTGACATTCAATCCAACCCTTGTTGGCCCTCATCATATTAATAATAATCAATTACAATACAGCTTCACTTTGCAAGTCAGTACGTGATGCCATAATTAGCTCCAATTAAAAACATGCTTTGCCTTCCTAGCCAATTGGAATTCCTAGTGTTTGCAGGCTGTGCTCTTAATAAAAAGAGAAGAGAACTTTAAAAAAAAACTTAAACCATTCCCCAGTTTGGCACTGGCCAGTTAACTGCAAATTAAGCTACTGACAACTCTCACAGGTGTGCATTCCTTGGTACTTACTGCGGAATCACAAGAATAAAGAATAAAGCAAATTACAGCATAGAAACAGGGTTTTCAGCCCTCCAAGCCTGCACCCATCAAGCTATCCAACTAAAGCCCTCTATTCTTCCAGGGACCGTAACCCTCTATTCCCATTCTATTCACGTATTTGTCAAGGTACCCTTTAAAAGTCAACTGTCTTCCGGCAGCAGGTTCCAGCGACCCACTTGTACATCTCCATTAAACCTTGCTCCTTGCATCTTAAACTGATGCTATCTAACAATTGACTCTTCCACCCTAGGAAAAAGCTTCTGACAACCTACATCCCTCAATTTTATAGGTTTCTATCAGGTCATCCCTCAACTTCTGTCATTCCAGTGAGTGCAAACCAAGTTTCTCCAATTTCTCCTCACAGCTAATGCCCTCCATGCAAGGCAACATCTGTTAAATCTTTTCTGTACCTTCTCCAAAGCCTCCACATCCTTCTGGTAGTGTGTTGACCAGAATTGAATACTATATTCCAAGTGCAGCCTAACTAAGGTACCATAAAGCTGCAACGTGTCTTTCTAATTTTTAAACACAATACCCTGGGTTGATGAAGGCAAGCATGCCATATGCCTTTTTGTTACAGACTTACAGCACAGATGGCCATTCAGCCCATCATGTCCTGCACATTGAATCTGCTTCTACCATACTTCCAGACAGATGCATTCTAAACCTGAACCATTCACTAAGTGAATAAGGATTTTCTTGCATCACTTTTGCCTCTTTGGCAATATATACCCTCTCATTCTTGATCCTTGTTAAAGCCCAAACAGTTTTTCCCTATCTTCACCATCCAGCACCCTGATGATTTTAAACATTGCGAGCAAATCTCCTATTAGCTCCCTTCTTTCTGACTAATCTATCCTGAACTGCTGGAACCAGTCTTGTAAACTGCTTCCACTGTCTCTCCAATGAATTCCCATACTACTTAGAGTGTGGCCCTGAAACTGTACATGATACTTCAGCTGAGGTCCAACTTGTACTTTGTACAGGTTCAGCATTACCACCTTGCTCTTGCCCCCATTTATAAAGCCCAGAATACTGTAAGCTTTATTAGCCACCTTCTCTACTTGTACTGCCACACATGCATGTCCACGTTATGTTTCTGTGCAACACTTCAAAAACAATTCAGCTGGTTGCTTGAGATTTTGTACCTTCAGATAAGAATTAAATGTTAGAATTTATATTTTTAGAATGTAAAGTGCTCCGTTTTTCACATTCAAAAGGCCAACATCCCATGTTTTCTTCAGCGTAGGTGAAGTGGTTGATAAATGCAACACGAGAGCTTCCCATTGCAGTCCATTTATCCTTCCTATGAGGAAACAACTAGATGCTATTTGGTGCTCACTAGAGCAGTGCAAGGAAATTGGAATTCTCGCAAATGGCACTGAAGGAAAAACTGAACTATCAGATCAAAGTGGTTTCATTTCTGCTGCAGAATTTTTGAGCATCAACTGACACAGGAATCAGAACATCTTAAGTTGATTTATAAATAATGGAAGTGGTCAAATAAAACCACAACTGCAGCTCACGCAATGTGGTGCAAACGAGTCCAATAAATGAGCACTGGGTTTGAACACATCCACCCTTGTTTGGAATTGAGTCATTCCCAAATAGAAACCCAAGCACTCATTAGATGTTTTTTAAAAAAATTACACATGAAAGTCACAGGTGAAAATATGTTGAAATTCTCCAATGCCTGAAAACAAATGTTTGTGCTTTCATATGTTTGTTCTATTGAATTAATTTGTTCAAGTAAACTCAAAAACAATTCTGATATTCATTGCATAGTTTGCATACTTGCATATAGTACAGAATGGTACTGAAATTCTTTTGATAGCACTTCTTCAAAATAGCAGTTTTAAATGCTAACTGGTATGTGCAGTTCTGACATTTTGTTCTCAATGTCTAATATACAAGACTTTCTATCAAGCTTCTTAACTTTAGATGCAAAAACGAGAATGTCAGTGTTAGCTTAATGTGGTTAGGTTGAATAAATACCACTTCAACTTCAAGTTTACAATAAAGTTACTCAGAACCACTAAGTCTGAACTTGATTTTTTTAAAGCATCATGTAGGTTGCTTGGGGTCATGTTCCTCATTTGACCACTTAATTGAAGCATTTTCCATCATTTCACACAGAACCTCTCAAGATGGATGATCCCAGTGATAAGCAATTATAGCAGTCTGTGGAACATGACCTCAAAAATCATGCAACATTCTCATGAGAAACAGATACCAACACAATTTGCTGCATTATTAAACTGATTTGCATTATTAAACTGATTTTCACAGTCCTCAAGTATTGTAGATTTGTAACAAAGGGCAGAATCATATTCCAGATCATATCTAATTTGTACTTGAACTTCAGTGAAACCTGGTATGAATTTAAATGTTCAGTCAAGTTCATAATTTAAAGCTCTCAGAAGAACCAATGCCAATATTTAGCAACATGCTTTTTGTTAAACAGAAAAAGGTTCACCCTTCTTTCCGTGGATAATCAAATCTCAAGATTAGTTTTTGCACGGGTCATCAACAGCCAACCTCCAGGTAACAATGGAATTCAGGTCCATTATATATTACTGCACAACAATTAGTTCCACCCATTTGTGTGCCTGGATTCATTTAAATCTTTGAAGCAGCAACCAGAGGAAACAGAAATTACTGAAGGTACAATTGGACCCTTCAGAGGAGTTAAAATTGGGATTTTCCTCAAGATAGAGCAGCATAGTGGCAAAGTGGTTAGCAGTGCTAACTCAATGCCAGGGACCCAGGTTTGGTAACAGCCTTGGGCAACAGTGTGCAGTTTGCACTTGCTCCCCATGTTTGTGAGGAGTTCCTCCCAGTCAAAAATTGTGCACATTCAGTGGATTAGCCACGTTACGGAGGGTTATGAGAATAAGGTGATGGCGCCTGATTAAGATGCTTTTTCAGAGAATTGATAAAGACATGATGAACTGAATGGACTCGTGTGCTACAGGGAATCTTTAAGATACACTTGAGAAACTCACTCAACATGATCACTTGAGTGGAGCAGATTCAAGTCATTAGCCTTTTTCAAAATACACGATCATGCTGAATTCTTGATATTTCTGGAGAAAAGATTTAAAGCTTTAATTATGAAGTACATACCGGCCATGTGCGTGGAAATCCAAATGGACAAACTGATCGTTGTTCAATATTGATCTCTTGGCACGTTGATGCTTCTGATGCAGTACATCTGTGTCATATGACAGACCTTCATAATGTCTAATGTACTTGTTTAAAGGATTTCCAAATTGCCCTGTAGACCAAATAAGGAGCATTAAACACACAGTCACATAGGATAATTAAACTAAGTAATGAGTTTTTGTTAATTGTTAAATATATCCAGATTACTGAATTTGAAAAAAGTCCCTTAAAATCAGTGCCATCTTATCTGATTGCCATGTTACTCATTCAAATTATGTAAGAAATTCCAGCTTCATGTTTATATCCATTATTTGCACAATACAGAAATGTTTTTCAAACAGGAGATATTGTTTCTACTCCAAGTTAATTGCTGTACAAGCTATCAAACAGAAAACAAGGCAGAGTTGACCGCTGTAGCTACTCATTGATGAGCATTTGGACGAATAGTAAATTGCGGAAAAATCTTGATGTCATAGCTGAATTATATGATTCAACTGCCACCATGAAAAAAAGGCAACTTCTTTCAGATAGACCCAAAGGTTAAATGAAAAGTCAGTTTCATGGACTTCAACCTGTCCCTGGATCTTGCTTTAGCTCAGCACTCAACACTGCAAGAATAGTAAGTATTTCTTGTCCCAACACCATCGCTATTATCTGATCCACTGACTAACTGCATCATTACAATCTGATCCATATAAGCCTTATTCACACCAGAATGATTATGGTTCAGAAGAGGAAAGAAGTGAAAATCAGTTGAGGATAGTTGCATTACTACTACTCAATTATTAGCAGTAGGACATTTACACAACATCCAGCTACTCCCAAAGCTTGGGTCAACCATGCTATGGCAGCAGATTCAAATAAACAGTCTTCTCCCAATTTACATTACTTGCTCGCCCCATGGCTCCTCAATTTACCATCAATAGTTGCAAGGGCTAATCCTTGTTCCTTTAAAGAACAAAAATCATTGAATACATGTGTCAGTTTGGGCAATGGCTGCTTATCTTTGGATCCATTAATGCTACAAGTACAGGAGTGATAGGCATGATCAAGATCAATAGCTCAAACTACAAAAAAAAAATCAATTACTTCTGTGCTGCAACTGACACCCTAAGAAACACAGATCAATAACTTGCTTTTCAGTCATACATTCTTCAGTCCATCTTAGTGAGCTTAAATTTTCATTTTCAAAAGCATATTTTTCCAGTGTGGAAGGAATATAATCTCCCAGTATCTGGAGACACTTTTTCAGTCATGAACCACAATAGGGGTTGATTACCAAGTCAAACATGCAATTAAATTTACGCTGAAGATGCTTTATGGTTTCTTTACAATTTGCATCTTATTTAATAGAAACAAGAAAAAAACTTCACATTCCGTGCACTGTTATGCCTAGTTAAGAAATCAGTGCCAGCTTTCAAGAGATGGACTTTATGCAAAGTCTACTTGTTGAAGTCAACTTGAAAAATGGACGATGTGCAGCAAAGATGAGTTTTTTAAAAAAAGTTTAAACTTCAAAAAAGTTTTTTTAAAACTAGTCACAATTAAACTTGCATTAATACTGCAATGAAGTTACTGTGAAAATCTTTTAGTTGCCACACTTTGGCATCCATTCAGGTACACTAAGGGAGAATTTAGCATAGCCAGTGCACCTAACCAGCACATCTTTCGGACTGAGAGTGGAAACCAGAGCACTCCGGAGGAAACCCATGCAGAAACAGGGAGAAAGTGCAGACTCCACACAATTATCCAAATTGGGAATCAAATCTGGGTCTCTGGCACAGTGAGGCAGCAGTGCTAACAAACAAGGATCAAGTGTTCTTTTGTGCATTTGACACAATGAACGAACTTGGGTCTCTGGCAAGTTTCAAAACATAGATAACCATGGACGGAACAGTCTCTCCTGAAAAGACAACAAAGATGTGAAATCACTTTTAAAATTACACCCATGTTTCAGTAAAAAGCAAGCTAAAATTCTTTTGTGAACTCGACAAGAGATATAGTGAAAGTCACTTATCAGCAAGTGTGAATGACCACCATTCATTACCCTTACCCTTAGCACAACAACTGCTTCTAATTTGAAATCTGATCACATGACCAAAACTAACTTCAGATAGTAAATCTTATTTCTCTAAGAACTAGCAACAAAAAGGAGTATTGAGCAAATGGGCTAAAAGACACCTTTAGTCCAGAAGAGGAGCAGGACCCTGCCTGAGTCAACTCAGGGTAAGGAGAGAGAAAAAGAGAGAGGGTGAGGAAATGCGACAGGAGGATTGGGGGGGGGGGGGGGGGGGAGGAATGCGACAGGAGGATTGGGGGGGGGGGGGGGTGACGACAGAGAGGAGGGAAAAGAAGGGTGGGGGGGGAGAGAACAGAGGAAGGGGGAAACAGGTTCTAATGTGTGCAGCTCTGAAATTTTGAAACATGGCCACAACTTGATCTGGAAGCAGAGGCTTCTAAATTTCCTTTCATGCTAAGGACCAGGAGAAAAACATCCAGGCTTGCAGCATGTGCATCTTATGTAAATTTAAGCATGTTATTTGCTTCTTGTACTCTTAATATTCCAACTGCATGTTTCATTCTCTGGAACCCAATTTTAGTTGTGTTTTTTCTGTTCATGAGGGACTGTTTTGTTCATTATGTTTACATTTCAGGGTGTGGTGTGAATAAAGGTCATCTTTTCTTCTGATTTTAAACCTAGCTCAAAGCCGCTTGATGTCTATTATTAGAAATCACAACGCACTGGCTCCAAATACACATTCATGGAAAACAGGCAAGGAAACAAGGGGAGAAATCACCTCAGTACGACTTGCCACATATACAGCAATTTGCAAAGATTATTTTAGCTAAGCTGCAAACAACATCAATATCAAAAGGCTAATAGAGCACTTGCAAGAGCAGGGGATAGCTGAAACTGATTTAATTCTTGACTGAGTAGCAATCAAGAAAACATCCTGTTACATCACAAACAGTGTAATTTGAAGTCTGCTAAAACATAGTTTTAGAACTCCAAATCTTAGCAGCCAAAATATGCACATTAAAAAAAGTTGTATGCTTGTCAGTTATTCATGAACTCAAATTAGTCCGCAGCAATTTGTACAAAAAGACAGCCAAATTGCTGGTGCCCAGTTCTGAAGGCAAAATTAGGTACACCATGCTACATTAGGGCAGTAAAGTTTAGGAACTTGGTGATCATTGCTGAGTTTTGTCAAAGCTTCACGTACAGCGAATTGCATTTGCCAAGAATAAATAGCATTTGTCCATGACACTGAGTTTATTCACCACTTAAGAAAGCTATAGCTACAGCACTTTATCATGGCAATCTAGACCCAGCCCTCATTTTTCACTGAACATGAACTCAACAACCTACGTAATTAAGTTCAGTTTTAATACATGTATGCCCAAATAGAGATTATTGCCTTAGGATCCCCTCTCCAGGGCCAGTTCTTGCAAACATCTTCATTAGATTCCATAAGAAACGTACTTTAGTGGAATAACACCTCACCTCTACCCACGCATATATTATCCATTCATCAGCAATACGCTTGTCATATTTAAATCCACACCAGCACACAATTTCTCTACATGGCTTGATGGGCTCCATCCTGTGCTGAAATTGACCTTTGTAATGGAACAAATTAATTCACTTTCCCTGACGCAGCAGTTGAAATCAACCAAGGTGTTCTCTCCAAGCGTACTGCAAGTCTACCTTCACTGGTCAATGTACACATCAAGAGTTTTACAGTGCCACGTATTATAACATGGTCTCATCAGCAATGTTGAAAATGGGCCCCTGGTCAACTCATTTTGCACTGTATGTCAATCAAGTTGTCATATGGCCCAAGGCTATCATCTTCAAAAAAGTGTTTAAATCCCCGAAAAGTGAAAACCCTAAAAAGTGCTTAAATCTCAGTTCGATGTGCTCTAATTTTGCACGCTAACTTGTATGTAGTATTTTCATTGAATAGATTAAAGAATCCCTACAGTGCCGAAAGAGACATTCGGCTCATCGAGTCTGCAGCAACCACAATCCCACCCAGGTTCTATCTCTGTAACCTCATTTATTTACCCTGCCAGACACTTGAGGCAATTTAACATTGTCAATCCACCTAACCCACATATCCTTGGACTGCGGGAAGAAACCCGTACGGGGTATACAATATACGATAGGTCCATTCCAAAGTCAGACAGGCAGCTTGTACTTCAGTTTGTTGCTACGTGACCTCAGACTTAAAAACTTTATCCTGACAGAAGATGGTGGAAGACAGTTTGCCTGGGGTCCGTAATCATTGTGGTTGCTTTCCCAAGGCAGCGGGTAGTGTCGACAGTGTTAATGGATGGGAGGCTGATTTGCATGCAAGTGAAACATATCAGAATATGTTGAATATATTCCCCAGTTTCATCCAAATTCCCTGCTATTAACCATATCTGAAAATTAGACATGTATACATAGGATGACCTGGGCTAACCTCAAAGTGTATGACCTCAATCCACTCTGTTGCCCCATTGGCTGACATCCAAAGAATATTTCAGAAGGGCTCAAATAGCAGGTATAAAAACAGACATCTCAAGACAAACCTCAACAAACACAAGTGGCCTCTTGTGACTCATGACACAAGGGAAGGTGGTGTGCAAGATCCAGTTTTGTACCAAGAAAAACACCAAATTAATCTGTCAACACAAATTCAGTGAAGTGATTCCAACAGCCCTGTCAACTGCACGTGTTTTTCAGGCAGCCAGTCTTGTCTAGGCAAAAGTTAAACTGAATTTGTTGTGGAGATTTGTTTCTTTAACTTGCTAGTCTCTTTACTAAAGCTAAATTCGAAACAGTCTTGTCTGTCTCAAAGTAAGATCACCTGAGCAAACATGTTTTGAATGATAACTGGTTCAAGTGTCTCTAACAACATTTTGCAAGCGACACCCCCTTATCTCTTCCACTAGTTACATCCTCAAAAAACTCCAATAGGTTGGTCAAAGTTGATTGCTTCTCCTATACCCACGCTGCTATTTTGTCCTGTCATTGGAAGATGGCAAGTGTCAAAGACTGTTCAAGAGTCTACATAATTTTGGAAGATGACAACCAACGTATCCACTATTTGCATCTTCAGCTCACACTCTGGGATGCAAGTTAATCAGGCCCTGAAGGTTTATTGGCTTTCAGTCACATTAATTTCTCCAGCACTACTTTTCTAGTACTACCAATTTCATTCAATTTTTCCTTCATACTAGACTGTTGATTCCTGAGCATTTCCAAGAAGTTAGTTTTGTCTTCCTCTGTAAACTCGGAGCTAAAGTAATTATTTAATTGCTCTGCCACGTCCTTGTTCTCTATTATAAAAATTCATCAGTTTTAGACTGTAGGGGACCTACATTTGTCTTCACTATTCTTTTTCTGTTTATATACTTACAGGGTCTTGCAGACTCTGCTTTTACATTACTTGCAAGTTTACTCATACTCTACATTTCCTTTATCAATCTGTTTGTCCCATGCTAAACTGAACTGTCCCCAATTTCTTGACGGGTGCAAAACAAAACACTTCCACCGAAACGCCTGTTTTCTTCAGCAATTCTGTGAGACTAAATTATTAAATTTGTGATCACAACTGACAATAAGCTTCTTGCAGCACAATGGTTGCAATTTACTACCAAAACCAACATCAAGCTAAATGTCAACTAAAGATGACAACGAAGTACATGCTGAACAAATTTTGAGAGGCTTTCAGATAAACTTATGCAAACGATCATACTGGGACAATTTACATGCTGTTGTGCAAACTAAGAAATTTCATATCATCTTTCCAATTTGTCATGAAATTTGCAATTGGTCACAAATCTTTAAGCAGCATATTGACAAGTTAATTGTGATATTTACCAAGTATTCCTTCTGATCCATTGTTAAACTCAGTTACATATAGCCAGGTTACTATTATGAAAATCAAGTCACACTGTCAAATGGACCTGTGGGATACCAGTGTATATATAGTAGTCTTCTTCCTTTACCATGCATGACTCAAGACCTCAAATAAAATTTAACTTTGACAATTGTTTTGACAGCACAATGGCTAGCAGGGCTGACTCACAGTGGCAAGGTCCCGGGTTCGAATCCATACTTGTGTCACTGAGTGTGCAGTTGGCACATTGTCCCCAATATGGGTTTCCTCCAGGTGCTCCGGTTTCCTCCCGTAGTCCAAAGATAGCAGATTTGGTGCACTAGCCATGCTAAATTGCTCCTTAATATCAGGGGGGCTCGCTAAAATAAATGCATGAAGTTATAGGGACAGAGCCTGGGTCTGATTGTGGTTGGTGCAGACTCAATGGGCCAAATGGCTTACTTCTGTATTGTTGGAAGCTCTGATTCTATGAACTCCATGCCTCCACATTCCACAACAAAACAAACATTTTCCTTCGTTAACCAATATTCAGTCATCATTTAAGGCACAGGAGGTCATTCAGCCTATTGGGTCCATGCAACACAGTTCAGCCAGGCCCACTCCCTACAGCCTGTAAATGGCCATCTAATTTCCTTTCAATATCATGCACTGTTTCTATTTCTGCGACCTTTGTGAGTGGTGATTTTCAGTGATGACAACTCACTGTAAAAACATTCATCCTCAATTCAAAATCTTGCATGCGTCTGTCCTACTTGTGACTTCAGATCCACAGCAATGTGATTGACTTTCAACTGCCCTCAAGGGCAAGCAATAAACTTTGGACCAACAAGTAACACCCACCATCAATAAACAATTAAGTCACTATTTTGTGCACCTTTATGTAATCTTCCTTCAATCTCTTTTGTTCCAAGGACAGTAGCCCCAGTCTTTCCAACCCAACCTTTAAACAAAAATCCCCATTTCCAGTATAATTTTATGGCTGCAAAATTCAAAATAATTTTGTTCTAGGAATATCCAAACAGTGGTCCATGTGATCAGAACCCACAAAGATTCATTAATATTCCCAAGCTTTTCCACTCTCAGCTTGTCAAGTCTCACTTTGAGGCATTGCTCTAATTGCATTTGTGGATGGGAATACTCATGATACCAAGAGTTCCTCCCAAGTGCAACGCCTCTCAATTACTTGGAGCCGGAACAGCAAAGGACAAGAACCAGCAGCTATGTTGTGGCTCAGAAAGAAGCCCTTCACTAAATGAGAGGGGGGATGCATGATATTAGAAGATTAAAAGCATGAACTTATGAGTGGGGGAAAACAAACTGTGGACCATTTTAAGCGACTTCTTGCTTAGTGCACAGCATTTGATATGTGGTAATTTAGTCTTTGGCACAAAAAGGATCATCCACGTCAGCTCTCTCTCTCCATGGATAGCTGGCAGGCCTAGCGAGATTTTCCAGTATTTTGTACGTATGATTCCGATTCCAGCATCTGCAGTTATTTCAAGTAGTACACTTGCCTTAATCAACATCAAGATAAAAAAAAAACAAAATCTAGGATGTGGCATGGGAATAATTGCATGGCAAGGGAAGAACATAAGCTTTGCACTGTAATGGGAAACTCATTTAAGAAACTCAACCCAACATTTAAAAATATCAGATACACAAAAGCATACATCAGATTTGAGCTCATTAAACATTGCTAACGTTTCAGCAACAATATTCCTTTAGATTAATTTATAAATTGATCATGGATAATGGATGAACTGGAACGAAAGACGTCTATTCAGTGCTAAATACTTTCAGATATATTTATAATTTATATATTTCAAAGATGAGGTTTGGGCAAATTTTAGTTCAAGGATTGGTTTCCAATTGACAATTAAAGCAGCAAAAAGAGTTGAGATACATTACTCCTCCAGTTAACGTAAAAATACTGTTGTAGCATCTGACAAGAAAGGGAAAAAAGAAATTGATCTTAGAAATGCTCTATGTTTCGAAGCAAGGCTTCTGGTAAATAGATTGGTGCTGAAGACTCAGAACTAAGCTGGCAACACAGTTCTTGGAAAACGTTGCCTAGACCAGTAGACAAGATTACATTTTTACTCTGACAGGAAAAGATGTAGATATTGCTTTTTGCTAAGTACTAAAAGTACATGCGATAAACATGTCTACTTTGTGTTGTAACTTGTGATTTAATGAGTAATGTCTTACGTAATCTAACAAAAAAATATTTAGCCCAATACACATGCTGAATAGAGGCGAAATGGTTGCAAGGTACTGCCAGTGGCAGCAATTTCAAGTTCAAATTACATGGTCAAGAAACATTTGTGGTGGATTTTTATTTAAAGAAGAAAAACGCCAGTGTAAAGATAGATGAGAAAGTTGGCATTGAGGGGTGTGTAGTGCTGTATTCTGATAGATTTGAGAAAGTAGTCAGGAGTTCAGATGTACTGGAAACCAATGACGAGGAAGTACTGGAAATATCATCCCTCTCATCTAGATCTAGTGCATGAAGTATGTTGGGTGTGTGAAATAGTGCAAAAGACTGAGTAGGTCTGGGAGAAATGGGAGCAATGGATGGTTGCGTTTAAAACGCAGCAGAAAGATTGCTGGAAACATTCCTTAGTAGAGATTACCTAGGACTGAAGACTGTCCTGGGAACACGCATGTATTCAGCAATCTGATACTACGTAGTTTGAGTAAAGGGGCCTGGAAATATATTGGGAATGATGCACAAAAATGAAAGATTTGGGCTTTAACCAATTATTTTCCACATCCATATTAGTGTTACTTCTTCTGTTTATTCTCCATATAGTAATGAAATCTTTCACTAACAGCCACGGAAAGGACATACTGAGTCAAATTGCCATTGTCACAGTGCAAACAGGACAGAGCTTTGTTTGTGGAACATCAGATTTGAATCTTCATATCCTCAATAAATAAATACTTATCCTCGATTGACTTGCACAAAATGATATTTTACTTCCAGCTGCAGTTTGCATTGTTTGTATGATTTGAGAATTTGCAGTAAGCATACATACAATCTGGAGAACAGAAGACAAAGAACTCTTGTCAAAATACGTTCCTAATTAAAATTTTACAATAGCTAGTGAAAGGCATTTTATTCAAATCTTGCCCCCCAATCTTCAAAATTGTAGCCTAACTGAAAGCACATTATGTTTAGTGGAAGGTGACAACATTGTGGTAATGTTACTGGACTTGTAATCCAGCTAACCAAGCTAAAGCTCTGGGGAACAGAAGTTAAAATTCCACCATGGCAGCTGGCATAAATTTAAGTTCCATCAGTGAATCTGAAAGTGAAGCTAATCTCAATAACAGTGATGAAAATTATAATCAATTATTATAAAAAGTCAGCTGGTTCAATAATGTCCTTCAGATAAAGGCCTCGCTGGTCTCGACTTCCAGGTCATATGAAGTCACAAACTATCAAGTCAAATATGGACAAGGAACCTTCTGTTGGTCACTACATACTTTACACACTCCCCCACAACCTCCTTTGCAGTTGATGAATCATGTCTCTCCACTTTACAGGACTGAGGTGGCAAGGACACCAATTGTACTGGGTGGGGGACATCAACATCCTTCACTAAGACTAACAGCATGACTACTGACCAAGCAGTGAAGGACATTGCTGTTAGAATGGGTCTGCAGCAAGTGGTGAAGGAACCAAGAGGGGGAAACCCACAACCTCATCCTCCATCTGTTTGTAATAGATCCATCCGTAATAGAATGGCAACCGTACAGTAGTGTAGAAACAAAGTGCCATTTTCACTGAGGATCATTTCCATTTCATCACCTTCTCCAATGGGATTGGTTTTGAACGGATCCAGTATCTCAGAACTGGACTTGATCATCCACACCCTCCACCACCAATGCAGTGGCAGCAGCTTATACCATCTACAAGATGCAGCAAATCACCAAAACTTTTTTTGCAGTACCTTCCAAATGCATGTCCTCTCCCATCAAGGGCAAAAATGCATGGGAACAACACCACTTGCAAACTCTCTTACAAGCAACACAGCCTCACTTGGAACTGCACTGTCCTTCTTCACTATCATTGGGTCAAAATCCTGGACTACTCTCCATTCCTGAAAAAGTATCAATGTTTCTACACAATGTGGCGTGTAGCAACTCCACCACCTTCTCATGGGTGATTTTATAGGCAACAAATGGGCGGCACAACTGCACAGGGGTTAGCACTGCTGCTTCACTGCTCCAGGGTCCCAGGCTCAATTCCCGGCTCAGGTCACTGTCTGTGTGGAGTTTGCACATCTTCCTCATATCTGCGTGGATTCCTTCCAGGTATTCCAGTTTTCTCCCACAGTCCAAAGATGTGCGGGTTAGTTTGATTGGCCATGCTAAGAAATTGGCCTTTAGTGTCGAGGGATGTGTAAGTTAGAGTGATTAGTGGATATAATATGTAGGGACATGGAAGTAGGGCCTGGGTGGGATTGTGGTCAGTGCAGACTTGGTGGGCCAAAAGGTCTCTTTCTTACTGTAGGGTTCTATGATTCTATGAAATGCTGCCCTCACCAACCACACTTATATCCTATTAAATGATTAAAAATAAACAATTCAACAGGCTTTACTATCAGACTGTGGGAGCCAAGGTTGTAATGCAAGTTAAATAAAACTTTTAGTCCTCCTCTCATGTCATGTATGCAGCTAATGATATGCCTGTCCATTATCAATGCATACACATACTAAACGCCTTTCCTCTGGTTTAATCTTACAAAAGCAGTTCCTGCTACACACGTCTAGCATTTATTAGAGTGCCTTCATAGATAGTAGAAACTAACAGTAGCTTCAAGTTCAATTCCACAGACAAAAAGTTCTCTTGGCTCCAATGTATAATCTTCCACAAGCCCATATGACGAGTCAATAATTTCTATTCAACTTATCGGTCCAGTGGAACCCATTGTAAATATGAAGCATTAAATGCAGCCATTGAATTACTGCAAAGATGTGTTTGAACTGGAGGGTACAGATATTTGAGTATGTAGCCAGAATGGAGAATGTTTGTTGAGGAAAGATTACATAAGTGGGAGTTCCTACAAAAAGAGCAGAAGGTTTTTTTTTGAAGTGTATTCTTTCACAGTATGTGGACGACATTGACTAGGCCAACATTTCTGCATATCCCCAAATCCCTTAAGGTGACAGCAATGTTAAACGCTGCAGTGCATGTGGTGCAGGTACATCCACAGTGGTGTTAGGAAGAGTGTGGGAGGATTTTGACCCAGTGACAGTAAACAAGCTGTGTAGTTCCAAATCAGGATGATGTGTAGCTTTCAGCGTTGTTCCCATGCATCTCCTGCCTTTGTCCTTCTAGATGAATGAAGTTGTGGCTTTGGAATGTGTTTCCAAAGGAATCTTGGTGAGTTGAAACGTTAACTCTGTCCCTCTCTTCACAGATGCAGTCAGCACTGTTTTGCATTTCCAACGTTTTTGATAAGTTGGGTTGTTTTCTTTGGAAGAGGAACCTGAAGCAAGATTCAGTTGGAGGTATATAAAATCAATCATCGGGGCTGAGATATAGTGGGTAAAAAGTGCATATTTCCCTTCTAGTTCAAAGACTTAAGTTTTACAAGTCACTGACAGAATGATTCCAGGAATATTTCAGAATTATTTTTGGCACTTGCAACTCACTGTCTGGGAGGACGGTGGAGGGAAAAATCATCACATTTAGAAATTAGTTGGATGTGCACCTAAAAGGACTGTATCCTAGAGGATTATGCACCAAAAGCCGATGAGCAGGGATTAAGCTGGCGGTAGCTCTTTCAGCTAGCAAAGACATGGGCTGAATAGCTTCTATATCTTAAAATTTTCCAACTCCCTACGTTAGCCGACAACTTTCCCAAATAAAACGGACTTCTAATCAATTCAGTACTAACCACAAGTGCCTCAGTGCCAGGCATCTACAGTCAATTCTGGCTTCAGAACATTGCCTGTAACAAGTTGCACATGCTCACGTCTGCGTGGATTTCTCCCAAAGTCTAAAGATGTGCAAATTAGGTTGATCAGCCATTCTAAATTGACCCTTTGTATCAGGGGAATTAGCAAGGTTAATGCACGTGGTCACAGGGATCAGGCCTGGGTGGGATTGCTGTCTGTTGAGGCTTGATGGGCCAAATGGCCTCCTCCTATATTGTAGGGATTCTATTTTATTAAAAATGCCTCCCAGCTGTATTGCTCTCCATACAAAATGCAACTAGGGGGAAGTAAGACACTTTGCATTTGAGAGGACACAGATTAAATTCCAATCAAGCGGCAGATATATTTGCACAAACGAAAAGGAAACTTTGCAAACTGCAATACATGAGCACTTCTGCAGCAATTTATTTAAGACAGTACTACAATGCTCAAGTTCAAGCTTGCTTTTTTTGCAAGGGAAATATTTTGTCGCCTTTGTTGATCATATTAACTTGAATACAGCTTTCTACATCATAAGCCAAATATTAGGTTTTAAATCATGAATAAATGTTTACAATTCACATTTGAAATGCACACCACTTGTCTGTTATTTTTGATCAGCACAGACAACTATTATGTAAAACAGCTGGAACCTTGCACAGGAGTTGCACTGTTTTTCTTTTCAGAAGCTGAGCGAAGGCTTCAAAAGCTGATTTCATATTCAATCTCCAATGACTCAGTACTCCAATAAAGTGAAGTATGCATTAATGCAAGGAGACTGTGACATCTGCCATGAAAATCTTTTAAAAACACAAGTTATCACACAACAACAGCGACAGGAAACAGGATAGATGTGTCACGATTGAAATCTTGCATACAAGCACATGGGTCAGCAGTTCTGGTTATACTTTACCCCATGCTATTTCTCAGTCTTATTTTGTGCCATCTTGCTCACCTTGCATACAATCGTAGAATAGTTACAGCACAGGAGGCAGCCATTCATCTCGTCATGCCTGTACTGGTTTCTTTGCAGCATCAATTCAACTAACACTTTCTCCCACTTTTCTCCCTGCAGTGCTGTCTCACTTTTCTTTTCAGATAATAGAAATTCCTTTTGAATGCCTCAATTGAATCAGCCCCAAGCATCCACTGAAGCAGTACATTGCAGATCTAAATCAGACAGTAGTTTCATACAACTACTAGAATCTGCTTGCAACCATTGCAGCAACACTAAGTATGAGGAAACGTGCATCCACATAATTCTGCTCAAGTGCAAAGATTGCTTTTATATTAGAGTATATCACTACTGTTATTGGCCGTAGTATTGATCAAGTGTAAATAAATGAATGGCCACTTGTGTGCTAGTTTCCAAAATCAGTTAAGAATTCCCAATCGTGCATTAGTTTGAGACTTGAACACAATTAGGCCTCTGCCTCACAGATTGGACTCATGATACCAACATAGACTCAATTTGTATTACATCCATCCTCATGACCTCACAACGGAGATAAATTGCCCCAATAAATTCATTCAATTGTCTGGGAAGCACATATGTGGCTCGTCAAAATGCTGTTAAAAAGCCAAAATATTTAGCTCTACCATGATCTCATGACATTTTGATTAACAATTATAATTAACAAATAGGAGTAAGGTTAGGCAATATGGTTCCTTAACTCTGTTCCATCCATCAATGCGAATACGGCTGATTATCGGTCTTAACTCTACTTTGCTGTCCACTTCCCACATTCCTTGAACTCTAGGAGACCAAAAACCCGTCCAGCTCAGCTTTCTAAACCATTACATTCAACAATGGAGAATCCACAAAGCCTCCAGATAACAGAAATCCAAAAATTATATCCTTTGAGTGAAAAAAATTCTCTTATCAGTTGGAAACCATTGACTCTTCATTCAGAGACCGTGCTTCCCAATTTCCCAACCAGGAGAAACAAGTTTCTAGTGTCAGCTTTTCAAACCCTTTCAGAATCCCCCATGCTTCAATGACTGCCTCTCATACTTTCAAACTCCAATGGGAGTAGAGGCCTATTGTAGACACTTTGGGTGCAAGATCAGAAATTCCAAGTTATGTAAATTAAACAAGTCTCAACGATTTGCTATTTTGGCACTGATGTGAGGATATACTTTGATAACAGCTTCCCCTTGATAAAAGTGAATTAGCTTAACATTTATCAATTGAACAATACTTGAACTTATCTTGTTAACTGCCAATCTATCCCAAGGAGTTCCCATTTAAGCAATATCCCTCGTAGACGTAAAACCCCTCAGAGGGAACAGAATGGGCAGGGGGGGCTCTTTCAGGAGCAGGCAGAGATTTGACTTTTTAAAATGACAGAAACTGTGTATATTCCCGCTTGTCTTAGCTCTTCTCATGAACACATGACTGTCTTATCAACGTAAATCAGAACTCCACTCTGAAACCCCAAGGGAAATTCAAATGAACAGAATATATTAATTCTGTTTAGACAAACACACCATTAGCTACAGTCAGTCATTTTCCTGCTTATTCACCGTTTGAGCTATCTCCTGCTGGAACAAATTAGTACTGTATACAAGAAAGCTGAATTTTAAACATACGAGCAGCATGATGCATTTTTTAAAGGCACAGTATCATTACAAAGGCCACTGATTCCTGGATGGAGTTGTTCCAGGATTAATCTCGAAGCTTTGCTGCACTAGTAAAAACAAGTAAATTCTTTCTCCAATATAATGGGCAATACTACACCCAGTACTCCAGGTGTGGTCATACCAAAACTCCATATAATTAAACCACAAAGCTTTCTTATGCTTATATCCTTGCAGAAGTTCAACATGCCATTTACATGCTATGTGTTCCTTGTGCAAATGCACCCGAGTTCTACTGAAAATTAATACTTCTAATTGTCACATTCTTTGAAAAGTACCTTGTATTTCCATTCTTATGAACAAAGTGAACGACTTTTCAGTTGCCGCACACTGTTATCCATCTGCCACCTTGTTGCCCTCTCACTTAACCTGTCCACAGCTCTTTGTGACCTTCTGGTATCCCCTCAACTTACATCATGATAAACCATTAGGTTGGAGTGTAAAATGGAATTCAATGATGACCTCTATTTTCCAGGAATCTACCATGAAATTACAAGTCACTCTGTTTTATGGCACAACACCAGACCCAAATTAGCTTCAGCTGATTCCAGGTGAATTGTGCCATAAGCATCTATAAACTCATTTTCAAGATCTTTATCAATTTGACGTGTCCAGTCTAGATCAAAATTGAAATCTTCTATAACTTTTGCATTGCCTTTTTTTTTTATAAAAGTTTTTTGTTTGATGCACCAACAGCAGCATTACGGTCAGGAGCCCAAATACCCACCAGCATTTTCTGATCTTCATTTTTCTGCACTGCTACCTGAACTGATACTACTTCTGATCCTGAGCCAAGATTCTCTCCAAAACTTGACTTTACGTCATCCCTGACTATCAGAGTTACTCTTCCTCAGAGGAAGTCACTAAGAGGCTGAAAGTAGGTGGACAATAGTAGGTGACCAAGGCTCATTCTTTGTGGGGATTAGAGAGATATTAGTGTGTAAATGAGAAGTCATTGTTGATGATTCTCTGGCCACAAACTGAACAGGTGATGTATTCAGCAAATGCAGTTCCATCAATCTAGATGGCAACGGAGAAACACTGGAGAATGATGATACGGTCAACTGTGTCCAAGACGACAGACAATCACGAAAGGCAAGGAGCAATACTTCAATGACAATCACTTGGGATGCAACTCACGACTTGAGTCATTTTGACTCTCTGGCTAAAAGTAGAAACAGCTCGACTTCCAAGAAACACGGGTATGACTGTAGGAGGCAATAGGACATTGAGGGACTCGAGATCAGAGGGAACTTGAGATTCAGCAGTTTTGTTGAAAGGACAAAGGGATCATGGTTCATTTTTCAAAAAGAGATAATGATGGTAAATTCAAAGGAGATAGTGACAGTACCTGAAGAAAAAGAATAGTTAACAAGATCAATAACATGCATGGTAGTGGAACATAGTTGTATCACTTTAGCAAGAATTGGGTTGAAGATCAGGTGGTTCTTTTGAGCTCAGAAAGGACAAGACGACTTAGAAATTACATTTAAGAATTCAAGCAAAGGAGGAACCATAAACAAAGTTTGGCCAGTGAGCTAGAAAGGAAACAGCTGGTTTTAAAAAACTAGAAATAAACTTAAAGTCTCAATTAAGATACAAGGTCTCATACCAACTCAGCCAGATATAAAATCGAGAAGCTGCAACAATGTTGGGTGAATTCCTTACTCTATTCATACACATTCATTGCAAAAAGCAATTCCAATAAACAAAGCAACATCACCCATGATATAAAATTGTTATCTTCATTTTAAGACATTGACATATTTCACAGTAGAAGTTTTACAGACTGCCAATGATGCACTATTCCAAAAGGTGGAAAAGTCACACTCTTACCTTAACATTTGAACTAAATCTGCTTACTGAATTAATTTTAAGAGCTATACAAATGGTTTATGTATGCTACGTTAAATTGTGTTCTGAGCAACGATAAGTCATCCTTCCAGAACTTTTTAAATGATAATTACCTGGTTGCACTTGTGTTTCACCACTGCAATGTAGAAAACACATCACTCCTTGAAGTCTCTAAAGCAGAATATAACAAATTCAGGACAGTATACTTTTCCTTTGACAGCAAGTAATCACAAATAATTTTCTCTTTCCAGGTCATGTGAAATACAATCTTCCAATTTCCATGGATTTCACATTTACTTGAGGCATCCTCTTTTCACATCACTACTCACTGTGACATTTAAAAAAGAAGCGACTCTTCCATTTGTTATTACTTGAGGTTTATTTACTAGTTTCTCAAGCCAGGCATCTTATTTCATCGTACATTGAAAAAAATGCAAATTCTAAGCTAAGAACAATACTCCTAAAACATAGTAATCACCACAACCCAACACTCGGATCACTGAATTCTCTCTTAGAAGCAGCAGTATTTTCCAAGAAACAAATGCAACATACAAAAGGGAAAGACTACGTAATTATGGAAAATAATGAAAAATCAACCCCATAGAAACAAAATTCAACCAATAAATCAACAGTGACAATATTAATAGAATGCAATATCAAAGCCACTCTAATATATCTTGTCTACATGATGTGTGAGAACCTTTCAAGAGCTTGTATAACTGGGACCAAAGCCAAAAATGGGACACCATCCTCATGTCCATGAGTAACGTGCTGTTACTGTGCCTTTGAGAAGTTTTTTTTAAAAAAAAGACTTTGCTGCAGAGAGCATGTTAAGTGTTTTCATTGATGGGAGGAGAAAAGAAAAAGAAAAACTTTGTGCAGGTCAGATGACAAGGGCTGTTTTTGGTTTCAGTTCTGAGCTGCAGTTGACTGTTAGAAGGTACAACTGTTTTGAAAATTCTGCTGGTTGGCTGAAAACATTTAATTTTCCTGATTGGTGAAATCCTGTTCTTGGGAGATGGACCTGAACCTCATAGTACCCCCTTTCCAAAGTACCAATCTTCCAAAGTACCAATGTTCTGAATCTCAAGAGCATTGAATTGCAGAATTCAACGAATGGCCTCTATCTCAGTATTAACTTAGCATCAATCTGTGTATTAAACCTTGAAAAAAGGATTTTTTGTTGTCTGTAGATTTTTGTTTTAATTGGAACACATTAAAGATATTCATCAAGGGTTATACATTAATTGATAAAAGTTCTTGTTAATTTTCTTGCTATGTTAACTATATTCTTAAACTTTGATAAAAGCTCCCTCGTGGATCTTCTGAATCGCACCTAAAGTAAGACATCGCATTCTTATCCAAGCCGAATTCAAGATGCAAAACTTTTGATTTAGGCGAGCTTTATAAAACACTTGAATTTCTAACCTGAACTGTAACAGTAATGACACATAAAACCTTAAGTGATTTCTCTTTCACCAGTCCACGGATAATGGATATTCAAGTTTACAGAAAATCAAATGCACAAATCATGACTATTCACTGTGGATTTTAGTTGAAAGAATATTTTCAGACAACTCAGTTATCAATGGATGCCAGTTAATTGTCTGTCATTATGTGCCATGATGCATATATGTCACATCCTCTAATATGACACCTGTGAAATTCTGCTCTCAGAAAAGACAGGCTGTGACAGCACTCTCCATTGATGGCCTGTCAGGGTATCTAATGGAGGACATCAGCTCCCAGAGACACTTGTTTAAACTGAACAATGCTGTAATGAATACCAAGATAAATGCACATTATCACAGAATAGAGTGTTAGCGAAAATGTGTCTCACCCAAACCGAAGAGCACACCATTGGCTCAGTACAATGCTCTCTCATTTCCCTCTGACACTCAAATTAAATTTGTGTATAACTCAGCCCGATAATTATCAAAATTCAAAACTGAAACCTTCAACAGCACCATGAATACCAAAATTCACTAGACAGGGAAATTTAGTAGACTTAGACAAAGAAGATAACGGTTGATGCTTCTTGGAATATGAAATTACGTTTTTGAGGGAACGTGTCATGGGCGGTTGCAGCAAGAACATAGAACACAAAACACTACAACAAAAACAGGCCCTTCAGCCCACAAGTTGTGCCAATCGTATTCCTATCTTCCAGGCCTATTTATAACCCTCAATCCCATTAAATCCCATGTACTCATCCAGAAGTCTCTTAAAAGACTCCAACAAGTTCACCTCCACCACCACTGATGGCAGTCGATTCCACTCACTCACCATCCTCTGAGTGAAAAACTTACCCTACATCTCCTCTGTATCTACTCCCCAGCACTTTAAACCTGTGTCCTCTTGTAGTGACCATTTCAGCCCTGGGAAATAGCCTCTGAGAACCCGCCCTATCTATACCTCTCAACATCTTATAAACCTCTATCAGGTTGTCTCTCAATCGTCTCTCCAAGCAGAAAAGACCTAGCTCCCTCAAGCTTTCCTGAGAAGGCACGCCATCCATAGAATAGACTTTTGTCAAGATACCCTTCAGGATATTATTGGGAAACTTAACAGATTTAGAATTAAGACAGAAAATGAATTAAAAGTTAATTGGAGGGAAGAAAGCAGGGTAGGATTTAAAGACAGCTTTTCTAGAGTGGTGCTCTCTATTGCTCAATTCTGGGGTCACTTCTGCTTATCGTGTATTTATTTTGATAGAGATCTAAAGGGAATAGTGGTAACATTTATAAACAATATGAAAATGGGAATTAGTTAGTTCTCTAGAAGGTCAAATGAAACTGCAATGACAATTCTAAGTCAGGGCAATGAGCTTGAAAAGTGACAAAGTTCAAAACAAGCTCAAAGTCATGAAATTTGGTCTAAAAAATACCAAATGGAATTACGCTGTTTGGTCAAATACCAAGGGGATACAGGTTCAAAAATTAAAATGCAATCTAAAAATCAGAAGGCAATTATAAGCCTAAATAAAACTTTGTATGATTTACAATTCGGCACTATATTATATAAGGATGGACAGAATTAATAGGAAGGGTTTCCCATTGTGTGCGGTGAAGAAAAATGGATTTTTCTTCATGATTAAAGTAGAGAAGACAGCTTTCTGAAGAAAGCTATCTACAGTTCATTCAAAGGGTCAGTCATTAAGGCAAAAACAAATTTGAATGGTAGATAGAAAGAATACAGAAAAAAGTAGCAAATATGACTAAACGTGTGCTAAGTATAAATGCTTATATGAACTGGCAAAGGCAAATGGTCTGACATATTTATTTTGCTGTACAACTGATGTGCTTGCATTTATTCATGTTATTTTGGCCCATTTAGTTAGTGAAAATCCGTGTTTCATTGTGTAAGAATTACTGGTTCAACTCAAGCAGAAATCCTTCTAACCAACAACCTGAACCCAGAATTCATGGGCACTGCAAGACCACAATGTCATCAGGCTACCTGACAACATCCCAACATAGGAGGTATCTTCAGACATTATTAGAACCTTGGACGGATAATCAATATGGTCAATGCCTTCTTGCTGCCAGATTGTAGTCCCTTGGAATGTTATTTTTCATTTCCATTAGCCTCAATTAAATAATTTGGTTTCAGATGACCTTTAATTAATAACTTCTATTTTACTCAAAGTTAACAGTCAAGTGTGGGTAATTGATTGGACAAATAAATATGAAATTAAAAAGCGAACAGGAGTTCAGGTTATCAAATACAGTACAAATTCATCTGAGATAACTGGCAAAAAAAACAGCCATGCCCTCATGGTGTCCCAAATGCTTAATAATGACTAATTTTTGGCAAGGTATAACACAGGAGACCAATTAAGTCTCTGTGTCCATGGTCTGTTTTCTGCAAGGGCAATGTATTGAGACCGTTCATCCCATAGCCCCTGCGTTTTTGTTTAGATTAAGACCTTTTGCACTTTCGAAAGCCTCAGTTGAACTTGTTATCCAAGTTGTGTATTTCAGGTCTTAGCCATGCCACTGTCAAAAAGTTTCCTCGAAATACTTTTACTTTTTTTTGTCACTGTCATGTTGGGAAAGGTGGAAATATTGTTTGCACACTTGAAGGCAAGTGCATCAAATGAACAAAATAATGCTTGGAGATCTCTCCAATAGCACAATGGTATCTTGAATATCCAGCCAGGATGGCGTTCTTGTTTCATTTCATCCAAAAGATGGCACTGCTATCAGTGCATCATTCCCCGAGCTCTGCACCGAGTTACCATCTTCCATTCAGCCTCCTTACGAACCTCTCCCAAGCATTGCTGATTAAAGTTACAGAGAGACATGCAAATCATTCTTGACTCCAGAGAAAACAACAAAAAAAAACCCAGATGATGTTAATGATTAAAGAGCAACCTGCAGGCCATGGAATAGTGCAGTATATTTGCACAGAATTTAACAGCTGCAGTAGCATTTTACAGATCGAGATGGCTTAGGTGCATTGGTGCAACTTTTACAAAAATTACTTCTAAACACTGGAACACACACTGTCCATATAGTAACAAAAAAAAAAGCCCAAACAAACCCTAACAGGTGAAACAAAAAGAATGGAATTAATATTTCAGGTATTTGCAATTCACTTTTGGCTGTTAGACCACATTGAAATTCTGTTACACATCTTTCCTGATCCATATACAACTTCCCTTTGAAATGTTCTCTGAATATCAAAAAGACAAGACAGATGAAAGTTATGAACTATCCATTGTCAATACAATTAAATAGTACGCAAATTTCAGAATTAGATTGCATTATAAGAATGGAATTACAGCGCAACTGCACAGCATTCAACGTACTACTTCATTCACCACACATTCTAGAAATTATCAGCTCTGTTTCCAGCATTTCTGTACAATTGTGTCCAATTAATCGAGCTTTCACAATATACAAGGTTACTTATTCATCAGTATCTTTCTCTTACACAGCTGCTTCCAACATTATTGTGTGTTTACTCAGTGGGATCAGCACAGGAAAGCAACATATAAATCTATTGGCAAATCAGAGGTCAAACAATATCTCATTATTCTTCCTGACAATAATATAGCCAGGAAGATGCCAGTGCCCAGAGTGAGGGCATTTCCAGGATATATTATTTTGCTTTGGGATCTAGAAAACTGTTGATTAAAAAGCAGCTCATACTTGGCACAGATTTGTAGAGTACAAGACCATTGCTGTTGCTTTTTCCATGTGAATTTTTGTTGATAGCACCTCTCCAGATTTGGTGATCTGTGCCAGCTCTGATGCTGGAGCCACCAAATACGGTCAGCTTGCCTGATCAATGCCACTGTATTCACAGCGGAGGTCTTCATGTAATTTCTCCTTGATGACTTCAAGATCGGTCATTGTGGTGACACATGCACAGATGACAGCTGCTTATCTCTTGTCTGAGGCAGTCATTTGGACCCTTTGGAAGGGTGATTAATTTAGTCTCCAGTTCATTTTTGGCTGTGAAGCCCAGTGCCAGTCCCATTTGGCTCAGCCACTCCTGCTCCGCATTGCCAGACTTGCACTTTGCAGTGGAAGCTCATGTCACTAGGTGCAGCAATGGTAACTTGGTATTAGGCTCGCTCTGTGCCCACAAGGGTGCCGAGTGTGCACATTCCAAGAAACAAGTGCCATATTTGCTTTCTTTCTCTTTGATATTGCTATTGCTGAAGTGCCAGCTGTGGCAAGCTGGTCAGGTTTTGGGGCATATTTTTAGCCCCTTCCTCAGAGTACAAGTGAGCAGCACCATCCTGGAAAGAGCTGATCAAGCACAAAGGTAGTTGCTGTTAAACGAAAGACAACTTCAGGCCGAGTCGCACATGTGGCGACAGCTCCTGTGAATTATTGATGCTGCTTCATCACTCACCGATCACCACCTGCATTACATCGTCAGGAAGAATGACACAGCGGCCAAGGGTGACTAACATGACGTATGCTGTCAACTGCTGGATTGACAGACTTGTCATTTCTAAAACGTGCCTTGTTGTTTAGCCAAAGAGAAGCCCTTCAGGGACATATATCCCCAAGCATCTGGGCATCAAGATGGACATCAAACTCAATGCAGCTCAATGATCTACAGAGGCTGAGCGATCTTCAGATCGCCTCAAGCAATAGACAAAATCTGGGCTTTCCTACAGGATACTGTGTACACCACAGATTACAAGATACCTTGTTTTATCTTACAGGTACTTCAGTCCACCTTGTTGTCTGACGAGCATACACACGAAGGGTCGTGAGAAGGCGGCTCTTGGATTTTGAGTAGCCTAGTACTTCACATCTTTAGTGTACACTTGAACTGGACCATTTGATGGGCAACACAACAACTCAGTGACTATCACTGTGCTATGCAAATAGATGGATTTGAGCCCGTGTCTGTGGGAGTTTGCACATTATCTCCGTGCTTGCATGGGTTTTCTCCGGGTGCTCCGATTTCCTCCCACACCCCAAAGATGGGCTGACTGGCAAAACAAATTCTCTCTAAATTGTCTCTCAAATTTGGTTCTAATGCATAGTTCTATAAACATAGACAGGGACAATGGGTAGAAGTGGGAACATCAAGGTGGTGACGCGGGCTCGTTGGACCAAAGGGCCTGTTTCCCATGTCGTTTTGTTCTTTGTTCCAACAAGCACAAAGCATCAGGACTAGTTTCTTGAAAATGACAGATCAAGCACCTGGCTGAAAACAAAACACACATTACAGAGCATTCCTAAATAACAAGGCCAAAGTGAAAATAACTGCTTACAGCATCTGCCACACAGTCCAACACAAGACTAGATGCAAAAGGCACATGAAATACAAGCCTATGCTGGCTAAAATGACACAGAATGCTTCAAGGAATGTCAGGATAGTCTGTAGCCCTCAAGCTGCTAGTTCAGTGCTATTCAGTGCTGATTGAATTATGTCACACAAACATCTCAGATCTCGTTAGATAGGCTCAGCATTTCAATAACATCCTGAACAGACCACCCCACGTTGATGGCAAATCTATACATGCACTGCCCCAGGTCAACACCAACCCTGCTCTCGGCACTCGACCCATATTGCTGGAAACAGAGCAATTACCAAATGGCAAAGTCTCTGGAGCCAAATTCCAGTGAACATAGATAAAATACAATGATCGCAACTGTTCAGAAATCATATCCAGCTTTTCTAGTCCATGTGGAAACAAGGGGTCCTTTCACCCAACTTCAAAGACAACCTTCATTGTTCTCACTACAAATGCAAAGGTAACTACCAGTCCTGTCACAACTATGGAGAATTTCAGTCCATCGCTAGAAAGATTCTTACCAGAATCCTTCTAAACAGGCTCATATTCCATCTTGAACAGAGTCTACTTCTGGAGAGCCAGTGCAGTTTTAGAAAAGTTTGGGGAAACATGGACATGATGTTGGCTGTTTGTCAAATGCAGAACAAGAGCCAGGAACAATAATGCTGATCTATACACCATCTTTAAATCAATCTAACCAAAGCCACCTTTATCAGCCATTAAGGGCTTTAAGATTGATTAAATTTGGGTGCCAAGACAAATTCAGATGGTATGACAGTTCCATGTAAGCACATTAGGTTTCCGTCCTTGACGATGAGAATTCAGCCTCCTTCCTTGTCACCAATGGAGTGAAACAAAGCTGCACACTGGCATCAGCTGTCTTCAACATGTTCTCAGTTATGCTCACTGATCTTCCAGGATGAGGATCCAGGCATAGACAACTACCAGGTGGCAAACTCTTCAACCTCTAACACCTCCAGGACAATATCAAGGTCCTCATTGATAGACTGCCTGACTTTATGTGCTGATCATTGTATGTTAAACATTAAGTGAGGCTGACAAGAAGTACATTATGGATTGATTCTCTGCAACCTATCATAACTGTAGTCCCACAATCAGCACTAGATAGAAATCATGCTCCAAATCTGCTCCAGGTAGTCCTACCCATGAAATTAAGCAATAGACACTGACTACTGTCGACAAATTCAATTATCTTGGCCACACTGTGTGCATATTGATGACAAGACTAATGCTCGAAATGCCAAGGCCAGTATGCCCTTCAGTATGTTGATTTTCAGTATGGGATTTTCAGCAGTGAAGTTAAACATTAAGCTCAAGGCCTACCAAGCAGTCATCCACACCACTCTTCTCCACATCACTGAGATGCGGATTGCCTACCAGTGACACGCACAGAAAAATCAATAGCTTCCACAAGCTCTTCAACATCAAGTGGCAAGTTTGAGTCCCAGACAGAGGTCCTTGTAAGAAGCAGCAAGGTCAGCATCTTAAAAGCTGCTTCGATAGGCTGGACCAGTCACCAGAATGTATGACAAGTGACTTCAGAAGCCCATCTTGTGGTCAACTGCTGAATGGAGCACACTCCCATGGCCGCCAGATAAAACATACAGCCTCCCTCACGGACCACAAAATAAGCACTGCATTGTGGGAAACCCTTATCCAGGATCAGTTAGCCTGGAGGAATGCAATTGCACAAGGCATGAGCAAACAAAGATCAAATGGATAGTATCAGTCCAAAATAAGCACAAGGCACAAAATTGGTGAGAGCTGTGCCCCCAAAATACCTGCCAGCCTCACCATCCTGTCCTCACTGCATTAGAACTTTGTGCCAAGGCAGGACTCACCAGCCACTTTCACACTCGCACAGTACAACACTTGAATGACAAATGAATATGGTCTTCTTCAATACTGAAGGGCAAGCAAAGATGACAATTGTGTCCTATTAGTTTAGTTTCACCATGTACAAACTTGTTTACTCATCAGTTTCTTTCTCATAGCAGCTGGCAACATTATATTCTTGTCTGAGTTCCACCCGCACAGGAAAACAAAACAAAAATCAGCAAATCAGAGGGCAAAGAACCAATTCATCCACATTCAATGCATATTTGCTGCATTTAGAGACACACCATAAATCTTGATATCCCATTCAAGTTTTCAGAAGTACGTGCAAAGGGTTGTAATTTGCTTACAAATATTTAATGCAATCTGCAGAAAGACAATTTGATGCTGAATAATTAACTGCTCAGCTGCAATAGCTATTGCAGGAGCTATAGAATTGAGCAGTAATCTCCTGTGACCCACTGCCAATATCTTTTTGTTCTCTGGCTTTATCCCACAAGTCATTTGAAACTTTCTGCTTTCAGACTTGGATTCCTGACGCTCAATCACTCCACCCTCAGGCTGACCACTAAATTCGTACGTCAATCCTCACATGGCTTTTCAGTCAGACATTTCAATGCAACCGGATTTTGCAAAGATAAGACTCCCAGCCACAATTCCACGCCCCATCATTAGCTTAGCTGCACTGTCTATTGGAGGTCAAGTGGAGACCAATCATTTCCCACCTTGAAGGGAAACAATACTGTGGCAGACAAACTTGTTTGTGCCAGTCTGTTTGTAGTTAAAGTCATTGTGAGTGCACTGGAAACAAGCCACTTTGCAGCTCAAAAATGGTGCACTGAACAGATTTAAAGACAATATTAGAATAAAACCAAACGGCAAGTTAACTCAAAATCAGGTTTCTCCCTGTAGCTAAAAGGCACCCTCAGACAACGCTGAGCCACAAAGACCATGCTCCATTCTTGATCTGTGCTTAAATAACTCTCATTCATGATACAATAACCACTTTCATTGTTCCCAAATAATATAACCATTTACTTCAGTGTACTACTCACTATACTTGACATATTCTTGCTTATCAATGGATTACTGAGAGTTGCTGCAAAATTGTGCACAATGTCAGAACCATCCTCAAATTCAAAGCAAAGGAGGAGGGGCTAGAAAAAAATTGGAGAATACATTATGTTTAAAAATAAACAAACATTTTATTCACCTGTCCGTAGCTCAAAAGATAAAGGAGAATATATAGACGTACTGTATGCGGATTTCAAAAAGATAGAAAATAAAAGATTACCATTTAATAGCACTGGCATTTTAGTTTATGGGATTAGAGCTTATCCTGTAAATGCAAGTGGAGGAACGGATTTCAGAGAACATGGAAGTTTGGGTTCGACCGTAGACTGCAAGCTTTGAAGGTCGGGAGGAAGATAACTATATTAAAAAAAATCAGTGAGCAACCATTGCTGATCACTATGAAGTGATCCTGAAGAAAAACACATCTTAGGGAGAAAAGGCCTGGCACAATGTCCCCAATACACCCTCTCTATCCAAAAAGACACAGATTTAAGCAGCACTTGTCACAACCAGTGGACATTTCAGAAGTGCTTTACACCAAAGAATTACAGTCACTGGTGTATTGTGCAAAATATGGCAATTTCCATACAGTAAACACCCACAAACTGGAATATGGTAATGACAAGACAATGTTTCTTTTGTAAAGTTGGTTCAGAGATACAAATTGGCCATGACACCAGGATATTTCACCTTCAAAATTATGTCATGAGATCTTATACATGAACCTGATCAAGCAGATGGGGCCTTGGCTGAATGTCACATCCAAAAGATGTGGCACCTTCACAGCACAGCATTCCTCAGATCCATATTCATGTGTCAGCCTCAAAATTTCATGCTTCGTGCTCAACTGCCAGTGTTCTCATACTGTCGATTCAGGCTTCATTGTGAGGTACAATTCCTTGTACATTCCTGAACAATAATACTCAATTACATTTATGGAAACCTCACCCAAAAGTAGTCACGAACTAAAATATCTTTCATTTTGCATAACCCGGTGCTAAGAACTCAAACTTCTCTATTATCAAGGCCCATAAAGAAGCCAAAAACATCTTTGCATTCCTTTACCGGATGTAAACAGGAATCATTTAATGACTAACAGTCACTTTTTCATGACTTCAGTTTACAAAAGCAGCATAGGCTTGTCACAAGAATAATCAAGATTACTCCTCCAGAGAATCAAATAAATACAACATTAACCACTCTCACATACCAACTTAGTCATTTTTATGTTGGGAGGAAGCCACAGAAATCATGAAGAATTGAGAACACCCAGAAACAAAGAGGATTTCTACCATCCAAATCAAATTTCACTAGGAAAAAAATGCAAATTGTTTTTTTTTAAATCAATCAGCAGTAATATTAGGAGTGATCAGAATTATTTTTACACTGATGGCTATTTTTAAATGTATCCATAGTCTTTAGGAGGACGAACAAATTTTCTTGATCACAAACTGGGCAAATCAAAGCCAACTTGCCTTAATCACACAATTACACTCCACATGGCAGCCTAAAGTGAATCACTAAAAGTTTAAAACTATACCATTCATGAAAAGCTTTTTTTCTTTGGAAACCTCAGTAGAAGTGAGCCTGGCTGGGATTTCTGCACTCAGCCTCCCACCACTGATGATCAACATTACATCCTTAACAAGATGGCTAGTTTTTAATCTTAAACAGTGTCCTCTCCAAGTGCAGATCAAATATTAAAAAAACAAATCTCACAGAAACATCTTCAGTGAAGATCAACCTTAAAGAGAGCATCTGGCATATTTAGATTGGAAAGATTTTCCCACAACTGACTCCTCAAGGAACAAAGACTTGCTCTTATTGTGGGGATAAACAAATGGGTGGGAACTAACAGGGAATTTCAGATACAAAAACCACTGCACAATATCAGGCATGAGAGTCCCACATACCACCGTTACCTGTGTCACAAGATTAATTCACTATTCAAAGCATAGATTTGTCACATGTATTAGTATACAGTGAGAAGTTTTTTTTGCAAGCTATATAGACAAAGCATACCATTTATAGGAAAGTGTGCAGAATGTAGTGTTATAGTCATAGCTGACATGTAGAGAAAGATCAACTTTCAACAACATAGATCCAGTCAAAAGTCTGATGGCAGATGGCAGCAAAAAAGTTGTTCAAATCAACTGATACATGTCCTCAGACTTACGCATCCTTTTCCTGAGGATGAAGGTGGAAGAGACTAGGTCTGGAGTGCAAAAGGTCGATGATAACACTGGCTGCTTTTGCAAGACATGAAGTTTAGAAATAGTCAATGGATGGGAGACTGGGCAGCATTTATGATTGTTGGTAGTTTTTTTTTTGCAGTTTTGGACAGAGCAGGAGGCATAGCAAACTGTGATACAACCAGCAAGAATGTTTTCTATGGTACATCTGTAGAAGTTGATCAGTCATTGTGGGCATGCTAAATTTCTTTCCCCTCAAGAAAATAGAGGCATTGGTGGGCTTTCTTAACTTATAAGATCAGTGTACAGGGATCAGGCCAGGTTGTCGGTGATCTGGACGCCTAAACACTTCAAGCTCTGGAGCCTTTCTACTTCATTCCCACTGATGTAGACAGGGGTATGTCCTCCATTACACTGCCTGAAGTTGATGACTATCTCCTTCGTTTTGTTGACATTGAGGTAGAGATTATTGCCATTATGCCAGTTCACCAGATTCTCTCTTTCCTGTGCTCTGCCTCATCATTGTTTGATATCTGATCCACTACAAAGTCATCAGCAAAAGAGAAATACAGGAAAATTCAATCCATCAACTTGCTCATTTTCAATAGCATGCTATCCCCAATGTTCATTGCATTAATGCTGCAGGTAGGTCCTTGGCTGTCTGCTGATGTTTTACTTGAGCCTTTCAGTGCTGACTTGCTATTTATCTTCCACTCTCAGATGCAGACTGAGTAGGCAGGTCTCAAGTCTACCTCAGTCAGGAGAAATTCAACCTGTGGTGTTGGCATTATTCTGAAGCACGTTAGCCATTGGAGCTCACTGACCCCTTTCTATTGTAATGCAACCTCAACTAATCTTATACACTGTGCTGAATAAATAGATCCTTGGAACATCATGGAATCTCTACAGTGCAGAGGCCATTCGGTCCATCAACTCTGCATCGGGTCTCTGACAAATCAAGTGAAAAAGGCCCTCTCCCCTGTTCTGTCCCCACTATTTCCAATCCATCTAACCGACATGCCCTTGTTGTACCAAGCTAACAGCATGGCCAATCTACCTAAATTGCACATCTCTGGGCTGTGGGGAAGAAACCAGAGCTCCCAGAGGAAAACCACACAGATACAGGGAGAATGTCCATGAGGAGTTTGCACAATCACTTAAGGCTGGAATTGAACTTAGGTCCCAGCACTGACAGGAATTAGTGCAAACCACAGTGCAAGACAGAGGAACTGAACTCCAAAATTCAGTGGATTTGGACAACATAGCTTCCTTCTGCATTAAAGGAAAGGGAGAACAAATAATTATGGAAAGCTTCCCACTGTTGTCCAATGATCTCTTGAACGTAGCTTATACACAGCATGACCTCACTGAGTTCAGAATGTCTTACTGATTAGAAGAAATAGCTTACAGTTCCAAACAGCAATTCTCCTCTCTTCCTTCCTTTCACCAAAAACGTAATGCAAGTGACAGGAAACATGAAATATGACAACTTACATCACATCCAGGACAATCTCACCCAAGCCTCTTTAATATTCCTGTAATAAATAGATCATACCAGATTGGTGAGGATGATTCCAAAGATATCACTTCATATCTCAGAACAGATCTGAAATATAAATCAACACTGAAAACATGGCAGAGTGATATCAGCCTCAGTGCCAGGGGCCCAGTTCGATTCCCGGCTTGGGTCACTGTCTGAGTGGAGTCTCCCGATGTCTGCATGTGTTTCCTACCACAGCCCTTAGCATGTGCTGGTTAGGTGCACTGGCCATGCTAAACTCTGAAAGAAGTCTGACAACATCAGGTTCAAGTCCAACCGATTTATTTGATAGTAAACTCACAAGCTTTCAAGGTTTCCCTCTTCATTAGGTGAATGAAGAGTTCACCTGACGAAGACAGAAACTGCAAAAGCTTGTGAGTTTGCTATCAAATAGATCAGTTGGACTTGAACCTGGTGTTGTCAGACTTCTTACTGTGTTTACCCCAGTCCAATGCCGACATCTCCACATCACGCATGCTAAACTCTGTCAGTGTATCCAAACAGGCACCAAAGTATGGCAACTCAGGGATTTTCACAATATGTTCACTGCCAAGTTCTGACACTAATAAGTAAAAACTCAACTTTTAAAACTTACTAAACCTAAAATTTTCATGTGTTTTACTTTGCTTCAATTCAAATATACCAATAATAAAATCAGATGGTCTGTAACATATAGGTGGTTGCAGTTAACCTCAAGGTGATAACTTTAACAATTGTTTAAAATACAACGTCAAGGACCAATCCACCTCTTGCGCAATAACTACATCAGTCCCTAGAACACAACCACACAGAGTGAAAAATAATAGGGAATCATGACTAACGTTTCTGAGAATGGAAACACCCACAAACACAGGCTGAGGAGATGACCCCCATGTCAGCAATGATTGGGAGAACAGCTTAGCAATTTTATTACTACTGTGCCAAAGAACACTACCTGTCAGCTATATCACTTTCTGACAGATGAGGACAAAATACTGTATACACTCAGTCCACGATTCATTCCTTTGTACGTGGGAGACGTTATTATTCACTAAACAATCACACAAAGTAAGGCAATGAATCGGGGAAGTGATTACCCACATTGAAAACTGCAGCAGAAACACTTTTGTTTTGGTGGAAAGGCAGGGAGACAGTCAAGGTCTGCAATTGCCTGAACACAGACCACAAGTGGAAACCAGCTCATTATTTACCTTCCTTGGCTCGCTGCTGAATCTAAACAGGAGGGACAGAGAGATGGTGATGTGATCCTGAGTGTTGGCAACATGCTGGAACATGCAGAGTGTCCTGAAAGCAGCTCCCAGAACCAACACAGGGTGTTCAGGAACTGAGTTTTTTTCTGAGTGAAAAGGCAAAATCATTTTAAAAAACAAAGATAGAAAGAGATCAAATGTGTTTTTTTTGGGAGGGCAGAGAAAAAGAATGCAAAACAGACACTGAGATATGAGGTGGGAAGTAGCAGCGGGGGGGGGGGGGGGGGGGGGGGGTGGAGACAGAGAGAGAGAGAGAGAGAGAGTACACTTGCCTGATACTGAGCTGGAAAAAAGTTTGTTTCAAACCAAACAATGGCCTGAGCATGTTGCGGGGGAGAGGGGGGGGAGAGGGGGGGGAGAGGGGGGAGAGGGGGGAGAGGGGGAGAGGGGGGAGAGGGGGAGAGGGGGGAGAGGGGGGAGAGGGGGGGGAGGGGGGGGAGGGGGGGGAGGGGGGGGAGGGGGGGGGAGGGGGGGGGAGAGGGGGGGAGGGCGAGAGGGGGGGGAGAGGGGGGAGAGGGGGGAGAGGGGGGAGAGGGGGGAGAGGAGAGGGGGGGGAGAGAGGGGGGGGGGGGGGAGAGGGGGGGGAGGAGAGAGGGGGGGGAGGGGAGAGAGGGGGGGGAGGGAGAGAGGGGGGGGGGGGAGGGGGAGAGAGGGGGGGGAGAGAGAGAGGGGGGGGAGGGAGAGAGGAGAGAGGGGAGAGGGGGGGGGAGGGAGAGAGGGGGGGGAGGGGAGGAGAGGGGGGGGGAGGGAGAGAGGGGGGGGGGGAGGGAGGAGGGGGGGGAGGGAGAGAGGGGGGGGGAGGGAGAGAGGGAGGGGGGGGGGGGGGGGGGAGGGGGGGGGGGGGAGGGGGGGGGAGGGAGAGAGGGGGGGGAGGGAGAGAGGGGGGGGGGGGAGAGAGGGGGGGGAGGGGAGAGGGGGGGGAGGGAGAGAGGGGGGGGAGGGAGAGAGGGGGGGGAGGGGAGGAGGGGGGGGAGGGAGAGAGGGAGGGAGAGGGGGGAGGGAGGGGGAGAGGGGGGGGGAGGGAGGAGGAGGGGGGGGGAGGAGAGAGGGGGGGGAGGGAGAGAGAGGGGGGGAGGGAGAGAGAGGGGGGAGGGAGAGAGGGAGGGGGGGGGGAGGGAGAGAGAGGGGGGGAGGGAGAGAGAGGGGGGGGGGGGGAGGGAGAGAGAGGGGGGGGAGGGAGAGAGAGGGGGGGAGAGAGAGGGGGGGGAGAGAGAGAGGGGGGAGAGAGAGAGGGGGGGGAGAGAGAAGAGAGAGAGGAGAGGGGGGAGTGTGCTGGGGGAGGGAGAGAGAGAGAGAGAGAGAGCGAGGGGAGTGTGCTGGGATAGGGGTGGTTGTTGAGATGAAAGCTGGGCCTAGGGTCGGGCTCCCACAGCCGGTTACCCCGGGCAACGGGCGCCGAGGCCTCTCAGTCCCAGACCCGGCCCTGAGCCCCAGCCTCTCTCTCTCTCCCTCATTTCTTCCGCGGCTCCTTACCTCGCAAGCTCCACGCCCAGGATAACAGCAGCCCGGCTCCCAGCAGCAACATGGTCGGCGCCCGCATTCCGCCCGGGCCGCAGCCCCAGGGAAGACGCTGGGATTTAATCTGGAATATTCCGCGGGTTTTCTCTCCGCTCTCCGCCGCTGTCCTCGGCTGTTTGTTTATTATTTTTTTTCCCCCGCGGCTGGATTTGATTTCCCTCTGCCTGTCTGTCTGTCTGTCTGTCTGTCTGCTTTCCCCGGCGCCGCTCGGTGTACTCCAGCCGCTGCTTGACTGAATCTTCCTGGAAGCGCCGCTCCCCGGCCGCCCCCGCTCGCTGCCAAATAAGGAGCCGGCTTCACTCTTAAAGGGACCTCCACCCTCTCTCCTACTGCACCAAGTACAGAGGCTCAGCCAGGAGTCCTCAACCAACTTCCTCATTTCATATCTTATAGAGTCATAGAGGTTTACAGCATGGAAACAGGCCCTTCAGCCCAACTTGTCCATGCTGCCCTTTTTTTTTATTAAAACCCCTAGACTACTCCCAATTGCCCGCATTTGGCCCATCTCCCTGTATACCCATCGTACTGATGTAACTATCTAAATGCTTTTTAAAAGACAAAATTGTACCTGCCTCTATTATTATCTCTGGCAGCTTGTTCCAGACACTCTATGTGAAAAAATTGCCCCTCTGAACACTTTTGTATCTCTCGCCTTAAACATATACCCTCTTGTTTTAGAGTTTCCCTACCTTTGGGAAAAGATAATGACTATCTATCCGATCTATGCCCCTCATTATTTTATAGACCTCTATATTGACATTCGTATCACAAGTCGGCTTACATTAAGCGAGGGGGCGGCATGGTGGCATAGCAGTTAGCACTGCCGTCTCACAGTGCCAGGGATTCCGCACCCGTTGAGCACCGCAAGGACTGTGGTGCATTATAGACCCCGATAATCATATTATGATTTGATATTTTAAGATTACTTTGCACTTCGTTGTCGTTTGGGCTGATCCCCCCTCCTTTTTGGGGAGTGCCCCTTTTACTTTGTTTCTGAGTTCATAGAATCATAGAAGTCCTACAGTGTAGAAAGAGGCCACTTGGCCCATTGAGTCTGTACCAACCACAATCCCACCCAGGCCCTACAGCCCCATCCCCACACATTTACCCACTAATCCCTCTAACTTATGCATCTCAGGACACTAAGGGGCAATTTTAGTATGGCCAATCAACCTAACCTACACATCTTTGGACTCTGAGAGAAAACCAGATTAGCTGGAGGAATCCCACACAGACACAAGGAGAATGTGCAAACTCCACACAGACAGTGACCCAAGTCAGGAACCGAACCCAGGTCCCTGAGCTGTGAAGAAGTAGTGCTAACCACTGTGCTACCATGCCACCCCACTCAACTTCCATAGAATCATAGAAACCCTACAGTACAGAAAGGGGCCATTTGGCCCCTCGTGTCTGCACTGACTACAATCCCAATCCCAGTTCACTGAATTGATTAATTTGGTTTGCCCTAAAAGAAGCACAATGCCAGGGACCCAGGTTCGATCCTCAGCTTGGGTCACTTATCTGTGCGCAGTCTGCACGTTCTCTCCATGGCTGCATGGTTTCCTCCAGGTGCTCTGGTTTCCTCCAAAGATGTGCTAGTTAGTTTGATTAATCATGCTAAATTGCTCATTAATGTAAGGTAGATTAGTAAGGGAAATAAATACGGTCATGGGGATTGGGTTGTGTGGGATTGTGGTCAGTGTGGACTTGGTGGGCTGAATGGCCTCCTCATGCATTGTAGAGATTGTATGATTCACACTGCAATGGAATTACTGTGAAAATCCCCTCATCACCGTACCCCGGCATCTGTTCGGGTACGCTGAGGGAGAATTTAGCATAGCCAATGCATGTCTTTTTGGACTGTCAGGGGAAATTGGAGCACCTTGAGGAAACCCACACAGACATGGGGAGAACATGCAGACTCTGCACAAAAAGTGACCAGAGCCAGGAATCAAATGCAGGTCCCTGGTGCTGTGGAGCAGCAGTCCTAACCACTGTGCCATAATGCTGCCCCAACATTCTTTTCCTGCAATATGTCAATCCCAGTTATGTGCTCGGAGCGTCAGTGCAGAACAACATCCAAAACCCATGTGATTCACTTTTACAATTACTTTTTCTGATGCAGACTTACTGCTAATGCAGTGGGCTGAACTCATTCAAAATGTTATCAAGCTGAGGTTCAGATGAAGCTCGTCTTTATGTCTCAGTGTAACGTGTACAGTCTTACAATGTTGGGCTTCAGTCAGCACTGGGAGATGCTGGAAGACTTAAGGATAGTCAGATCACATATTCAAATAAAACAGCCAATGCGGAAAAAAGGATGGTATTCGTCATCATACATTAACAAGAGAAACTAGGTGAGTGTGGTGTCAACAAGTTAAGTTGGATTGCACCTTCAAAATTGCTATAGTGGATGCAGTTGCACCTCAGGTCCCCAAAATTAACAATGAACTGGTTTTCTTCCTTACTTAAAACATCAATTTTTTTTGGAAGTTTTGTGTGGGTAATGTTGACTGGCCAAGCTAAACTACCCCTTAGTGTCAGGCGGACTAGCAGGGTAAATATGCGGGGTTACAGGGATAGGCCGTGGGTGTGATTGCTGTCAGTGCAGGCTTGATGGGCCAAATGGCCTTTTTCTGCATTGCAGGGGATTCAGTGATCCACGACTCATGCCTATCTTCAAATCTTCAAATTTATGTTGGGTTTCTGTAACACAGATAATTCTTAACTTCTGTCAAGTTTCATAAATTATGTTGCAAATTCGTTTCATACATATTAGAAAACAAACAGTAGAAAACAAATGATTTGGAAACACAGCAACAGAATTAAATATTGAAAAATGAAAATTTGGAATCGTCCTAAGGGATCAAATGGGCCACAGTATGTAACATATTAAAAACCACATATACATTATGAACTTTAAATGCATTAGTAATAATTATTGCACATTTATAAAAAGAATGGTCAAAATCACCTATTTTAATGCAGTATGTTGAGTCAGAGAGTAAATGCTTGAATAATATGCGACATGAATCCCTGCAGTCGAGAAGAAGGCCAGTCGGACCATCAAGTCTGCACTGACCACAATCCCACCCAGGCCCTATCTTCGTAGCCCCAATTACTTAGCCCGTTAATTCCTCTACTCTATACATTCCAAAACATAAGAGGTAATTTAACATGTCCCTATCCCCCATAAGTCCACATGTTTACACTGATTATCCCTCCAACACGAGAGTCAATTTTGCACGGCCAATCCACCTAACCCCACATCTTTGGAGCATGGGAAGAAACTAGAGCACCTGGAAGATACCCATGCAGACACAGGGAGAATGTGCCAACTCAGCAGAGACAATGATCTGAGACCAGAAAATTGAACATGAGTGCCTAGCGCTGCGAGGCAGCAGTGCTAACCACTGTGCCACCATGCTATCCACAGCATGAAATAACATGTAAAAAATTTGAGAAAACTCAGTATAGCAAAATCTGTAAGGGAAACTAAAACTTTCATTATGTTGGATAACTTCATAGCTGTATAGACATATTACATTGATTTTGAATTAAACTTTCGTGTATTCTAAAGTGTCATATACATCCACTACAATATTCAAGACTAAAACTTTTCAAAGACAAATACTATTCATATTTCCAGTTCTTTGAACTTCTTTGAAAACTGTAGTCAGCTCCATAAATACCATGTTATTTACTCATGTATCAACATATGGCATGAAATGTATATTTTCTTTTTACAAGATCCCAGACTCCTCCTAAATCTGTGCCAATATTAGGTTAGTCAATGCACAAACATACCATTTCAAGAATATTTGGACAGATTACAGGCTCCAGTTTGTTAGTCAATCCATTGAAAAATTACAAAGATTCGCTGTGTTTTAGATAATTGGCGGCACAGTGGTTAGCACTGCTGCCTCACAGCGCCAAGGACCCAGCTTAGATTCCGGCCACGGGTCACTGTCTGTATGGAGTTTGCACACTGTCCCTATGTCTGTATGGGTTTCCTCTGGATGGTCCAGTTCCTCCAATACTCAAAAGATGTGCACATTAGATTGATTGGTCATATTAAATTAACTCTTAGTGTCAGGGAGATTAGCAGTGTGAATGTGTGAGGTTGTGGGAATAGGGCCTGGGTGGGATTTTGGTACAGACTCAGTGGGTCAAATGGCCTCCTTTTGTACTGCAGGGGTTCTATTCTACGATTGCTAGTTTCCATTTTTGTCATCGGAAGCTTTGAAGTAACAACATCAATTCATTAACAGATAATGCTGAAAAATCTCAGCAGTTCTGGCAGCATCTGTGGAGAGAGAAATCAAATTAATGTTTCTTTTTTGAGACCTAAAGAAAAATCATACATGCTTGAAATGATAACTTTGCTTCTCTCTACAGATGCTGCCAGACTTGCCGAGTGTTTTCCAGTATTTTCGATTTTTATTTCAGATTTCTAGCACCCACAGGCTTTTGCTTTTATTAACTGTAATATTGCATGTTTACAGACTTTGTCAGAAACTCAAAGAATATTTGTTAACAAGAAAAAACTGTACAGGCGTCAGCAAAGTCCCTCCCCTTCCTAGAACAGCCACAAGCTGCCTGGTCCAGACAAGTCTAATAGATGTCTTCTGCCGAAGAGAGGACTCCGCACCCTGGCAATATGACCCACTCTCCATCCCAATTGGTGCCTCAAGCTAGGTGACCCTCATCTGCTGTGTTGCCCTAAAATAGACAATCACTACATCAACTTAAATTCCTTATCAGACATAAATCAGACGAAGGATTATTGTGATTGTTTTGTAGTTAGAGTCAGAGCAACGGAGCACAACTGGTTTCCTGAATTTTGGATAATTAGATTTGCATCTATACTACAAAAATAGACAACTACATGAAAAAGAAGAAAAGCAACATGTACTGATAGTACATGTTACTATCTAACATGCTAGATAGTTAACACAAAAACAGATAAATGCTGGAAATACTCAGCAGGCCTGGCAGCATCTGTGCAGAGAGAAACAGAGTTAACATCTGTAAAGTTTAATGAGTAAATAGTCATTTTTAAATTTGATTTAAAAGACTAACATGACTCATAATATTACATTAATTAATTAGAGATTTGTAACACTTATGAACGAAAACATAACGCATTGGCCTCAAGTTCTTTTCATCATATATTTAAAAGAAACAAAGTCATACCTTCATAACCATAAAGGAATGTGTTAAACATATATCCTTTCAATCAGTATGGTATAATTTGGAGGTCTCCATAAACCAATGAATGTTCTTAAAATAATTTATTAATTTTTATTCCAACTGTTCTGTCAACTGTTGCTAACTTAATGTTTACTGGGTTCTATTGATGGCTTTATGCGTAAATGCTAGTTTGATGTGGCACCAAAGCAATTTGACCAGAACATCCCAGCTCTAAACACTTATCTGTACTGAATGCTTTGATAGCTGCCAGGCTGTGGCTCAGGCAGCAGGATTTGCCTACAAATCCTTGGGGGAGTTTTTGGGCAGGGTGTAGCTCATCATTACCACGGTTACCTCTCATATTATAAACAATTTAACCTTGCTGACATTTTTCTGAAGTTTCTGTAAAAGACCACGTCAAAAGTTAATAGATCATCAATGCATACTTTGTTTAAATATTGGTGTCACAAGTGGGCTTACATTAACATTGCAAAGAAGTTACTGTGAATATCTTCTTGTCACCACTCTCCAGCACCTGTTTGGTTACACAGGGGGAGAATTTAGCATGGCCAAGGCACCTAACCAGCACATCTTTCAGACTGTGGGAGTGAAAACCCATGCAGAAATGGGGAGAATGTGCAGACTCCACACAGACAGTGATCCAAGTCAGGAATTGAACCTAGATCTCCAGCATTGTGAGGCTGCAGTGCTAACCACCATGCCACGGTGCCATCCAGGATAGTTAGTTAAAATACAGAACAGACATAAACTTCCAATCTGTATGTCAACTGAAAAAAAGAGACTTTTACACAAGATGATATCAAAACCTGGATGAGGAAAGCAATGTTGATAGGAAATAAAAAAGATTAGAAAACATGAAATCAAATAATGTGGGGAAAGTAAATGACCAAAAAATACAATTATTTTCTTTATTAATAGAAAATGTTTGATTCCTTCAACATTTTTCAGTGCTTATTGCAATACCTCATCAATTTTGCTCTTTTCGTCAATTAGTTTACAAATGCAACAACTTAATTCCTAAAGCAAAGTTATTTGCACTGAAAGTTATTGTAAATGTTGTTGAATTTTGTTCTAAATTTTAAAATATTTGATCAACACATAAGCAAACCTCACAGCAAAACTTTTAGCAGACGTAAAACACGATGCTGTATCAAGAAATGTTTGAGTGCGTGTAAATATATTTGCTTTTGAATGCAGTATACTTCTGTGCAGTTAACTTTCCTTCATGCCATGCACAACTCCCCAGGCAGGAAGCCACACAGTGATCTGTTATCAGGTCATTGCCCATGCCATTCTTGAGTCAAACACTAGGAGATGCATGACTAAATTTTGAGATGACATCCTTGATGTTTCTATTTGCCTTGCTGGGCAGTGTCAATTCTTTGCTTATCAGCTCTCCAGATGGCATACCAGAAAATGGAAACTCAACCCTTGTGAGATTGCGTGGACAAATTCTCATCCAAATGTTCTAGCGCACAGCATATCCAAATGCTTATTGCAAATAAATTATTTTGTTACGCAGTAAAAGGACCTGAACTGGACTTCAAATGTCTGAGAGAAACAAATTTTCATGAGGAGCTAAAGGGAATCAACATCAGTAGAGAAATGTTGGAAAATAAAGAAATAACTGGAGACAACAGCCTAGTGATATTATTGCTAGACTATTAGTCCAGAAATTCAGATAATGTTCCGACAGACGTTGGAATTTGAATTCAGTTTTAAAAATCTGGAATTAAGCATCTGCTGAAGACCATTAAACCATTGTCAGAAAAACACATCTGGTTCACTAATGTCCTTTTGGGAAGGAAATCTGCCAATTCTTATCTGGTATGGCATAAATGTGACTCCTGAGCCACAGCAATATGGTTGACTCCAAAATGGAGGACAGTTAAGGATGGCAAATAAATGTTGGCCCAGCTAACAACGCTCATGCCCTGAAAGGAATAAATGTTAAAAAAATGATTTGGGGGAAATTGAATGGGATTGAAAGTGGATAAATCAGAAAAAGACCCATTTATTGTCATCTCTTTGTTTCCTATCTGCTAACCAGTTTTCCATCCATCGCAAGATATTTTCTGCAGCCTCGTCTGCTTTAACGTTGAAAGCCTTAAATTAAGAGGTGGTAGTTATAGGACAGATGTCAGAGGTAGGTTCTTTACCCAGAGGGTGGTAAGGGTATGGAATGCCCTGCCTGCGTCAGTTGTAGATGCACCAAGTTTGGTGGCGTTTAAGAGGTTAGTAGATAAGTTTATGGACGAAAAGGGAATGGTTTAGGTTAGAGGGTCATTGCTTTTTCTTAATTGGTCGGAGCAACATCGAAGGTTGAAGGGCCTGTTCTGCGCTGTAATGTTCTATGTTCTATGTTCTGAAAGTTTAAATTATTCACTGGTTCTTCTCCATCAACTCGACTAGTTACAAATGTAAAGAATTCCAACAGATTCATCAAGTAAGTTTTCCCTGTTGTACATTCATGCTGACTTTGGGAAGGAAAACTGATGTCTTTATGTACTATTGCATAAATGCAACTCCAGAGTCACAGCAATGTGGTTTAATCCAAAATAGAGGACAGTTAGAGATGGCCAATAAATGCTGGTCCAGCCAGGGATGCTCATGGCCTGTAAAAAGAAATAAATGTTAAAAAATGATTTTGGGGAAATTGATGGATTGAAGGTGGATAAGTCTTCATCCCACAATACTTAAGGAAGTGGCCCTGGAAATAGTAGATCTATTGGCCACTATTTTCCAAAATTCTTTGGACTGTGGAATGGTTCCTACAGATTGGAGGGTAGCTAGTGTAAATCTGCTACTCAGAAAGGAAGATAGAGAGAAAACAGGAAACTATAGATCAGTGAGCCTGATGTCAGTCGTGGGAAAGTTGCTAGAGACCATACTCATGGATTTCATAACTCAGTATTTGAAAAGCAGTGGTATAATCAGACAAAGTCAGCATGGATTTATAACAGGGAAAACATGCTTGATGATCTGTTGGAATTTTTTACATTTGTAACTTGTTGACTGAGAAGGACCAGTAAATAATTTAAACTTTCAGAAGGTTTTCGAAGATCTCACATAACAGACTACAATGCAAAATTAAAGCACATGGGGTTGCAGGTAATATTTTGAGATGGATGGAAAGCTGTTTAGCAGTTAGGAAGCAAAGAGATGGCATAAATGGATCTTTTTCTGATTGACAGACAGTGACTGCAGGAACCTGTGCAAGGATCCCAACTGATCACATTATATATTGTATCACTACCATCACTATTGCTGCACACTGCACTAGTTTCTTTTCTCCTGTAACAAATATGGTAAAATATTGGGGGTAATTTCACAAAATCACAGTCACAATGACAAAACCAATGACAATGCTTGAAGAGTACTCAAGCTGAAAACTGAATTCCAATATAGTAGACTCAATCCTCCAATTTATGGTTAAGAAACTGAATATATTGACTCTAGATCTGAGATAATACAAAATCGGGAAGGTAAGTTTGAAGAGGACGAACAAATGTTTCAGCATGATTTGGGCAGACTGAGTGGGTGGGCATCTGCATGACAGGTGGAGTATGATGTAGATAAATGTGAGGTTATTCATCTTGGTAGCAAGATGAGGGAGACAGGTCATTACTTGAATGGGTGTAAATTGAGAGAGGAGGATATTTGGTGAGACCTTAGAGTTTTGTGCATCAATCGCTGAAAGTAAACACGCAAGTACAGCAGGCAATAAAGAATGATATGATGGCCTTTATGGCAAGAACATTTGAATATAGCGATAAGGATGTTTTGCTGCAATTGTATAGGGTCCTGGTGAGCCAGGTATGATGGCCTTTATGGCAAGAGCATTTGAATATAGCGATAAGGATGTTTTGCTGCAATTGTATAGGGTCCTGGTGAGTCCACACATGGAGTATTATATGCAGTTTTGATGTCCTTATCTGAGGAAGTATGTCCTTGTTATAGAGGGAGTAAAGTGGAGGTTTACCAGGCTGATCCCTGGCCTGGCAGATCTATCATATGAGGAGAGATTAAGTCAGTTAGGATTATATTCAATGAAGTTTAGAAGGATGAAAATAGGTCTCATAGAAAATCATAAAATTCTAAGCAGACAGGGTAGATTCAGAAACAATGTTCTCAATGATTGGGGGGGTAGTCAACAAGTGAGTTTAAGTATTAGTGTTACAGGTAGGCTTACATTAATATTGCAATGAATTCAAAATCCCGTAGTTGCTGCACTCCAGCATCTGTTTGGGAGAATTTAGCATGGCCACTGCACCTAACCAGCATGTCTTTTGGACTGTGGGAGGAAAGTGGAGCAAATGGAGAAAATTGACAGAGACACGGAGAGAATGTGCAGACTCCACACATTCTGTGACCCAAGCCAGGATTCGAATCTAGGTTCCTGGCACTGTGAGGTAGCAGTGCTAACCACTGTGCCACTGTAACTGGTGGTCATCATCTGAGGATAAGGAGTAAACCTTTTAGAACTGAAGTGAAGAACAACATTTTCATGAATGTGTGGAATTCACTACCACAGAAAGTAGTTAAGGCCAAAACGTTTCTGAAGGTTGCCACTCAAGTGGATAGAACATGAAGAAGGCCGATAGTTTGTTACTGTTTATTAACAGAGGGTTTGAGTTTAAGAACTGTGTGGTTATGCTGCAACTATACAGGACCTTAGTGAGACCACATTTGGAATATTGTGTGCAGTTCTGGTCACCTCATTACACAAAGATGTGGAAGCATTGGAGAGAGTGCAGAGGAGATTTACCAGGATACTGACTGGTTTAGAGGGTAAGTCTTGTGAGAAAGCTTGAGGGAGCTAGGGATTTTCTCTTTCGAGCAGAGGAGAATGAGAGGTGACTTAATAGAAGTTTATAAGAAGATGAGGAGGATTGATAGAGTGGATGCTCAGAGACTATTTTCTCAGTATATGTAGGTGTTACTGGGGGACATAACGATAAAGTTCATGCTGGGAGATATAGAATGGATGTCCACGATATGTTCTTTATTCAGAAAGTGATTGGGGTGTAGAATGCACTGCATGCTGTGATAGTGGAATCGGACACTTGAGGAACTTTGAAGCGGTTATTGGATAGGTGTAGGACAGCTTGATCTTGGATTTGGACATAGCTCAGCACAACATCGAGAGCCAAAGATCCTGTCCTGTGCTGTACTGTTTTATTTCAAGAAAAAATTAGATATAACTTCAGGGGCTAAAGTGATCAAGGGGGAATCAGGATATTGAATTCAGTGATCAGCCATGATCAAATGAATGACGGATCAGGATCTAAGGGCTTCTGGTTTCCATGTTTCTAAAATATATTCTTATTTATGTCCATACAGTTTATATTTTTAGGTGAATTAATAAGATACCTTGTGTGAGAAATGATGATTATGGAATGTTGTTTTGGGAGCACTTTTGGGACTGCTGATTGGTTGTTTTTTGAATTTAAGCTGAAGAGCAGTTCAATTTCAAAATGGAAAATATAATTGAGATGATATGAGAAAGAATATATTTCTATCCTTATTTGTAATCATTGTCTCTCAATATACCCAGACAGGCACTGGTGACTAGGGGATTTCCACAGTAACTTAATTTCCGTGCAAAATGTAAGCCAACTTGTGACACTAATAAATTTTAAACATAAATATCTGCCAGCCCTAAATCATGTGCTCAAGTCTCTGAGAAATGAGTGAGAATGTGAGAAATGACCCACAGACTTTGGATCCAAGAGGCACAAGTGCACCATGACATTGTGAAGGTTGTCGTGATGCTAGCACTGGACTGGGGTAAACCCAGTAAAAAGTCACACAACACCAGGTTAAAGTCCAACAGATTTATTTGGTAGTAAAAGCCACTAGCTTTCGGAGTGCCGCCCCTTCACCTGACAAAGGGACAGCACTTTGCAAGCTAGTGGCTTTTGCTACGAAATAAACCTATTGGACCTTAACCTGGTGTTGTGTGATTTCTTATATTGTGAAGATTGGCAGCAGTCAGTCAATTGTTGCTATTCCTTTAAGAGAGCAACCCAGGGTTGCGAGAGCGCATGCTTACAACCACCAACCACAATTTCCTGCCAGATAATGATCCTTTGTTTTCCTTTTTTTACATGAAGCAGTTGTCTTTTTTTGCAGCAGTGAGAGTGAAGCCAGCAGTTTGGTGGCACTCCCATGCACATTATTTTTTTTTGCACACACGTTGCTGCAAATCTTGGCAAATGAAAGCATGCTTTGTCTCTGTTGATTTGCAGTGGTTGTCTCTAGAAGCTGAGGAAGAGCCCGCTGAGAATGCATGGTTGTTCTAAAGCAATTGGGTTGAGATCTGTCCGTGCTCCTGGCTTTGCAGCAATTGAATCATTCGTGCAGCCTGGAGGTTGACGGCGCGCACGCGCGGGTGCCGGCACTGACGTCACGGGGCTGCTGGCGGTGTCATGGCGGCTGCCGCTCGGCGGCTTCAAGCCTGTTCCATGTAAACACGCTCGACATCTCCTCCCTTTCCCTCCTCTCCCCCCTCCCCTCCCCCCGCCCCAAACTTACCCCCCTCCCTCCCTTCCCCTCCTCCTCTCCTCTCCCCTCCCCGCCTCATGGAAAGTCATGAGGGTGCCGAGCGGGGTGGCGTTGCCGCCGTGGAGCTGGCAGGGCCCGGGCCCGCGTCCGGGCCCGGGCCGAACGCTCTGGGTAACGGACGGCTGAAAAGCTCCTGTCGGCCCGGCGAGATCTCTGCCTCAGCCACCCCCACCTCCGACACTCCATGTCCCAACACTGGGACACGCCTGCGAGAAGAGGAGAGGGTGGAGGTGGAGGAGAGGGTGGAGGAGGAGGAGGAGGCCGCGCCCGTTGCCCGCACCCAGAGAGTGAGGGAGGAGGAGGAGGAGGAAGAGGAGGGCGGCCGCCAACAGCAGCAAAACTTGGACAACAAAATGGGTGAGCTGAGCACTGAGGTGGAGGGCGCCTCAGGGAAAGGAAATCTGGCCGCCCTCTCGCAGCACATAGTCCCGCCCCGGGCGCTCCAGGAGGATGGCAGCAGCCCTGCTCTAACTCCCGAGGGTGACAAGGAGCACAGTGCCAGTGACCAGAGCCTGCCTGCGGAATCTCAAAGCATCGATTCTCTCGAATCCTTTTCCAATCTCAATTCCTGCCCCAGCTCTGATTTGAACAGTGAGGGGGCTGAAGACCGGGCCCTGGCTCTTGCTTTACAGACTGAAGAATACAATAACAAGGACGGTGTTGCCAAACCATCCAGTTCGAAGGAGAGGTTCCCCGGACAGTCAGTCTATCATATTAAGTGGATCAAATGGAAAACGGAAAACACGCCCATTATTACACAGAATGAAAATGGGCCTTGCCCATTGCTCGCAATTATGAATGTTCTCCTTTTAGCCTGGAAGGTACCTGCAAATATTAATAGCTTTTAACCTGTGAAGTTTTCAATTACCTATTCGGGTGTGGCTCACATCACACAGCACTTGCTGGCGTAAATTGCACTGGTCCACCCATACCCTGACTTTTTAAAAATTCTCTTGTGTCGGTTCAGATCTCTGCATGACCTCGCCCTTCACTATCACAGTAGCCTCCTGCGCTGAGGAGAGAGGATTCTAGAGCTGGGAATCTGTACTGCTGGAGACGCAATTGTCATTGGTGGGCAAACAATATAGGGGTGGGTGGAATCCACAAGGCCAGCGTTGAAAGCACAGAGTTCCTGAACCTCTCTGCACATCCTGTCCAACTTTCTTCTAAAATCTACCTCTGCCTATGCTTTGTCACCTGCCTGGAAACATGGAAATAGGAGTAGACATAGGCCTTTTGGCCTTTTGAATGTTCTCTGCCATTCAACATGATCATGGCTGATTCTCTATTTCAGTGGTATATTCAGCACTATCCTCGTATTCCTTTATGCCTTTAGATTCTAGAAATCTATCTCTTGGCTCCTTAAATGTATTCAGTGATTTGGCTGGGGGGGGAATCTTCTCTTGGGGAGAATTCCATAGGTTTGTGTAAAGTCATCTTCCAGCATATTGTGCTCATTTGAAGTCATGGGCTTCTTACTACGTTGAAGGGGCGATATACATATAAGTTTTCGTTGCATAAAACTTTGGTTCATAAAATCTGACAGTTAATTATGCCTTTTTATTGTAGATTAAACTTCCACCGATGATGGAAATTATAACAGCAGAACAGTTAATGGAGTATTTGGGTAAGATTTTTTTTATTGATAATCAGGGGATGTTTTTGGTTGAAATGAAATATTTATGTATATACAGTTTAGAAGCATTTAATGAGAAATTACCTGAGTCATTTGTTACTTTTGAGTTTTTCTCTCTGCCAATTGAAAACAAAAGCCATGTAACTTGGTATTTTATAGGTATTTTAGTGTAAAGTTCTGATTGGTCTTACAATTCAAAATAAGCAATCTGTAACTTGTTGCTGAAGATCATTAGGGTTGTGTCCTTGTTGTCTTCTGCTACATCAATGAGACATCTTGCGTCATGGCAGAAGTAAAGCTGGCTGATAATTTAGACAATTTTCAGTTCTGTAGTTGATCAGATAAAGAAGGTAAGAACGAAGGTAGTCAAACTTGCACAGTACCCAGGCTCGATAAGTGGCATGTAACTTACATGCCATGCAAGAGTCAGGTAAAGACCTTCAACAACAGACAGCCTAACCATTTCTCCAAGACGTTGTGACAATGCCAATATCCTGAGGGTCAATATTGACCGGCAACTAAATTGGAAGTATAAATGTCATGGCTACTTGAGCAGGTGGGTATTTAGCAGTGAGTCATCCAGCTGACTTGTCAAAACTTTGCTGCCTACTGTGCACAAACCAGGAGTGTGATTGAATGTTCTCTACCTGCCTGGATGGATACTGCTGGAACAGCACTCATGAAACTCAGGACTATACAGTACAGAGCAACCCCTCTGAGGGGTCAGAGCTTGACTGACCCCTCATTTATGAGCTTAAATACTTTCCCCTTCTTCTGCTACTCTACTGTGATTGCCAAGGGTGGCACAATGGTTAGCACTCCTGCCTCACAGCATCAGGGACTTGGGTTCGAATCCAGGCTGAGGTCACTATCTGTGTGGAGTCTGCATGTTCTCCATATCTGCTTGGATTTCCACCCATACTCTGAAAGATGTGCTGGTTAGGTGCATTTGGCTATGCTAAATTCTCCCATCAGTGTATCCGAACAGGTACCAGATTGTGGCAACTAGGGGATTTGCACAGTAACTTGTTAATGTAAGCCTACTTGTGACAGTAATAAACATAAACAATGTACATTGCTGAGAGATTCATTTCCACAAATCACTGGAAAGCAGTAGTAGGACAAGCTGATGAAGTTGTTAAAATGCACATTGGAATATTTGGTTTCCTAAATGGAGGCATGGAGGAAGGAAGGCCAATCCTTGACAGAATATTGGTTGAACTCGGAATATTTAGCCTAATTCTGGACATCACACTTCAGAAGCTTTGGAGAGAGTTCTGAAGAGAGTTAGTGTACTTAAAGCATGAATGAAGAACTACAGTTAAATAAAGACAGAAGTCGGTTTTGTTCCTGTTTGACAAAGATTTTGGGAAACTTAATATTGAGGCTCGTGTAAATAAGGAGAGACTAATTTTGCTGGCAGGTAAAAGGCACAGACTTAAAATAATTGAGAAAAGGTTCAGAAGATGTGCAGGTTAGGTTAATTGGCCGTGCTAAGAAATTGCCCCTTTGTATCCAGGGATGCGTAGATTAGAAGGATTAGTGGGTATAATATCTAAGAATATGGGGGTAGGGCCTGGGTGGGATTGTGTTCGGTGCAGATTCGATGGGCTGAAGGGCCTCTTTCTTCACTGTAGGGTTCTATGATTTCTAAGACTGAGAATTTCTTTGGTATATTGAGTATTAGGTATTGTATGAAGTGTAATATCTGAAAGAAAATATAAGCAGATTCTGAAGAGAGTTAGGTATTTACTTGGAAATGAAAATTTGCAGAACTTTGGGGTAAGAGCAGGCAAGCCAGCACTGGCACGATGGATTGAATAGCCTCCTGTACTCCTGAGATTTTATGATGTACTGCAGCTCTCAAGACTGTGACTGTCACAACTGGAAGAACATGAGCAGAAGATACATGGCGATATTATAACCTCCACAGTTCCCTTGCTCACCTTTGTGATTTGAACATGTATTGTTTACAATTTCTTCAGTATTTCACAAAATTCTGGAATTCCCTATCTAAACAGCATCACGCAGAATACCTTCATCGCATAAGTTGTCGCTATTATTCCAAAGAGGTGAGACCTCAACCACCACTTTGTGAAGGATGGCGCAAAGATGAGGGCTGCTGCCACACAGTGCCAGGGACCCAGGTTTGATTCTGACTTTGGGTGACTGTGTGGAGTTTGCATTTTCTGTCTGTGTCTGTGTAGATTTCCTTTGGGTGCAGTCGTTTCCTCCTGCAGTCCAAAGACATGTCAGTTCAGTGGTTTGGCCCAATTAAATTGCCCCTTAGAGTCCAAAGGAGGGTAGGTGAGGGGGATTAGCATGATAAATGTGGAGGGGAGAACCTGGATGGGATTTTCTCTAGGAGAGTCAGTGCAATCTCAAAGGTTTGTGTGAAGTCTTTCTGCATTGTAAAATTTCTATGATTCCGTGTTTACTAGGGCAATAAATACTGACTTTGGTAGGATATCCAGCATGTTGACGAATGAGCTTTAGTGTGATTCGTTTATATGAAATACTCATAATTATGTGATATCAACCAAAAAAGCTTGTGTTTATAATTTGCATTAAATTCTTAACGTCAGGTTCACCTCCTCAAGTCAATTCTCATGGCTGTAATCAAGGAACTGTGATGTTTCCATATTTTCCTGGTCTTAAGCACAGAAACTTATAACATTTGTAGGACCTATTACCTGTGTCTCTAATTGAAACCTTGCTTTTCATGCTACAAGTCATTATATTCACATCTCAACAATGCCATTTAACTCTGACCTCGAAGAGAGATGCCCAAAAGAACAGTTTTCTTTAAGATCAGAGACAATTACTTTTATTTTGTCATTGACTAGAAGATTCAGTAAGTTCGTCAATATCTTTCTAAATATTTGCAAACTGAAATAGCACCAGTTTCTCCTGTTCTAATGCAGTAAATCTGTTTTGAAATCTTGATGACATTTAACAAGGCTACATGTCATCGGCTTTTTATATCAGCATTTTGTTGTCTTGTAATGAGAAATCTAAGACTTGATTGTGGGGGATCTCCAGTTCTGCATACTAATCAGTTGAGTGAGTTAAGGCACCTTTACTTACCCCAGTAACAGGTGCAGGCTATTAAACCAAATATTGAGACAGTTGCACTTACATTTCAAACCTGAAAGTAAGGCAGTAACTGGAAGTGAATTTATTTTTGACTGTTTTAAAATCTAACCTTAATTATTTTTCAGAACTTTAAAGCAGGTTTTAATTTATCCTGTCATCTATTAATTACTAATTTTACAAAAGCATATTTCATTCAGTGAATTACATTGTAAATGATTCCCTTAGACAAGATTATATATTGTCCATCAACAGTATGAACTTGAGCAAATTTGGATCAAGAGTTGCCAATTGATCTGTAGTTTCTTGGTGTGTCTGAGGCAAGGATGCACATTACTTTGGAGTGCTGTAGATGTTTTGATAATCACCAGTTTCCTTTTGTAATTGCTTGCTAGAAACAGTTGGTTTTAATATGCTATGCCATTTTCGGTAGCATGATTTGCTGGCATATTTCATCTCTAATCCTGAATGTACTTTTTTCCACTTGATGCTTTCTTTGGTTGGGAAAAGCTTTAACTGGGGAATCTGGCAGCAGTTCCAAAATTCTGAAGGAAAAGGTGTTTCATCCCTCACTTTGAACTTAAAAGCCTGAATTTTACAGTGGTAGATCATAGCGTGCAGAAGATGCCCTTTGGCCCCTCAAGTCTGTACTGACATGCAAGAAACCCCTACCCTTGCACCTAATCCCATTTATGGTCACTTGTCATCTTGACTTGAATGTTATGTTGTGCCAAGTGCTCATTCACATGTTTTAAAATTTGTGAGACAGCTCACTTCTACCACCCCCCCCCAGGCAGTGTATTCCAGACCATCAGCACCCTCTGGATAAAAAAGCTTTTGCACTTGCCCCTCCTGCCCCTCACATTGAACTTGTGTTTCCTCGTGACTGACCCTTAAGTGGAGGGGAATCTATCCGATCCTATCCTCGACATTGTCATCTATGTCGTTTATATGAATAATGGATAATATTAGATTCAACACCAATCCCTGTGGTACACCACTGCATACTAACTTCCAATCACTAAAGCAGCCTTCTGTCGTCATTTTCTGTCTCCTGCAATTGAGCCGATTTTGAGCCCACTTTATCAATTTACCCTGAATTTTGTGTGTATTTACCTCCTTTGAGTCTCCCATATGGGACCTTGTCAAAGGCATTGCATAATCCATATAAATTACATCAACTGCAGTACCCTCATCTATGTGCTTCATCACTGCCTCAAAAAATTCAATCAAATTTGTTGGTATAACCTAGCCAGTGATGAAACAACAGCAATTGTCTCTGATCTTAAAGAAAACTGCTCTTAATGGGCATCTCTCCTCAAGGCCAGAATTAAATGCCATTGCTGAGATCTTAATCTAATGATCTGATGACTTTTGTGGTGTAAATGTTTCTCTTTCTGGCATCAGTTTGAATTTGCCAAGTCAGGGGAATCTCTGCACCAGCAACATTAATGTCAGGTAATCATTAAAATTATTTCAGAAAACAAACCAGAAGTAAAATGCAGTTAATATCCTTCACCTTTAAATGAATGCATGTGTGATTAAGTTAGAAACTGAAATACTAATGAGTTTTAAAAAAGACAAGCAATTTTACCATCATGGCAAAAATTGATGTGCACAAAATATATAATTAACTTGTCAGGGCTAGAGACATTGTCCAGATTAATTTTGTGTGGCATTAAAGACTTAGTTACACCACCTCCAGAGAAGTGTCATTTTTCTATGTTGTTACAGTGAGTAATATAAAAGAGCAAAAATGCAGTCAGTTCAGTGCTTTATAAATGATTGCATTCTATAGGAAATGCATAGAATTACTAATGGCAGCCTCTGCATTTCTGTGTTTCATCTATGCAGTTGCAGAGTCGAGATGCCATTGTCTGTTTTGAGCAGTAATGGTGGCCAAAGCTGATAGTTTTGCCTCATTACTTGTGCAAAATCCCAACTAAGCAATAAATTGTCCAGTCTTCAGTGTTAGCTTTGATATTACTTGTGTTAACTTGATATTGACAAATGCATGCTGCTATCCACTGTCAATAGAGGAAATAAAATATGATTTGTTAAATGGTAAGTGAGCCACATCTCAAAAGGGGAAACTATCAAGCAATCAGTTGTTTTTTAGCAGAAGAAAATGTGTACTGAAATAACGACCATAAATTCTAGAAACAATTCTGGAGATTGTAACTAAATTAAAATATTTATTAAGGAAAACAAGAAAATTCTACACGAGATTACATTTACACATTTAAACCTTGTACGTGCACTTGCACTTTGTGGAGGGAGGTGTGGAGAAAGGAGGACATGGAAGTGACTTCGCTTCTGGAACTGGCCAGCAATATATTGCAGCAGCAGGTGGTCAAGAGGATTGTCTGGTTTAACTGCCTGCCCCTTTCCTACAGTTTCATTCACTTCTGGTGTTCTTGGAAAGGGAGCATGTGGTGTCTGTAGGCATAATTGAGGCCTTCTCTGCTTGGTGGTCACCACAGGGATTAGAATGTTTTGTCAGTCACTTTAAGCACATGTTATGATGTGGAGTTGCTGGAGTTGGATTGCGGTAGGTACAATCAGTAGTCTCATAACACCAGGTTAAAGTCTATTTATTTGGTAGCATGAGCTTTTGGAGTGTTGCTCCTTCATCGGGTGACTCATCTAATGAAGAAGTGGCAATCCAAAAGCACACATTGTTTTGGAGTTTTAAGTTTCCTTTGACATTCTGTTTAGTTTGACACTGCTTCCCTTTGAGGCTGCCTCTAAAAACCCCTGAATTGTTGATTTATTTATTTGACTAGCCCAGCAAAAGCACATAGCCCCCACAATACCCCTGTATGGCTCAGGAAATATTTTTTAAAAACTTAGTTCATGATGTACATTTTTTATTTGGGATTTATAGTAACACAAATTTGCAAGATATTGATTAAAACAAGCATGATATAATATTTGATAGCACGAGCTTTTGGGGCATTGCCCCTACATCAGGTGAGTGAAGAATTCAATCCACAAACGGGGCATATATACGAACTCAATTACAAGACAATAGTTGGAATGCGAATCTTAACAGGTAATCAAGTCTTTACAGGTGCATACAACCTGAGTGGAGAGAAGATTAAGCACAGGTTAAAGTGGTGTGAATTGTTTTCAGCCTGGATAGTTAGAGATTTTGCAAGTCCAGGCAAGTTGTTGGAATGTGACATGAACCCAAGATCCCGATTCTTAAGTAGTGGAGTGTCGGGATAGATGGGTGCAATGTTCATCTTCATTGATGACATGTTGAAGGCTCTGGAGAAGATGTTGTAATATCTCCGCTCCAGGGAAGTACCAGATGACAAAGTGTACTCTGTTCACCTTCAACATGTTACCGATGAAGATGAACATCTCACCAAGGCCATCCTCACGCCTTCTTGACTTGCCTTCAAACAATTGTGCATCCTCAGACACTCCATTGTACTCAGCCAACTACCCAGCCTTCAGGAGAACAGTGACCACGACGTCTCACAACCCTGCCACAGTAACCTCTGCAAGACATGCCAGATCATCAGCACAAATGCTGTTATGTCATGTGAAACACTATCCACCAGGTACATGATACATAGGCTTGTGACTCAGTCTACCTGATGTGCTGCAGAAAAGGATGTCCTGAGGCATGACAAGGCAGAAACTTTGACAATGAATGTACACCGTTCAACAATCACAAGGCAGGAGTGTTCTCTTCCAGTCAGGGAACACTTGAGCAGTCTAGGGTATTCAGCATCTGACCTTCGGGTAATCATTCTTCAAGGTAGCCTTCACGACACGCAGCAACCAAGAATCACTGAGTAGAAGCTGTTAGCCAAATTCCACACACATGAAGATGGCCTCAACTGGAATCTTGGGTTCATGTCACACAATCTGTAACCCCATGACTTGTCTGGGCTTGTAAAATTTCACTAACTGACCTGGCTGGAGACAATACACACCTCTTTAACCTGTGCTTGACCCCCTCTGCACTGACATTGTATTTTTAAGTTTTGATTACCTGTAAAGACTTGCGTTCAACCATTATTCTGTAATTGAGTTTGTGTCTATACATGCCCTGTTGGTGAATCAAACTCTTCACCCGAAGAAGGGGCAACCTTCTGAAAGCTTGTGCTCCCAAATAAACTTGTTGGATTTTAACCTGGTGTTGAGAGATTACTTACCCCAGTCCAAAGCTGGCATCTCCACATCGTGATGTAATAGATTTCATGTCCAAATTGATGAGTCAGACAGCAGTTCATACTTTGGGTGACAATCTAGAAATTGCTATATATGTTAAAAAAAAATTCTGCCATTTTTTGTTTTAATTACGTGATCGAAACTTGGTATTGATTAAACACAAAAGAGATCAAAAGAAGATACAATCAAGAAATCCATATAAGTTGAGCACGGATTTTGCATCGTTCTTAACACACCTTAATTTATCATGAAGTAGAACATCTTTCCAATCCTAGTGTAACTCTTTAATGTGATTAACTATTCATTACTAGATGTCATATTTAGTTTTGGTGAATAGAACTTGAAACAGTCAATATCGGTGAATAGCATTCTCTGTGTTAATTGCTTGACAACTGCTGTGTATTCATGATGTCAATTAGTGCAGCCATTTTTAGGTTCAGAAGTTATATTGAAGCTATGTATCTTGTATAAGACAGCTTGTCAATGTAGGCATTATGAAAGTGGTGCTTTGAGAATAATAAATTAGTGTTGTATTTGTTATAATTAAGGAAAAGCATGACTGCTTTATGATTATTTGCAAACAGTTCAGGAGCTGTCCATATACCTCAACAGTTTTGTTATTATTAAAAGTTGCCATTTGTTACTCATTCCCAGGAAGTCTTGGAAAAATCAAGTTGCAAAACTGTGTTTGACTTGAATCTCCTCTTCACTAACAGTCTCAAATAATAAATAAACAATTTAGCAAACAACTTAATTAGGCTGTTTCGCTCTCAATTTCAACTAAGAAAACCTGAAACCCAATTCCTAAACATCGATTGTAAGTTGATTCATCAGCATCTTGGTTTCTGACCTAGTCCAAAAGTATTAAAAATTGTTTGGGGGAGATAGAAAATACACAAAATGTAATAAATTCACCTTTCATTACCCTCTGAGGGACCTGAGCTTTGACTCTTCAGCTGATTCGAACTGTTGTGCATGCATGAGCTTGATGCAAAATCTTTTGCTTGTTCTACCTTATAAGTAAAACAAATCCCAAACCTGCTATAGCAAGCTGGAGTTGCAGATCAGTCTGTGCGTGCTACTGAGTTTAAAACCTTTTTACATCAATCAATCATCCCACTGCTGCCAGAATTGATTTGAGTTTAGGGCAGCATGGTGGTTAGCACTGCTCTCTCACTATGCCAGGGACTTGGGTTCAATTCCCGCCTTGGGTCACTGCCTGTGCGGAGTCTGCACTTTCTCCCCATCTGAATGGGTTTCCTCTGGGTGCGCCAGTTTCTTCCCATGGTCTGAAAGACGTGCTGGTTAGATGCATTGGCCATGTTAAATTCTCCCTCAGTGTTCCCAAATGGGCATCGAGTGTGGAAACGAGATGATCTTTGCAGTGTTAATGTAAGCCTACTTGTGATGTTAATAAATAAATTAAAACAGATGTTTTTGTAGTTCCTAACTCTTGCTGCTTTAGCTTTATGCCAAGTTCTTCAAATAGAGCTTTTCATATCTTGGCTTGTTGTTTTGGGGATTATTTCATCTTCAGCAATGTTAGATAGTTCAAGTCTCAGACATATCAGGGAAAACCACAGTGCCGTATAAGAGCAGCAAAAGTATTGACTCAACATTTGCTTAAACCTGTAAAAACAGAAAATGACAATTTAATTTTCATTTTAGTTCTATCTTTGCTGACTGCTTCAGCATTTGTCTTTTGTGTAAATTTGTTTACCGTTTTTATTGTTAGATTATTCTTGTCAGCTGCCAGTTTTTATAGAGTTGTAACATAATAAAGCATCCTTGGTATTTTGTTTGTATTAAGAGTGTCAGTGGTGGCATGGTGGTATTGTCACTACAGTAATAACCTGGAGACCTAAGATAATGCTCTGGTTTTGAATCCCACCATGACTGGAAGTAATCTGGAATTAGAAGATAGTGAAACCCTTTGCGATTGTTGTAAAATGTCATTTAGTTCATGCATGTCCTTTTAAGGAAGGAAATCTGCTATTCCTATAAATGCACATCAATGTAGTTGCCTCTGAAACAACTGAACTGTTCAATGGTAGTTAGGGATGGGCAGTAAATGCTGGAAGAAGTCTGACAACACCAGGTTTAAATCCAACTAATTTATTAAATTGTTGAACTTAGTTCACCTTAGTGATGGATAGGGATAGGCATGAAGCTGGGTACAGTAGTTATAGCTGGGGGAAGGGTAATTGAGGCCATCAGGAGAGAATTAGGGTGCATAGCTTGGACTAGGAAACTACAGGGACTGGGAACATCTGGAATGTGGAGCTTATTCAAGGAGCAGCTGCTGCGAGTCCTTGATAAGTATGTCCCTGTCAGGCAAGGAGGAAATGGTCGAGTAAGAGAACCTTGGTGTACGAAAAAGTTGATTTGCTGGTTAAAAGGAAAAAGGAGGCTTATGTCAGGATGAGGCTTGAAGGCTCAGTTAGTGCAATGGATAGCTATAGATTAGCCAGGAGGGAGCTAAAGAGTGAATTGAGGAGAGCTAAGAGAGGACACGAGAAGACTTTGGCTGATAGGATTAAGGAGAATCCTAAAGCTTTCTTTAGATATGTTAAGAATAGAAGATTGGTTAGGGCAAGATTAGGGCCAGTCATAGACAGCAGTGGGAAGTTGTGCGTGGAGCCTGAAGAGATTGGTGAGGCACTGAATAAATATTTCTCTTCGGTATTCACGCAGAGTGCTGGAAATGTAGCTATGGAGAACACTGAGGTACAGGGTTGCAAATTGGGAAGTATTGTAGTAGATAGGGAGGATGTGCTAGAAATTCTCGAGGGTTTGAAGTTGGATAAGTCCCCTGGGCCGGACGGGATTTACCCTAGGATTCTCTGGGAGGCAAGAGAGGAGATTGCAGAGCCTCTGGCTCTGATCTTCAGGTCGTCGTTGGTTACGGGTGTGGTTCCGGAGGACTGGAGGATAGCGAATGTGGTCCCATTGTTCAAGAAGGGGAAGAGAGACCTTCCAGGGAATTATAGGCCAGTGAGTCTTACTTCTGTTGTGGGCAAAGTATTGGAGAGAATTATTAGGGATAGGATTTATAGTTATTTAGAGAGAAATGAATTGATTGGGGATAGTCAGCATGGTTTTGTGAAGGGTAGGTCGTGCCTTACTAACCTCATTGAGTTTTTGAAAAAGTGACCAAAGAGGTGGATGGGGGTAAGGCGGTTGATGTGGTATATATGGACTTTAGTAAGGCGTTTGATAAGGTGGCCCATGGAAGACTTCTGCAGAAAATGCAGATGTATGGGATAGAGGGTGATTTAGCTAATTGGGTTAGGAATTGGCTAGCAGATAGAAGACAGAGGGTGGTGGTTGATGGGAGATATTCATCGTGGAGTTCGGTGACAAGTGGTGTACCTCAGGGGTCTGTTTTGGGGCCCCTGCTGTTTGTAATTTTTATAAATGATCTGGATGAGGGTATTCAAGGATGGATTAGTAAATTTGCAGATGACACTAAAGTCGGTGGAGTGGTAGATAGTGAAGAGGGGTGTTATAGTTTGCAGAGGGACTTGGACAAGTTGCAGAGCTGGGCCGAGAGGTGGCAAATGGAGTTTAATGTGGAAAAGTGTGAGGTAATGCACTTTGGCAGGAATAATAAATGTGTAGAGTATAGGGCTAATGGTAGGATTCTTAATAGTGTTGATGAACAGAGGGATCTTGGTGTATATGTGCATCGATCCCTGAAAGTAGGCAGTCAAGTCGATAAGGTTGTTAAGAAGGCATATGGAGTCTTAGCTTTTATTGGTAGGGGGATTGAATTTCGGAGCCGCAACGTCATGTTGCAACTGTACAAAACTCTAGTGCGGCCGCACTTGGAGTATTGTGTGCAGTTCTGGTCCCCACATTATAAGAAAGATGTGGAGGCATTGGAGAGGGTACAGAGGAGGTTTACCAGGATGTTGCCTGGTATGGAGGGCAGGTCTTATGAGGAGAGGCTGAAGGATTTGAGTTTGTTTTCGTTAGAAAGGAGGCGGCTAAGAGGGGACCTTATCGAAACATATAAGATGATTAGAGGTTTAGATAGGGTGGACAGTGATAGCCTTTTTCCTAGGATGGAGAAAGCTAGCACGAGGGGACACAGCTTTAAATTAAGGGGTGATAGTTATAGGACGGATATCAGAGGTAGGTTCTTTACCCAAAGGGTGGTTCGGGAGTGGAATGCCCTGCCTGCGGCAGTTGTAGATGCGCCAAGTTTGGTGGCGTTTAAGAGGTTAGTTGATAAGTATATGGAAGAGAAGGGAATGGTTTAGTTTGGAGGGTCATTGCTTTTTATATTGGTCGGCGCAACATCGAGGGCTGAAGGGCCTGTTCTGTGCTGTAATGTTCAATGTACTGTGTTTACCCCAGTCCAATGCCAGCATCTCCACATCAATAAATGCTGGCCTTGTGATGCCCACATCCCACGAAGGAATTTTAAAGATTACATGAACTTGAGTAATGTAGTTAAGTAATAGCAATTATGTAAATTAAGACAGATGTTTTGTGATAATGATAATGAGAGGATTAAACTTGTAGTGACATAGTTTTTTCTCGATTTTAAAATGAGGGCTGACGTGTTATTGATGTTGGAAAAAGTTAATCTAAAATGAGCAGAGGTGAAAGTAGTGATGAATGAAAGCAATCCCATGGATGGAAACTAATTCTTATCATGTATAAACACTTTCAGCAGGTATTGAAGTTAATTTTAAAAAAGCAATATTTTGTTCCTGTTTGTCATTTTAATTTCTCTTGTTGCAGGTGATTATATTCTCGATGCAAAGCCAAAAGAAATCACTGATGTTCAGAGATTAAACTATGAGCAGGTACTAATTCATCAATGTTGTTTCTATCTGTAATCAATGGCGTTTCCATGAAAGAAAAGGAACTGTAAGCAATCTATATAAAACTGATATTACAAGAATTTCTGATATGTTACAAACTAACTGAAGGAACTGAGGAAATCTGCACTTGTGCTCAAATAGTTCTTTGGGCTGGAGACTTAGTATATTGTTGTAAAGCATTAGATTCGGTTTGGTATGAATATTGTGAATTTTAATATATAATATTCATGGGTTCATTGTTGGAATTAGTAGATTGATGAAAATTTTAATGTACTTTACCTCCAAGGCCCAGACCAAAGAATTTGAAATTCCGAATTGATTTCTGAAACATACACACAGATGAATTACCCTGTAGACAGATATATTACGTCACTTTGCCAGCTATCTTTGATGCTTGGCTAATGTACTTTCCAATTACAAATGGGACATTAAGATCAATTGCAATGAAAATAAGATGAGTTCACAGTTTAGTGCTAAGGTGAATACTGCAGAAGATTGTCTTTTGCTTAAATACTTGTACTAACTCTCAATTTACTTGTGTGTTTAGTCTGTGCAACGTATTTATTTCAGACTCACTTAATTGGGAGTAAAGATTTTTTTCATGTTCCATATATTTTCCAACATAGTTCTTAACTTGACCAGTCCCCTCATGTACTACTTTTATTATGTAGGACAGCTTTAGCTTATATAGGAACTGGAGCACGGGACTGCCGTTGAAGTGATGCAACTTGACGGATTTCACAAATTAGACATTCCTGAGTTGCAAACTTAACTCTTCCCACATTGTTACTGACAGTATAAAGTGTCCCAGGCGTACGGCATGCATAAATTAGAAAGAGACGATTGACATTGGATTAAAGATTGGCTGACTGACAGAAAGCAGTGTGTTAGGATAATGAGTCCTTCTCTGGCTGGCAAAGTGTAACTAGCAGGATGCCACAGGGGTCAGTCCTTGGACCTCAACTGCTTACAATTTTTCTAAATGATCTGCAAGCATAGAGTGTAACGTAGCAAAATTTGGATATGATACTAAATAGATCAGAAAGCAGGCAGTGAAGAGGACGTAAAGCTTCTATGGACGGACATAGGCCAGAAGAATGGGCCACAATTTGGCAGATGGAGTTTAATGTGAGTAAGTATGAGGTTATCCATTTGGGCAGAAAAAAAATAGACAAATGGAAAGCAGATTCCAAATGTGTCTGGGCAGAGGGATCTGGGTGTGTATATACATAAATCTCAAATTACTATATATCTGGAGCACGTAATAAAAAAGGCAAATGGGATGGTGTAATCTATTGCAAAAGAACTAGTGTATAAAAGTAGACAAGTATTGTTGCAATTGTATAGGGTGTTGGTTTGGATTGTTGTGTCAAGTTTTGGTCTCCTTAGTTGAGGAAGGCTGTGGTGGCATTGGAGGCAGTTCAGAGGAGGTTCACCAGATTGATCCGGGTTTGAAGGGGTTGATGTATAAGGCGAGATTAAATAGTTTGGGTTTGTACTTGCTGGAGGTTAGAAGTATGAAAGGAGATTTGATCAAAGTATATAAAATTTTAAAAGGGATTGATGAAGTAAATGTAGACAGAATGGGAGGTGATTAAATTATAGCACAGGACAGGCCCTTGGGCTCTCCAGGATCTAGAACAAGAGGTCACGAGCATAGTCTGAATTGTTGAATGGTTTCAAGGGGGAGATAGACATATTTCTAATTTTCAAAAAAAAGGGAAAGAGGGATATGAGGAAAAGGTGGAGAGGTGGATTTGAGACCAGGGAAGATATCAACCGTGATCTGATTGAATTGTCGAGCAGGCTTGACGGGCTGAATTTGCCTTCTTGTGCTCTTAATTCCTATATTCCTATCCAGTTCTTCTGCAAAATGCTTCTGTAAATGATGTCAACTTGGTTTGACTTTAGCAATGTTGCTACCCAGAAAGATCAGGATTCAAAACTCTTGTTGATTCATATTTCCTGGCCAAGGAAAACGGGAGCCAATTTATAGCATGAATGCTTGTGCAGTCTTGAGAACAATATCGCAGCTTAAAGTCAAATAGTCTGCCATCAATCTGTCGCGCTGTCTGCTAAGATTGCAAAGAAATGCTTGTCAGAGCACTTTGATGGGCTTGTCAGTGGCACAGTTGAAATTGTATTCGAAAACAAGTTGTCTCCTTTTTGAAAGAAGGCAGGAAAATTGGGAGAAATAAGGTTCTGCTCTGAAACATTGATAACTGCTATTGAAAACTGATTCTTCTAGAAGTGTAACAGAAGTCAAAACCATTTCTCCTGTGCCTTCAGCTGAATTCATGAGATTTATATCCTACTCGTTTGATTCCCTTTACATCAACTGACCACTCAGCTACTGATCCTACAATCCTTTATTACACTGTCCCATTCATTTTTAAAACAGCACCCGACTACTTGAAGTCCATTTCTTGTCTTGTTTGTCTTCAACTATTTCACTGATTTCTAATCACCATTTTCAAAACATTGGCCTTTTGAGAAGGTGTTAGGAACCAACTGATGCTGCCCTGCTTGCTACCTGACAGCCCCACTCACAACTCTTACTGCCTCTTTCACTCTTGCCATCCCTGCTTTCTCATCCTCTACAGGCAGAGAATGAAGCAGCCAGGAATTCAAAATGAAGTGGTGATGCTGGGAAAGTCCGGAACTTGGATTCACAGTCTTCAGAATAAAGGATAAGCCATTCAGGACTGAGATGAGAAAGAACTTCACTCTAGAATTATGATCCTGTGGAATTCTCTACCAGAGAAAGTTGTTGGGGCCAGTTTACTAGATATGTTCACAAGGGAGTTAGACGTGGCCTTTGCAGCTAAGGGAATGAAGGGCTATGGAGAGAAAGCGGGAGTTGGATATTCAAAGTGTATTATCAGCCATGATAAGATTAAATGGTGGTGCAGGCTTGAAGGGTCAAATGACCTACACTTGCATCTAGTTTCTATGTGAGCATTCAGTGGGGGCATGGTAATGACAACGACACTGCTTGCAGATGGAGTCTTAACCTATTCTTCATGTATACAATGATGATGTCAACAGCACCTATTTCCTGTTCTGGTGTGGTGACAGGAGGTGCAGTGGAAGAGTTCGAATGATTGCCGTAAAAATCTTGCTAATGAGAAAGGAAACGTGAGTACTTCATGCTGCCCTGGACTTTGGTTTTTCCAGTCAGACTGATTCCTCTCTAATGAATTGGTATGTGGAAAATGTAGTAATACAAATTGGGATTAGCCATCTTGATCTGAGAGTTCAAATCACTTCAATCTGTGTTTTTAAAAATGTCTGTTTTGAAAAATTCCAGATGATTTAAAAATAATTATTTGGCATAAAGCACATTTTAATGTCAGGGGATCTTTAAAAGTTGGAGAAGTTCACCTTCACTCTATTGGGAAAATAGAAATAGTTTTAAGGGATTTGTATTGATAAGCATTATAAATAAGGTCTGGTTTTGGATGGATTTAATTTATTGTTTCTGCACTTGAAAGGAACCTGTAGTTAGATTCATGCTGGACTAAGGTGTTTGTGTGGAATTGGGTTACGTTTCAACTAATCTGCTTTGAGGGCGACAGCGTGAAGAATAAATGTTGTTGCCAGGGCATTGCTTAGTAACTGGGGCCTTGTATCAAGAAAGACAGGATTTATTTATTCTTGTTTCTCACTGGTTGTCAGGGCAGTTACAGATTGAAAGCCGGAGAAGGAACATCTTTCGGCTCTGCTTGAAGCAGGAAAAGTTGTGTAATGGTTAATTTATTAGGCAAGCTTCAGAGGAACTAAAGGACCATTGGTTCTTAATGTAGAAACAGAATCAAGTACAGTTCATGGGCATCACAGCAGAGCTGAGAAGATATTATTTGATGGGAAGCTAGAGAAAGTTTTCTAAAGTAATTCTGAAGTTCGGGAGATCTTAGTATGGTCTGTCAAACAAATGGTAAATTAAGTGACAAATATTTATTGGTTTAATATCAGGGTTTGTGTAATAGTGAAAGTCAGTCAAAATAAAAGAATCCTGAAGTGTTGGTATAAAATTCTGGACTAGATTCATTGTTAACAGTGAAACAGAAGCTTTGTAAAATTTGGGTTAGAATTTGGAATGCAAATTGCTAATTGAAAGTAGTATTAATGAGAAGAATTTAAAGTTTGTTTTTGGAAGTGAAGTTTGGGAACTCTCAAATGATCATCTGAGGATTTTGAAGAAAAAACCACAGACAGTAACTTTGGTTAAAAGTGGCATGTATACATGACCACAGTCATCTGGTATACATCAGTGTGAGAGCATTGTAGCGTCTAATGTATTATCATAGCTATGTTAATCTTAAAATCTATATGTAATTATTATATTCAAGGGCAGTAAAAAAGTATTGTATTATAATGCAATGTTTTTTCTTGTCAAACTAATTAGCGCTCTGGTGACTCTGTTCCTCCATGCCTGTTAAAAACAAGTATAAGTTACAGTCTTGTGAGCCAGTGTTCTATTCTTGAATCTTCCCATTCAGTTATGACATCACCTGGGGACATAGCAACTCACATTATTGGTTGTAGAAATCACAGATTTGGAAGGTGCTGTTGATGGAGCCTTGACAAGTTGTGATAGTACATCTTGCAGATGGTGCTTATTGAAGTGATAATTGTGGTGCAAGGTGAGAGGTGTTTGGGCTGCCAGTCAAGTCCTGTAGCTTTGTCCTGGATGGTGCAAGAATTCTTCTGTGTTTTTGGAACTGCACTCCAGTTATACAGGAAATATTTTATCACGCATGCCTTATAGAAGAAGGAAAGGATTTGAGGAGTCGAGGTAAGTTACTCGCCATAAAATACTCAGCCTCTGTGCTCTTGTAGCCACAGTAGTTAGAAGATTGATCCCATAATGTTTCTACTCAACATTTACCTTCTACTATAGTGGTGGATTCAATCATGGTAATGCCATTGAATAGCATTGGAAGGTGGTCGGATTGAATTGTTGGAGATGGTTATTACTTGGCACTGTGCCACAGTGTCTCTAGGTTATTATTTCAAATCTAATAACATTATGATGTAGGGGAAGGTCATTGATAAAGTTGTCCAAGATTTGAGCCTCGGACACAGTTCTGAGCATCTCCTACAACAGTATCCCCGGAGCTAGGTCATTGGCCTCGAGCATTATGCAGGCATGACTTGAGCAAATTACCAATGATTTCAGTTTTACTTGGACTTCATGTCAAGGGCAGTCACTCTTTACTTCACCTCTGGAACTCAACTCTTTGTCCATGTTTGAATCAAGCCTGAAATCCATATGAAGTTTCATGGTCCTGACAGATTGTAAACTGAATATTGATGAGCAGATTATTAATAATTAGATCTCTCTTTCGTAGCATTGTAACAATCCCTTTGGTTATTTGGCTAAAGATTGAGATTAGTCAGATAGGATATTAGTCAGTAGTAATTCACTGGATTGATGTTTTTCCTCGAGTTTACAGGATGTCTGATTTTCATTTATTCACAAAGATGTTTTATTGCCAAAATGTAGTTAATTTTCTTATTTTACTGTGCTTCAGGATAACTTCTAATCTTTTTACCAACTGTTCAGGAACTTTGGACGCTTTTTTTTTAAACATTGCTTTTTCTTTGATTAATTTTCTTCCTGATCGACTAGTTGTACCCAGAGACTGAAATGAGGCAAGGAAATAAAAATATTTTAATTTCATGAAGTGTGGACCTTTCGTTTGTAAATCGATCATTTTAGAAAACAGTCATTTTGAATGACCGAGAAGAATGAAAATGTAATAAAATCTTCTGCACCTGGAGGATTTGCTCTTCAAGCACAAACAAATGATGGAATTGTAAATGGATGAGTTATGACATAAAGTTGGTTCACGACTTTCTGAAATTAAATTATGGTGCAGTAAGAGGGTGCCGGTGAAGAAGCCTGAAAGCTGTAAATTGTACTTTCCTTGGGAAACTCATTTGTGTATTTAGTTTGCAGTTAATCATTATCTTCTGTTTGCTTTGTAAGGCATAGACACTAAAGAGGAGAAATTCTTTTAAGAAACATTGTCATGCTATCATGTTGCGTCCCATGTGATGTGGCCCTGCATAATGTTTTACCTTTTAATTCAGTTCTGTTAGTCAGATCAATAAATCTGGTGTTTCACATTAATGCAAATAAGTTTAATTTATTTTGCACAATGCTTCATAAATATTGGAAGAAAAAAACTCTCAAGCTTGATTTTCACTCCAGTTAGAAATAGTCATTTGTTGCATTACTGATGGTGTCAGAAATATTTTGTCTTGATTAGTTAGAAGATAAGCACAAACAAAGTTAGCTTTTTAAAAACAAACCTGTAGTACCCGATATTCACATGGATATTTCACATTCGAACATACCCTTATTCAAAATAAGGATTCCCATCCATAATTGCAGTTAATATGTGAGCCTTCTGTCCTGGGAAGTCCTATGCTTTATTTAGAGAACTGTTCTGTATCTAACTTGATGAATATCAGTGTATACGTTAAAAAAAACTTGCTTCATTTTGTGTTGATTAAATGGTCACCCATTGGCTTTGGATTGATGCTATTTCTATCCATTTATTTGAGGTTGATTAATGTACAAAATGTGCAGCTTTAAATCTGCAAAGGGACCACTCAGGCAGTGGGAAAAGAAAACTGCGTTCGTGAAATTCAAAGTTGATGGGTGAATTCAAATGGCATGTCACAATGGATTGCAGAGCAGCCGTTAGCAGTATTGGTAAAATGTAAGAGGACTGCAGTGTCACAGAGAAATGAAGAGCAAGCAATTGTGCAAGCATCCATTTAAGTCTAATGCAGAAGTTCTGTTGGGTTTGTTTTGCTCTTCCTAGTTGGAGAATAATGTTTATTGTATCTTTTATTCAAAATTTGAGCCTTAAACTTCAAAATTTAAACTTAAACTTGAGTCTTTTGAGTGTGGGATCAGACTTGGCTGTAATAGCTCAAACTACATCCAAGTGACATTGTGTAGGATCAAAGGTGATGAATAACTATTTGAACGAGTACCAATTTGCAAATGTGTTGAACAAAATTTTATGTTTCACCTTGGGCCTTTTTAATTTTGTCTTTAAATCTTCGAATTTTCCTTTCTGTTTCTGAAATAGAATATGAGTGATGCAATGGCCATACTACACAAACTGCAGACAGGATTGGATGTAAATGTAAAGTTTACTGGTGTGAGAGTGTTCGAATATACACCTGAGTGCATTGTATTTGACCTTCTTGATATTGCACTTTACCATGGATGGTTGGTGGACCCTCAGGTAAGAAATCAATACTAATATATTGCCCACAGCTCTTAAATTATGAGCAACCTTTTATGTAGTATCTGAGTAATTGTCTGTTTGGAAATCCAAATTTACTACACTTACTAATATCCCTCTATTCATCTTGTTTGTTAGATCCTTAAAGAATTCTAATAACTTTGTCAAACACGATTTCCTTTCTTCAGAGTTATGTTTACAATGCCTGATTATATTATGCTTTTCTACAAGTTCAGCAACTACTTCCTTAATCATGCATTCTTGTATTTGCCAAGTGACAATTGTTAGGTTAACTGGCCAGTTATTTCTGCTTTATGCCTCATTCCTTATTTGAATAGAGGTGATTCTAGTTTTGCCATCCGCTGAGTGCATTCTAGGATCTCGGGGAATTTTGAAGGGTTACAACCAATGCATCCACTACACCAGCAGCTACTCCTTTCAGGTCCCAGGGTGCAGACCATCCGGTCCAGGACTCTTGTCAACTTTTAATAGAATTAGTTTTCTTAGTAACTCTAATGAAGTGATTTGTTTCAAGTTCTTCCCATCTTTTTGCCTTTTCATTTTTTTACTAACCTTGGGATACATCCAGTGTTCTTCACTATGAAGGAAGATATAAAAAAGCTGTTCACACTCTTGGCCATTATTTCTTGTTAAGGTAAGGTGAGAGTGAATGTTCTTGAGATCCAAGTAGCATTTTACCAAGTATGGCATCAACGAGCCAGGTAGCAAAACTGGAGTCAGTGGAATTCGGGGAAACCCTTTCTCTGTTTGGAATCATTGCTGGCAGAAAGGAAGATGGTTGTAGTTCAGAATCAACCATCTCTAATTCAGGACATCACTGCAGAAGTTCTTCAGGGTAGTGCCCTCAGCTCAACCATCATCAGTTGCTTCATCAGTGACTTTTCTTGCATCATAAGATCAGAAGTGGGGATGTTTGACTCAGATACTAAAGCAGCAAGATGTGGACAATATTCAGACTTGGTTGATGAATGGTAAGTGCCAAACCATGACCATATCCAGCAAAAGAGGTTCCAATCATCACCCCTTTACATTCAGTTGCATTACCAGCACTGAAACCTCTATTGTCACTATTCTAGAGGTTTGCTATTGACCAGAAACTGAACTAACACATTAATACTGTGACTACAGAACAGATCAAAGGCTCGGAATCCCGCAACAGTAACTCACACCTGACTCCCAAACCCTGTCCATCATCTGCAAGACATGCCAAGAATGTAATGAAATACTCTCCCTTTCTTGGATAAGTGCAGCTCTGGCAACACTCAAAGCTGAATGCCGCCCGCTTGATTGGTACCCCCTCCACAAACTATCAATCCCTCCACTCCCAATGGACAGTGCAGCAATGTGCACCAGATACAAAATAAACAGCAGAAATTCACTCAAAAGTCCTCGAGACAGCACCTTTCAAACCCACAACCACTGCTACATAGAAAAACAAGGACAGCAAATACCTTGAAACTGCAGCACCTGGAGGTTCCCCTCCATGCCATTTGCCACCCAGACTTGGAAATATCATGCTGTTCTTTCACTGTCATTGGCTCTAAATCCTTGAATTTGCACCCTGTAATAACACTGCAGGGGTATCTGTACCTCCAGGGACATTCAAGAAGATAGCTCATCACGACCTGCACAAGGACAACTTAGGATGAGAAATAAATGCTGTCCTAGCCAATAACGTCTGCATCCCATGAATGAGTGCATGAAAGAAAATTCCCAGACCGACCCTGTTAAGGGATTAGCGCTCAATCTTTGTCCATTTTTTTCCCCCTTTATTATTCTCTCTGTCAAGCTTTGCTGTCTTCTAAACTTTTTCCAGTCCTTCAGTCTGTACTCATTATTGTAGCATTGGATATCTTTTTTCATTGTGATACAAACCTTTACTTCGTTGGGCATGGATGATGCACTCTTCTTGCAGAATCTTTCTTTCTCACTGGAACTTGATTCAACCATAGGATCCTTACAATGCAAAAGGAGACCATTTGGCCCATTGAGTCTGATGTTTGGTGGCATTTATATCTGTGCAACAGAGAATCTCATCCAGGCCCTCCATACACTTGCCTGCCCCATTCCTATAATGCTATGCATTTACTCCGCTGAATCCCTTAACCTACATACTTTGGGGACAATTTAGCTAGGCCAGTCCATCTAACCACATCTTTGGACTGGGGAAGGAAACTGGAGCATGTGGCAGAAACCCACACAGACATGGGGAGAAGGTGCAAACTTTTTCCAGTCATCCAAGACTGGAATCTAATCTGGATCCACAGTACTGTATGGCAGCAAAGCTTGCAACAGTGCTACTGGTGCCAAGCTACCTGAAGATTAAAATCATCCACAATTATTGCAGTTTCTTTCTTACAACTGCACATTATTTCTTGTTCTGTCCTGCAATTAACTTCTGTCAGGGAGCCTAAAAACTATATCCACCGGTGATAACTTATCTTGGCTATTTCATATCTACACCCAAATTGGTTCCTTATCTTGATCCTCTGAACCAAGGTAATTTCTCAATCCTATATATCTGATCCTTTGAGAGTGCTATCCCATCTCCTTGGTCTTTCTTCCTGTCTTCCTAGAATGTCAAATATGTTTGCTTGTTCAGGTGCCAGACGTGGTCACTTTGCAACCATGTCTAATGGTTTACATCAGATTCACTTATTTCTGTTGGTGCTATCATTTCAATCGTCACATTATGTGCATTCGGATAGAGAGCCTTTAATCTTGTTTTGTTACCATTTTTCCTCCTTGGCTGGTACATTCTTTTTGTATGCTCTGTCATTATTATCATTATCATTTGTCTGATTACCATTACTCATTGCGACTCTTCATTATTATCTGTCTTTTATCTTTAACCTTCCAAATGTCCCTTCACATGAAAGCTTTTCCCCCTCTATTTAGATTTAAATTTTCTTTACATCCTGAGTTCCACAATTTCCCAAGACACTGGTTCTGGTGTGGTTTGGATGTGATTCCAGTGGTACTGTCCCCTCTTTTCCCAGTTCTGGGGCCAGTGACCCCTGAATTAAAATGCTTTTCTCCTAGTTTTTAAGCCACATGTTTGATATTCTGATCTTATTTTATGTGAGAAATTTGCTTGTGACTGAGATGGTAATCCAGAGGTTAGTTTCTGAATGCCTTTGCTCTTCCTCCCTCAGCAGAATGTTGCTCATTCTATCTCTGTCATTATTGCCCATGTGGAACTGGATCCTTTCCCCCCTCACTACAAGTTCATCTCCAATGTCTTGGAGATGCCCTTCATCCTGGGTACAGGGCAGTCTTCGTTGCCTGAAGTACTCATGTTCTTGGCAGTATCTGTTTGCCTGAACTATACCGTCTCCAATTATATTCTGCTTGACTCTCTCCCCCCCACCCCCACAAATAGGATTGGTCTCTGCACTGTAGTGGTAAGGTTTAGTTTATCCCACCTCCCTGTAGTCCATCTTCTCACCCACATAAGCTGCAAGAATATTGATCTTGGACAAGGTTGGTGAGGTTCAAGGGTTGAGGCACTTTCATTGTTACCTTGTGGATTTTCAGACTGACTCCCTTACTGTCATATCCTGCCTTCACCTAACTAGAGACCAAATATGAAGTGTGACTGCTTCTTAGAATCAAGTATTTGGGGTAACATCCCTCTTTTCCCTGATGCATTGCAACGTCTCAAGCTTGGACTCTAGCTGATCAACATGGAGCTGAAATTTCTTCAGCTGTAGACACTTGATGTCTGGGTTGTTTTTGAGGATAACACAGGTGTCCACCAGTTCCCAATATAAAAGCTGAGAGTAAAGTGATGTACAGTCTTGCATTAGAATTAATTTAAAATTTACCAATGAATTCTCTGGGCTGAAGCAGAAAACTGCCACCCATGTGCAAGCCTTGTGCAGTAATCTGAACATAAAATTTTAAAATGTCAACAGATAACTCAATACACCTTGAGAAAGCCGAACTGTTGTGATGCATCTTGTATTAAGGTGACTCTTAATTTCACAGTGAAGACTCATAAAAGTGATGCCTTAGTTACGTGTAGATGTTAAGTTAGAAATAAAAGATTACAATGGACTTTGAATGTGGTTTTCTGGGGTATGGGGAGATGGACGGCACAAGGTGTATAGTGTTGGAAGAGGTATTTAAGTTGATGGTAATGTGTCTGTGTCCAAAAAGTAAACAAATTTTGGCTGGATACCTTTCTTCAGTATATTGCCGTCCAGTACTGAGGCATTTGCAGAAAGTACACATGTTCACAGTGGTCTGAGAACCTTCAATTATTTCACCCTCATAATACTGACAGTATTTGGCTGCAATGTAAAATGGGAATATGTAGTGCTAGGCATCTTTCAAGTCTGAAATATAATTTTCTGCTGACAATTCTGTTCTGTAGACTGCTGAAGTAGCAAAGGCAGTGGGAATGTGCAGCTATAACCAGCTGGTGGAGAAGATTATCTTCTGTAAACAGTCATCAAACAGTGAACTAGTCAGTGAAGGTAAGGAAGAATGACAACTTTGAGTTTTCTGAAGATGTAATGGATATTAAAAGGAAATTGCTGCATTGCTCAGCAAGGGAATTTTTGTTGAGCAATTTCAGATGTCATCCTGAGCTCAAAATGCACTTCAAATGCAATTATTGATTTTTAGTAAAGCTTTCTAAAGGAGGTGCTGCAATGAAAAGACTCCCAAATCTCTAAGTCTGACAGTTGCTATCCATTTAATTTTGTGCAGCTAGCTAACTCTAACAACACAGCAAACATGTTCATGATGTGGTTTTGAGAACTTCCATTGTGCCTTGTTCAGAATTGGTAGCCTGAATCAGAAACGCTGATTATAAACACTACCAAACATCATGTATTTGGTTCTGAACCTGCATCATGTAATCTCGAGCAATTCAGAAATGGCAGGAGATGCTTCAACCATTAACTGGTGGATAACTTGCACACAGTTTTTGAACTGGCGCAAATAAGATCAGAACTGTATTGATTTGAGGCTATGCGACAAGTTGCTATAATGTAAAATTTTGTCCATTTTCCGTGAAAATGGACTCTGCTTATGGTGTTGCCTTAAATCAGCACAAAATGATGCATGTTTGGCAAGTTTAAGTTTTTAGTAATGTAAATTTACAAGACAATATTTCTATATTGCTGATTCATTGGCTGACTAAGCCTCAGAGCAGTAGCGTCCAAGGTTGTGCATGTGATTTCATCAGGTTTCTGATTTCAGTTGAATCATAAGATGGAAGTGTTGAAATTAGATGCTTTCTAACTGGAATGGAAAATTTACGTTTGAATTGCTTCAAGTCTTACACTTTTTATTATTTAGTGGGAATTACCTTTTTCAAAACTAAGATGTACAAGAAGAAAGGGTTTGTAGAATATATTCAATATATGTTGGCCAAAAGAAGCAGATGGATTGGTTCCTGCAATTAGGTTGACAAACTTGTTAATTGTTATGGATCAGATCTGAAAATGTAATATTAAACTAGACTAGACTCCCAATATTTTGTTTTATGCCATGAATGTGAGCGTGAGGTGTTTCACTCCAGCTATCATTCTATTGACCCACTCGGAAGCTTTTGTTAAAACAAACTGTATTAATAGTTTAACTGTAAGACAAAGAATGGTATATTTACCAACTGAAAGGCTTAAACATGACAAGATACAATTCTTAATAGCGACTCCATCTCTATTATTACTGATTTAAGCAATATTCCTCATAAAACGTAAACACCTCTTCAAATGAGTAGGCAAAAACACAAGGCTTATGTGGGTTGTAAGTCCTTGAGTCTTTTAAGACCTTTGGAGACAGACTTATTTTATAGCAGGTCCCAGACTTCCATCTCTAGACAGAAAGAAGAACTGCTGCTGCTTTCAAATGAAGCAGCCAACTGCCTGCATTCCCTCAGTAAGCCTAGCTCTGCCCATTCACATGACTCCCTCTTGTCACTCAACCTAATTAAACAGTATGCTGAAACGCCAGGAGATAACCCAAAAAAAACAACAGCATTAGCTCATAAAAACAAAGACCCCATTATCTAAGTTCAGTTATGCTCTGCAATATCAGCATGTGGGCTACTGGTTGCAGAGAAATCAACGTCATAATCGGAGCTCAAGTTCAGAACATTGACTTGATAAGAAATATATCAAATACATTGCTTTAACGGCAAATTGATTAAACGTCTTGCAGTTTGGATTTTCACTTGTCTATCTTAAAATTGCATCTATTAAGAAAACTAAATTGTTTTGCACGTATTCAGGAGTGAAAGCATGTTATGGATTTAGCTTCTTTACAGTTATGTCGAAGCTTCAGTAAAGGTCACCTTGCTAGTAACAGAAAAATTACTTGGATTTTGGCTCTGCATTCACTTCTGTTTGAGGCTGCGTTGATCCTATGCATTTAATGTGTTTCACTGAAACAATTCAACAATATTTTTGCTGTCAATGAAGTAACCTATACTAATTGCACTAGTTATACTAAATAGTTATAGGAAAAGCTGTTAAATTGTCACTCCTTTTTGCAGAATGAATTACTTGAGCTTTCTATAGTTTTGGTATTTAAAAAATGGTGCAGCTAAAATTGAACCATGATTTCTGAGAGGAAGCTTGGTTTATGTGCACGTATTTTAATAAGACCCACTTAATTATTTTAAGCTATTTTCCCCCATTTTTGGGACTCTCTGGGCTAAACAATCCTATTTGATAAGATAAATGATATCCCCTGCTGCTATTATCTGTATAAGTTAGGATATTCAGAGTTTTGTTCAGCTCAACTGAGTTTACTTTGGACTCATTCTATATCAAAACTGCTTGTTTTTGATGAAAAATTTTTTTCAAAAAACTTAAAATGGCCCTGTTGTGGTTGGCAAAATTTAAATTGAATTAATTAAATTTGGAATTGAAAGCTATTATCAGTGATAGTGACCATCACAGTATCGTTGTCATACTAGCTGGTTCATTAATGTCCTTTTAGAGAAAGAAAAGTGCCATCCTTATTTGGTCTGGCCAACACATAACTCTGGACCCATGGTAGTGGTTGACTCTTGACTGCTGACTCAATGACCTAGCAGCCACTCAGTTGGGCCATTCAGATGCACTGCAGCAGTTCAAAAAGGTCACTCACCAGCACCTCCAAGATAATTAAGAATAGGCAACAAATACTGGCCTTGCCAGCTGCATCCACATCCCATGAAAGAATAAAACAAATAAGATCGAACATAACTTTAAGACTGCTAAAACTAGCGCATTTTATTAGTTTTAAAACTATTTTAAGATTTATTTCAAATTAATGTAGGGAAATTGTTTTGACTGCTAGAATTATCTCACTTTAATTTTCATTTAGTATGATGCAATGAGTCGTTTTAGATTTCATAAATTGAGTTTTATTTTTGATAATTGGACGTATCTGGAACGTTTTTAATGAGGGGAAATGGAGAAATGTCTTGGTTAGAACATAATTAACCAAGATTGTGTCTTGGTTTGGAAGTGCCAGTATGAGCAGTTTATTTGTTCTTCAGGCGAAATGGGATCATTTGTGATTGTCCAGGGATGTTTTCTTTTCCCCTCTAAGTACTTTGATTATTTTCCCCACAAATGTTCTTTAAGTCGCCATTCTTTGTGTATTAATCTTGGTTTTTTTTTAATTGAAGCTGAACCGATGCAGTTTAATTTGGAGCTGGTGTACTTGGTCACCACTTTTATCCCCTCCGACACAGCATACTTGTTCTAGTTCCCACGGCAGACACATGGCAGCTGGATTTCCCAGGAGATGATGGTCTGCCGCTTGTTGTAACGGGTCACGGAGGAAGGCCGCACTTGACGATGTCATTGATAAATGAATTCGTGATGACCATGGCTTTGGGGGAGATGTCAGTGTTGAGGGTGAACCTGCTTCCATCACTTTGTAGAAGGAGTAACCATCTTTCCTGATTTGCTTCCATGTTTTGTTGCTCTTAGGTACTGGCTTCTTGATGATTTTCTTGGCAACCTTCTTTCCAGTTGCTGCTCCTTTCTTATCCTCCGTCTTGGTTCAGGATCACTGCTAGCAGCAGATTTTTCCACAGATAAAACGTCACAGCTGAAACAGATCTTGTCCAAACATTAGTTTCCAAAGTAGGTAACTGGGTTGTAATTAGGCACAGCATCCCTTAATTTGTCGTCTTCCCTGGCAAAATAATGAGGCCAGTTTTAGTGCTACCATTTTAGATGATATCAGCTAAATGACCATAAGATGGGACTTGAACCTTGGATTTTCTGCTGCATGTGGCCTTCACCAGATAAAAGTCTCAGCACCAGGTTAAAGTCCAACCAGTTTATTTGATAGTAATCCCACAAGCTTTCGGAAACTGTGTTCCTTGTGTGCCACACACCTGACAAAGGGACACAGTAATCCCACAAGCTTTAGGAAACGGTGTTCCTTGTGTGCCACACATCTGACAGAGGAACACCATTTCCTAAAGTTTGTGGGATTACTGTGTCCCTTTGTCAGGTGTGTGGCACACAGTTTCCAAAAGCTTGTGGGATTACTATCAAATAAACTGGTTGGACTTTAACCTGGTGTTGTGGTACTCCTTACTGTGCTTACTCCAGTCTAACGCCAGTACCTCTACATCTTCACCAAATAACCATTGAAGGAGACGTGCTTTTTTTTTAATTACTCTGTTTCTGTTTATGAACAATGCATTTCTGGAAACATGAACATGCAAGTTTTGACAGATGTGAGAATCTTATTATGTCGTTCACAGTAATTGAATTTAGGCTGCTGTAGCAATAATTGGAATGCTTAAAGGATGTTTACATCTTGCAATTTCAGCTGCAGATCTGGTTAACTCTTAAAACAAGCAGATCTTGAACATTCCATCCTTATATTTCTAGTTTGGGTTGTATCTGCGATGAGTTCAGATTAATGCCTTGTATTCAGCTGGTCTAATCTGAATGGCTTTTTATGTCTTTAGGATTTGTTGCAGAGCAGTTTCTGAACAGTACTGCAACCCAACTGACATTCCACGGGTTATGTGAACTGATTTCCACGGTTGAAGAAGGAGAATTGTGTGTGTTCTTCAGAAATAACCATTTTAGTACTATGACAAAACACAAGGTACTTACTGCTTTGGATTTTCTAAGATTTTTTTAAAAACTAAGTGCTCTACTCAATTGCAAATTGCCTACTGAAAATTTATCCGAAGACAGCTTCCCCCACAATTATCATAATGTGTGCAATACAGAATGAATTGTTTAGTTGCTCCTTCCTGCAAAAAATAGTAAAATGCTAGCTAATGTAATGGACATTACATTTCTTTTCTCAGTGCTAATTTACGTAGAAAATTGAGTTATATTTGGATCAATTGAATTCTGAAATTGAACCAGAATTTAGTAGGGGCATGTTTCAGCAAAATCAAATATATTTGATGTGCATTATTGTAAATGCAGGATAAAATGTCTTCCAATATCTAATTCTGTATGTCATGCTTTTGTAAAAGCATTTAAAAATGGGTCATATTTCTCATTTTTGATTAGGTTCATGTTCACACAACTGAACAATGCAAGGAAACCTAAAATGAAATGTATCAGATGGTTAACTTCCATGCTTCACTTAAAAATTATACATTTCAGTAATGAACTTTAGGGAAGGAAATCTGCTGTCCTTACCTGGTCTGGCCTGGCCTACATGTGACTCAAGAGCCACAGGAATGTCGTTGACACTCAACTGCCTTCCAAGGGCAAATAGCGATGGGCAATAAATGTTGGCCGGCCAGCCAGCAATGCGCAGATCCCACAAATGAATAAAAAGAAAAAATGTGTCTTTCAGCCGTAATATGTAATGCTATAATTGTCGTGAGCAACAAGTTGCTGTATAATCACCATACTCTGCTCTTGTAATTCTGGATTAATAACACATCTGCAGTTGGCAGTCATTCTGCAGATTGGAGTGCAGAGCATGAGTTTTAGTGCAGAAATCCATCTTGTCTACTCAGGCCAGCTGATAGAATAGGTAGCTTACTACTTGGACACTGATTTATACTATTGCAGGTGAGTACTTAAAATAACCTTTCTTTGCCTTCTAACTATAATGCTAGTGAAATGAAGTAATCAGACTTTGAGTGTGAAGGTCTCAGCTTCTCCTTTGCAACTCCATACTGTTACTTGCTACGCAGTGTGCATTGCCACCATGTTTAAACTAGTTGACTTTTTCTCAATTGTAGCATCCAAAGGTAGTTTTAACTTTTAATTTTAAAAAAGGGGAAGGGGAGATAGATTAACAAAAGTGTAATTCAGGCAGTCACAGGAGCAGAAGGCGGCCATTTGGCTATTTTAGCATGCTCTGCCATGTGATACGAACATTGCTGATCATAGAATCCTAGAAACCCTACTGCACAGTTAATCTCCACTCAGCCTGTCCCTTTGCAACCTTAACCTTTGCTGATCTTTCTCACAATTTGTTTCCCAAACTCACCTTGTATTATCAGCATATTTAGATATGTTGTAGTCAGTCCTCATGTAAGTCAATGACCCAGATTTTGCAGTTGTAAAAATGGCAAAACTGTCAGTGTTTGCTATCATGACTCTGCGAAACTGTTGTCGATGGCTAGCACCCTGCTGGAAGCTGTTGCCTGTGATTCCTGGCTCCTCTGTGGGGTGCATTGCTGCCTGCTGCAGCTTCAACAATCTTTAGAAATCACTGGACTGACATGAACATCCCAATTTATCTGTAATCAATTTCAAAAAACCTCAAATTTATGCCTGTTCCTGAGATGTAAATGGGCCTTTTATGGTATACTCAATCATTGCTAGTAAAAAGTTCTGGATGTGGAAGATTAATGTTATATTTGTTGAACATCAGACTTCTCCATTTTGAGTGTAGCTTTCCAAGTTTTAATGTAAACTATGTTCTTAGGATATTTCAGCTTGTAAATGCCCCAATCTTCATGTTACTTTCTAAAATTGATGAGAAATGAAGGACAATCAGTGCCCTTTACTACTAGATTGACTGAAAATTCTTCAATGTGTTTGTCTATTTAACCTGCTTTTTCACATCACTGTTGCTGAATTGTGGAGATTCCCTTTATTTATAATCCAGTGAGATTAAGGATCTGCTTTTGAGGGCTTCTTCAATGTTTGTTATCTAGGAGAAAATATTGTATTTTAATGTTTAATTCAAAGTTTCTCCATCTGGCAAAGCAGCACTCACTCAGGACTGCAATGTGTCAGCCTGGATTAAGTCCTAAACTCTAGGTTTGACTTTACAACTTGCTGGTTGACAGGTATGAGTGTTATCAAACAGGCATTTTGGAGGAGGTCATCTTAATGAGGGTGGGCATATAAAATGGATGTTTTAAGAAATTCTGTTTGTGCTCTCCTTCCCCTTTAAAGAAACATCCTTTATAAAATGTACAGTGATATTCACCGAGTTTCTGAACTAGTAACAGAAGTTTACTATGTTTTCTGTTTCTATATTGGGTACTTAGTAGGGATATGATTACTGGTATTATTTATATTTGCTCCTGAGTGGGCTGGGAAGTTGTGATCTCTGAACAGAATTCAACTATCTCTGTCCTCCAGGCTCACGTTCATGTTTAGAAAAACTCTTTCCAAGCTCACTGCATGGTGGCTCAATGGTTAGCACTGCTACCTCTCAGTGCCAGGAACCTGTGTTCGATTTCTGGTTTGGGTCATTGTGGAGTTTGCACATTCTGTCTGTGTGGGTTTCCTCCTGGTGCTTCCGTTTGCTCCCATAGTCTAAAGATGTGCAAGTTGGATGAATTGACTACACTAAATTCCCCCTCAGGGTACCTGGAGAAGCACCAGAGTGTGGCAACTAGTGGATTTTTCACAGTAACTTCATTGCAGTGTGAATGTAAGCCTACTTGTGACTAATAAAAAAAAAAAGTCAGAAAAAGTCTTGGAAGTTGTAATGAAAAGTTAGTTGCATTCTTGTTTTTTGAAGGAATACAAAGTCTTCTCTGTCCAAGATGTGCACAGTTTTTTGAATGAACTCTTTTGACTCAATAGAATGAGCTTTATATCTGTCTATTGAGAGCTTAGTATAAGTCACATTTCTTTAAACTTAATCCTCAGCTGGGAAAACCTTTTGGCATTTCAACAGTGGGGAGAGAGTGCAAATCAGGAAATAATAGCTGGGCACAATCCTACACTCAAATTGATCCCTCCTGGCAAGTGTACCCAGTACAAATTACTCCACCATTTGATGGTCATGCCTTCATTTACTGAAGCCCAAGCTCTGGAAGTTCCTCCCCAAACCTCTGCCTCTCACCTTACTTTTCCCCTTTGAGGTTCTCCTCAAATCTTCTACTTGACCAACCTCCTGGTCATCTACCTTAATATATAATGTAAAGTCCACTTTTGTTTGCTCATGCTCCTGTGAAGCGCCTTGCGATGCTTTTTGTTAAAGGTAACGCACAAATAAGTTGTTGACACTGTTACAACCTGAAATCGGAATTGAGTTTTTTCTCCCCTCCTCCTCCAACCTGGATCAACTGCAGGATCTATCTGTCGTGATTGAGATCAACTAAATGAGTGCAGACCACAGAACAAATCTTAACTCAGTAGCACGCTGTTCTGAGTTTAATAAGTGGTCTGTGTTTTTACTCTTAATTTAAAATTTATAAGGTTCTGAATCAAATTACTATATGCTTGCCAGAAATTTTACTAACACTGGCACAGATACTAATAATAGTTCAAAATTTGTATCCAGAAATTTGCCTAACAACGAGAAGGACTAGTTACAGGATATACATTGGAAATCTAAGGCAAAAAGAGGTAAAATGGGCAAAGATATCATTTACTAAACGTTGCAATATATTTTATGATGGGTAGAAAGATTTCAGTGTTTAAAGATGCAGTATTGTATGTATCAGCTGGTTTTCTTGGTAGCTCTTCTAGTTTATTCAAAAGGCTATGTGTATTCAAGGCCCACTCGAGATATGAGTTTGTAATCCAAGTTCACATGCTGGTGTAGTATTGAGGGAATGCCATGTGCTGCAGATGTGATTGTCAATGTGGCACTAAATTGTAATTCTGTTGCTGAATTGGACATAAAAGATCCCACAACATTATAAAAATGATAGAGTTGCCCAGAATCCCTTCCTCAATCAAACCATCATGAACAGCTTGTTTGGATTTGATTAATTTGCTGTTTGTGAAGTCTGTGCACAAATGATTTGACGTTGACTGCACTAAAAAAACTGATCTGTTGATAAGATGCATCATGTTCTGCAGCTATACACAAATGCAAGCTTGGTCATATTGTGTAATATGGTATTTCAGTCCTTTGGTTTGGCACATTGGCGAATTATGGGATTTTTAACGGTGACGTTTGCATAGTTGTTCATTTGTTCTCAACTACTTGATCACGTTTCACAAGGTTGGGTTTGTGCTTCACAAGTCGTTTTTTTTCCAAGAGCAGTGCTCTACTTTGAACTATTATGTCTTTTCAACATAACATAAATTGATTTGTCCATTATGTCTTTGTTGGGACAACCCAAAACTAATTGTTTTGCCTTGCCCTTCCTCCTTGTTCCTGTGTCTTTATGCTTCAAATGTTCATCTATTCTTGTGTTTAAAAATGCAATGTTCTGTAGTAAATGCAGCAAAGGAAGATTTTATACTTCAACTCCTTATTTAATAAGGATCATCTGAACCTTTCTTCTCAACTTATTGATAATTTGAAATGGCTGCAATTCCAACAGTCATTTTCCCCCTCAATGCTATCAAAATCTTTCATAACTTTTAAACATAATGAAACATCCTTTTATCCTCTGTTGGAATAGTCCAAGTGTTTTAAGTTTGTCCTCATAATGCAGCAGGTTTGTCAACATTAGTGGCAGGAAAGACATATTAACCTTTCAGACATCCTTCAGAGCTCAAAGATGTTGAAACATTTTAATAGAAACAAAGGGAGGAAGAAAGAAGGAAGTCCACAAACGAAGTTGTTGCCATCACAAAGGGGAGGTTAACAGGTAAATTACCTCTTTGTCCATTTGCTTTCCATCTCTGCAGTATCAATGCTTGCTGCAGTTTTTAGCACTCTTTTTGCCCTGTGTAGAAGCAATTTATTAAAATTCTCCTTTGCATCTTCAGTTCTGAAGTGGAGCATTGTCCTAAACGTGAATCTGTATTTTCTCTACTAATAATTAGCTTCCTGTTTTTAAAATGCTTGTATTTTTGTTGCACATTTTTTGTTGTTTTTGTGCATTAATAGAAACTGACAATAGAACTTTATTTGACAATAATTGTTTCAGTAGGTCAAGAAAAGGACAAATAGTAGTTCTTCAATTCCCTTCACTCTGAAAAATGTTGGGTAATCGTTGTTATGAAAGACTAAGTGACAGAGCATTAAAGGTTTTTGAACCTATGCTGAATTCAGTCAAATTACATTAGTCTTGTGCACACGTGCAATAATACAGGTTGTTTCTTGTTTTGATTTATTTCAAATAAATTAAGGGTAGGATGAATGTGGCCTCACTTTTTATTTTCTTAATCAGCTGACAGTTCATTAATCTGATTAGCAGTAATAGCATTCACTCGCATAGATTAAAATGCTCTTGTATATTTTGATAAGCAGGTCCCACCATATGGCAATGCAATGCACATTATAAAAGCTCATTTTAAGTTGGCATTTTCTATATGCTTGACTCAAGTGCAAAGATTACCTCCTGTATTGATTTGTATTAGCGTTTAATAAGCACAACCAGTCTTATTTCTATTTTATGGATAGGCACTGAGCAAAAAGATGAGAGCAATAAATTGCTGTTGTCAGTCATTTGCTTGTACATTAAGGAAGACACGAGGGTATTGTTATATGCATCAATGAGCAGACGTTTCTCATTATTGCTGAAAATTCCAGGAAACAGATGGACTTTATTCTTTCGTGATTTGGAGGTCCAGCTGTGACCTAGATTAATAATTTCACCTGTGGGATGATTGGACAAACTAAACTAAAAATTGTGCATTTAACTTGGTCTATTTTATGCAGTACAATTTATTTGAGAAACACAAATGCAAGGAACAGCTTTTCAACTCAGGAGACTTTTGTGAATACTATGAATAAGTAACTCTAGTTGTTGGCTTTTAAGGGATGGTATAAGTTTATCAGTTCTAAAATGAGAACTGAACATGTTGTTCTAGTTAACATTTTTATTTCATGGGGGTATGCATTTTATGTTTAATTGATGAAATTACCCCGAGTTTGTGCATAACTTGTGTGTTGTGAACCCAGCGTGTTGAGGGATTGACATGACAACAAGTTTGAGCAGTTTATTGTCATGAATATTGATGTGCTGCCAACATTAAATTAAATTTTTTGTGTTGCAAGTTGTAGTGAATTTTCTACCATTTGGGGGAAAGTTGCTGATTGAAATTCAGGCAGACATCTTCCCTTGCCCAAAATGACTACTTGCAGCTTCAACCTGTCTATCTGGCTTTTATTTTTATGTATATTGCAGGATAACGAGGGTCCTGTGGCAAATACAAGTACATGTTTGGAAAAAATGAACAAGGAAGTTATTGGCAGTTGAAATTTGAAGCTTAACTTGTACAAATTTATGTTTTTGGGTAGATTCATGGCCAGGCTATGACTGACGTGTATGTTTGAGCATAGGAACATTTTGTTTAAACTTTGAGAAGATCAGTTGGTAATTTTGGTTCCAACTATTTGTGAGTTTGATTATACATCGAGACCAGTTCGCTCAGTTGGTTGGATGGCTCATGTGGTTCAGAATAATGATACCAACATGGGGTTCAATTCCTCTTCTGGCCAAGGTAGACATGGGACTTGGCCTCTTCACCTGCCTCACGCTTGATGTGAAGTGGTGCCCCTAAAGCTAAATTGCCAGTTGTGTCTCTAATACAGAAATGCCTAAGGCTCCACATGGATAATGACTAATTAAAAACTAACCAACAAATTACATTTCTAATTCTGTGCACACAAGAGCAGGAGTTCTGTGGTAAGTAACTCATTTCCTGACTCCCCAGAGCCTACCCATTGTTGATAAGGCACACGTCAGGAGTGTGAAAGAAAACTGAGCACTTGCCTGCATGACTGCGGCTCCAGAAGCACTACCCAGAAAGCTAAACGCCATCCAAAGCAGCTGACTTATTTGGCACTCCCTCTACCACCTAAACATTCACTCCACCACTGAAACAGTGGCAGCAGTATGTACCATCTACATGCTATATTGCAGTAACTCACTAAAGCTTCAGCAACACCTTCCAAACCCACAACTTCTTACCTCTAGAAGAAAAAGAGCTGCAGATACATGGGAACACTACCACCCCTCCAAGCCACACAACATCCTGACTTGCAATTGTAATTCCTTCACTGTCGCTGGATCATAATGCTGATAGTCATTATTGAAAACTATTGAGTGTATCCACAACGTATGAAGCACAGATGTTCAAGAAGGCAACTCACCACTTTCAAGGGCAATTAGTGATGGACAATATATGTTGGCTTTGCCAGCAACATTTCTGTCATGTGACTGAATAAATAAAGGAAAATGAAAATATGCACTTGAGACAGGTTTTCACAGGTTACTACAGGTTTGTAGTGGGATTGTTAAGATTCATGATTAGGTTCAGATGCTGTTTTACATTCAAATTGCTTATATCTTTGTAGAAAATACTGCAGTGAACCCTTGAGATAAGTGGGAAAATTTTGCAAAATAACCAGTTGCAGCATTAAAGAATTATCCTGAGAGACATGAAGTAGATGAGGCATATTTTCTTGTGAATTTAAAAGAATGAGAGGTGAATCAATTGAAACAATTCCTAATTGGCTTGACAGGGTAGGTGGTGAGAAAATGTTTCCTCTGGTTGTTGAGACCAGAATAAGTTGTCATAGTCTCCAATAAAGGTTCGGCCATATGGCACTGAGAAAAGACACTACTCTGTGCATCTTTGGAATTCTTTCCAAAGGCTATGGATGCTCTGTCCTTTGAGTGTATTCTAGATGTAGATAGATTGTTGGGTGTTAAGAAAATTGAGAGATATGGGGATTATTTGCAAAGGTAATATTGAGGAAGATCATAGAACATAACAGCACAGAACAGGCCCTTCGGCCTTCGATGTTGCGCCGACCAATATAAAAAGCAATGCCCCTCCAAACTAAACCATTCCCTTCTCTTCCATATACTTATTAACTAACCTCTTAAACGTCACCAAACTTGGCGCATCTACAACTGCTGCAGGCAGGGCATTCCACTCCCGAACCACCCTTTGGGTAAAGATGATGGGCCATGATGTACTTGTTATTTAGTGGCACAGACTCAACAGGGTGAAAGAATCACTGAGCAGGTTATTGCTGAGCAAGTTCTGCTTGAGAGCACTATAGATGACCCATTCTTATGCATGTTGCTGTTCAGTCTTTTAAAATACTGAACTACAACAAGGAATGTCATGAATTTTGCGTAAGCTATGAAAAGCGCACAAATTGTTAGAGAAGTAGCACAGTGGTTAGCACTGCTGCTTCACAGAACCAGGGAACCGGGGGGGTTTGATTCCAGTTTGAGTCTCCTCTGTGTAGAGTTTGCACATTCTCCCTGAGTCTGCATGGGTTTCCTCCCTCTTTCTGAAAGACACAATGGTTGGGTGCATTGACCTGAACAAACATGGATTGTAGTGACGAGATAATTTTACAGTAATTTGATTGCAGTGTTAATGTAAGTTTTTCTTGCAACTAATAAAAGTGCAAAATTATGGTGGAACCAGCTGGATCTTAGTAGGTTAAGAATACAAAGGTATTTTAAAAGACTTATTTCTATTGGGAATCGTTAAAAGTAAGATATATTTTCAAAAGGGTTTAATTTAGTGTTTTTGTGCTTGTAAGTGTAAAACCTGTTGTTAAATTCATAGCGAACAAGAATGTTCATGTGGAGGTTATGTTGCAACTATTATTCTATTGTGCTTAGAGAGGGTAGGTTACGGCATGACGTGTAAGTAAACTAGCAGTGGTTGTTTAGCAACTGTGGGCCTTTTAAGGTAGAAAAGCTTTTTAAGATTTAGTTGGATATATTGTAGTTGAAGAAGGCCCCCAGAGTGAACACGTTTCAACTGTCTTTTTTGTCAGAAGAAAGATTGGAGAGGATGGGAGCTGCAAAGAACCAGTTCCTTGACAGATAACTAGGGAATTGGGTCTTAAGATGACTGAAGTTAAAATAACAGACTTGGGTATTGTTCAGAAGAATTCATGGAAGAGGAAACAAAATATTTTGCGTTAGAGGCAATTGCAGTAACCAGAAATAACGTGGGAAAGCAGATGTCAGAGGTTAATCAAACATTTGATGCCATTTTAATGAAGCCTGGTAATTGTGAGTGAAAGCTACTGCGAACAGCTTGTATAGCTGTTAAGGCAGAAAAGTCCTAAAGGAGGCACGAAACCCAGACACTGCATTTGCTGTTAAAAGTGGTGCAGCAACTTTGTTTACAAGAGTTATTTAGAAAACCTGGACTGGTTTTTGGATTGCAAAACCGTCAATGGAAAACAGTATTGTGAAAGAAGATTTTAATGCTTGTTTTGAGAGAGGAGTTTGGAAACTCATGACAATTATCTGCAGAAATCAGAGTTTGCCCTCTGATAGCCATTGATTCCAGTTTTGTGAGGGCACCTTGATGCCACACAGTGGAATGCAGCCTTTGTCAACAGCTGTCACTCTCACTATACCTCTGGAATTCAGCTCTTTTGCCCATGTTTGAACCAAGGCTGTAATGAAGGGGCTGAATGACTCTGGCAAAATCCAAACTAGGTGTCACTGAGTAGGTTATTGCTGAGCAAGTTCTGCTTGAGAGCACTATAGATGACCCGTTCCTTCACTTTACTGTTGAGAGTAGACTGGTAGTAATTGGCCAGGTTGAATTTGTCCTGCTTTTCTGTACAGGTGTAACTAGGGCAATTTTTCATACTGTTGGGTGGATGCCAGTGTTGTAACTGCACTGGAAAAGCTTGGCTAGGGGAGCAGCAAGTTCGAGAGCACAAGTTTTCAGTACTATTGCTGGAATGTAATCTGGGCCCATTGTCTTTGCAGTATATAGCATCTCCAACCATTTGTTGATAACACATGACATGAATTGAATTGACTGGAGACTGGCATCTGAGGTATGGGGGGGCCATTGGAAGAGGCCAAGATGTATCATCCACTTGGCATTTTTGGATGAAGATTGCTGCAAATGTTTCAGCCTTATTTGCTGTTGTCTGCTTGCACAGATGAACCATCAAAAGGGCCACAGCCGGTTTATAATTGTTCTTTGCAGTACTGATTCAGTGCAATTCTTATGAAGCTTTATTTTTAGGCCAGAAAGAAATTAGCATTGAGTCTGAAAGTGATACCTGTATAGTATCAGGTGAATAAAGTAATACATATGAAGAACTATTGTGCAGAAATACTTTTGGATAATTCAGAACAATTTCTGCTTTATATTTTGTTTCTGAATGTTCCCTGTCTTGTACACTTGTGCAGAATGGATGAATTAAGTTTCATAGGTTGAGGCATTGAAGATCTCCCAATCCTCCAAGACTGTGGCTTTCTCATCAGTGGCATTTGACTATCCATACTCAAGAAACATTATTATCCATGCTATAAAGTTGACCAATCAGCAGCAAGCATGTTAGTATAGTGTCAATCAAGAAAGAATGCTAAAATGCACTGACATGAAACAATGAGAAATGAGGGCTAAGATCCCACCCACACTCCTTCCCACCCTCCACAATGTATAACTAACTTTATCACCTGATGATGGGCAGAGAATGTTGTTTAAAACAATGAGGTCTTTCCGTTCTTCCACAGAAATTTCAAGGTAACAGCTCTTTTCGGAACAAATTTCTACATTGCATGACTATGTAACAGCCGTGTCTGAGAAATTCTGGTTCCCTTAAGTGACGGGGGCAAAAAAAGTCAAACATCCCTTCAATTCATGGAACTCTTAAGTCAAAGTGCTTATAAGATGTAAAATGACAAGGACTTGCATTCTATATGGCACTGTTAACCTTGTAAAATATCCCAAAATAAGATCTGTTATCAGTTCAGTCGATAGTGCACCTTGCAGTTTAAGAAGGAATCCTACGAGTTTGACATCAAGGCTTGTTGGCATCTATTCCCGAGATCAGTATTTAGAGGTCCCCCTCACACCAGTGTGGATAAATTTCCCTGCTCTGAGTGATGATTACTAGAATTATGATTATTTGGTTTGAGGTCATGAAAGCCAGGAATGGAGAACTCTGAATTGATGGATTTCTCCTACGTTATACTAAATGCAATGCTGACTGTGCTGTACTTTAAACATTTTGCTATATATTGAATGCTTAGTTCTCCCTGTTATATGCTGAAATCATGCGCCAACTGAAGAGTCTTCTGGGAATGGAGGAAGTGTGGTATTTTGAAGCAAGTGTAAAAATAAATTTTTTCATAATGATTACATCGTTATTCCAAATATGGATTGCCATATTCCAAACATGGGGGAGAAATTAGTCGTCTGCCAATCAACTAAATATTGATCTTCATTGTGGTACAGATGCATGGTCACCAGTCACTTTCTGTCCTCTTAGCCGAGTCACGATTCTTTTTTGTGTATGAAAATATGGTGACCCTTAACAGAAACTCCGGCTGTGAAAGTTGGAGCTAAAACTGGTGGTGGCTTTAACGACATCGACCTAGATCCATTCCTATTTGGAATACTATCAAAATTAGCTTCAGAGCTCAAGCAGATTAATTTCTCTTTGTTTGTTTCTGTTCTGCTTCCCCACCCCTTCCCATAACTGAAGTATATTTTGAAAAATAGAATGTTTATCAAGTGCTGGAGGGAGAGCAAAGCACTATAATTTCAGGAAGTTCAAAGAATTGAATTTTTTTACAACCTGGTGATTAATTGAGGAGATGGCGTATTGTGGCATACAGCCAGCAGTTGTTGCTCATTTAGAAAGAGAAACACTGGGTGAGGTGCACAAAGGCACCTTTTAAAACGGGTAAACTTTAAAGGTGATTGTTTGCTCCTGGGTCAAATGATATTTTAAACATTGTGCGAGGGTATTTTCTACCCACTACTGTGCTGAATTTGTGTTGTTGATTAGTAAGTGTTTTGGAAATCTACTCAGGCTTGTTTGAAAATTCATCAGAGTTGAACTGCACAGTGATGCTAAATTAAATGGATACACAAAGGACCTGAGGCCCTTCAAATGACAAAATAATTTGGCTCTTTAATGTAATTGTTTTGAAAATGGCAGCTATATTTAGTATTGCCTCTCAAAATATGATTAAAATAATTTTCCCAATTTCATTTGCAGGTCTCAGCATTTTTCTGATGCAGGATTAGTCATTTGGATATTTAAAGTTTTGTGGTGCCCATTTTATATATAAAGCTGATTTCAGCAGAAGTATACAAATTCTTCTATTTCAAAATCGAACAGGACAAGTATCATCTGTGACTTGTTTGATACTGTGCATCTTCCATGTGAAGCCTGCCGAGGTGAGATAGCATTCATGCATGGCCAGGAAAACAAGGCCCATGGAGCTTGTTCCAGCATTCATGGCTGATCATCTATCTCAATGGTCCTTTGTAACAAGACAGGAATAATTTATGATCTTGCAGTTGGGGATCCTCTTGGTTGGAGTGATCACAGTATGGTTGAATTTAAAATACAGATGGTGCATGAGAAGGTAAAATCCAATATCAGTGTCTTGAGCTTTAGCCAAGGAGACTACAGTGGGATGAGAGAGGAGTTGGCTCAGGTGACCAAAAGCTTTATGGTGGGACAATTGAACAGTGGAGGACTTTTAAAATGATTTTTCAGTGATCAGCAAAATTATATACCAGTGAGAAGGAAGGACTGCAGAAAAAGGCATAATCAGCCATGGATATCTGAGGCAATAGAGGGGTATATCAAATTGAAAGTGCACATGAAATGCCAAAGATTAATGGGAAACTAGAGGATTGGGAAATCTTTAAAGGTCAATGGAATCACGAGAAAAGCCATAGAGAAAAGTAAGATTGAGAGTAAACTAGCTCAGAATATAAAGTGATAGCAAAGTTTCTATACATATATATAAAATGAAAAAGAATGGTTCAAGTAAACATTGGTCCTTTAAAGGGTGAGAAGAGGATTTAATGACGGGAAATGAGGAAATGGACAACATATTGAAGAGGTGAAAGACACAACATTTCAAAAATTAATGACAAGGCTATAGCAGGTATTGCTAAACAAGTCACCAGTGGGGCTAAAGATAGACAAGTCTCCTGACTCTGGTGGAATGTATCCCAGATGGCAGGGGAAATAGCAAATGCACTTTTAGGAATTTACGAAATTCACTGGACTCTCAGACAGGTCCTGCAGATTGGAAAAAGCAAAGTGACTTAATCCTTTAAAAAAGGAGGACATAAGGTTGGTAACTATAAGCCATTAGCTTAAATTTTGTACTGAGGAAAATGCTTGAATCTATCATCAAGGGAGAAATAGTGAGACATCTGGTTCGTAATTGTCCCATTGGGAAGACACAGCATGGGTTCATAAAAGGCAGGTCATGTTTAACTAATTTACTGGAATTCTTCGAGGATGTTATGAGAGTGGTGGACAAGGAAGAACTTGTGTGTGTGGATTTCCAGAAGGCATTTGATAGGATGCTGCACAAAAGGCTGCTGTATAAGATAACAGTGCACGGCATTGTGGGTAATGTATTAACATGGATGAAGGATTAGTTAACTACAGAGCAAGGAGTAGGAATAAATTGATGTTTTTCTGGTTAGTCGTTATTGACTAGTGGTACACGTCAGTGTGCAGTGTTAACTGTTCACAGTTTATATAGATGATTTGGAGTTGGGGCCAAGTGTAGTATGTCAAAGATCATAGATGACATTAAGATGAGTGGTAGAGCAAAGTGTGCCGAGAATACTGAACGTGTGCCGAGAATACTGAACGTGTGCCGAGAATACTGAACGTGTGCCGAGGGATATAGATACTTGAAATGAGTGGGCAAGGGTCTGGCAAATGAAGCACAATGTTGGTAAACGTGAAGTCATCTATTTTGCTAGGAATGACAGCAAAATGGACTATTATTTTTAATGATAAAGAATTGCAGCATGGGTGTCCTTGTGCAGCAATCACAAGGAGTTGGTTTGCAGGTGCAGCAGGTAATTAAGAAAGCAAATGGAATTTTCTCCTTTATGGCTGGAGAGATGAAGTTTAAAAACAGAGAAGATATGTTGCAGCTATATAAGATGTTGGTAAGGCCACACCAAGAATACTGTGTATAGTTTTGGTCTCCTTAATTGAGAAAGGATATACTGACACTGGAGCGGGTGCAGAGGAGATTCACCAGGTTGATTCTAGAGTTGAGAGGGTTGGCTTATGAGGAGAGGCTGAGTGGACTGGGACTGGAATTCAGAAGAATGAGGGGGGAATCTTATAGAAGCATATAAAATTATGAAGGGAATAGATAAGACAGCAGCAGGGAAGTTGTTTCCACTGGTGAGTCAGACGAGACGTCGGGCATAGCCTCAAAATAAGAGGGAGTAGATTTAGGACTGAGTTGAGGAGGAACTCCTTGACCAAAGGGTTGTGAATATGTGGAATTCCCTGCCCAGTGAAGCAGTTGAGGCTACCTCATTGAATGTTTTTAAGGCAAGGATAAATGCATTTTTGAATAGTAAAGGAATTAAGAGTTATACTGAGCAGGTGGGTAAGTGGGGCTGAGTCCACAAAAAGATCAGCCGGGGGGATTTTATTGAATGGCGGAGCAGTTCGAGGGGCCAGATAGCTTAGTCCTGCTGCTAGTTGAATGCCACTTGCACTATCTCCCTATCCCTTGATTTCATTGATTTCTGTCCTGAACTTGCTCAATGGTGAGTTTAGATTCTCCTCTTGGATGGAGAATTTCAAAGGTTCACCACCTGAGTGAAGTGATTCCTCCTTATCTCACTCTGTTTGTCTCCCTTTACCCTGAGATTATGTCTCCTGGTTTGAGACTTGCCAGCAGGGAGAACATCTTACCTGTATCCTGTGTAAGCATTTTCTAAGTTTCAATAAGGTCATCTCTCATTCTTTGAAACTCAAGGAAATACAGATCCTGTCTCCTCAATCTCGCCTCGTAAGGCAATCGTGCCATCCCAGAATGTGCATGTACAAGGACCATTCCCTGAAAACAGATTGGCTGAGGATCAATACTTCAGTAAGATATTCTTGTCCCAAGCATACATTCAAATAAGATAGAACATAGAACATTACAGCACAGAACAGGCCCTTCGGCCTTCGATGTTGCGCCGACCAATATAAAAAGCAATGCCCCTCCAAACTAAACCATTCCCTTCTCTTCCATATACTTATCAACTAACCTCTTAAACGCCACCAAACTTGGCGCATCTACAACTGCTGCAGGCAGGGCATTCCACTCCCGAACCACCCTTTGGGTAAAGAACCTACCTCTGATATCCGTCCTATAACTATCACCCCTTAATTTAAAGCTGTGTCCCTCGTGCTAGCTTTCTCCATCCTAGGAAAAAGGCTATCACTGAATGTCAAGTGAGTTGCAATCACGTAACAATTGTACAACAGGCTGTTCTGGTTATAAATGTTTACCATTCAGAATAGCACCAGCTTGACATAATTTCAGATATCAACAGATAGAATTCTCAGTGGCTTTAATGGTGTCCAGTGTTATTTAGATGACTCGAATTATGGACAAAATAACAGGAACATTTACACAACTTAGAAGAAATGTGGCCATGTCTAGAAAAGCACAATTTTATATGAAGAAAATAAAAACTTTTCAAGTCATCAGTAAGCTAACTGGGTTGTGCAATTGATGATGGACTCCACGAAGAACCTAAAAATGACTGATTTTACGTATGCCTAGATCACAAAATATATCAATGACATCTTTTGTAACTCATCAGTTGTTGTGGAAAGTGTATGCCAAATCTTACTACCATATTAAAGCCCCTCCACACTCTTATGTGCGAAACAACAATGAACTTGGACAAAAGACTGCAAACAGTCATATGATGAAGTCAAAAATATGCTCATGAAATTAGAAGTTTTAATTCATTTTGATCCTTATTTAAAAATATAACACGCATGTGATGCATTGCCCAGTGGGGTTGTGTTTCATATGATGCCAAATGAAGATGAAAGACTTTTGCTTTGAGAATGTCGATGAGTGCCGAACAAAATTATGTCCAATTGAATAAGGAAGGCCTGAGTATAGTTTTTGGCATTGAGATCTCATCCATATCTTTATGGAAGACGTTTCCTCTTGTTAACAGACCTGTAACAATGACCTTTGGCCCATAGAGGGATTACTGTCTCTGGCTGAGTTCTTTGCTGAGATGGTCCCTCATCTTGTCAGCACATAATTGAGATTAAGTACAGAAAATGTGAGCAATATGTGAATGCCAATACTCTTATCGCATCTATCAGTTTGGGACAAAGCTGAGTTACAGGAGAACTAGATGAACATCTTGTATTTCTCCTAGATAGTGTACCTAACACAGGTCCAGTGATGGGAAATGTCATGGACCTGATTTTGAAAGAAATACTATTGGATAAAAAGAAGAGGAATCTAGAATTCAAGCTATATTGAACAACATGAGTTAACAGTACAAATCAGAGCACTTTTAGGGGAATCAGAATAATCATGCTTGTGGAGTTGTACACTGCATCAACTTCATGAAGGGACATCCAAGAGTCATATGGAAGAACTTGCAAGGAATTATTTCTGGTAGTCGTATTAGACTGAAGGAAAAATAGAACAATGTCAGTTTTGTGTGAGGATACGTAATACTTCACCTCTTCAACCATTTTGCCCATGTGACTGGCAGGGACAACTGTGGCAAAGAGTTCACGTTGATTTTGCAGGACCAGTAGAAGGATATATATTTGCCATCCAAGTGGACTCAAGTTTCCCAATGGCCTGAAATAATGATGCTGTCTTTTCAGTATTTGTCATTCAGACAACTAGACCAAGTATTTGCACAATTTGGCAACCTGCAACAACTTCTTCGTATAACATTACCAGAGCTGAGTGGTGAATAGACTACCAAGAGCTTAAATGATGAATCCTGAATGATGCCAAAGCAATTCACAGCAATTTCATTGCAGTGTTGATGTAACCCTACTTGTGACACAAATCAACTTTTAAAAAAAGACATGTACTAAAAGACTTTCATATTGGTGTGTGTAAACTGATAGTGATACTTGGTAAAATAATTATTCTGACTAAGAGTTAATGTTGGTTGTCGCACTACTGGAGTGAAGAGGTGGGGAGGTTATGTAAATCAATGCATCTCTGTGTAGTGTGCCACATAATTATGGTGACATCAGAGGTACTTGGATGAATTTTTCCTCTTCGACCCTGGACTGTGAAGAAGCAGCACTTATCTATTAAAGCTCCACTAACTGGTTAAGTAACCCACTTTGTGGCAACCTTTTTGAACTTTTACCTTTGCTGTTTAAGTGAGCTGGCCACTTTAGTACACAATACCTTCAATTATTTATACATTTCCCTTTTCAAAAATAACCCTGTAATGGTTTTGAACACATCAATTCTCCATGTAACCTGCTGTGCTCTAAGAAAAACCTGAGTTTTGCTTGTCTCTCTGTGTAATGCAAGTCCTCTTACCATTGGAGTAAATCTGCTCTGCATCCTGTCCAAGGCATTGATGTAATCCTGAAAGTGTAGTGCCCCAAATTAGCTGCATTGAATGTTGAGTTTATACACAAACAACTGTTATCGTGTTATTAGCTATAGTCACATTGCAAAAACGTTTGAATCTTAGTAACCTTCTTTAAAAGCCAAAAGAAATTGGCACAACTTGTATTTATTATCCCAAGGAATGGAGTCAGAATGCCAACAGAATAATGGTTTGATTTGAATTTTAAATGTCATACAGAATTCAAAAGCAAAGATCTAAAAGTGGTGTATAAAGCACATTTACAGATTCCAGGAGCACTTAATGCTTCTTGAAGTATTTTCCTACTGAGAACCATTATTCACAATTTTTTTTTTGAGATACTGACTACTGTTAAGAAAGTATCAAGAAATCAACTAACATTAAGAAAACAACTACAACATTTATACCACTGCACTTAATTTCTAATATATAATATTGACTTCCTAACTCCTAGGCGGTTTTACTGTCAAACCACCAATATGAGAGGCTGATGTGTCTACTTTCAAAGAAATTCAGTAACAGTAAATACCTAACAGTAGTTTAGCTGAAACCAGTTTCTTAAAAAGCATTCAGGATTATCTATTTTATCTGGGGGCTAAATGAGAAATCACATCTATTCATTATTTAATTTATTGTTCCGAGAGCTTGTTTTAATGTGAGCTGCACAGTTTGATTGCCTTGTGGTTTGTGTAATTGTTGATTACGTATCTTGACAAAATGAAAAATGAATTGATGTATTAATGATTTTTGATTTTTTTTTTTAGCTACATAGATATAATTTACTTCCTTTCTTCAGATGCAAAGTCTGCCTAGTGTGTGACCCAAGCAGCTGAAGCATTCATTCACTTGTTTCTTTGGAAATTTTTGCTTTACGTTCAAAGCAAAATCAAAGGCCATTTAAATTGAGAAATCTTTGCAAGTAGGTGCAAAATCTCTTGGAAGTGATTTTGTTGTAACACTCCCAAACACTTCTGGGTGTCTCTTTATCTTGTTCCAGAACACATCTCCCCATTCCTTTCCTTCCATGGAATGTGAGCATCATTGGCAAGGCCAGCATTTGTTGCCCATCCCTAATTGCCCTTGACAATTAACTGCTGTAGTTCTTCAGTGCATTTCCATTATGCAGCTCATTCAAATTATGTACTTACAACGAAAGAGTAATTTAGTTCTTTGAATGCACATGGTTCTGGTATTTAAATTGCAATGGCCCAGGTTTTTGTAATTATCCTGATTGGAAAACTGTCAACGATAGGCAACATTAATCCACTGAAACACAGTGAAATCTCTGAAGCCTACACACACGTAGACTAAAATGAAAATCCGGAAATTACTTTTGGTGATATAAAAAGAAGTGTTGAGAGTGCTCAGGTCTGCAACATCTCTGGAGAATAGCACAGTTGGTGCTTCAAATCAGAAGCAAGATAGAAATCTGATGTGCTTCATGTTGTTGCTTAGATCTGCTGAGTATTCTTGCCTTTTGGGAGACTCCACATTTTCTAGAGAATACACCTTCTACTGCAGTCAGTGTTAACTGAATTGACTCCAACTTCCAATCTTAACATGTTAGCCTTGTTGTAAAAATCCTTGGAAAAAGTTGCACCTTGTAGCAATAATAACGATTGAGTCCCTCATTAGCCCTGAAAAACAAGCTTTAAATTTGTGGAAAATCGAACTAGTCCAATAAAAATAAATTAAAAATAAATTCAAGTTTATTTACCTGTCTTAGCTTTTATCTTAATCTGGTCAATCATTTGTGTTGCTATCTGAAAATTGAAAGTGAGGATATTGTGTGTTTTTTGGTTTGCTGTTTGTGAATACTTCATAGTGATTGGCTGCCTCTCTGCTTTCTGACATCACTGCTACTGCATGTCAGGACATCTCCTTCATTTGGTGCTAGATTTTAATTGCGAATGGGAAAGGGGTAAACTGTGACACCTCTAGATCTTTCTGGGACGTTTTCTTCAAAGTTGGAATCAAGAACTGTTCCATCACTGCTGACTGCGTAATCCAGGCTGATGTATTCTCCTTCATTTTGTTGTTGGCCTTTGAAAATAGACAAAATTAGTAATGAAACATGTTCTATTAATATTACCTGTTAAACAGATTTGAATTCTTGCTGAATCACTTTGGTGTTCGTTAAAACAAGCAAGGCATTTCACTTGAGTTGAAAAGACATTCATTCTCTATCACCATCTAGAGGAATTTAGTTGTGTTGCAATTGACACTTGCTGTACTGTAGGTTTCTATGATCTGTGACTTTTTCCATGTGACTGGAACATGAATATTCGATCCTTCCATCAACTGTTGACACTATTTTAAAAAAACAATGAGTTTTTTCCAGTCTCCTGACCAAGTATGACTTCATACAACAGAATCAAAAACGGATTACTGTAGATGTCAGCATTTCAATTGGTCTTTTGAAGCCTCAAAATCACTCAAAGCGGGGTTCACTTTCATTTACCTTGAGCATAAAGTTAACTGCTAGCTTCGATTGTGGGTGGTTGGTGTTTTGAAATGTCATCAACATCTGACAGTATGGGTACGTGTTGAACTCCTGCACATCTTGGCAACAAATCTGTAATGCCTGCTTGATCCCTTCCTCGTTATAAGGTACTGGTAAATAAAGCATATATTTGTGTGGTGAAATGTTGAGACTGATTACTGATGCGAGTCCTGTGTGTTATGGCTGACAAAGAGAATTGACTTGACAAGTATGTACAAAATATTTTTGGGGGCAAAAAAATGGGTTTGTCCTATACACTGGTATCTGGTTAATTCATTTGCTGCTGTAATATTATGCAATGTGCAAATTGATTGCTGCATTGACCTACATATTAGTAACTGCTTGCAAGTAATTAATTGGCTGGAGATCTCTGAGACATCCTGAGATGCTACATAAAATATTGATAAATAATGCAACTTCTTTTCTTCATTGCTGCCTATGTTTTTTGCATTTTGAATGAAAATTGTCCATGTCTACAATTTAAATCCTGTTGACACCAACCCCTGGGGTAGCTATGATGTGAAGATGCCACTGTTGGAGTGGGATGGGCACAGTAAGAAGTCTAAAAGCTGCTCCTTCATCAGTGCTTGAAAGCTCATGGTTCCAAATAAACCTGTTGGACTTCAACCTGGTGTTGAGATTTTTACTGTGCCAGTGAGAGAGAAATAGAAGCCTCTTGCACAGATTTCATTGGAATTTTATTTTTCCAATGTACTGGTTGCATGAAGAGAATGTTATATAGATTAGCCAAAACAAAAATGAAAACCTAGGTAAAAGTGGGTATATACTCAATTAATGGTGCACTGAGCTTATATGTAGTTTTGTGCTGTAAGTTATTTTGCTATCGATTCATTTGTCTAAGGTTTTGTAATGGTTCTAAAACATCTGATGAATTGCATTTAACTTTTTTATTTATTCATGTCACAAGTAGACTTACATTAACACTGCAATGAAGTTAGTGTGAAAATCCCCTAGTTACTGCACTCTGGCACCTATTCAGGCACATTGAAGGAGAATATAGCATGGCCACACTGTACCTGCGAACCAAGCATTTGGCCACAGCAAGTCAACAGGGAGATGCATGATTTTATTTCATTTGTGATCACGGCAATAATGGTTTTCCTTTTGGCACACACTTGTGGAAAAATTGCTTAAATGCTGCTCCAACCTTGAGAAAATGTGTGGCGCACCATTGTGCGCGTTCTGTTTTCTGCACCAACCATTTTTATGATCTTTGAATTCTGTGTTGGATTTTGTCGACTTTATTGCAACAAGAGTTTGGCCATTTCACTTGACTGCAGTCGAGAGATTCATCTGTCCATGCTGGATTCAGTGCTGACATTGTACAGTTTTGCATAGACTTTATAAAGAACATTGTGGTGTTTTGTAACTAAAATCTCAGTTTACTGGGCATGAACAGCAGCGTTGATGTATGTCTGAGCTTAGATTTACATTCAAACATTAGTTTCTTTGACAGAGACTAGAGTTTCCAATCTTAAGAATGGTGGCAAAAATGCCCAGAACATTCTGTACATTTTTTAATATACCTGTACCATTGTCACAGCTTTATCAATGTAGAATTTGGGTTTTGTTCATGAAGGTCATTAATTTGCTGAACTAAACCTTTCACAATTTTTTTTTAGCTGTTTTCTTCTGGAAAAGCTCCGATGAAAGGAAGTCTAAATTGAACTAGCTGTGTTATCTATATGTAAACAATATTGTCTCATTTTTAATTTAATAGGGCCAGCTGTATCTACTGGTGACAGACCAAGGCTTTCTTACAGAAGAGAAGGTGGTCTGGGAGAGTTTGCACAATGTGGATGGAGATGGAAATTTCTGTGACTCTGAATTTCACCTGAGACCTCCATCCGACCCAGAAACTGTGTACAAAGGACAGCAGGATCAAATAGATCAGGTAAACCATAAAAGAAAAAGCTTAATTCAGATATCCATTGTTGGCAATTACTTATTTCATAATGGTCATAACTAGCTGCTTTCATCTAATATGAATAACATGGAGCGGCATGATGGTCTGCCAGGGACCTGGATTCAATTCCAGCCTTCCTACCTCAGGTTGCTGTGTTGTATTTTGCACCTTCTCCCTGTCTGCATGCATTTCCTCTGGGTGCTCAAATTTCTCCCCAGAGTCCCAAAGATGTGCAGGTTAGATGGATTGGCCATGCTAAATTGTCCCTTCGTGTCAAGGGACCAGGTGGATTATAGGAATTAGGATCTGGATAAGATTGTCAGTGCAGGCTAAATGGTCCAAATGGGCCGCCTTTTGCACTGTCTGGATTCTGTAATTCTCCCCGTATCTGTGTGGGTTTTCTGTGTTCTCCAGTTTTCTCCCACATGCCAAAGATGTGTGGTTCAGGTTGATTGACCCTTAGTGTCTGAGGGGGGGGTGTGTGTGTGTGTGTGTGGCAGGGAGTGTTGTCGGGTTAAAAACAAAGTGTAAAGTTCAGGAGTTAAGACCTGGTTAGAGTTGTTGTCAGTGCAGGCTCAATGGACAAATGGCTCCTCCTGCATTACAGGGATTCTAAGAATTTGATCATCTTTATTTGACATTAGTGAGACTAGGAGTGATTGCAGTTCTATATTGGAGCTGCTTTTAATCTTAAATTTGATCTCATCATCATTTGGACACCATAGGTTTGCAGCTGGAAGATAACCAGAAATATCTGGAGTTAAAATTATTCAAACTACTTTATTTTTGTGAGGGTAAACTTCCATAGATGCTGTTGAACAGTGACTGTTGTGTTTGATGTAATTCTCAGCAGCTGTTCTTCATACTGTTCAAACCAGATATATTTTCAGGAGATTTAGTTTATGCAACACTATTTTACATTTCTATAATCATTCTCATGCAGCATTTTAACTCCCAGCAGTTAACGTTGAAAGGAGAACTCAATGAATACCAAGTGTAAGGAAAAATAGGGAACTGAGGTTGGCAGCTGAGGACATTGTTGGAAATAATTGTCTTGAAAGCAGGAAGGCAGCACGCTTGCAGCAGTGAGGGAGAAGTGCAGGAGTGAACGGTGGCTGATCTGTCGCAAAATTAAATAGAAAGTTGTTGAAGTGGAGTATATAAGCAAATTGAGAGGCTGGACGAGATGACTAAACCTACTATTACTTATTTTTATTTTTAGTTTATCTATTTTTACTGGAACTTGCTGTTTGCATCATAATGGGGCAGAGGGGATTTTCTCCTGTGGCTAATGTCACTTATCCTCTTAATTTGCTGTTTGTGCCAACTACTAACAATTAGACTTTTCACCTTTTCAGGTTATGGTGCACTCTTAGACAAGGAGATGGAAATTGTGTGCCAAAGAAATCTGTGACAGTTCCGTGATGCATATGAAGAGTTTCAGCTGCTGTTTGGCAGTCCCCTAACATGACCAGAATTAATTTGAATTTAAATATCTGGTTAAATAATAAAATGAGATTGGCACCACTCCAATAGTACTGTCAACGCCACAACAGCAAATTTCCTGTGGTTTATTTACACAGCATATATGCTACTGGATAAAATGCCTTTGTACTTCTCTTATTTACTCATTTCCCTTATTTCATATACTCCTCATCCAACCAATTCTGTCAGATGCAGTGCATTGGCATAACATAATAATCTGGTGTATGTTCCTTGCACATTTTGCCATGTCAAAAGCATGATAAAAATTTCAAAAGCAAAGCAACTAATATAGTGCTTTCTCTTGCATGGTCAATTCAGTTTCCCTCATCATTATTTCATCGTCTGCTCGCTGTGTTCATAATTTGTTGAAATCTAAAAGCTTTCAATGCTGTGATTAAAAGTAACATTGATAACTTTCAAATTGCAGTATCAGTCAGAGAAGTTTGGTCTTTTTGGACACATTATCTGATCTTGCAGCTGCAGTGGTGAATGCACTGTGATTTGTGTTGGCCAAAACATTATCTTATCACTTGTTTGTGGGCAAATTTATGTGATTGAACTTCCTGCTCTTGGAATAGTTCCACGATTGTGTGTTTACATGGAACCTACTCTGAATCTGTTACTATTAATTAAATATTTTTCTTTTTGTTATGGAACTGAGAATGTGACTAGCAATATCCACAAAGCAAAACTTGATTTAAGAGGTAGTATAGTAAGGTAGCCCAGGTCAAGTAGTTAAGTGTTTAACTTGCTCTCATATGGAGCACTTGAGATGACTGGCCTAGACGCAGTTAAGCAGACGTGAGTGAGATCATTGTGGGAGGGAGAAAGAGATGGAAGGATTTTCTGGTATGTTTTAATGAAGTGAAGTAAGGCTTGTGTGGTACATTTGCATAGACAAATTGGGCCAACTGGTTTTTTTCTGTGCTTTAGATTCTGTTATTCCTTGAACCACTTGTGGTCCAGAAGCCCCATGTAGTTATAACCTTGCTCCAATCAGTCACCCAGTGTCAGGTGTTAGCCCTCCACCAAAGTTATAGCAAGGAAAATCCAATTTTTATAAAAACATAAAACTATTTGTTAAAAACAGCAATATCTAATCACTCATTACAGCTCTCTTGTAATTTTATTACTTCAAACCAATTCAGGTGCAGTGTTCATTTTTATGTGCCATTGGAATGCTTCTTATTGTGATGATGTTTTGAAGAATTATTATTGCAGTTTCAGTTTTCACATTCAACGATGACTGTGAATCCAGCATTTTGTTTGAAATGTCATTGTTTTAGAAGTGCGCGATTGTCTGTACTGTCTTATCATTCATTGTGCAAGTTATGTTACCTGATTAAAGAAACTCCCAAGCTTAAATAGATCTAGATCTAAGTATAAAATCCACATCAGATGGCAAGAATGTGAAACAGAGTGTTATAATTCTATTTGCCATTGTGTTTCAACATTAAAATCAGTAACATTGAAATTATGAAGAATGTCCAGGGCACTCAAAATCTGTTAGGCTTTGGGACATATTAATGCATTTTTTAGTTTACTGTCAGTTTTATCACTATCCAACTTGGTAGAACTGCACTTGTGTTTTAAGGATAATTACTGATCCCTTATCCAGGGATTTCCTGATTGGGCATTATTTCTTCTCTCAGGACTATCTGATGGCATTGTCCTTACAGCAGGAGCAGCAAAGCCAGGACTTATCCTGGGAGCAGATTCCTGAAGGAATTAGTGATCTAGAGCTGGCAAAAAAACTGCAGGAGGAAGAAGACAGGCGAGCATCCCAGTTCTATCATGAACAGGAACAGGCAGCTGCAGCTCAGAGCCAGGTAATGATGTTTTACCAAGTGGGAAGCAGTTGCATAATAAATGCTTTGTTCAATTTTGTACTGGTCAGTTCACCTAATCTGAGGGAGCTCTGAAGGGTCATCCTGACGCGAAACATTGGCTCTATTCTCTCTCCACTGATGCTTTCAGACCTGCTGAGATTTTCCAGCATTTTCTGTTTTTGTTTTAGACTCTAGCATCCACAGTATTTTGCTTTTATCTGCTGAGAATACTAGAATTTGTTGTAAGTGTCAACCTTTCAAAGTGACTCTGCCATATAAGATCATGATTGTCACTTGAACCGCCCACGCACAAGCACACGCATACCTCTTGACTCTTGCTGGTCAGAGGTCTTTCCTAATTCAGCCTTAAATATATTCAATAATCCAGCCTTCGTTGCTGTTTGGGGAAGAGAAGACCACAGACTAACAACCCTCTTCAGAGGAAATAATTCTCATTTCAGTTTTGGGGAGATTTATAAATTTTAAATTGTGTCCCCAGTTCCAGATCCCTCTGCAAGAGGGGCATCCTTTCAGGATCTTGTATCTTTCAATAAGATGCCTCTCATTTTTGTAAATTCTAATTGATATTAGTCCAACCTGCTCAAGCTTTCCTCATAAGATAAGCCCTTCATGTCAGGAATGAGTTGTATATCTTCTCTGAATTTCTACTGCAAATCCTTGTACAACGTTGCTTAAGCAAGGAGACCATAATTATACACAGTACTCCAATGTGGTCTAGCCAACACCCTGCACAACTGCAGTAACTTCGCTATTTCCCCTTGCAATAAAGGCATGCCCAACTTTTTGTGATTGATGTACCAGGATGCCCTGATCCTTCCTAAAGCAGAGCTCTGCAGTCTCTCTCCATTTAAAAACTTTTTAAAATTCTTTCTACCAAGTGGATAAGTTATTTTCCCATGTTATACTTTGCCAAATTTTTGCCTACTCTCTGAACCTATCTCGATCACTTTGTAGGCTTTGTCTGCTTGACGATTTATTTTCCGACTTACATTTAATCATCAGCAAATTTAGCTACCATATATTTGATCACTTCAACCAAGTGTTTGATACAAATTGTATATATTGAAACCCACGCACTGATCTGTGGCACTCTGCGAGTTACAGCTCAGCAACCTGAAAAAGACCCATTTATTCCTCTTGATTTCAATTAATTAACCAATGCTCTGTCAATGCACCACAAGCTCTTATTTGTATAGGTAACTTTTGATTTAACACCTTAGTGCAGTGGTTGCTGGGGTTCAGCAACAAAGCTGATCCTAGGTATCAGAACATCAAATTATACAAAGGAAATTTGACTTGTTTCTTTGAAGAGAGGGTTTATTTAAAATTCCAGATTATAAAAGCAATTAGAGAATGATCTGGGTAGTTCTTCACTGGTGTAGGACTTGTACAAAAGGCAGGGAATCAAATTAGAAACTAATGTGTTGAAAATAAGAAGAAACTTTGGTTGAATTGTTCATCTGAAAGCTATAAATACAAAATACTGGAAAAACCCAGCAGATCTGACAGCATCTGCAGAGGGAAGAAAAGTTTGTTTCGAGTCCGTGCGACTCGTTCTCAGACTCTTCAAATTATTGTGATTATTCTGAATTATAATCAAGTTAAAATATCAGAATAAAAAGGATTTCAAAAATGGGTTGAGAAGGGATTTCAGTCCTACCAGTACCACTTCTACAGAGGTATATAACCTTCTCGTTGTGAATTCAACTTGTATACTATCTTCTGAGGAAAATTTCTGCATAACTGCTCCTTAAAGTTAATCAAATGGCCTCCAGGAGATGTAACAATTTCTAGGTGCCATTCTTTACTTTCTACTCAGCCAACATGGATGATCCTCTCCCAAGTGTTTCCAGGGTCATTGCTGGATAGAATAATTGAACATCCTATTTTTTGCCTATCTATTTTTATACCCTCCAGTCCTGTTTCTAACTAGGTATTGATTTCCACAAGGAATTAATCAAGCAGTGGGAGGAATAAACCACTCTCTCACAGGAAAAGCCAAATTAAAAAGTAGATAATCCCATTGCCTGTATGCACCAGAACTTGTAATCAAAACATACAATTAGCGGACCACAATAATGAGTGAAATGCATCACTTGAAATATTGTGTGAAGTGCTGGTGTTATCAGGATACATTTGTGGCTCCAGGTATACCTAAAAATGTATCAACCTGGTGAAGCTATAACTCCGGATTGCTTGTGTGCCAGACGGCATGTGCAGTAATTAATAGATGAGAACTAAGTGACTCCATAATCAACAGATCAGGTCTAAGATCTGCAGTCTTGCCACACCCAGTTGTGAATGGTGGTGGCCAATTAAACACCTCACTGGAGGAGGAAGCTCCACAAATACCCCTAATCTTTATTATGGAGGAGCCAAGCACATCTGTGCAAAAGGCAAGCATTTAGAACAAGCTTCAGCCAGAATTGCAGTGTGGATGATCCATCCTGGCCTCCTCCAGAGATTCCCAGCATTACAGATGTCAATCTTCAGCCAATTTGATTTGTTCATTTAATATCAAGAAATGGCTCAAGGCAGTGAATACTATAAAGGCAATGGAATCTGAGAACATTGCAGCAATAGTACTGAAGATGGTGCTCCAGAACTTGCTGCGCCTAGCCAAGCTGTTCCAGTACAATTACAACACTGGCTTCTACCCTGCAATGTGGAAAATTGCCCAGCTATGTCCTGTACATGAAAAACGGGTCACATCTAACCCAGCCAATTACTGCCCATCACTCTACTCTTGCTCATCAATAAGGTGGTGCAAGGAGAGATGAACTGTGCTATCAAATGGCACTTAGCCTGCTCATTGAGTTTCGGTTTAGATTCCATCAGGATCATTCAGCTCCTGACCTCGTTACAGCTGTAGTTTCAACATGGACAAGAGTTGAACCCCAGAGATGGGGTGAGAGTGACTACCCTTGATTTCATGGCAGCATTTGATTAAGTGTGGCACCAAAGAGCCCCAGCAAAACTGGAGTCATTGTGAATCAGGGAATAATCTGCACTGGTTGGGAGTCATACCTGGCACAAAGGAGGATGGTTGTGATGGTTGGAGATCAATTTTCTCTGTTTCAGGCCACCATTGCAGGAGCTGCTCAGGCTAGTGTCCCAGTGACCTTTCTTTTATCATACAGTTAGAAGTGGGGATGTTTGCTGATAATTACACACACAACTCCTTAAATATTGAAGGAGTTCATGTCCAGATGTAACCAGACCTGAACAAGTGTGGTGCAATACACTTCCCTTACCTGGATGAGTGCAGCTCTGAAAGCAGTCAAGACGCTCGATACCATCCAGGACAAAGCAATCCGTGTGACTGACATCTCTTCCATAAGCATTCACTCCATCAACCATCAATGGACAATGGCAGCAGTGATAACAAGATGCACTGCAGGAACTTATCATGGCTTCTTAGATATCTTCCAAACCCATCTAGAAGGACAAGGATATCACATCCATGGGGACAGAATCTGAATATTACCTTTCAACCTACATGCCATCCTGACTTAGAAATATGTCACTGTTCCTTCACTGACATGGAGTCAAAACCCTAGAATTGGCTCCCTAACAGCATTTTGGATGTGCCGTCACAGGGACTGCAGTAGTTCAAGAAGGCAGCTCACCATCACCTTAAGGGCAATTACGGATGGGCAATAAATGCTGGCTAACTGGTGGGGCCCCCCCACCCTCTTCCCCCAACCATCCGAATTAATTTTTAAAGAACACTATTTACAATAGCATTAATTGCAGTTGATTCATTGTATGTGTTATTCTGAAGTAGCTTAAGAAAATAATATTTCTTCCAATGAATGCTTTTGCAGAGAACTATTCTTGTATCAACTTTTTTCCCTCTGCCCACTTCTTTTGCATTTGCCCCCAATCTGGTAGAGATATCAAAAAACCTGCTCCAAGCATCTTGCACTCCTGCTCCACAGGCATTTTCTTGAAGCAATGTATAGGCCTTCCAATTTTAATCATTTTCTTTGTCACTTGCTGTGGAAACCTGCGTCAATTCTCCATTTGAATTTTTCACACTGTGTCGCAGCTCTAACTTAGACTAGGAACCGATTAAATGTTGAAGAATGCAATTATTTTCAGAATTGTTTTCATCCTTTCCTTCCTCCTCTTGGAAGAGCGTTTTGATCACTGGGCTCTACAATTATCCACAACAAACTGCTCTGCCAAACAGAAGCAATGCTTTGCTTGGGCTGTGAAATGCATTTTAAAAATGACAAAACCATGGGTGTAGAGGTTTAAATGACTTAGTCATAGGCAATATAGCATGGAAAAAGGCCCTTTGGCCCAACCAGTCCATGCCAACCATGGTACCCTACCAGCTTGTCCCAGTTGCCTACGTTTGGCCCATATTTTTTTACACAGTGGTGGGTGCCTGGAATTCATTGCCAGAGGAGGTAGTGGAAGAAGATATGATAGTGACTTTTAAGGGGCATCTTGACAAATACATGAATAGGATGAGAATAGCGGGAAAAGGTCCCATCAGGGCAAGGGATTTTAGTTCAGTTGGACAGCATGGTGAGTGCAGGCTTGGAAGGCCGAAGGCCTGTTCCTGTGCTGTTATTTCCTTCCTTTTTTGTTCTATCTCTCTAATGCTTTCCCACATGTACTTGCCCAAATGCTTTTTAAATGTTGCTATTGAACCTGCCTCAACCGCTTGCTCTGGCAGCTCATTCCACATACACACCAGCCTCTGTGTGAAGAAGTTGTCCATCGGATCCCTTTTAAATCTTCTCCCCTCACCTTAAACCTGTGTCCTCTTGTTTTCAATTCCCCTTCCCTGGGAAAAAGACTCTGTGTTCATCCTATCTATGCCTCTCGTGATTTTATATACCTTAAGGTCATCCCTCATTCTCCTTCATTCCAAAGAATTAAGATCTAGCCTGGTCAACCCCTCCCTATAACTCAGGCCTACTAGTCCTGGCAACATCCTTGTAAATCTTCTTTGCACTCTTTCCAGTTTATCAATGTCTGATAGTTGAAGGCAGCAGTTGAACTCTGCCTGTAGGTTCAGGTATATTGGGCTAAAATGCCTGTTCCTTTTCTTCATTCAGTTATTGACTGATTTTTTTTTCAAATTTACTTGTGTGTGTTTTCTTCTAAAATTCCAGGAAGGGCAGCAATCGCAGGCTGCAGCTGCTGGAAAACAGCCTGGGGGCACTGAACGCAAACCACGCAAAGAACCAAGAGAAAAAGAGAAGGACAAATGTGTTCTCTTGTGATGGGGGTTGGAATTTACCAGAAACTGAAGTGCATAACCCTTAAAAGAACCTGGTGATACGCCGCCTGTGCCTAATCCCAAATTGTTCATATTTTGAGAAGTGAAAGGATGACTTCTTTGATACAGTCGGCCAAACTTTGTTGTATGTTGCACAATGCACTATATTCACAATGGAGTTTCTACAGCATTGATTGATGCAGTTACATTACATTTGACATAAATCATTGTCCAGAACATACAAAAAGCACCTTTCCATGTAACGGTGAAATCACACTGCCTGTTCTTTTCGTTACTTTGCATTAATTAATGCAATCAGCTAATAAGCTATCTTGGCTAATACTGCCTCAATTTTATTACAGGACAAGTGACCGGCAGTTTCATGGTTCATTTAGTTTTAATTCTCCGCTTATAAGAAGTGACAATTTTTTTAAGCTTTGATTAAGTGCTTATCAGAACTGATCAGTCAGTGAGTTAAAGAAAACAGAGACCAAACACAAAATGGTCTTTTTACGCGATAGCTTGTGTAAGATGTGCTAACATGGGACACAAAGCTAGACAATCTTTTGTCCAGACTGATGGTCAGTTTTTTTTCATGAGCTGGTTTTTCTTTGAGCCATAATAATAGCCTGAAGGATTGCAAGGAGGCAGGTTAACGTTTGATGGTGGTATCTCTTGCTTCAAGTTTTCTTTAACTGAACAGGTGTGCTGTATTTTTGTTAAAACTGCTCCCAACAAAAAATCACTTGTGGACGTGTGTGACTACAGAGATTGGAAATGTAAAGAGTCAGCAAGTTGGTATATGAAATTGCAAGCGAATAAGCTCTATTTGGGCAAATTGGAAAGAAGTGTTTCAAGTTGACAATGAGACCACAAAGTTATTGCTAAGATGTCGAAGACCCACACCCTGTTGCCAAAGCCTTGCTCTCTACTGAATCTGTTTGACCAGCGATTAAAATACATTAGAAGCAGTGTCCTTTACAATAACTGATATTTCAGTGCTGTATTATTTCACATTAATTAATTTACCTATCATTATGGTCTTGTCTTTTCTAATGCCTTCAAATTTATTTGGTCAAATATTAGTTTAGTCTGTAGCCAGTTGCTAAGTTATATTCCTAAATGGGACCAATATTCTGAAATGGTGAAATTTTAAAATATGATAGAAACATAACTTAGCTACTGTCACTTGTGCTTTTCATCTGTTATATACGTATGTTTGATATGGTGGCAAAATGCTCCACCTGTGTTCATTGGAACATGGTGGAAATGCAAGCAAACACTAAACTGTTGTTGAATATTGAAGGAATAACTGTCTGAAGGTTCATTTTTATACTGTTTCAGCTGTGCTTCAAATTATGATTGTTATTCTAATAATGTAACTGTTTTGTGGATTTTAATAATTGACCAGTTTATTTATTTGAATACCTCTAATAGGGCACCCTCAGTTAAGAGTGCTTGAAGCAGTTATACATACAAGGAACCAGAGGGAGATATTGGAAACCTTTGGCAACAGAGAGGTTAAACCTGTTTACTAAGGCGTAAATATTTATTCATTATGAAATTGTTTGTTAAATTATTTCACGATAGGCATCCCAAACTATTTGTTTTTTTAAAAAATCATGTTGCACTTGGAAATTTCCTTTTTATTAGGAAGTTCTGTACCCAAAACTGATATAGTGAACAAGATTGTTGGAAGGGGGATGGGTGGGGGGGAAATTACATTCAACTGCCCAGCTGTGGTGTGAATTAGCTGACGTCTATAATGCATGATAATTCTCCTAGATCATACAGTAAATATTCACACAACTTCTAATGTAAAGTTGTATTTGTGTCATTAAAGTATATTGATATTAAAAGCATCAGAAAATCAAGTATGTATAAACCTAATTATTTGCAATCCTATCCTAGCATTTTTATGCAATTATTTTGTTGTAAATTTTCTATAGCAGAACAAATATTTAAACCAGATTGGTACTGAAAGTTAACAGTGTTGTACATGCGCCACACTAATAACAGCCCCTTCAGAGTCCATTGTAAAACTGGTAAGCTGCTGTGTTGTAAGTTAGAACCTGTAACAGAACTGCAGTGGTCTTATAGTGGAGACAGAGTCTTGTGTTGCCAATGCCAGTCTGCTTGCGGGTATATGCAGTAAGTACCTCGATGAGTAACAATCCAGTACATGCACTCGACTGTTCCTAATATTTTTACTGCTTGGTTTAAAGTCAGCTGAGAACAATGCTAAATGTCACCTTCTGGACCGAATGTACTTTAAATATGACTTTATTTTGTATGTTTGTCCATTTACAAGAGATGGTTACAATTAAGCTGTTCTGCAAAGCAGGTTTTGTAGATTATTTTCTGAATGCTTTGCATGTGCTAGCTCAACATTGAACTAAACCATTTCACTGCTGAGAAGCAGCTATATGTTGCCATTTCAAGTAATATAAAATACTGACCAGACGTTTTAACCACGTTAACCTCATCACCTTGGAGATTTGATCTCTTATAGCACCTGTGGGTATTCGGTTTCATCACAATGCACAATATAATTTGCACCATAGTGCATGTCATGTTTGACTACAGTTAGCAATGGTAAAGGAAAGTGTAGAACAGAACCTGTTACCCTTCATTAGAGTTTTTATGTTGCACCTTCAGTTTGTTTCAGGGTCTTTATTTTATGAGAGACTGATCATTTACCAAAATATTTGTGAAGGATTTTTATACACATTGTGAAAATGTACATGTTTTCGAGTCTGCTGTATGTAACTTCTTTTAAATGTCTTCTGGATTACAGCTACTATAATACTTGCTTTTATATGCTTGTATTGTTGCAAGTCCTGCATTTTTAGGAGTGTGTCTGCCTTTGGGTAGATACAAAATATTCAGTTCCTTTCTATATTTGTGACCAAACATGTATGTAGCATACTGCCTTAGTGTGCGTTATATACTTGTTAGTGTGGATCCTGTGAATTTTGACAATCTCCTGTCCTACTTCCTTAGATGGCACAAAAATACCTTAATTGGCACTTGGCACTCTGTAGAAATACTTGCAAAGAAAGCTTTCTATGGAACAGAGACTTAACATCCTTCAGTTCATATTTTTGGTATTAAATAACTGAAGCTTGACAAAATGGCTAATTCTCTGCATCTTATTATCCTGTTGTGCAGTTTAGAAAAAAATAGACAGCAGCATATTGTGCTATGAGAATTCTTAAGTTCCATGTTTGCAAATATACCTCCACGTTTGCAAATAAACCTGCAATGATGTAGATTTGATGCTTTTTCTGTATTTTGTTCATTTATGAGGTGTTCATTTCTCATTTGAACATCCTTGAGTACCCAGTTGTGTGCAATGTTTTGCTAATTGAATTTATAGCTATTTGAAATCTTACAATAGCAAGGCCTCACGTGTGTTGGATGATGCAGAGAAAAAAAAATCAATGTAGAACCAAAGCGTTTAAAAGATGAAGGAATATTTGATAAGGTTGACATTGGAAATAGGTGTACAAATGAGATGGAACATCAGCGCATGGACCCAGGGAGTCAAAATTGTTCAAAGTCGCTGCCCACACTTTATACCTGTAGAATTACTGATGTTTACACCTTAAAACTGGCAAGTAAATCTATTAGCTAACATGCCTCATTTACAGATTTTTTTTTTTCTGTATATTTGGCATGGATTGAGCACGAAATGCTGAGCAGCAAGTGGTATCAGATAGTCTCTTGTGTAAATTTGTGCAAGAAATTTTAGGAAATGGTATACTGTGACCAAATCAGCATTACCAGCTGAACTGTACACCCATTAGTGCCTAGATCACCATCAAAAAGAGGAAAATGTGGCTTTATTTGCAGTTTTACAAGTGAAACATTACTGGAATCATGTTACATCGGAGCATACCAACTTTGGGCAATTGTCTTTAATTTGTTTGGTACCAATTAGTGCAAAGACTTCTGTTGTTGCAGAGGCTGATATTGAAATTGGTATAACATCAAACTAAAATAAAAACACATTTCTTGCAATGTCGTGTGTTTGCCATTATTTATAACGTTATTTGTTTTTTTAACAACTGCGGCTACCATCCATTGTTATTCCTTCAATGCAGGAAAATGTCCCAAAGTGCTTTACACAAGCATGAAACAAGTAACATGGTGCCAAAGGAAAAGTGAATAGAACAGGTAACTAAAATCATGGTTGAATAGGGAAGGTTTAAGGAGCGTGGAGGAAAGTGGAAGAGGAACACGAGTCAGATTTAAGGAAGGACTTTTTGAATCTTGGGGTGAAGATGGATAAAGAATCCAGCTATCTTAACATTTGCATATGTGATGGCTTTATGTTTTGGTGCTTGTCAGGATGAGACTATTGGTATGAATTGTTTTAAAATAATGAACAGGCAAATGCTGAGATTCTGAGAATTCTCCCCTCCCACATGCTGAGATTAATCTGACAATTCCCCCCCCTTACATGCTGAGATGAATCTGATGGTCCTTTCCCCTCACATGTTGGGATTAATCTGATGATTTAATACTAAAATTTAACCTGCAGATCTTCCCTCACCCCCCATGTTCCTGATCTCCTTACCAATGCTAATTTTGCTCCAGCTAATTTCACCATTGATCCTCCATTATCCCCATATGAGACTTATTGTGATGACATGCAAATCCAATGATTTTCTCCTCTGTTGCAAATCACAGAAGCCAGCTGTAATACCTTCAACCATAGAACCCTACAGTACAGAAAGAGGCCCTTTGGGTCTGCACCAAACACAATCCTACCCAGGTCCTAACCCCATATCCCTATGGGGTTATATATATTATACCCACTAATCCCTCTAACCTCTACATCCCTGGGCACCAAGGGGCAATTTCTTAGCGTGGCCAGTCAGCCTAATCCACACATCTTTGGACTGTGGGAGGAAACCAGAGTATCCAGAGGAAACCCACTCAGACATGAGAAGAATGTGCAAACTCCATACAGATAGTGACCCAAGCTGGGAATTGGAACCCAGGACCCTGGAGCTGTGAAGCAGCTGTGCTACCATACTGCCCTCGTGTGTAGCTCTTTTCCCTGTCTCTTAAATCATAGTCTGTATATTTTTCAAGAATAGAAGAGAATGGACAGAAAATGCTGGCCTTGTCAGCAATGCACATACTTGTTGCTTCAGCTTTCTATTTTTATCATTTTTATCCTGCAAAACTTCTTAATTTGTGTATTGTTTATTTATTGTCACAAGTAACTTCATCGCACTGTTAATGTAAGCCTGTGAAAACCCCTTGTTACTGGTACTTGTTTGGATACACTGAGGGAGAATTTAGCATGGCCAATGCTGAAATAAGATTGACCAACTGATTCTCCCAGTATCCATCCAACAAAACCACAATCCTGCAGATGCTGGAAATCTAAAGTAAAAACAGAAAATGCTGTAAAGACTCAGCAGGGGTAAGAGGTCATCTGGTCTCAACACATTATTTCTGTTTCTCCTCAGAGGCTGTCAGACCTGTTCAATCTTCCAACATCCAGTTTAATCCAGGGCAAATTCACTTCAAATTTCATTGATCCCTCCCTCTCTATAAGAAAACCTATCATTTATTCCTGACCATGGTTTAAAAAGTATTTGGACTTTTTCATTAAATGGTGATTACCAGGAATTTAATTGTTGGCAAATGTTAATTGTTTCCAATGTCTGTACTGCAGACTTCTTAGCATTAATACTACACTTAAGGATGGCATGATGACAGTGGTTAGCACTTTTGCCCCTTAGTGCCAGAGATCCAGGTTCAGTTTCTGGCTTGAGTCAGTGTGTGGAGTCTGCACATTCTCCCTCTCTGCATGGGTTTCCTCTTGGTGCTCCGATACTCCAAAAGACGTGCAGGTTAGGTGCATTGGCCATTCTAAATTCTCTAAGTGTACCTGAACAGGTGGCAGAGTGTGGCAACTTGGGGATTTTCACAGTAACTTCATTGTAATGTTAATGTAAGCCAATTTGTAACTCGAAGAAATAAAGTCTTTGAATTTAATTAAATTCAAACTGAACTGCTTTACATCAATCAAATAAATGCTGAATTGACCATCTTAATATTAATTTTGGTAAACATGCTAAACAATTAGATGCACCAAAGGTTAGAAAAATATGGGTAGCTGAAGTTAAGGTATATTAAAGAAACATGGTATCTTTCTCAGATCTATCAATTTTCAACTGACTCCAACTGAAACATTGTACCTGTATGTACTGCCAGGTAGCTAAGCTAATTTGTGAGCACTAACCAATGTAAAAGAAGCTGCTTCTATGCTGTTCTTTCACATTTCTCTAACACTTCAAGATTATGATGGATGTTTGCTGCCTCTTGCCATTTTTTACTGAGGGAAATAGTGAGTAGGGTAGATGAGAAAATGTAACTTGACTTATATCTGCACCATTGAATTTAGCTTAAAAGCCCAGGGCTTTTAATTATGAATCTCAAATTAGAAGGCAATCTTTAAAAATTTTTGCAATACAAAATGTGCACCAAATGTCAACTGGGTCGTGGCCTGCTGGCTGGAGCCTGGTCTTCCAGGGGTAGTTAGGAAACATTCCTTCATGGGGAAGGGTGGTAGACATTTGGAATGCTTCTCCAATCAATCAGCAGTTAATACAAGGTTAATTTGTTTTAAATCTGAATGAAACGATATTTAAATTTTATTACTGCAGTGTTAGCCGTTTACCAGTAGCAGCAAACCCATCTTTGGCTTCCTTCACAAAGCAGTGACCTATTTGTGTCACACCAGCACGCAACGCAACTGCATACGTTTTGTATGTATATAGATAGGTACGGTGGCCCAGTGGTTAGCACTGCTGCCTTACTGTGTCAGAAACCTGGGTTCAATGTCAGGCTTGGGTAATGGTGTAGAGTTTGTACATTCTCCCTGTGCCTACATGGATTTCCTCCCACAATCCAAAGATGTGCAAGTTAAGTGGATTGGTTATGCTAAATTGTCCTTAGTGTCGGGGGAATTAGGGTAAATGCAAAAGGGTCTGGCCTGAATAGGATTGTGGTCAGTGCAGACTTAATGGCCCATTGAGGAGGAGAATGGCCTTCTGCACCGTAAAATTCTATGATTCATGATCCTACCTTGAAGTAATTTCAGCACTTATCCTTGTGGCATTCCACTAATCATAATCTGCCATACTGAGAATGTCCCTTTTAATCTGCTGTTAACCAATCCGCTACCTGTGCTTATTGTTCTTGCCACTCCCAACACTATAACCCCTTATGTGTGGCACCTTATCAAATGCCTTTCAAAAGTACACCACATAGCTACTGCTTCCCTTTAACCATCCTATTAGTTACATCCTCAACCTAATAAGTCTGACAAATACTTGTAAGCTTTTATGAAAAAACATGTTTATGACTTGTCCTTTTAGAACCCTTGAGATAGAAACCTGAAATCTCCAGAGCCTCTATCCCTTGAGTTTTTCCAATGCTATTTAATATTATCCCTATTTCCTTTCGTCAACAGGTTACCCTCTTTCTGGTATGCAACTTTTTTTTAAATCATGAAGGCAGACAAAATACTTGTTCAATTTCATTTCCTTGTGATTTATTCTGCCTGCCCAATGAATGAATGCTTATTTTAGCTGCTTTTTTTGTTTCTTACCAAAGCTCTTACAACCTATCATTACAATTTGGGGAGTTTGTTATTCTTTTTTCCTTAAAGATATTGTGGTGCCCTTTCCAGTTCTCTACAAATTGCCAATCTGCAGATTTACTTTTTTTGCAACATTCTAATCTTTTCCCATCCTTAACCAGGTCAGCTGTGGATTGATCTTGCTTGCTGACTTTGTTCTTTAATGGAATGTATTTTTATAAAAGTTCATTTAATGGTTTATTTCCCAGCAAATATTTTGGTCTGTTTACCTAATGTATCGTAGCTAGTTCTTCTTAGCTCTAAGTCGTTGGCCTTTAATAGAATTTCAGATTCTTGTTTGAATCAGGAGTATCACTTTCAAACTTAATGTGGAATTTAAATGTTAATTGGTTTCTCATTTGAATCCTTTATTACAATCTTGTTTGTTAACTCTTATTACACAATATTAGTTTTGACATTTATCCCCAGTTCCACAACATGTTTCAGTAAACTGTCATAAAAGCATTCTGCAAGCTAATCATCCAGTCCAGTGTTGCCAAGATGATGGATCCAGCCTACATAAATCCCCACAACTGTTAGGTGCATGTGTAGAACACTTGTTTGGGGAGGGGTAGAAACTGCTTCCATTAGCAGTTTGATACTTGGCTTGCTATTTCTAATTGCTATCTACTTCCAGATTGAGTCAGGATCATTTCTCACTAAATGTCCTTTGTAATGCAACCTCATTCTTTTCAATTCTGCCAATCTGTCCAAAATGTGAGGTGAAGATAGAGTAGGGTGAAAGAAATTGTCTGTTTCATATTGTAAGATAAATATGACTCATTTCAAAGGGAGGGAAGTTTTGTCTCTCAAATGAGTAATTGACTTAGCTCTGACTGCAGCCACCTCAACAGCACTATGTATATCAGCTGATTATAACTTCCATGGCAACTAGGGTGGGACAAATGTTGATCTTGCTCCAATCTCATGAAATAAAAAGGAATGCATACAGATTTGATATCAAAAATATGATGCTGATTTGAGGTAGTTTCAGAATCAAATTGAAAAAAAATGATGTGACTTCAAACAAATCAATTTAAGATTTATTCCAAAATGCAAGAATACATCTTCCCAGCATCAGTACCACATTTATACATGTGAACTTGTAAAGAACAAACTTTCTTTGAAAATAATTAAAATTGTTGCTGGTAAATGTAGAAAATCATCAATAAATACAAGCACTATTGCAAAAAAGGTGAAGTTTCCCCATGTACTGTTTAACATTTCAATGTTCACTGGCTAGTGTTCACCGTAGAAAAGGCTAACTACAGATAAGTAACATTTGTGCAATTCACTGCTCTAAAATATGAATCTAGTTGAGACTATACAGTGGAGCCTGAGTTATCTTACTTCTATTATTTGCATTCTCAATTATTCACAAGATTGAGAGTACAGCTTGTGTAGTACTTTCAGACCATTCTTTATTCAGATGGGTCTGTAGCTCACTAGCTATTCAATAATTGGTGGAAATCACTTTGTACAGTTTAATGGATACAAGGATGACAAAACTCTAAGAATATTCAATTTTAAAAATAGAAAAGCTTGGGTGTTATCTACATGTGATGAGTCTGTCTGAAGACACCAATGACTGTAAAAAACACACTGACTGAATTTTGGACTTCTAACCAGCTTTTTTTTTTAAATTATGCTGGAAGAGGGTTCCCCTACTCCTCCAACAGAAGATAACTGGGGTTCCACTGCAAAAGTTCTCCCCCATACAAGACATTTACACAGATTGAAAAGTATTAATGGTTTATTTTACTCCATTTACGGTTGTGGTGGTGAACAAAAAAAAGTCAGTCCATTAGTCACGAAACCATTTTCTAAAAAAATAAGGGCTAATACCGTGTCTTGTCGAACAGGAAAAAAACATTTTTGAAGAAGATAGTGGGTTGTACACATTGAATAAGACTACCAAGTACAGACAAAGCTCAAAACAAAGAAACCAGCTGCTACAAACATTTGTACATCAGAATCTTCGTGGAGCACCCCCTTTGAATGGTTTAAAACGAGTATCTCCTGATCCATGAATTCCTTTGGTGCTCGAGACATTGCTTCCTTGCATTGTGTTGTTGGTGATCTGCACAATTCTGTTTGCTACAGGACTAGTGGGCAATGAGAAAACAGTCAGATACTCGTAAAGAATTTCAATCAGCGGCCACAAACAATTTGCACCTATACCTTGGTAAGCAAATTAAACTGAAGCAAATCACAGTCACTCAGCAACAGAACATTTGTTGTAATTATTTCTAAAACACAATTAAACCAACAATTAATGTTGTGTGAACAGGATGCAGCAACAAAAGCAAAAACCATCAATCTGCTGGACACTTTGCACAAAAATTGTCTCATTCACAAAAAGTCCAGTAGCAAAAGGTTTTTTTTAGCTGAAAGAAAAATTACAAAGCCACTCATCTATATCTTCAGGAGACCCCATTTCTAATCTGGAGCAAGAACAGTTGTAGCGAGGGCAGATTATATCTTTTGGAAAATGAGGATATTTGTGACATAGTAACGTTTTTAGATGCAAAATCACTGATCCTTTGAATATGGTGCTGTACAGGCAGATTAAATAAGACGTGTAAAATGTTATAGCAGAAGAGTGTGGAATTGAGCCATTTGGCAGAGGGGGATATCCTTGTTTCATCAAAATGTAAAAAATATTTATTGAATTTGTTTTTGTCTTACATTGAAATACTTCCACTACAGGTCACGTGAAACTACCCTCCCCCCAACCCTGCTGTACCTGTCTCTTATGCAAGATGAATTTGGATACTCTCAATTCAGCTTGTGGTAGATGGGCAATGTGAATATCTACAAAGCAAAAGTGAGGAGACATTGAGCACATATCATGTTACTGGCAGAGGCCACAAAAGATTTGTGCAATTAAGATGTCATTAAGTGAATAAATCTATTTTAGTGAATGTTTGTATGAAGAATCTACATCTCACCGAGGTTTCGCAAAATAATTCAAGAAATGAATTAGTGTTGGCATAGTGTGCATTTATTACCCATCCCCAATTGCCCTTGAGGTGACAGTGGAAAGCTATCCTGAGTACAACAGGGCGGTTTGCTGAGCCATTTCAGAGGATAATGAAAAGTCGGGAAGCTGCAGATGTCTACGTGCTAGTTTCATAGTTATTTCAGTAAAATCCATGTTGGTGGATGTTCATCACTTGCTCATGTTTACCATAATCTAGTGATCATCAGTAGAAATTTGCAATGTGCAGTGAAGGACAGGGTTTAGCCTGGACACTAATTTGGCCAAATCGGAGATATCTAAAGTTGAAATAAGGAGCAGAATGTGCTTTACAAGAAATATTTTAATGAAGTTAAAAGAGAAACAAATAACAGCTATGGGTGATATTTTGATTGGACACTAGCTTCTGACCTGCAGCAAAATGATTCAAAGGGAGAATATCACTCCTATTATAGACTTGTGATGTTGCAGCAACTAAAAGTACTTGATAAATTAGGAACTGCAATTAAAGACAACTGTATCTGCCTCCTTTTGTCATCCTCAGTGAAGGTTTAATATTCTGGCTGACTTTTGTGTCTAAAGCAGACATCCTTTTTGCAGAGAAAGGCTCCTTGAGAAAGAATCAAAAATGTTCAAAAACCCTTCAAATAGCCATGAAAAAAAGATCACTAAATCACAATCCATGGTTTTAGAACTGGGCACTCTTTTCAAAGGATAACTAAACTCCTACTGGATCTTTCAAAACAAATGAAGCCAAGTTAGCAGGTTCTTGAGTTTTCAATGTAAATCCAGTGTGCATGTCTCCCAGATCATTCTTCACCTGCATTTACAGCGTGAGAAATCAATCAGATCCTCCCACATTGTGAGTGGTACAGTTCCCTATTGACAAAGATTTACTCAAGAGCCTTAAATTTATTCAATGTCGTTACAATGAATCAATGGAACAAGGATTCTGTATGAACTCAAACTTTATGAACATTAGCCTTTGGAAAATACCAAATCAAACCATTGATTGACTATAGGATGTCAATGGGACATAGTCTATTTACTAAATGGGGAAATGCTTCGAAAATCAGAAGCACGAAGTGACTTGGGAGTACTTGTTTCTGATTAACAAGGGGATCAGGGGTTATGGGGAAAAATATAAGCCAAGACTGAATGGCACAGCAGACTCGATGAGCTGAGTGGTCTAATTCTGCTCCTATGTCTTATCGTTTTATACAATCTGGAAATGCTGTGAATTTAAAAATAAAACTCAAGTACTAAAGTTACTAGCAATGGGTTGCAGAAAGGCTCAGGACAACCTGTTTTCAGGCACTATATTTTTCTTTGATAATTATCTTCAAATGTAGGAAGACAATCACCACTATTATGTTGGGAACCACAAGTGTTACAACTAATTGTGTAGCATTGACAGGCAATTACTGGATCAATTGTGGCACACAACTAGATCATCATAATTAAGACGATGTTCCACATACAGCATTTCTTGTAACCAAAGGATTGAATGATCGAAGCAGAACATGAATAAGACTCAGCTTTAGTTCATCGTTTTAGCTTCTGGATGACTCGGGGGAGGAGAGGCCCAAAATCTGATTTCCTATCTGTGCATGGCCAGTTTCCACTCCATCAGCAGAAGGAACTTGTGGCTAACAGCTCTTGCTCATCACTATTGTGTGACCTTTTGCTGGAAAGGTCAGTAAATAAGCAGTCAAAAGTCAAGATTTCACTTAACTACAAATTAAGCAACTAACTACAACTGGAGTTTATTCCTAAATATTTCAAAATTTTAAAGAAATACAAAGCAACAGCCCAGAGACCCAGTGACTAGACTGAAGCACCAACATGCAATGTTCAATCTGTATGGCGACTCAGGAGTGAAAAAACTGTCTACTTTATCCATTATCTTCACATTTGCCACTGGGCTTTTCATGTCGATGTAAGATAATTTTTTATAATGCTCGATTTATAGCAATAAGTGACGAATATGGAGATCTCATGCTCAGATACGAATGAGATGATTTAAGCGTATGTGCTATCACAGGATGATTAATAGTTGCAAGCTTCATACATTTATTTCAAAAATCAATAAATTACAATTCCAATTAAGAAATATACTGCCATGAAACTGGACTCTACAGATCTAACATAACCATCAACAATTTGGCAAAGTCTTTCCTCATCATCCCCCACCCTTCAAAATATATTACATCAAGCATCAAACAATGCTCAAGGACTACTCAACTTGGAACAATTATTTCATCACCATCCAAAATCATGCAATTCAAGAGTTAATGCAATTGAAGAGTTAGCCTATTTAATTTTTTATAGACTGATGCTTAGATACTAGCACAAATATTTCCTACATAGAAAGCAGAGCAAGAAAACATGGAAAATAGGAGCAGCAGCTGGCCATTCAACCCTTCAAGCTCATTCAACATAATCACTACTGATCCTCCATTTCAATGCTATACTCCCATATCCCATCCCACTTCCCTCGAGACCTTTAGTTTAGAAACTATTCAAATGGAAGCACTCAATACACATCTTGGTTAAGTTGAGAATGGTTTTAATGCATTATAAAGATTTTTCTTTTACAGGAAAAACAAGTTTGAAGTAATTTTGCCAACACAGATACATCAATATCCCCATAACATTTGACTATACGATTAAGCAAATTATTTTGACGGATTTGTATTCTTCGATGTTTAATTTATATTATGAACAAACCTTTCACTGTAAATGACTTAATAGGCATCAACAAACTACCCATCAAAAAAAGCTAGAAGCAATACACTTAATTCAACTAGGTTTTCAGAAAGAGTTTGCCTGTTTAATATAAAACCAATCAAAAATGTAACATATAGAAAAAATTTACAGTACATGTTTTAAGATACAGGCAATCAAAATAGCTAACACTATACAACTTTAGTACCTGGATAGTGGAATCATGCCAGGACCACGGCTGTCACTCATTCGCCTCATATCTTGATAGCCACTGCTTTGAGAACTGGGTCCACCATGCCAACTGTTCCGTGGTCCTCCTGATTCACGACCATGACGTTCCACCACTACATGTCTATTATCATGGTAATGAGATTGCTGGGAAGAGAGATCACAGAAAATAAATCAGCATAATTAAAGTACTTTCTCAGATTTATTACACTAGATCCCTAAATAAAACCTTTAAAAATTATCTATGGATTGAAACACAGCTAATTTGATGTTTATTTCCCCCCCCCCCCACAAAAAAATGCATATTTCAGTAAATATAACGTCTGTTTGATTATGTAACTGTCGAGTAGGCTTGTATTTGTTAACATTTATACATGTCACATCAGGAATATAAAATGCATGTCACTCAAGGCTGTAAGAGAAATTAAATACAATTATTTATAAAAACCACAAAAATCCCCAAATCGAACACATTAATTACTACTAAGCACAATTGAAGGGGGCACAGCGATTAGCACTGCTGCTTCATGGTACTAGGAAACCAGGTTCAATTTCCGGCTTGGGTCACTGAGTTTGCACATTCTCCCCGTGTCTGTGTGGATTTTCTCCGGTTTCCTCCCACAGTCTGAAAGATGTGCTGGTTAGATGCATTGACCCGTACAGGTCCCTGACTGTGGCATCGAGGGGAATTTCTCAGTAACTTTATTGCAGTGTTAATGTAAACTTCAACTGCGACTAATAAATAAACTTGTAACCATCTCTTCTGTACCTGAGTATTACCGCCTCTGTCTGCTATTGCAGGTCTTCCTCCATCTCGGCTATTATAACCAGTCATACTGCTCGGTGGCCCACTTCGCATCGTCTGTCCAGATCTTTCTGGGCGTATCCGATCTCTCTCTCTTGAATTCCTAAGTTTGACAAAAAATTTATCAAAATTTACTCACCGATTGCTAAAAGTTCAATTGCTAGAAGTTACACTATTAGCTTTCACCACCATAAGTCAATAGTAATACATCAGTTTTATAATGCAATCTGTGTTTCATTGTAAAATACGTTCTATAAATTAGCTTCACTGGCATACAGCTAAGCATTGCAGAGTTGTAAGGAATTGTAATCCAAAATCATCTGGTGTGCACCAACACATAGCAAGGTACTGATTGTAAATCAATCATTTTGAGGCGGTCTCTTAGGCAACAATTTCTCTGACTAAGAATGCTGGATTCTACAGAATTAACGTAATCGTAAAGGAATTTAAATGCATTTTCTAAGAATCACAGGTTCAAAATTTACCTTTCCATAATTTCCTGCCATCTTTTGATTTCTCTTACTTAAATATTGCTGACTTGAACTAAATATTAATTGTCCCAGTGGAAGTAATAATTCAAAGATTGAAATTAAACCCCACCTCCCTCCCAGGAATGCCAATAGGCCATAAAAAAACATTTTAAAAACAAAGGCAATATATCCACAGGCTATAGTATGCAGCTGTAGACAAATCTAGTTTAAACACGAGTGAAATAAAGCATCTTTTACAAGCAGTCAAACAAATTCCCACATTACCTCAATTCATGTTTAGTGGAGCCCATGCCACCACTTGGCTTCCAATCATCAGGTCTTGAAGTATTATGACTTGGTCGACTATGATGGACTGCATGGTCATCCATTCTATTTCGGTCAGGAAAGCTTCTAGATGGGGATATTTTTTGTAGATGTTCATGCCCCCTGCTACCAGCTGAGCGGTCCTGAATTGTTACAGTTCGCCGGTCCTCTCTCTCCCTTATTTCTCTCCGCTCGTTATTTGCGTGAAGTTCACTTCTTTGTTGGGAAGTTGGTCTTCTGGAGTCATTATATGGTTTTGGATATCTGTTATATCCAGCATCTTCTCTGCGACTACCAGAACGATTCTTCTTCCCATCTCCTTGATGGTTGTAACGATCACCTCGTCTGTAAATTTTGGAAAACAATATGTATTAACCAACTTTATATCAGCAATATTTTGATCTTAGCATAAAATGCTCATTGTAGCCTGTCAGGATCTCACTGAATTATTGTTAGAAACAGATTTTCTCTCAAGTGTCCTGTCCCGTTCAGTATGACAAGGATGCACATCAAATGCCTAACAGAGATAAAGAGCACTCCATCCAGACAGCAGCTATGAACCCATGTTCAGAGCTTTGGTCTATGCCATATGCCAGCACAATGTGTGTTGTTAGCAACATCTTCAATCGGTGCAATATTTTCATATATCATGGCCGTACTCAATCTTGATAATGACCACTTTCTTTCCATCTCTATCATTTCTGCTCAATCGATCATGCAGGCTAAAAACACATCAGATCTCATAAGCTGTGGTCAAAAATGCAGATGCAAAAGCTTGCACTCACCTATCAAATGACGATGGTACCCTGTGGTCAAAGTCATTGTAACGGTTTGGATCTTGGCGACTGTAATCAGAACCATGACTAAAACGGGCATCATTGTCTATGGCCCTCCTTTTGTGCTCATTCCAATAGGGTTCATCACGTCTAGGTATAATGACATTTACAGATTTTAGTCACCTTCAGAATATTTTGACTAAAAAAATTAAATTCAAGTGCAAAATGTCACAGTAGCCACATTTCAGGTTAAAAGAAAACTTGTCTTTTCTTGCTCCATGATTTAAAATAAACTTGAACTTTCTAAACCTGCAAGTTTTACTCCATCTTTGTCCAGAAAAAGTTTAAAGCATTAGATTCCTATGTGTGTTTGATATCTTTAAATATAATAAAACTTTGCAAAATGCTTCACAAGAAGGGAGAAGCAACAGGAAAACAAGAAAATTTGTATCTACAAGAATGGAGCAGGGAACTGGGGCAAAAGGAAGTTGTCGAAGTTTTGGAGACATTTGCAGATCTGAGACAAAAACTGAGGTAACTGTTATGGGGTGGGGGGGGGAAGGAGGAATGGTGGTAAGGAGGTACGGAAAATCGCAGAGGACGAGGGTGATGGTAAGCAGATTTTATAAAATTGGATACAAGTGGTAAAATTCTGGTTATATTGGACTGTGTATGCTTAGAATAACGGATGTTAATTAACTGAACATCCATTTGGTAAAGGAAGAAGCTGGAACCAGTCTGTCTTCAACAGTGGTTTATTTACAAAATCCAGTATAACTGAAAAGCATTACTTTTCCTTTGCACATAGTTCCCTTAGCCAAAAGAGGAAACTGATTCTCAATCTGTGCCCTAACTTTTCCCTAGTTAATATCAGTTGCTCTTAATCATGACTAGAACAGACTCAACTGTCACCACATCTGTAACTTTGACACCATCTCCACTGAAACCTGAATAAAGGTATAAACCACAATCACCAAAATCTTATTCTTATTCATATAGTGAAAGCTGCTGGGGTCATACCGGTTATCTACATCGTGTGGACGTTTTAAAGAATTTCTTCTTTCCTGTTCATAGCGGAGCTGCTCTTGTTGCCGGCGAAGCTCTTCACGTTCACGGGCAATGCGCTCAATTTCTTTACGCCGTTCCTGAAACATGAAATTGGTATAAGTGAATTTTTTTCTGAGCCATGACTTGATTTGTCAGCACAATGCCCAGCCTTAGGCCCATGGATATGCAGTGTATTAGTCAAACTGTTGAACTCAATGTTGAGCCCAGTATGTTGTAAAGTGCTTAAATAAAGACAAGGTAAAATTCCTTGAGCTTCGTTAGTTGGAAGCCAAGGGGAGCGAAGTGAGAATGGGGCACAGAATTAGACCGAAGTGAAATTTGCTGCCCCATTTCCACCTCTCACCATACTTGCTCCTTCCTTCCACTTTATTCTGGACCTTCACTGTTTTTGTTCTTTCACCTACTCAACTATAGAAGTAATCCCATCCATCAGTTTATTATCACAAAATTTTTTTAAAAAAAATCAACTTCAATACACCCAATAGTGCTCTTTTGAAATTGTCCCCAAAGTCAACAGAAAATTGAAACTTTAATTGCAATATTTAATCATGCAAATAGAGACCAAATTAGATCCAAACAATTTTTATTTGCAAATAACCTCATTAGGATTTCAGACTTAATATCTCAAAAAAAGATAATCTATCAGAGTATTAACTCAAATGTTGCAGCTGGTATTAAATATCCACTTAAGATAAATAAACTAGAATCTTCCAGATTTAAATCTATAAGTTTACATTTAAGCTAAATTTATTAATACTGGGCTATTGCAACTGATCAGCTTGTTCTGCCACAGTGAGGCACACGGGTCAGCATCATAAGATGAGTTTCCTAAGTTAGCTTTGCCATTGTGAAGTGCTTGGCTTTGAGTCAGCACTTTCTTACAATTAGGTCAAGATAGCAATTGAAAAGAAGGACAGCACTAAAGATTATCCAACTCCAGACTCTTGAGGAATGCAGGAATTTGCAAACTGATTGCTAAAAGAAGTGTGCAAAGCTGAAGATGGAGAAGCAAACTTCACGTTTCTTCTGTCAGCTTCACTGGATGAAGAATAAGTACAAATGCCCAAGGAAGAATCAACCCCACGATATTTGACCTACATCTCTTGTTAACTTATTCTTGGAGTTAGCACCCACCAGCCAAGCCAAGTTGTTTCGGCAAAAAACACTATCTTGACTCATGATTAGCTATGTGATTAGAAAGAAAGACAAATTACAGACTGTAACAAAAATCAAACATTCTGAAACGTGAATCCATGCTGAAAAGCTGAATGGAGAACCTGTTCTATACGGATGCGTTCCCTTTCTAAACGTTCCCGTTCCATTCTCTCTCTCTCAAGTTTTTGTTTTTCAATTTCCAAACGTTCTCTTTCTCGTTGCAAACGATCACGTTCTTCACGTTCTCGGATCATGCGAATGCGCTCCCGCTCACGACGCTGCCTTTCAGCTATTTCACGTCGCCTGATTAAAAAGAAAGTTTGAAAAATGTAAAGTTCATACACCTAGCACAGCAGAAATCTTACACCCAGTCAAATGGAAACTTTCTGAAATATGTATGATGTACAAAGCAATAGGCTATTATCGTGTAGTTTGTAATTGCTGGAGTTATGTGCTGTTGATAAAGAATTTTAAATCTTAATTTTGAATTATATCCAACTGAAATAACCAAACCTGGTATCATGAGAAAATTACAACATAAAAACGAGGAAAGAATAGGAAGAAAGTGCAAAGAAATTAGTGTGGCTAGCTCTCAAATTCAAATCCAACCAAAATTACGGATATAATGTGCCCTTCCATCAGCCTCTAATAATAACAGGAGATTAAGAGAGATTACCATCTGTATAGCACTGTTAACAACTAATTAAGTCTAGTTTGATATATAATTATACTTGCAATATAAGCAACACATCATCTGATTTATGCACTCAAGGCTCCATGAACAGCAAGGTTTGCGGATAAACAGATAACTTGAGCTTTTATTTTTAAAGCAAGATTGGCTAAGGAATAAAATATTGACTATAATTCCAGTGCTTCTTTGAAATAGTTTAATGGGATCTTTTATTATACTTGAGAAGGCAGATATTTGGGATTAATACCAGAGACAGTGCAGTGTTCCTACAAGAATTTTGTATCCATTTATGAGAAGGAAAAGTTGATAGGGTAGCTCTGCTAACAGAGGAAGTAGAGTTCGAAGGGACAACCTAGGTTCAGAGGATGCAGAGTACATTTGGGTGGAAGTGACAATACCAAAGGAAGATAGAGAGTAGTAAGAATATTGTATAGGCCATTGAAAAGTAGCTACACAGTTTAAGTCAAGAGACAACAAATGTATTTAAGAGCACTGCACTAATCATGGGCGATTTTCATTTAGATAGATTGGGCTAATCAAATTGGAAATGGCAGCCAAGAGAAAGAATTCGTAGAATGCTTTCAGGATGGTTTCCTGGGACAGAATGTAATGGAGCCAACTAAGCTTTAGACAATTTTGGAACTAGTAATGTATAATGCGAGTTTAATAAATGATTTTAAAATTCAAGATCCCCTCGGAATTAGTGATCACAATATGATAGAATTTAGCATTCAGCTTAAGTGCGAGAAAATTGGGACTGAAATAGCAACATTAAATTTAAAGAAGGGGAATTACAAAGATATTAGTTTGGAATTGACCTAAAGTGGACTGGTCACATAGATATAGTCAGCAAGACGAGGCAGTGGCAAACATTTAGGGAGATATTTTATAACTGCTAGCAAAAAAAAAAATCCAAATGAGTGGGAAAGGCTCCAAGGGGAAGAACCACCTACCAAGGAGTTCAGAATGGTATTAAGTTGAAAGCGGAAACAGAGTTCCATGCTTCTGGCTTAACACTGATTCAAAATGCAGCAAAGAAATACTAAAAAAAAAACCAGGAAAAAGAAAATAAACATAGGGCAAACCAGTGAGAAACATAAAAAAAAAGGACAAGAGTTTTTTTTTTACATTAAAAGGAAGAGATCATTGGCTCCTTAAAAAATGAAACTGAGCAAGTAATTATGAGGAACAAAGAAGAGTTAAATAGAAATTTGGTCTTCGTTATAGAAAATTCTACAAGAATCCCAGAAACATTTTCAAGGATCAAGAGTTTTTAATCAAATTAGGAGTTAAAGGTTATGGAGGGAAGGCTGAAGAGTGGATTTAGAGTTAGATCAGCCATGATGTTATTAAACAACAGAGCAAGTTCGAAGGGATGAATGGTCTACTCCTGCTTCAATATTTTGAATCAAATGTAACATGAGCAGGGATAAGTGGCCAAAGAGAAAATGCTCTGATAATTTGTGTTGAGGTTCACTTAATTATGCAGTTATGATTTACAGTGAAGGTAAATATTTCTTGGTTACTTCAGGTGGGTCGAATTATTAGATGACTAATGAGTAGAAACATTAGCTTTACCTTTGCTTACCTTAAATATTTTTTTAAAATCAAAATGGTCTCAGCAGTTTAGTATTTAACTACAGTTATTCAGAACGAAATAAATATTAACACCAGAGCAAGACCAATTTCAACTGATTCAGCTTGTGCATAAATGATGGTTAATGGAGCAAACACTTACATTTTAACTTGATATTGGTCTGTATTTTAGGTTTCAGTGTAATGCAATGAGACTGGCAATGTACTTGACATCAGCAAAATGGGCACTAATAATTTTGAATTTAACTTCCCAATTGTGTTCACAGAGGACACTCCAGACCATGATCTAACAATGCAACATTGGCTTCCTTTGTACCTCACACAGTTGAATATACTCCAGTTCCAAAGATAGCTGCTGTAAATTGCAAACTTAAGTGAGCTTTCACATCAACTGTGATATTATACATGCCAATTTCCACATGTACAAGGATGACCCTCACCTCTGCATCACTATCATTTCCCTAACTTCCTCCCGTTTTCAACTTGCAAAACGGGATGTAAAGAAATTTCCTCCAACTAAACATCAGGAAGACCAGAATCAAAGTCTTCGATCCCTCAAGTGCAACTCTATTCCTTAGCCACCAATTTCATTTTTCTCCCAGGCTAAAACAGACTGTTCTGACCTCAAGGTGAGCCTCCAATCCTTTATCTGCACCATTACTAACACCATCTCTGTAACATTGCCCACATTCATCCCACTTTACCTCACTGGCAGCTGAAACACTCATCTATATCAGTATTACTTCTAGATTGGCCTATTCTAAAACACTCCTGACCAGCGTTCCAGGTTCTATCTCGTATACTTGAGGTCATTCTAAATTCTGCTGTGTGAATCCCAATCACATTAAGTCCTGTTCATCTATCATCCCTGTGCTTGCTGGCCTACACTGTTCTTGATTAAGCAGTGCCTCAACTTTAAAATTCCTATCCTTGTTTTCAAATCCTACACAATCTCATCTTTCCATGGCTCTCACCTCTACAAACAAATTCCCCTAATGCGGTTCTATCCCTGATTTCAACCACTCCACCACTGGTGCTCATGCCTTCAGATGCTGAGGTACCAAGTTCTGGAATTCCTTCCTCCTCTCTACCTAGCTTTCCTCTTTTCAGACATTCCTTAAAACCCAAAACCTACCTCTGACCAAGCTTTTGGTCATCTGAATGAATACATCCTTCTGTGATGTCAATAATGCTGCTGCAAAGCATCTTGGGTTGTTTGTTTATTAACTTAAAAGCTCCAATTATAAACATAAATTAATAAAATCCCTACTGTGCAGGAGGCCAACTGGCCCACGTAGTCTGCACCAACTCTCCAACAGAGAAACCATTCCACCCAGGTCCACCCCCTGCCCTATACCTGCAATGCCACATACTTATCCCTCAAAAGGGACAATTTATCATTGCCAATCCATCTAGCTTTGACTGTGGACTGTGAAAAGAAACTGAATCACCCAGCGGAAATCCAAGGAGACGTAGGGAGAATGTCTGGAGTTTGCATAGTCAACCAAGGCTAGAATCAAAATCTGGTCCCTGGTGCTGTGAGACAGCAGTGCTAACCACTGTGCCACCATGCCATCCTGTTCCGTACACAGGACTGAATCATTAGCATATTTCTCCAATCATATGGAGACAGTCACAATCCCTAAATTTATTTAAGCTGCTTTTTAAAAATTTATAATTCATCCTCATTCTGCAAGATTACAAATTCAATTGCTGTCTTTTCTGTCCACACAATTGTTGATGCTAATTTTCAAGGACACAGTCATGTTTAACTTTTCGTGCTAGTCAATCAAGCTTAAGCAGCTTTAGAGAAAAGAGATGAGTGCACAAGTAGAGGAGAAGTCTACTACCAGATGTTTTATCACCAGGAAAACAAATTACAGACACAAAAAGACAGCAAAAGATTGGAAAGATTCAGTTTAATCTGGGATAATCAGCACAGTTTCGTGAGGGGGTATAAGTCCTGCCTCACAAATTTAATTGAATTCTTTGAGAAGGTAACTAGGTGCGTGGACAAAGGTACAGCAGTAGATGTCGTATACATGGATATCAGTAAGGCGTTTGATAAGCTTCCCCAAGGTAGGGCTCATGGTGTGGGATAGAAGGAAATTTGACCAACTGGATAAGTAAATGGCTGACTCATAGAAGACAGAGGGTGGTGGTGGTGGAGGGAAAACTTTCAAAGTGGAGGCCAGTTACCAGCAGTGTACCACAGGGGTCAGTGCTGGGTCCTCTGCTTTTGTGATTTTTATCAATGACTTGGAAGAAGGGGCTGAAGGGTGGATTAGTAAATTTACTAACGACACCAAGATTGGAGGAGTAGTGGAAGAGGTGGAGGCTCTTGCAGGCTGCGAAGAGACATTGGTAGAATGCAGAGCTGAGCCAAAAAGTGGCAGATGGAGTTTAACCCTTATACACGTGAGGTGATTCATTTGGTCAGAAGAACTTGAATGCAGATTACAGGGTCAACGACAGGAGCTACAGATCTCCTAGGAATATGGAGGAACAGAGAGATCCTGAGGTTTGAATCCACAGATCTCTGAAGGTTGCCACTCAAGTGGATAGAGCTGTGAAGAAGGCTTATACTGTGTTAGGGTTTAACACCTATACTAACAGAGGGTTTGAGTTTAAGAGCCGTGGGGTTATGCTGCAACCACATTGGATGTTGGTGAGACCACATTTGGAAACTGTGTTCCATTCTGATCACCTCATTATAAGAAGGATGTGGAAGCATTGGAGAGAGCGCAGAGGACATTTACCACGATACTGCCTGATTTGGAGGGTAAGTCTTATGAGGAAAGATTGAGGGAGTTATGACTTCTCTTTGGAGCGGAGGAGGATGAGATGCGACTTAATTATAAAATGATGAGAGGGATCAATAGAGTGGATGGACAGAGATTATTTCCTCGGGTGGATATAGCCTTTATTAGGGGGCATAACTATAAAAGGTTCATAGTGGGAGATAAAGGAAGGATGTCCCAGGTAGATTCTTCACCCAGAGGGTGGTTAGGGTGTGGAATAGACTGCCTATTGTGATAGTGGAGTCAGATACTTTAGGAACTTTCAAATAGTTATTGGATAGGCACATGGAGCACTCCAGAATCATAGGGAGGGGATAGCTTGACCTTGGAATTGGATGTAGCTCGGCATAACATTGAGGGCTGAAAGGCCTGTACTGTGCTGTAATATTCTATGTTATGTTCTATGTTCAAAACTCAATTGAATCCCGAAACTCTCACATACTGATCAACCAAGGTTGCACAAATCTGAAACGGTATTGCCAGTAATTGCCATCAGGGAAGTTACAATTATTGGGGAAAGAGAAATTAACTTTGCACAGGGCAGGCCTGACCTGGATGACAGGACAGTGACAAAACTGGACACTTAGCCACTCTAGTTCAGTTATTCTTAAGCCAAGTTTGCATCATATAATTTAGTAGAGTCCATAGGTTGAATCTGAGAATCTCTATCTGCAGGATTTACTCAGAGAAATGCTGGGTCGTCGAGCTTATTGTTTCAGCATTTGCTTTCAGATTTTAGAATAATCTTTTCAATCCTAACAAATGCACAGGCTTTGGAAGGGGATGCATCTTCTGAATAATTTATTGAAAGACACTCTAGGAAGTAATAAAAGCAATATATGCTATTATTGATAAATGTTAAACTTAAAATTATTTTTCTATGGTAACCTTAAAGCAAGTTCCATCAGCAGCGGAAAGGGGGACGAAAAGCAGCACAGTTGTACCTGTAAACGATGTTTGCGAACTGTGTTTTCTGGAAGTCAGCAATCAGCTGCCCAATTTCCTCCCAGTTAGCAGCTATGCTCAGGGACGTCCTAGCCACCCAGCTGCCTTGACTCTTGGGCTACAAGAAGATCTTCAAATGGTCCCAAAGTTTGAATTTTGTCAAATGGCTGAATTACTCTTCTCTTGATGCAGGCACCACTAACTGGACTGGCATTTACTTCGACCCCGAACTGCCATGGAGGTGAGGGTAACCATGGTCCTCTTAAACCACTGCAGTCCATATGGTGTACGTACAGCCAATCATAGTGCTGTGAGGGAAGGAGTTCCAGGACATCGACCCAGCAATCAAAGAACAGCGATACGCCAACCTGGCTTGGAATTGTAGGACATGGGACTATCATCCATCATCTATTGCCTTTTCCTTTCTACACTGAAGTTGAGCGTTTGGAAGGTCCTGTCAAGGAATTCTTGGCAAATTGCTCGAAGTGCATCTCGTGCATCTGTGCCAGTGAGGGAGGAAGTTAATGTTTAGAGTGGTGGCAGGGCTGCTAAGTAAAGAGGCTGCTTTGTCCTGAATGTGCGTGTCTATACAGCTGCATTCAACCAGGCAAGTAGAGAGTACTCTATTGTACTCTTGGATCTGTGTCTTGGAATACACACTTTAAACCACGTCTCCAGAGGGGGTTTGAATCCTCAAGCTTCCAATCTGACATCCTACCATGGAAACATGACTGACAATATTGAGATTGCTCAACTCATCTCATTCAGTCTTCTCTTTTGTGAGTTAGAAAATCCCACCTACCTTCTTAATTCTATTGCACGTCGTATGCGTTCTAATCGGATTAAGCGCTCTCGAATTTTTTGCTGTTTTATTTTTTCGAACGGCAGAATACCCTTTCTATCCCTGGAATTTGGTTTAGATGGAATATGTTTCTCTTTGCTCCTTGAACTAGATGTCTATAAAAGTAAAGGAAAAAAATCCAAATCCATCACAACTTCAAATATGCTTGAGCCTTTGTCAGTACCAATTATATCAACCTGAAAAGGTAGTGACAAACATGTTACTCCCTCCCCCAGTGAATGCAGGCTTCATTTCCATTTAACCATTTTTCTTCTTGATAGCAAGAAGATTTGGAATTAAACATGATGCTAATTACAAGCTTGCAGCTAACCCATCTTGATCAAATTTAAAAATAGGATAATAGCTGTAAAGGAATAAAGTTGATTTAAGTCCTTATACAAAAATTAAAACAGATCTACAGCTCCAAAAATAATTGGACAGTTGCATTCTGGACCACAATCATTACTCTACACTGTTGAGTACGATTTTTGAAATTGTAAGTAGTCCAAAATTAAGTAATACCACAATATCCTCTCACTCCACCATGCCTTTCAGCATTTCCATGGTTAATTTTGAAACAGTATTAAAATCTCCCTTGGGTGTCTTCATTACATAATTTTTGCATTAATCAGAGTTTTCCTTTAAATTTTAAAAACCTTTAATTACAGAACTCAAATGATTGACTGTTACCTTATTGCTATACTTAAGAGGTGATTTAGATACTCAATATTAGAAAATGGTGAGAATCATGTAAGGGAAGGGTTAAATAGATGGACAAATCTTTCAATAACAGAAAAGAACAAAGATGATAAGAATTTGACACCTGTAACCCTTTTCTTGTAGGTATTCACCTGCTCATTCTTGCCTTTCTTTGCAGTTTTCACACTAACAACAGGTTCACCTTTAGTCTTGTCTATTACTACCATTCGATGAGGACTCTTCACACCTACAAACATCAAAGTATTTGTAGAAAGTTAATGAAACTGGACAGGAATTCAATTACCCAATTATGTTCCTAAGAGTTACGCTTTTTGAAATTAATTGCAACTTAACATGGTTGCCTAAAAATTTGCGTACAACATAGTTTGGACCACAGATTAAAACCTTCACCTTAAAATACACTTTTTATAATATCTTATGTCAGAAACAGAAATACATACCTCTTCGCCTCTTTTCATCCACTTTTTTGGTATGGTCGTGACTATTACTTGTACTTTCCCTCTCATCCTTTTTAATTTCTGGTTTCTTTGAGGAGCTTGATCCATCCTTACTTTCTTTTCTCTCTCCAGGTTTTTCAGTTTTCTTATCCTCTTTTTTTGAAGAAACTTGTGTCCTTTATATTTAACATGAGAGAATTTAAATAGCTGACATTAATGGGCCTGTTTATAATTGCAGAACTTTCTAAACTAATGCAGAAATGTTATCTATAATTATGCTAGTGAAGTTCCCAGGACATTTTTTAATGAAAAGTGATGTTACTATAAAAAATTGAAACAGATGTGGTGAAATAATCAAGTACGTGATTAAAAAATTTTGACTGGTTTATACACAAAAATCTTAAGTATTTCTCATAGTCAGTCGATGAACTTTTTAAAGACGGCAATGGAGTTGGGGACCACACTCGACACAAAGGAACAATGACTTCATGCAACCACTATCCAGTGGCCAAATTCAAACTAGTGTTTGAACATTGACAAAACTTAATGGAACTAGCAGTTTATATTGATAATCGTGGACTTAAAACTGTGGCCATAAGTGTAATAGCAGTCAGGGTAGCACAGTGGTTAGCACTGTTGACTCAACTCTAGGCACCAGGGTTTGAATCCTGGCTCAGGTCACTGTGTGTGGAGTTTGCACATTCTCCATGTCTGTGTGAGTTTCCCTCTGGGTGCTCCAGTTTTCTCTTACAGTCCAAAGATGTGCAGGGTAGGTTGACTGGCCATTCTAAATTGCCCCTCAGGGTCCCAGGATGCATAGGTTAGAGGAATTAGTGGGTAAATATGCAGAGATCTGGAGAAAAGGCCTGGGTGGGATTGTGCTTGGTGGCAATTCAATGGGCTGAATGACCTCTTTTTGCACTTAGGATTCTATGATTCACTAGGGTTTGTGAACTGGAAGCACGCAAAATGTGCAAAATGGATTTTCAACTGTGAAAACTTAGTTGATAATATTCTAAACTAATTCTTAAATTGCTGCTTGGTTTTTGGATATCAGATTCCAGTACTTCATTAACATTACAGTTCCTTTATAAAGCTCTTTTGAGTAAATAGAATGTGTTGTGGAGGCAGTTTGACTAAGATAATGGAATAATTTTCATTTATTTTCAGGTCTACGAGGAAAAAGGGTGAGGTGAATTGCAATTGCAAAAAGCTGGCAACGGCACACTAGTCCAAACTTGAATACACCTACAATACACTAAAGGAGCAGTCCTCACAATTCATGGCAAGTCAGAAAACAAAACTGCGTACAATCATCCTTTTTTGATCAAGAAAACTAAAAAGCAATTATAACTAATCATGTTGTATTAATTACTAATATTTACTTGCATACTATTTACAATTTTTATCCCTCCCTGTTGGCTAATTAATTACCAAGCTAACTGATCTCAGCTGATATATCAATAGCCATAGATTTGTCCAGTGGATCATTGTGAGAAAGGAGAGAGGGGAGACTCTGTCAGGGATACTATTCCTAACTGCTAACTAGCAACTCTTATGAAGTGTGCACACTTTGGCAAGATCAGACTTGGTTTTGATGTCCCAATCCTGGTGTTGCACTATTCCAACCTCATATGAAATGGGTGAGATATTTGAAGGTAATCAGCACCTGAACTGCATTCAATTGAAGCTTCAATACCTCAACAGTGAGCATAGCAGAAAACTATTGGGAAGTAGAACATAAGAAAACTTACTTGCTAGTTGTTTTTCCACTTGTTGAACTCTTCTTATCACTGTTACTTCTGCTTGAACCAGTTTTCCCAGTTGCATCTTTTGTGCTGGATTCTTTTTTAAAAGGATCATTTTTGACCTAAACAGATGAACAGGAGGTGGAATTTAAAGACCAAAATAAATTATTTCAGGAGTAATGGGCAGATTAACTATTTCGCATTTTAGAATTTAGGCCTCAGATGTGATGTTAATCCCCTCAGAAAACAACAACTAGTTTAGTCTTTTGGATTAGCATACCTGCATACTCATTTTGAGCATCAAGATGCCTGAAATTGAGAATAAACATTCAATAATATTTCTCCACAATACACTCAAAATATTGTGCCTGCCTACAATTCCTACGTAATAGCAGGTTAGATGTAAGGATTCACATTCTAATGAGCAATCTCTGACTGTCTGTGCTGATGTGTGCCATTGCAGACCAGAACACTGCATTTGCTTGACGAAGACACAGAGAGAGTGTTGAAAGCTCGCAGATTTACTATCAAATAAATCGGTTGGATTGAAAATTGGTGTTGCTAAATTCTTACTGAATTCTTACCACCCCAATCCAACGCCGGCATCTTTACGTCGTTACAATTCCTACAACATTGTTCACTATAAATTCTTGGAATGGAAATTGGCCATGTAATGTTGCTATGCTATCCATAGCTATACCGCCCCCAAAGTTGTGGCACTGCATGACTACCACTCCCACAGAATACAATTACAGCATGACCAGTTTACACAGTTTCCATTCTAAATGGAGTTATAAATCAAGGCTAAAATGTATGATTTGAAGTGAGTTTTGAACTTCTGGTACTGCTCCCCAGTCTCTTCACATTTCACCTGAAAACTGCATCTGGTCCTGACCGAGATTGACAAGGTTACGTATTACTATGATGTGGAGATGCTGGCGTTGGACAGGTACAGACACAGTAAGTCTCACAACACCAGGTTAAAGATACTACTAGACAAGCCCTGATATTGGAATCGAGCAAAGTACATCCAGAGCAGATTTTCCGGCTGCACTCGTCCTGAAAAATCCCATCTGAGGTCAACGAAGCTTTGCACAATCCGTGTCCTTCCCGTGATGGGTGAGATGGGAAAATTCAACTCAAATTATACTTCAATTGTGTAGCATTTTATCTTTTGTATGTTGTATCTCAGATTAATACAGCAAATGTCTATACTTTGTAACCAGATTAAAATTAAAATTTGATGTGCAGAGCAAGCAATGTTCCATAATTTTCATCTCATTTGCTGAAACCTGTTTTGTCAAAAAGCTTTCAAAATTAAAACTGGAGCTTCAAACACAGTTTTTTTTTAAAATCACTCAACTGAATTCCATCGCCAACAGCAGCATATCAGCCTGGGAGTTTTCAATCAGAAAAGGTAAAAGGGAACTGTACAGACTGCTCATTTTCCCATTTTTTTGATCTCAAGTAACCAATCCTCCTTGTATTTCTCTTTTGCCTCTTCCCCAAATCTTGCTTTGTATTCATGTGATCTGGTCCAAAACATTTTCACAGCATTAGATTCAAGAATGTTGGGAAAAGTGTGCTCTTGTTCCCTGCGCTTAACAGAGAAACGCTGGAAGCCACGGGAAGACAGATAAGTCACTTAAATCTTTTTATAATCTATTTTAAATATGTAGATTAGTTTATTATTGGGAACTTACAGGTCCCAATTTGAATCTCCCACTCCGCCAAGAGTACTTCATTCCGGCAGGGTTCAGAATGCTTGCCCACGCTCGGGGAGCTAGAGAGAGACCCCACCGGATTGAAAGTTTGGGGGGAGGAAATCGGGATCCTCAAGTGACATGGACACCCTGGCAGTGCCAGCCTGTGCCCCCAACACGGCCGAAGGGGCAAAGACTCCATCCCAGGGGGTACCTTGGAATTGCCCATCAGCTCAGGTGGAGGTGGGAGCCTGCCACTTTGCATTGGGGTCAGACTGGAATGAAGGGAGGGTTGCAATTGGGGGTGGGATGGTGTCTGCTGGGGTGACAGGATAGCCACTGCTTTGGAGGAGAGGGGGCTGGGCATTGGGACCTGGGTGGGGGCGAGGGGGGGCTGGACATCAAGGCCTGGGTGGGGATGTCAGGACTGGCCTGGGAATCATTGTGGGAATTGTGACTGGGGCTTAAGCAGCACACTGCAGAGGTCCTGCAATGGCCAGTAAATGGGAATTTGACAGTTTGAAACCACTGTGCATGAACAGTTTTGCTGCCAATTCAGCACTTTTGGAAGAATCGCCTCCTACATTTCTAAAGCGTGCAAGCTAGAAATTCATTTACTCAACTCAAACCTTGTTCAAAAGTGCCTTGATACTGGATGCCAGCAAACCACTATGGGTTGCATCACATATGAGCTTGACTCAGTTTTCACCAGACTTCATGCATGTGCATCCATTAGATCAGTTCATTTTTCTCAGTGACACCCAAGACTATTTCACCATCACAAAATCAAGTTCAGTATCAGTCAGGATAGAACCTGAAAACTTCCTCTGATTTTTTACATCTCAGTACGGTGCCATTGCAACTGAATACTGGAGTTATCAGCAACACTGTCTTGTGCATTTACTTCAGAATAGCTTACTATCACTCACATTTTAAATCGTAATATGAAAAAGATGAAAACCAAACTATTTTAAGATCTTAAACTGAACATGAACACCTTGTGCTCCACCTCTGAACACTCAGAAGCATAGTTTATTAAAAATATTCTAGTAGTTCCGCAAATCTAATGCATAAGTATTTTTAAATCCAGACACTCTTATGCAGGAGTATATCAGTATGGCCTTAAATTATACCACAAACGGAACGTTCAAAGATTGGGTACAGCTGAGTCGAATGTATTCAAAAATTTATTGCACTTTTTGCAGTAACAGTCCACTAGAATGCAGAGTGTGCAACAATCAGGGAAAGATGATGAGTGAGATAGTGAGAGGAGCGTCTGATCTCTAGTGTTCTATTTTTGTTTAAAACATGTCTGTGTGTAAAGTATCAATAAATTTTGAATTAAATAATCTCTCATTCTGCTTGTAAAAGTGTGATATCATCATCCGCACATTTAAAATCAACTATTCTTAATGTTGCTGATGGTGGTACCTTTTCAACAGAAATCTGCTGTCCATGGAGCTCAGTGCGATGAAGGTGGGAAATACATCTAGACATTTCTGCACTTGAAGACATCGTCACAAATCCATAACAACGAGCACCAGGACTGCGTGCATTGGTTACTACTTTTGCACTCAGAACCTAAGACAAGATGTATACAATTTACGAGTCTTCATTAATATATTTACAAGCATTTTTAATGTTTAATAATTCATTATTCATGGGACAACACACAAAAATTATATACCTTGCCATATTTACTAAATAGGTTCTTCAGATCAGCTGCTTTAGTATTTGAAGATAAGCCACTAATCCATAGGTTCTTGGTTGAACTGCCAGTGCTGCCACTGCTACTCCCAGTACTGCTATTAACACCCCCTATGGTATGGAAGAAAAGCAAAACCACAGTCATTAATCATGTTAGTAAATTATTTGAATATCAGACTGACAACCTTGCAATCTATGTTTGATATCTATGAATTGCAAATCATCCCAATTTTTAAATTCCTTCGCTTCTCATCTCTGTAACCTCCTGTGGCCCTATTTTACATCTCTGCACTTGTTTGATTTTGGTCTCTCAAGTCTTTTTTTTGCTTTATTATTGGCCACTCTCTTCAGATGCCAAGCCCTAATTCTGGAAATTCCACTCTAGTCTTTTTTGAATCACGTCCAATTTTTAGTTAGTTGTCCAAATATTTCTGTATCTGTGTCAAATTGTGCATCGATAAGCTTGCCTAGTAATATGTTAAAGATGCTACAGAAATGCAAACTGTAACAATGCTATAAGATCATTTCCAATATTCAAAGCAAACTGTCAAATTACAATTACAATATGCTTCCGAAGAACGAAGACTTAAACTGGTCTTACCTTTCTCATCTTTAGTAGAGGTTTTATCTTTCGAATCCTTACTTGAACTATGAACACAAAACAAAGTTAGAAAAAAAAAGCAAGCACAAAGAAAAGTAGAGTTGATTTGTCGAAATGCTAGTGGACATACTTCAAAACACACAATAATGCATTTTCCCCATAAACCACCAAAACAAAGATAACAGACAGCTAAATTAAAAAATTGTAACTGATTTCTGGCCACAAAGGTACCAAAGCCAACGTGTCCTACACTTGAACAGAACAATTCCAAAATCAATTCTTGCATTGATTTTCCGAAGTTGAATAAAGATCTGGGTTTGTGTTAATTCTATTCAGTGTGCAAATCACAATATTCTCCAGTATTCAGGAGTGGTTGTTTTGATTCCATATATGAAAATTCTCCTTATTTGACTGCGAATTGTTCACACCGGTGTGTTGATTGTTCAGAATCAATACAACACAAGGCTTTTAAAAAAAATCGTGGCAATATCCAACAAAAAAATCTAATATTAAAAAAAAGTCAGCAGAGGGAAAAATAAGCTATCAAAAATGCAAGCAGTCTTGCATCTGTTTTTTGTTTTTAAAAAAAAGGCATCGTGTTAAGTCTCTTAAAAAGAGTAACATAATTGGAGACCTAACAAGCCAGTGGATGAACCATGTATAGTCACAAATGAAGACCAATCTTACTGTTGGTATTCAGTATCATAAATTGACATAGAAAAACAAACCTCTTTGCTTGATTGGACGCCCCAGAAGATGAGGGGCCTTTCTTTGAAGAATCTTTCTCTTTATCTCCAGCTTCAGCCTTTCTGGACCCTTCTCTGGTTTCCTTCTTTGCTGACTCTGCTTTTGTCCCCTCCTCTTTTCTTCCTTCCTTATGGTTTTTCTCTTTCTTTCCCTCATTTTTGACTTCTCCCTTCACATCCTCCTTGGACTGGGATTCCTTTTCAGCTTTGGTCTTATTCTCACCTTCGGGAGTTTTCAAAGTTTTACCTGTTTCCAAGAGATCATCTCCATCGAAGTCCAATGTGATGGCATCTTCTGCTTGGATTGTGACGGAAATATTATCGTCATCCACTTCCTTCAAAGATGCACTGGGTTCAGTTTCATCTTGAACCATTTGTTCAGCTTCAGCAAGGCCTTGCTCTGAAGGTAGAGATTTAGACACTTCACGAGAACCGTCATCTATATCATCTACATCTGAGGGATTTAACAGGAATAAACATGGCAAAATACAGGTTTAAATGTCAAAACTTTTACCTAGAAGGTGACCTTATCATTGATATTAAAATAAATACAATTTACCTAAATTAAGAAGGTTAGAAAACTATAAGGTGCATGTGAATCTGAATTCCTCAGTGACAAACTTATGTGCAATACCTTTAATACACAAGTCTTCTGTGAAAATACAAATATCCTTAGAAGGTGAATCCCAATTGCAGTCTTTCAACGTAATGGAATCTATCTTTTTCCAGTCAAGGTCTGTTTTCGTTCACATTCATCACTTCAACAAAGTTCAATTGTCCACCAAGGTCCTCTGATTTGAGCATTTCAGATTTGTGGTAAAATCCATCTGATGAAATGGTCCACGCAAGTCATTTTCTCCACTGTATTCATCCACATTGTGAAAGACATTTACCATCTTCAAAATAATTCCACACTCTACACAACATCTCAGAATGCATTCATTCATCTTCTTATCAGATTATGGAGAATAGGTACCAAACTGCTCAGGATGAAAGTCTTCGGCAAAATCAACATCTCTTTTCATGTACTGTCTAAATCACATAGAAATGACGGTCTTCAACAGTACATTGTTTCCCCCCGCAAAGTTACATCGACATTGTGTTGAGTCCTCCAAAGTTCCAAAGCAAAGCAGAGCAATGTTCGTAGGTTTTGTCTCCATTTATGTTCGTTGTACCAACTGTGTTTACTACAAAATTCAGAATCTCTATCCTTCACAGATTCTAACCTGCCAGTTCTAGTAGTGCAAATTAAAAAAAATGCATAACACTCTTAGTAGAACAAACCATGTAACTTTGCAAGTGTGAAAATAGATCAGAATTTATACAATTAGAAGGTCAATTTGATAAAAGTGAAACTTGTGCTTTAAAAAAAACTTCCAATAGCAACGAAAAAAGTTTTACACAAAAATAATCTAATGTTCTCCAATTTGTCCAAGGGAGCTCTATTTATTTGGCATTGCCTTCTAAGCGATAATGAAGGGAGAATGATTAGACTTTTACTTCAATATGGAAAAATAAACCAAGTTTAAGACTTAATTTAGGTAGATATAAATAAAAAACATTTGTAGCTTGGTGGAAAAATCATTAACACTTGTGCATATTCATAAATGCACTATAGTAACTGGCAAGTCTACTCATTGCACCTTTTTACAAGTCACAATTGGAATTTTAAAAGTATCTCTTGAACATAAACCTTCTCCAAAACAGGAGACTTTTAGTTGCATTTTAAGTTACAATTGGTGCCTTGTAATGGCTTTCCAACCTTCATCTATTTCTAGTAAAATCAAAATATAGTAGAGGGTACAAAAATAAACTGAAGGGAAGATACAAACTTTGCAAAAACACTGGCAACCTTTACATACCTTTTTCATTCTCATCTTCTTCTGTTTCCTGAAATATCTGTTTAAGACATTTAAAAAAAAATGCTACTCTTGAATTGAACAATTTTTAACATTTAGAAAAAACAATTAAGAATCACCCCAACTTTAAATTTTCTGAACGTGTTAGATCAGATTTAAAACAAAATATAATTTAGAACTTGGAATAAAGCCCTCTTGATTCTAACAGCAAGAAGCTTAACTGAAAGTAGGAGAGAAAATTGCTAAATGCTATGCAAATCTAGAACTTTAAAATAAAATCTGACAGATCTAGAGCTCAATAACAGGTTTGTAAACGAACAGTTCACAGCTGAAGTACAATTCTAAAACATTACTGAAGCATTGGGAAGAAAAAAATATTATTTAAAGAAGTGGAAGAGGTCAGTTTTATTAGTGGAACTGTTGACCTGATGAATCTAGAGTCAAGAATCAAACCAGGTACCACTTTATTACTAAGGCTGCTGCCACAGAGTTCAATTAGAAAACGCAATGCTTAAAACATGGAATCCAGTAAGAAAGACCTGGAACATGCCAGCTAGAGACAATCAGCTGGTATTCACTGAGCTGAACTTTTGCTAGAGCAGAGTTGTTAGGGTGTAGGAAGGAAAATTATACTAACATCGGTTTTCAGGCATCAGGTATTGTGCCTGTGTAAGCATATCCCAAGTAAAAATAGGGAATGATACTAAATCAGAATAAAAAAACTTCTATATGACCAATAACTTAAAAAGTTTACTGCCATGCAAGAAGCTATACATCAAATGCAGGTTTGACAGGTGTTGATTGTTCAAGTACTTCTTAAAATATATAAGATTATTTCTTAAATTTCTATGAATATTTCAAAACTAATTAAGACTCATCTATATCAATACTTTTTTTGGAAACTAACACATACATACACATGCAAAGTTCAGATCTAAAAAACTTCCAGTGTCTACTGCAGACCTGTAATTCCAGAACAGTACTGCAGAATTGATGCCAAAAGCCAATATTAACACATTCCTTTCATAAGTGCAGGCTGATTAAAAGATTAGGTTTGTTTATATCCATTTAAATTTAGAAAATGTTAAATTAACTGTGCAATTCATAGAATAATAGGATCTCTGCAACACAGGAAGCCATTTGGCCCATTGAGTCTGCACCAATCACAATCCCAGCTAAGCTTTCTTTCCATAACCTTATGTATTATCCTGTTAATCCTCTGACACTGGGGTCAACTTAATATGACTAATCAACCTAACCTGGTTATCCTGTTAATCCCAACACTGGGGTCAATTTAGCATGGCCAATTAACTAACCTGCACATCTCTGGACTGTGGGAGGAAACCAGAGCACCCAAAAGAGAACCCATATAGATACGGGGAGAACATGCAAAGTTGACACAGACAGTGACCCAAGATAGGAATTGAATCCAGGTCCCTGGTGCTTTAAGGCAGCAGTGCTAATCACGCTGCCACCCACTATAAGTATATTAATTACAAATACTTTAAAATTATACATGACTAAACTACAAGGGCATATACTTGCTTATTAAAAAGATTATTCAGTCAACAAGAAGCTGCATCTTGTTAGCTGATCTTTGCAAGAGAAATAGAAGTGATAGTATCTGCTAGGTTCCCATTCTTGATCACCGTCCAATGAACTTTGTTTCGTTTGTGAGTGATTGCTCAAGCAGAATTTACATGCAGAAAGCAGTTCCTGTTCAACTCATAGCAAATCTTCAAACCCTGCCTTCTATCGGTCATCAAACTTGCTTATTCTGGCCTCACCTGTCACTAAAATCCCTATCACCCTTCTGTATTTCGTGCAATCTTATTGCCCTCCTGAACTCAATCCAGAAGTAAACACCACCACAGCCTACCTTTCACCAGTTTTGTTTTCATCTCTTCAGGTTTCCAACACACGGGATTGTGAGTAACTGTTTACAAAGGTTGTTTTTGTAAATCATATATGGGATGCCTATTCCCAACAGCCCCTCAACTTAGTGGCTTGCTCACATGAAGACCAGATTGGAGATTTCCTTCTCTAAAAGAACACTCGTGAACCAGATAGGTTTTATGACAATCAATCATGTTTTCATTATCACAGCTTTTATTCTAGATTAAGTTAAATTTCACCACTGGCCACAACAGGATTTGAACACGCGTTTGCAGAGCACTGCCTGGGTCTCTGGATTGTCCAGTGACAATAACTATGCCACCATCTCTTGTCTTAAAACTTTATCCTACCCTAGTTCTATAATGCTTAGTTGCAAGCCCCAATCCATATTATCCAGTTTTTGGTCACTGGCACGCTACACATTTCCCTTATCTATCATCAGTAGTTAAACCCCTTTGGGCGATTCATAAGAGTAGTTAATACTCAAGAACTGTGCTCTCAATAATAGATTAACACTGTCAGGAGTAAGAAAGGACAAAGTCTGTGAAATGGACACAAAATCCTAAGCCAATGGAAGCGTTTACCTCTTCAGGCAAAAGGGCATCCACTTCTTCAAGTACAAGTTCTTCATTTTCTTCATCTGCCTGAATAAATAACGCGAACCACAATTCAAATCATGTTTCAATCTGCATTAAGAATTCCACATTCAAATTAGGCAAGATGTATTTTAAATCTTAGAACGAATTGCAGTCCATTTGTACAACTTTTGCAGCAGCAGACAACCATTACTTGATTAACAATATGGTACTAAAAATTAAAGCAATCTTCATCTAGCATTCTCTACCTGAATATAGATCCTTTGCAATTATTTGCCAAATAAATGAAAAATCCTGGCATTTTGCTCTAAGTGTAGGATGAGATGACAAGCCAAGTCCAACTCTGTATGATCCATTTAAACTATAATCTAAAGTTCCAAAAGCTCCAAGTTATTTCACAGATTTTATTGAGATTTCCCTCATCATCCATGCAGCCATTCTGTTGTGCTCGGTCAAATAATTAACTTACTAAACAAAAGGAACAGACTCTGTTGTTAAGTTTGAATAGCAAATTTTTTTTTTGATTTTCTAAAATGAGCAGCATTACAAGTAGAAATAATTTTCATCGACGCAATGCTAAAACTGAAACAGATGTGAAGTCCAACTAGTCAGAAGTAATACTGGCAATGTTTAAACTTTCTGAAGCTCTGCTCATACTGCTCAAAATTAAGACTGCATAGTTGATATCAGGCAAGTCAAATGTCATACGTAATAGCAATCTTTCAATACATTTGTGTGTACTTACTGTGAAATGTCTGAAGACACTTCAAATATATGAAAACCAAGGAACAGAAGTAGGCTATTCAGTTCCTGAAACATGTTCTGCCATTCTGTTAAAATTATGACTAATCTCTACTGGTTTCCAATTATCTGTCTTCACTCAATATCCCTCATTTTTTTGCTTAAAAAAATCCAGTGATCTGTCTAATACATTCCAATTAATCCAGAGTAACATATTTTAGGGAAAAGAATTTCCGATTTTGACGAACCAAGTGCTTCAGGATTTCATTCCGAAGTGGTCTACAATTTTAATCCTTACCCTGGATTTCTAAATTGGACATGTTTCACTACCTATTTTATTGAATCACTTTATAATTTTAAATACCCTCTATGAGTTCCCCTCAAATCTTTTGTCAAGGAAATACAAACTAACTTGTTGCACCTGTCTTCATAATTTAATCATTTAAGCCTTGGTGCAGTATAATTTGAGTGGGTCTGCATTTTATCACTTCCAAGTATAACATGTTTAAGGGTCAATACCTAAACTGAATGCAGTACTTGGAATGGGGTCTGATCAAGGCTATGTCGCAGCGCTTCCATTCCATCTTCTTTTGAAAAAAAGCAAACATTTCATCAGTTTTTTTAAACTACTTTTCATTCCTGTGCACTAGCTTCCAGTAATCCCTGTACATGACATCTAAACCTCTTCTTTTTCACAGCTTTGTTTCTCACAATAAGGAAACATTCCAACTTGTCTTAATTGGATGCAAAGTAACTTCACTTGGCCTTATGTACATTTCTACGTTCCTGCTCCATCTACATAACATTTAAGTTAGGTATGTTAAGTTATCTTCAAATTACGTTCTTAAACCACTTCCTTTTTTAAAATATTTCTTTGTTGGATGTGCAAGTTACTGGCCAGGCCATCATTTATTCCCCATCTAAAAATGTCCTGAGAAAGTTGCAGTGAATTATCTTCCAGAATTGCTGCAGTACATGTGGTGTAGGTCCATTCATAGTTTGACATACAAGGGAGTTCCAGGATTTTGATCCAGAGATCAAGGAATAACAATACATTTCCAAGTCAGGATGCTGACAGACTTGGAATTGGAGGGTGTGGTGTTACTCGAGTTGACTGTTCTTGTTTTTCTAGGTAGAAGGAGTGCTGTATTTGGAAGGTGCTTGTGAATAAACTTTGAGCTGCTCAGTGCATCTTGGCATGCTGTTTATCCCTGAAAAATTGTTCAAATTTGTCTACTATTCACCTTCTGCAAACGCATGCTCTCATCTCATTCATACATGGGAAAATTCTGTCCTTAAAATAATTTGAAGTTTCATGTGAAATCAGAGGTATTCACCTCAAGCTGTTAGCAATCATCTGCACTGCCAAATGGGTTACAATCTCAAACCATAAATCATTCCACATACTTGCAATTTCAGCAATATGTTAGGCTGGAGGTTACTGAAAATTAAAATAATCCACTATCTGTTGTGATGGCAGTCATTTAAGATATTAACTTGGATCATGCAGCCTGGCTTCCTTCCCAATTTACTGAAGGCCTAATGAAATAGGGTGATATTTCAAACTTAGAATAAAGCAAATGAACATTCCTTTGCACAACTGATGCTGTAATAAAGAAACTCACTCATGCATTTATCTGAACATGAGTAATGATTTTAGTGATTAGTACATGCTTGTGGGAGGTCAAACAAATACACAAACTCATCCTACGTGTATGGCTATATTTTTCACAATATTGTTTACAGTAAGAATTCTGACCTATTCAAAAAAGTGTTGCACGATAACCAATTCTGAAATATGTCTTGTCATTTTCCATATGCCATCTAGTTATGTACCTGGTCTTCTGGTTCTCCGTCATCCAGAATTTTAGCATCAGGCTCATCTGCACTCGCAAGCAACTCTCCACTGACTGAGTCATCATTTTTATCCATTTCCTCAGTTTCGCTGATTTTTTGTTCCTCTATACCATCTGGATCACTTGTGTCCTGAGAATCACTCTGGATTGCATCTATATCAGCTTCCATCTGTTATAAGAGATTTATACTTCTCAATATCATGCAAAATTTAAGTTGACCTGTCCAGAAACCTGGACGATAAAGATCTGTTGAGGATATGAGGGCTTTAAAATGTGGACATTAATGCATATACTAAAAATTCCACACGCAGAACAATGAAGTGTTTGAAATTGCAAGAACAAAAAAAAAGGTGACATCCAGAAAAAAAATTTCATCCATTTGATGAGAGCCTAAAAGCTAGATCTGTCTTGTAGACAGCAATGTGGAGGGCAGCAAAATGAGAGGTTGACCTAAGTGTGTTTGAATAACGGATATCAAAATGGTTACAGATGAGCTACAAGCAAATGGGGAGAATGGCAGAGAACGGATCAGTGTAACATAAGATAGCAAATCTCCTGTTAAGACCAGCTACAAGTAGCTGCAGCATGAACACTTTATGCACAATTAGCTCATAACACACATGCATCATTCACATGCTCGCAAAAGCTTCAGTCTCTTGTTTTCAATAGGAACAGAAGTAGATCATTAAGTCTCTCAAGCCTACCATGCCATTCAATTTGATCCACACCTCAAGATCATTTAGCTGATTTGGCTTGATATCCTTGGTTAGCCCTACCTGACAAAAATCCACGAATATCCATCTTGAAAACTCCAGTTGACCTAACATTTAGTTTTTTTTGAGGGGAGTGGGGAGGGATTCCAAATTTCATTTCAAAAAGTGCTTTGGATCTTTGCAACTGAATTGCTTCGCTCGAATTTTATTAAAACCCTCATGTTCTGGATTTAGTCAGAGGAAAGAGCTTTGCTGTATCTATTCTCTCAAATAGATTATTTTAACATCTTAAATTGCTCAAATTAGCCCTCAAATTTTGTCTGTGTACTTGGCTCCTAAATCACTGTTTCTTTACCAATCATTTAGAAAATATTGGGGATTATACTTCCTTGTTTCAATAATGTTCCCACATTTGCCATAATTGCTCATTCACTATCAGTTTAGACTCTTCCGTAACTTGCTAAATTACTTACTGTCTCCCCTAACTTGTAACGTCTGCAACCAATCTATTTCATTATCCAAGTTATTATTAAATCTAGTAATACTTTTAAGACCCAAACCAGCATTACATTACATCCTTCCAATAAGAGTCAAGCTTTAGCTCCATTCTGTCTACTTCCCAATCAATCAATTTCCAACCCAGCCAGAAGGCTACCTTCAATCCTCTGTGCTCATGTGTAATTTCTTGTATAGAATCCTGTTGAATACATTCAGGAAGCCCAGATGAATAGTATTCATAAATACTCCATTTGATAAAGATGGCTTACCCTTAAACCAGTATTGTTTTCCCCTATTATGTTTATATTTATTCATGTGTTCATTCACTATATTCCTAATGAAAGGTTGGTCATTTCTCTACAACTAAGATTAAACTGATAAGCTTGTAGTTAACTGGTTTATCTCTCCTCCCCTTCTCAAACTATGAAACATTAATATAATTCCAATCTAACAACAGAATTTCCAAATCAAGCAAGTTTATAAAGATTGTTTCACTGCTTTCTTAAGCAGTACAAAGTCCCACTGCAACTCTACACAGCCAAACATTTAAGCAAGGAGCTGAATACTTTCAAATGGTTGAGAAACTATTTAATGCTGGTGTTCACGTCAGATTTGGGTAGTCTTGTACAAGAAACCCAAAGTTAACATCAGCCAAAGTAAGCAATTAAGAATGGAAATGAAATGTTGGTTGACCTTCATTGTAAAGAGGCTGAAGAACAAAAATAAGAAATTGTTGTTGCCATTCTATAAGGCTTTGAACAGAACACACGAGAACTCTGCAGTTTTGGTCTCCCTATCTAAGGATGTACTTGCCTTAAAAGTGCAACATTGTTTCACTGGATGAAGTCTATCACGTGAGGAGAGACTGAGCGTATGAGTCTATAACTCTAGTCTCTGGTACTTTGATGGCAGACTCTTACCGAAACATTTGATTTTAGGAGGGCTTGACACAGCACATGCTGAGAGGCTATTTCTCCTGGCTGAAGAGTCTAGAACTTGGAGGCACAATCTCAGGATGAGGAGAAATCCTTCACTCAGAAGACTGATCACCTTTGGATTCTCTACCCCAAAGGGATTTGGATGGTGTATTATTCTAAAAGGCTCGAAGTTGGAATTAAATAGGAAAGTGATGACCAAATCAAAGATCAGCCATTATTTTATCAAATGATGGAACAGACTCAGGGGATTATAAGGCCCCCTCCTGCCCCTATTTCTTACACCAGGAAGAACTGGAGACAATAGAAAAGAGTTAATAAAGCGATCAATTTGATACATAGATAAATCTTACTGTAAACTCCAAAATCTGTTTCTACTGCAACTATGCTGAATGAATCAATGAACCATTTGAGGGCAGTTAAATGTCAACCACATCGTGCTGGATGTGGAGTCACACGTCTGGGTCAAGGGTGGCAGATTTCACAGAACATAGATGTTGCGCCGACCAGTGGAACCAAGCTAATGAACTTCTAACCTAAACTATTCCAATATTATCCATATGCCTATCCAAAGACCATGTGAATGCCCTTAAAACTGGCGAGTCCACTACTGCTGCAGGCAGGGCATTCCATGTCCTTATTACCCTCTGAGTGAAGAGCCTACATCTGACATCCATCCTATATTTATCACCTCTCAATTTAGAGCTATGTCCCCTCATGTTAACCATCACCATCTGAGGAAAAAGGCTCTCTGTCCACCCTATCTAATCCTCTGATCATCTTATATGCCTCAATTAGGTCACCTCTTAACTTTCTTCTCTCTAACAAAACAACCTCAAGTTCCTCAGCCTTCCCACCATACCAGGCAACACCCTGGTAAATCTCTTCTGCATCCTCTCCAATACTTCCACATCTTTCTTATAATGCAGTGACCAGAACTATATGCAATACTGCAAGTAATACTCCAATTTATCCCCTAATGAATATTAGTGAATCAGATCAGTTTCATAGGCACCATTTTTTCAAATTTATTTAGTTGAATTTACATTTCCTAGTTGCCATGATATGTGTGAAGTCATGTTTCAGAATCATGAGTCCAGGCCTCAAGATCACTAATAGCCTAACAGCTAGTAACATATTTGCCATGTGCTACCAGGAACTTAGCAAAATTTTGTAACAGGCCAAATTCATCTGTCTTCACCAGATTAATGCCATCCCACCAACATTTTGCCTCTCTCACGACTGAAGTGCAAAGAATGACAAGACGACAATGATTGAATGTTCTGCTTTTTTAAAAAAACCTGGCCTGAAAATTTAGAAATGGTTTCAATCTGCAAATTTATTATAGGAAAGCAACTAAATTGGTCACTAAGTAGCACTTATCTCCTGAAATTAAATTTGTGAAATTCAAGAGACAGTTTCATCAAAAGTACACAATTAATATATTGTGTACTCTAGGGTGTAAATATCCTGGATATAACATTTCATATAACTTACCGTAAGTAACGTCATAGGAAATTTGCCTTTACTAAAGTAATAAAAACTTTAATAAAAGCTGCAGAACAACTCATGAGCTACGAAGAAAAGATAAGAATCATTTGACCTGGCTTCCCAACATTGGATTTGGCATGTCCCCCAAAAGATGCACTAGAGAATCCCTCTTAGAAGCTCCCAGATAGAGGTTAGCATAGCAATTGTCTAGAAGCACTTGGAACCGTCTGACAAAACAATTTAAATTGCTAACTTCATATAGTGCTGCCAGTGCAACACTAATAAGAGTCTCAAAGAATTAGAAATAAAAATACTTCTAACTTCAGTGTAACTGTTTTGAAGGCTACAACCAAAATCTACAGGGATTCCTCCATACTTCTGAACCAAGGGCTCTTCTCCTTCTCTACACTCAGCACCCAACTTAGCTTATACACTTCTCCCTGGCCTATTATTCTCAATGGGACTTTAAGCTTATCTGTCAAGCATGGCCTCCGCTCCTCTTCTTTTGGGACTCGGACACTGGAGCTGGAGATCCACTATGCTGCCGAATCTGACCCAGTCTGAGGTAAGATGATCAGGCAAGACAGGCACTTGCATAGCTAAATGAGTACAGAGTGCCACTTGGACACTGCCACACCAAGGAAGTTATGATCCATTATATTAAGCCATACAAGACTGTGGTGAATTAATTGACATTAGCCAGCCAGATCAATCATCAGTGTTAATCTTCAATTCATGGCCAAGGGAACAGCTGATATGAAGACTCTGCCAGGGATTGCAAATTTGCTTTCCCATAAACTCTTAAAGAAAATAGGATTTGTTTCAGGTGTAATGCTTTCCATGGCAAAATAATTAGAATTATTATTGTGATGTTAATGTACCTTTAAGAAATTAAAAAATCATTTTCTCTGCAGTTCTCCCAGTCTCTTTGCTGCTGAATTGACTGGAGAAGTCCTTTTACTGCTTCTCAAGAGGTTTTTTTTTTAAAGAGTTTGTTTATTTTACTTTGGGATCTTTTATGACCCAGCATCGTTAAGAGGAAGATTGGTTGGTAGGTTATGGATTCTGGACGGGTTTTTATTTCTTCCTCGTGAATTTAAAGATTTCATTTTCTGATCTGACTGGCAGCAGTTTGAGTTTAGAAGGGACATAAAGCAAGAAAAAGAAGTTTTTTTCCTCTGTTTTTGGAAATTCTGTTGATTAGCTGAAAGCAATGCTTCTTGCCTTCCAGAAGTAGAGAATCTGCAGTCAGTGGCTAGATCAGAGTCTCTCTATGGTGTTCTGGGAAGCTGTTTGACTCTAAGCTTGTCTGTGTATATCTCAAGAGAACTGCAGCACTCATCCAAAGGACCCAGTCCCAGTGTTGCGTCAGATTAGTCTTTGTGCTACACCAGTGGAAAGGGTTCTTTTGTCCATGGAAAATTTTATTTGATTGTAGCATTTTGGATATATTTATTAAGAGTTATGGTGTAATTGGTAAAAATTGCTAACTTTCTTCTTGACATGTTGATTATATTCTTAAATAAACTTTGTTGATAAAAGCTCCTTAGTGAGTCATATGAATCATATCTGAAGTGCAGCAACTCATGCTTATCCTAGCCAAATTCACAAGGCAAATCTTACGATTCAGACGGGCTTCATAAAACACTTTCGAATTTCTAATCTGAATTATAAGCTACAGGGGTCACACGTGAAAGGCAGCAGGACAAGCTGATGAAGGTCATTTTTAAAAGTATACAGGAACCTTGGTTTTATAAATAAGAGAAGGGTAATAGGACAAGGAATAATAAACTTTCATAAAAACGGTTTGAAAGCCTCAGCTAAAATCCTGCGCCCAATTCTGCATACCCCACTCCATGAAGATCTCAGGGGCTTGGAGGTAATTTATTTCTTTCATCTGTGTGATGTGGGCATCACTAGTAAAGCCAAAATTTATTGATCATCCTTGAGTGCCCTTGACTTACTAGGCCACTTCATGAATAGTTAAGAGTTATCTACATTGTTATGGGTCTGGAGTGACTTGTGAGCTAGAACACATATGGTCAGCAAATTTCTTTCAATTAGGGGAAATAACTGAACCAGATTTTTTTTAAAACAATAACATAAAGATATTCTCAAAACTCTCTATTAGTTCCAGATTATTTTCAACCGAATTTAAATTCCACCATTCACCTGGGCCTCTGGATTATTAGTTCAATGACATAATTACTACACCACCATTTTCCCTGTTCCCTAAATTTATTAGGATGGTACCAAGGGCTTTGGTTAAGTGGAGAAATTGGAATTGTTCTCCACTTAATAGATGCACAATTTAATAAAGGCATTCAAAACTACAAAAGGATTTCAAAAGTAAATTGGGAGAAATTGTTCTTGGCAGCTGAGTTGATAACGAGAGAACATGTATTTTAAAATATTTGATACAAAAGTCAGGGGATGTATAAGGAGAATATTTATGTCACAAATTATAGTGATCTGGAATGCACTGCCTGAAAGATTGCAGAAGGAGATTTAGTAGTAACTTTCAAAGGGAATTGAATATATAATTAAAGAGGAAGAAATGTAACGTGGAAAAGCTAGAGTTGGATTATCTGGTTACCTCTTGCAAAGAACTGACATAGACATGAATAAACTGTTTCTAAGAATGGCCACCTATGGATACTTTTGGAAGATTTATGCCATGTCTATAGAGTTCCAGTTTAATTAGAGTCAATGCCTTCAGAATGATAAAGGAACAAAAGTGAAAAATCTGAATATAAAAACTATCAGAGTATACCAAGGCTTCCTCTGAGATCCTCCAAAGTCATACTTTGTGTGGAATGAATTTGCATATATTTTATTGCAAAATTAACATACTATTACAAATCCTGTACACACTCAGATTCTATACTTCATGATATCTTGAAAGATCACAAGGGTAAATATCTTAGTTAAAATACGTTTAACTGAGCACATGAATGCCCACTTATTGTTTTTTCATTGTCCTGCTATTCAACACATAAATGCAGCAAGTTTTTTGTTTACCTTGCCATTACCATCCTCTTCCGTGCTGACATCACCACCAGCGTCATCAGCATCATGTCTTTTCCCTTAAAATAAAACAATACAGTTTATTCCATGCACTCAGTTGAAAAGATCACTATTCTTCTCTCGAGTAAATCCTTAATAATAAGATTTACTGATCAGTGGGCTGTTACCAAATATTTCAGAGAAAATTTACTTTAGCATTTAAAAGCCTGGAATTGAACTATGAATGTATATTCATTCAAAAAAACTGCAAAGTTTCACAAATAAACCTATTCTGGTGTCAAGATCAAAGAGTTTGGAGTTTCACATATTGCCGACTTTTGGTCATATAATCTAATATCTCCTTACGTGGCTCAGTGTCATGCTTTGTTTTCTAATACTCCTTTGAAATGTCTTGGGATGTTCAATATGTAAAACATATTTTATAAATACAAGCTGTTGTTGCCAGGCAGAGCTGATGTTTTGCATAACAGCATTCCTTCCTATGGAAAAAAACACCGACAGTCTCATCTCAGGTAATCACATCTCATAGTGAAGGGACAAAATTATTTGAAGCAACCTGCCAACTGAGTAGAATTCAGAAGGTCTGTCATGATGAAAACTAGTTGAGCAGCACCAAATAAATTTGATATTATAGATCTTGGTGAGAGACAGGGAAATATTTAGTGAGCACTCACAGAGAAGGAAAATGCAATACTGGTAACTTTTTTGCCCAAAAAGGATCTGTCACTTTGTGGAATTGAGGAGAAAGCAATCCTTCAAATGCACTGAGCACATCCAGTTTATGAAGAAGCAGGAGGTTTGGTCACTCACTTAAATATCTATAGATTTAATCTATACTGCAAGGTTTAATTACATATTTCTTCACTGCTCTAACTGGACATGGCCACTGTTTAAACAGGAAAACATTAACTCTTTACATGACACTGCAGTGTTGTGTTGAGATGAAAGTAGAGCAGAACATTTGAAGCTTTTAGATTCACAAGTATTACTGGCAATGTAATATATTGCTGATCCTGAATGCCAGGCAGGTGGTGGTACTCAGCTGCATTCTTGAACTGTTGCAGCCATTTTTTTCAATCAATTTTCAAAATATGGCATCACTGGCTATGCCAGTATTTATTACCATTCCTAGTTGCCCTTGCATAAGTGGTGGTGTAGATGCCTTCTTGAACAACAGCAGTCCTCTAGTAGATATAGCCAATGCTGTAAGGGTGCAAGTTCCAGATTTTTGACCCAGTAAAATTAAAGAAGTGGCAATCTTTCCATATCAAGATAGTGAGCAACTTGGAGGAGAACTTCAAGGTGGTGGTGCTTCCAGGTATTTCCAGTCCACCTTGGGTTTGGAAGTTGCTGTCTAAATGAGTCTTACTGAGTCTCTGCAGTAAATTTTGTAGAAAATACACACTGTTGTCATCATTTGTCAGTAGTCAAGGGATTGAATGTTTGTGGGAGGGACACCAATTGAGCAGGATACTCTGTCCTGCAAAGTGTCAAGCTTCTTTAGTATTGTTGGAGATGCACATATTGAAGCAAACAGACAATATTCCATCATACTTCTAACTTGGGCCTTATAGATGACGGACAAGGTAGGGGAGTTGGGAGGCAAGTTACTTGCCACACAATTCATATTTCAGTTTCTGAGAAAGGGTAACCCAGCAACGGTAATGCCACTGAACATCAAAACGTAACGGTCAGATTCTCTTTTCTTGAGAGCAGATGATCATTACCTGGCACTTGTGACGCGAATGTTACTTGCCACTTATTAGCTCAAGTCTGAATGCAGTCCAGGTCTTGCTGTACATAGGCATGGATTGCTTCAGTGTCTGAGGAGTCGTGAATGGTATTGAACACTTATCAGCAAACATCTCCATTCCCAAAGAAGGTCATTGATGAACAGCTGAAGATGACTGAGCCTAGGCCTAAGACACAGTCCCAAAGAACTTCTTCTCCAAGGTCTTGGAGCCAAGATGAATGACCTCTGTCAACCACAAACATCTTCCTGCCAACTAGTGCAGAGTTTTCCCAATTTCCACTAAACTTCTGTTTTGTTGATACTGCTCTCGGTCAAATACAGTCACTCTCATGTCACCTGTGGAATTCAGCTTTTTGTCCATGTTTGGCACCAAGACTGCAATGGAGTCAGGAGCTGGGTGCCCCAAGTGATCCCAACTGAACAGTGCTGAGTATATTGCTGTGCATGTGCTGTTTGGCAGCTCTGTCAATGATAAGAACACAAGGATTAGGAGCAAGAGTAGGCCATCTGGCCCCTCAAGCCAATTCAATAAGATTGCTGATCTTTTTGTGGACTCAGCTCCACTTCCCCACCTGGTCATCATAAGTCTTAATTCCTTTACTGTTCAAAAATTTATCAATAAGGTAGCCTCAATTGCTTCACTGGGCAGCAAATTCTACAGATTCACAACCCTGAGTGAAGAACTTTCTCCTTAACTCAGTCCTAAATCTGCTCTCCCTTATTTTGAGGCTACGCTGCCTAATTCTAGTGAGCCACCAGCAGAAATAACTTCTCTATCTATCTATTCCAATCATAATCTTATATGTTTCTATAAAATCTCCCCTTATTCTTCTGAATTCCAAACAGTATAGCCCTAGACTACTCCGTCTCTTCTCATAACCCAGCTCTCAACTCCAGAATCAATCTAGTGAATCTCCTCTGTACCCTCTCCAGTGCCAGTACAACCTTCCTCAAATAAGGAGGCCAAAACTGTACACAGTACTTCAGGTGTGACATTACCAGCACTTTATACAACTGCAACATAACCTCGCTGTTTTAAATTGCATCCCTCTAGCAATAAAGGACAAAATTCCATTTGCTTTCTTAATTACTTGCTGCACCTGCAAACCAACTCCTTGAAATTCCTGCACAAGGACACCCAGATCCCTCTGTACAGCAGCATGCTAGTTTTTTTTAAAACCATTTAAATAATAGTCCATTTTGCTGTTATTATCAAAACAGATGAGCTCACATTTATCGACATTGTACTCCATCTGCCAGACCCTCACCCACTCAGACTATCTACATCTCTTCGCAGACTTTCAGCATTCTCTGCACACTTTGCTCTGCCACTCATCTTAGTGTCATCTGCAAATTTTGACACACCACACTTAGTCCCCAGTTCCAAATCATCAATGTAAATCATAAACAACTGCAGTCCCAACACTGATCCCTGAGGCTCACTACAAGTCACTGATCGCCAATCAGAAAAAAACGCCCATTTACCCCCACTCTTTGCTTTCTGTTAGTTAACCAATCTCTACCCATGCTTACACATTACCCATAACATCATGCACTTTTATCTTTGATGCATCCCCTTGTCAAATGCCTTCTGGAAATCCAGATACACCATATCCACAGATTTGGCATTGTCCACTGTACATGTAATCTTCTCAAAGAATTCGACCAAATTAGTCGAACATGACCCTCCCTTCATGAATCCATGCTGCATCTTATCATGGGACAATTTATACGTAGATGTCTCCCTATTTCTTGCTTGATAGACACAAGCATTTTCTCTGCTACAGAAGTTAAGCTAACCAGCCTATAGTTACCTGTATTTTGTCTACTTTTTTTAAACAGTGGCATCACATTTGCTGTTTTACGATCTGTGGGAACCATTCCAGAGTCCAGTGAAATTTGGTAAATTACCACTAGTGCATTTGCTATCGATGATGCCCTCCATCACTTTGCTCATAACTAATAACAGGTTGATGGGTAGTAATTGGCATGATTAGATTGATCCTACTTTCTGCGGATACACTGGCCATTTTCCATTGTCGGGTAGGTACCTGGGTTGTAGCTGTACTGGAATAGCTTCAATAGTAGCTTGACTGGTTCAGGAACATCAGTTCTACATACAAATCCAAACCACAAAAGGCAACTTAAAATGCATTTTAGTGCAATATCTTTGTTCTCATGATTGAGAGTAATTGAATAAGTGGCAGCCAGAGGCATGCTGTTTGCCTTAAGCTCATAATGCCCCCTGCTCCTGAAGTGCTTTGTCCATGCTCTTCCCGTGCTCCTGCCACAGAGATTCTGTAGTGAGAAGCAAATACAACAATCTCACCAACATCTGTTAGTAAATAGCTGTTTCTTTGAAAGTATTAACACATTTTTCAAACAGCATTTTCAGATCATGCATAATGTATTGAGGGGAGCAGTCTGTAATTACAAACAAATCAGAGATATTTCTACCAAAGTTCGACAGCCGGTGCACTATGTTGACCACAAATCAACATTATTCTTACACTGAATTTCCTTGGAAATCTAAACAATGTGTATTTGAATGAAATATTAATTTGAATATAATCTCAGTGGATAAATACTTAATTTATACATTTGTTCATTATCTAATCTACACATTCCCTCAATCATTTGGGCTTCTCTGTTCTCTCATATTCCCTGTAAACAATTTGTAAAAAGATTATTATGGTAAAACTAGCAAAAGTATATCAAAATTAATCTAAAGATATACTTTTGAAAAAGTGATGTTCTACTATAATCAGTAAATACTATTTAACCAAACATTCAAAGTTTTAAATTTTGAAGTTTACTTATTAGGGTCACAAGGAAGCATACATTAACACTAATAAAGTAACTGTGAAAATCCCCTAATCACCACATTCTGGCACTTGTTCAGGTACACCAAGGGAGAATCTAGCATGGCCAGTGCACCTAACCAGCACGCCTTTCAGACACAGGGGGTACCCAGAAGAAACCCATGAAGACACTGGGATAAAGTACAGACTGTGCAGTGACCCAACTCAGAGTTTACTCGTACTCACAGCCATCTCCATCTACAACATCCCTGTAATCCCGCATTTACCGTGGCCAATCTACTTAACGTACACATCTTTGGTCTGTGAGAGGAACCCATGCTGACACAGGAAGAATGTGTCAACCAAGTCCTGAATTGAACCCAGGCCCCTGGCAATGTGGGGCAGCAGTGCTAACCACAGTGCCACCATTCTGGAATCCTACCACATCCAGCAAGGAATGTTGGTGGGCAACAAATGAGAGGAGACAGCTTGATCAATTTGACTATTTTTAGCAATGGTGCAGTCCAACAAAAGCAATTATCTTCAGCCTGTAGTACTGTATGAATAGCCCATCTCAGCCTCCTTAGGACACTCATGCATTCCGGCTTACCCACATCATAGATAGCACTTTTCAGCCAATGCAATTAATTCCTTGTGACATCATAAAACCAGACACAGCAAATCTGACAGGCACCAACAGTCCAAATATCATGAAGCTAAACCAACACGAGTATCCAACAAGGAAACTCATCAAGTGTCCTTTACGCAAAAAGAACAAATTGGGTATAGGTTGGCTGGTCACTTCATCAATAAACCTTGGTTCTAGACCTCAATATATACATGGTCCCAACATGGGTCATAAAAGTTGAATTCCAGGTGTGAGCCAAGAATGACAACCCTTGACGTTAAAGTAGCATTCAAAGCTCACTTCTGGAACGAAGAGGTTGTTTTATGAAGAAACGATGAGCAGGTTGGGTATGCTCAGAACAATGAAAGGTGATTGTCTTGAAACACAGAGCTGTCCAACATGGCTCGTAGACCACCATCTAACCCAGAGCCTCTCAATACAGTCCACGTACACTCAGGCAATTAGAATGACAAATCTACAAATCTACCTCCCCTCCCCCAGTCACAAGTCATTTCTCTCCCATTATTGCTGCTAACAGTCTCAATATCTTCACAGGTACCCCTATTGCATCCTCAATGTCCAAACATCATGGACTTCTGGGGACAAGAGAAAGCAACAGCCCAGAGACTGGGAGTGAGCCAGACACATGACCACTCTCCTTACTGTCCTCCTCCCTCCTGAACAACCTATCCATAAAGCTGGTTGGTAGAGATGAAAAACCCATTTCCAACCCTCACTTCCATATGGATTCCAGCAAGGCTAGCTTGGAGTGCATGCCACCAGAGACAAATGCAGATTGGTATTGGTTAAACCCCACCCCTTAGCTACTGACCAGGACTTGGGGCCTAATGTCTCCAGCTTTGTTTCTTTCACAAAAAGGCAGATGTGCTTTTATTAGTGCTGTGACTTGGCACTACTTAAAATATCATTTTTATTAATAACCTAAAATTGTATTCACGTAGTTTTTTTTAAAAAAAAAATCACATGTTGTGCCAAACATTATCTTCACAAAATCTTCTCATCAACCCCGAGTGAGAATAAATTTGTGTCACCTCATATGAAAATGAGAGATAACCATGTTGAAATATAACATTCTGAGCGGGCTTGACAGAGAAGATGTCGAGAGGATATTTCCCTTTTCGGAATCTAGATGATGAATAACTCTCCACTTGCACAAATGGACACAGCTGCCATTCAAGAAACTCAATGCCATCCAAGTGAAAGCAGCCCATTTGAGACATCTCACCTGCCAGCCTAAATACCCACTGTTTTACCATGACAACTCACCAAAGGTTTCTTCAGCAGCACTTTGCAAGTTTAGAATTGCCATCAATAGAAGGACAAAGGCAGGAGGTATATGGTAATAGTACCACATCAAAGATCGTCTCTTGGCATCCAAGATCAACATTTTTTGCAACAAAGTACTAAAATGTAAGAAAATTGAGACCTTTCCTGTTGTGTAGTTGTACAGCAAAACTGAGTAAATGACTACCTTTGTTTTTAGGTGTTTTCTTTGAAACAGTATCAGAAAAGAGCTGCACGTTATCAGGATCACCTCCCTCCTCTTCTATTACCTGTTTTGAAAATAATTTTTAATAATATTAGTATTTATCTTTAAAATGTCTTCATCAACTCATAACAAAACAAAATTATGAATAAAAATGAGAAAACGATTTGCAAAGCTGCATAATTCTGAAGACATATAGCATGGCACATTATAAAAGTTGACACTCCAGTGGAACAAAGCTGTCAACTTAAATATTTGATTGCAAGAACAATTAATTTGGAAAGACAAACATTTCTTTTCAAGCCTGGAATTTTTGTAAACTAAATTGATGCTTGGAGAAACCACAAATTAGAACTGTCACTAATCCAGCGACTAACCTATTGAAGGTTTCGGGTTTTGGACATGAACAACATTCAGCTTTGATCATCCGACAATTACATGTGCCCAGCAATCGATGAACTAAATGAAATATTGGTTAAAAAAATAAGACCCAGTTTATTCAACAGCTCTACACCCGAACGCCAATTATGAAAAAAAAAATCATTTTTAAGTGTTTCTTGCGTTCGATCTCTCTTTATCCTGCAAATCAGAAAATGGGCAGTTTCTAATAGTTAATTAAGATTTTTGAAAAAAATTGAAAGCTTCAAACGATCAATTAAAAGGCGTCAGCTAGCAGTGGATTGAAGAAAACCCTTGCCTATGCAGTACTACTAATAGCAAGGACAAGAAAAAGCAAACATTCCTCATTAATCGTCATTTGATATTTAATTTTTTCACAGATGACTGCTCGCAGGAAATCCTGTCATTGCGAATCACGCAGTACAGATAAGATCTCAGGCTTTATTCAACGTTATGAGATAACTTAAGTTGCTGAGATTTCTTTCTGCCCTCGCAGTGAAACATTAAACCCATTTAGAGAAGCAGCAGCGGCCATTAGGATTTGTATGGGGGGGGGGGGGTGGAAATCAGGCTTCATCAGAGGCCTAAACGGTAAACCGCGGGCTTCGACTCTCCATTCACTCTCCGCGGTTCTCGTCCACTTCTCACACCTGTTTCAACCTAGCGATCAGGACGGTTTTGACGCCACTGATGTCGAGATTCCGCCGTTTCAGTTCGGATTTAAGATCTACGACACGCAGATCCGCGATGCGCCGGGCCTCTGTGGCGCTGGGAACAGCAGCCATTTTGAGCTTCTCCACCGAGCGAGCTCGAGCAGCCAAGCACCTCCGTCCCTCCCCCACCGCTTCACACGCCGTCGACTCCGCCTTCGACAGAAACCCGGATTCCACAATCACTTCCTCTAACAGGAGGACCGGATCTCCACACTCGGCTCCGCCTCGCCTCGCCTCGCCTCCCCGCCCCGCCGTTTCTGTGACTCCGCCTCCGACAGGAACCCGGATGTCCAGATTCGGCCCTTCCTCTGACAGGGGCTCGGCTCCGCCTCCAACAGGGACCCAGCTGGCCCGGCTCCGCCCCCCGCCTCGGGCCCAACGATTCCTGTGACTCCACCTCCGACAAGAACCCGGATGTGGCGGCTCGCCGGCTCTCAACCGCTTGCTGTGACCGCCTCTGACAGGGACCCGTATGTCCACACTCGGCTCCGCCTCCAACGGGGAGGTGGATGTACACACTCGGGTCACCCCGTGACTCCGCCTTCTAATGGAACCCGGATGTCCATGATCCGCTTTGCCGGGAGCCCGGATGTGAGCGGTTGGGGTGGCGGTGCGTGTGTTGATGGTGGGAAGTGGGTCTGTGATCCGAGGTTAAAGAGCGGGAGCATCTAACACCAGGATAAGGGCGCTCTGAGGGAGGGCTAGGCTTCTTAATTTACAAGCTGCCGAGTTGAACCCTTTCACTTCTCTCAATTAACTTTAAGGCTTGGGTCATTATCTGCGTGAAGTTTGCATATTTCTCCTCATGTCTGCGTGGGTTTCCTCTGGGTGCTCCGGTTTCCTCCCACAGTCCAAAGATATGCGGATTAGGTTAATTGGCTATGCTGAAAAATTGCCCTCAGTATCCTGAGATGCTTAGTTACAGGGATCAGTGGGTAAATATGTAGGGATATGGGGGAATGGCCTGGATGGGATTGTGGGCAGTGCAGACTCGATGGGCTGAATGGTTTCTTTCTGTACTGTAGGGTTTCTATGTTTCTAAATACGATGGTGCCAAATTTCTCCAATGGTCAAAGATCTGAGATGTTAATTGTCCCTCCTGAGGGATATTTGAAAAATATTTAATGGTGTATCACCATTCCTATTGGAGAATCATGGCTTATTGTTGATTACACTAAGACATTGAAACTATTTTCATTGAAAATCTTTCCGCAGCCTTTCACACCATCTTTACAATGTGGGAGTCCATTTGGCCCATTGGCTCTCCCAAAGAACATTCTAGCCAGTCCCATTCCCCTGCTTTATCACCGTGATCTTGTGCAATCTTTTCAGATAATGATCCAATTTCTTTTTGAATACCTTGATCAAACATGCCTTTACCACCCTCTCAAGTAGTTCATTCTTTGATTTGATTTAATTATTGTCATATATAAACATACATTGAAAAGTATTGTTTCCTGTGTGTGATGCAGACAAAAGTACTGTTCATAAAGAAGGCAATGAGGGAGTGCAGAATGTAGTGTTACAGTCATAGCTAGGCGTATAGAGAAAAATCAACGTAATGCAAGATAAATCCATTCAAAAGTTTGTCAGCATTAGGGAAGAAGTTGTTTTTGCATCGGTTGTTACAATGACCTCAAACTTTTGTATCTCTTACCCAAAGGAAGAAAGTGGAAAAGAGAATGTCCAGAGTGTGTGGGGTCCTTAATTATGCTGGCTGCTTTGCTGAAGCAACATGTAAACAGAGTCAATGGATGAGAGGCTGGTTTGTGTGATGGATTGGGCTACATTCATGACCTTTTGTAGTTCCTTGCAGTCTTGGGCAGAGCAGGAGCCATACCAAGCTGTAATACAAACAGAAAGAATGTTTTCTATGCAGTAACTGTAAAAGTTGGTGAGAGTTGTAGCTGACATGCCAAATTTCTTTAGCCTTCTGAGAAAGTAGAGGCATTGGTGGGTTTCTTAAGTATAGTGTCAGCATAGGGAGACCAGGATAGCTTTTTGGTGACACCTAAAAACTTGAAGCTCTCGACCCTGATTCCATTCCAGACTGCAACCATCTTCTGGATGAAAATTTCTCCTTGTATCACTTCTTTTACCAATTGTTTTGAATCTGTTCGCTCTCATTCCTGATGCACTTGAGTGGGAATAGTTTTCACTATTTATTCTGTCCATATCCCTCAGGATCTTGAATACATTTATCAAGTCTCCTCTAAGCCTTTTCTTTTGAAGCAAAACAGTTCCAAATTCCACTGTTTATCCTTATAGCTCGTTTTGTATTCCCTGGTATCATTCTTGTGAATCTCCAATGCCTTGGCATTCTTCTTTGAGTATGGCACCTAAAACTGGACACAGTACTTCAGGCGAGATAAAGGCAAAATACTGTAGCTGCTGGAATTTTTTACAAAACAAAAATGTTGGAAAACCTCAGCAGGTCTGACAGCATCAGTGGAGATAGAGCCAACAGTTTGAATCAGGATTACCTTTTGTAAGAGTGCCAGATGAGACCAAGTAGCATTTTATACAAATTCAACATGACTACTTTATTCTTGTATTCAATGTCCCTAAATTACTATACGCTTTTACTAACTGCTTTCAACATATTCTACATGCATATATATTGAGGTCCCTTTGTTTCTGCACCTTAGAGAGTTCCTACCTTTTACATTGTTCCATAATCTTGCTGTCAACACAAAGCAATATATACCTAAATACATATCTGATCTGATATCTTTATGTGTCTCAAGGTTTACATTGTGCACGTCAATAATCTTATGCATTTTGGTGTATTTTTAACTATAACTGAATACTATTCTATTTAGCACACCTTTACAGTGACAGTGCTTAACACTGCTGCGTCGACACCGAAGACCTGAGTTTGATTCCTGGCTTGGGTTACTGTCTGAGCGGCATATGCACGTTCTCCCTGTGTCTGTGTGGATTTCCTTTCGATGCTCCGATTTCCTGCCACAGCCTGAAAGATGTGCTTGTTAAGTGCATTAGCCTGACTAAATTCTCCCATCGTGTACCTGAATAGGTAAAGTTTATTTATTAGGCACAAGTAGGTTTACATTCATACTGTGATAACTGTGAAAATCCCCTAATTGCCACACTCTGGCACCTGTTCGGGTTCACTGAGGGAGAATTTAGCATGACCAACACACCTAAGCAGCAGGTCTTTTGGACTGTGGGGGGAAACCCATGCAGACACGGGGAGAATGTGCAGATTCCACACAGACAGTGACCCAAGCTGGGATGGAACCCAGGTTCCTGGAGCTGTGGGGCAGCAGTGCTAACCACTGTGCCACCGTGCACGGGTGCTGGAGTGTGGCGACTCTCACAGTAACTTCATTGCAGTGTTAGTATAAGCCTATTTGTGATACTAATAAATGAACTTTAAAAAACATTTGTCGGCGCAGACTGAAGAGGCGCTATGTAAAAAAAAGTTTAGATGCATGCTCGGACAGTTACGCATGCGCGGTGATTTTTCACATTTTTAAAGCCGTTTTGGGGAAAGGAGGATAGAAAAGCATCTCGAAAGGGGCATGATGATTCTGTTTGATGGACTGAAACTGAGAGAGCGACGGATAAAATGTAGATTCGGAGGGGTAGCTGTTCGGTGTTGCGAACGGCCCACAAAGTCGGCGTCGCAAAGCGAACGCAAATAGCGTCGTAAAGTGAAAGGCGCCGTAAAGTGAACGCAGACCGTGTGGGAAAAGGTCGGAAAGCAGGTAGTGGGCTGGCGTCGTAAAGGAGGCCGGAAAGCAGGTGCGGAGCCTGCGTCGCAAAGGCGGAGCTGCCCCGTCCCGATGCATTGAGCAAAAGCCCGGGCCGAGCAGCGAAGCTTCGTCGTTCGGGGGCTTCTGTAAACAAGAGGCTGAATCTCTCAAAAGAAATGTCGGAATAAGGCCCGGTGAAAATAATGCGCGGCGGCCAGCACCTTACACTGAAGTTTGGGTAAGCTTACCCTACAGCCTCTTGGCCCCTTTATTTTTTTTACTCTATGTGTGTGGGGCTGGGGAGGGGGACAATTTTAATCTTGTTTTATTTTAACCCCCTTCCTTCCCGGCCGGTTAGAAAGATCAAGTCTGGGCCTGGTCAGCGTGTTTTTCAGCTGCTGGCGTTAATATAACCCCTTCTCCCTTTTCCTTCCTCACACACACAAACTCCCCCGCACAATTTACTCCTTGGGGTGGGGGGCAGAAGTTTGAATTCCCACTGCAACCTTTTGATTTTTTTTTTGTAGGGAAAATAATTGTAAGCGGGTTTCAGTATCTGGATGGTGGTTACCAGGGAGCTTATGTAGGATTCTCAGTCGCAATTGAATTGTCTGTGTTGATTGATTGAGGACTCTGCAGTGTACTTTATGGAGGAGCAGAAAAGGTTGGGAGGGGGTTGGATTCTGTCTGCCTTTTCTATGCTTTGCAATTTTTAACATTCAACTTCAGTCAGGTTGTGTGCAGCCTGGAGGATGGAGGACACTGTTTTAGATTTGGTGCTGCAGCAGATTATTCTAGAGCATGCTTCAAAATGGTCTTGTCAAGGCTGGGAAATTTAACATTTTCTGATTCTCTTTATCACTGTTCAGAGAATTTTCACCATGTAATTTATAGTTTGAAATGATAGTGTGAACATTTTTAAATTATATAATTTGAAAATTAAGTTTTAGGATTTAGACTTCGGCGTTGAGCAGAAAAGAAACTATAAAAGAGTGAATTTCCAACACCCAGTTAAAATTCTTGACAGTATAATGTGGTTAATGTTTACAAGTTTAATTTGTAATAACCAATAATTTGGCTAAAGTGAGATTTGTCAATTTTGACTTGTAAGATGGAAAATGAAATGTGTATAATTTAGCAATCAGTTTATGCTCTTTGTACACATTTTAACACAAAAATTATCTCTTAGCATCACTCCTGAAGCTCTCGCTTATTCTGGGATGCCACCTCGTGAGCCTGCACCCAAGTAGTCATTATTCATGTATGAAACTGGGACAGTGGCTGTCAGCTGAGAACTCCGCCATTTGGGGGAAGAGGGAAGGTGATCACAGCCCAAGGCAATTCATGAACTGCTTCACTGTTCAAGTACTATAAGCATCCTTTCCAGCAGAATATAGGACTGATTTTCTTTTGTGAAAATCCAGTTGTTTTTGCCCAAAATTGGAATTCTCTTTGCCTTTTTGGTATGCTTATCTGTGGCTTTCAGATAAACAATCTGCTTCGGGGATCGCTGTAACAAATCTTTACAGTATCATGCATTTTTGTCTTTCGTTCAATCAAATAATTTTATGAAGTAAGAATGCTTCTGATGTGGTTGCAGCAGCAATGTGCTATTTTTTTCATAAATAGTTAAATGGTTGCTTGAAGGCAAATTGAGATCCAATTTTTATTTCAGTTGTTAAAAGAAAATCCATCTTGCATTATTGTTTTAACATCAACTTGCTTGAATGTTTTAAAAAGTCTCAAAGTGCCTCAGTAGCGTAATAAAATAAAATTTTGAACATAGCAAGCAACTTCCAATATGAATGTATGCTCAATTTTTCCTATAGTCTGTCCATTGTTAGATGTTTATAAAATTCCTGAATAAGAACAGGAATAATTAGGATTTGTTTAAATTTCTATCAGCATAGAGAAAAATTAGGTTCAGCATTATTTAGCTATTTCATTACAGCTGCATTCTAACTGAGGTCAAAGTTTTGGGAGAGGTTTATCCTTCACTTGCTGACAGACATGCTGCATTTGCAGCATTTCCTGCTTTCATTTGCTTTGCAGTTTTTTTTTTAAGCATGGGTTTAATCAAGTTGCTCTTGAAAATGGGGATTCAGTTTTGCCTTATCAATTCTACTCCACTGTAAATTATTTTGAGTCAAATTAACTAGTTGTTGTCTCGTCACTCCTCCATGAAAGAGAATTTGTGGTGGAAAGCATCAGTGCCCCAAAGGGGAAACTAACTGAGTACATGAGGGAAAAGGAATAGAAATATGCAGATAGAGTTAAACACATTGGGTGAGAAGAAGCTCTTGTACGTCTCTAACATCTATATGGGCTAGTTGGACTGTTCCTGTGCTGTAAATTCTCTGTAATTCATAGAATTTTGACTTGCATGATCATAGATTCAGATTCTGGCAGGCAGTCAGTCCATTGCTGGCTCAACAGACCCAACTGGATTGAGAACAACAGTTGGTGTTAGTTCTCCATTTTCAGACTTGATTATTTGCATACATGTGAATGTGTGTTTTTGTTCAGAGCCTTACATATGAGGGATCCTGAATGTGTACCTAATGATGCAGTAAAAATTGCTCCCTAAAGCATGGGGAGGAATGAGTCAGAGCAGCAGCCACTGCCAGCCTGCAAGTGTCAATTCTCCATTTGCACAATGGCATCAAATCTTTGTGTCTGCATTTTATTACTGGTTTGAATAATCAATTAATCTGTCTGAGAAGAGGTTGAATAATCAACTCTGGTGAATTAATATTTGTGAGAGAGCAATGACAAAATAATGTAGTCAGTGATATAGCATTTTGTTATTGCAGAACTGTTTGTTCCCTCAAAAGCTAATGTTGTAGAGATCTCTCCAACTTAAAAGTCCATTCTTGAATGGTGATGGGTCTACAACTCAGTGCTTACAGGATGGAACTGTTCTGTGCATTTTGGGTGTGGTCTGCTTCTTGTCCCTCGGTTGATGGATAAGGAAACATTGGGGCAAAGAAAAGAACTTCATTATAATGGGATATGAAATTATGGGAAATTTATCAAATGAATATTTACACAGTCCACCTTTCCCTTTGGTTTGTGCAGTGTCTGCTGACTGCAAGACCTCAAGCATATCCTTCGAAAGTTTAAAAAGGCAAAGAGGTTTGCTGCTTTTCTGGCCTTGATGCAGCCTGTTCTGATGGCCATGAGTTACTTTGTTTGTCACACATTGGAAGTCAGAGTACCATAACAATGTGTAGCAAAAGCTAAATACTGCAGATGCTAGACATGTGAAATCAAAAATAAATGCTGAAAGTACTCAGCAGGCCTGGCAGCATGTGGGGAGAGAACCAAATGTTTTGAATCTGGATGGTTCTACAAAGATGAGGAGGGGTAGAAATCATCACCTTCCTCCTCCACTTTAATTCTGAAGAAGAGACTTTGGTTCACTCCATTGATGCTGCCAGTCCTGCTGAATCTTTCCAGCATTTTTTTTGTTTTTATGCTGGAGCAATGTGATGAACTTGCTTTATTGGAAAGAAAGGCTATGTAAAAGTTTGTAATCGTGTTCCAAGCAGTAATGCAATTAGAGTAATATTGCAGAGCATGCATCTTTCGAACTGCACGCATTAAGAAAAAATTATGAAACTATGAAAATCTACTTGAATAGGAATATTCATGCAATTTTCAAAAGGTTTAAAAAATAGTATTTGAATAGATGGAAACAATTATTGCAAATTCTATACCAACTATTTTCTGGATCTTTTCAGGGAAAGTTGAGCAGGAGGGAGAAAAAACATGTATTCTAACAAATGTACGACATTGGTCTTAATTTTGAGGATGATGCTGGATTTTGTGTTTTATTTTTCAAGTTTTTTATTTAGAAATCTTTGACAATTTCTCCATAATGATTGTTAGGTAACTTCCTCATTAGTCAGTCCTGCCTTGTATTTTTCTCCTTGTTTTGCTCTAATGATTCATCTGTCATGTTATGAAAAGCATTTCTTCTCGGTCACATCCTGCCAAAATAATTCCACCCAATCTCATTTCAGCCAGAAAAGAGATTTTGGCTGTAACGGAATCCTGACCACCCCATTCTACGTAACAACTACTTGTGATTCAGTGGTATCTTTTGAAAGTATGAATGTGTGCTGAGGTACATTACAGAAAGAAAAATATGTTTTTAAATAATTTTGATGTAAGTAATTATGTACTTTCACTTCCCACCACATCAGCATGCAGTCTGGCACATTTTGCTTACTCCATGAATATCTTGAATTTGGGTTTGTTTTCTCTCTACTTCCATCTCTCCTGCCCTCTAGTACCTCAAAGCCCAACTGAGATTGAATACTCTTGAGCCAAATAAAGGCACTACAGTTCCGGTACTATGGATCTCATGAGACTTTGCTTGATCTATTTTCATTCTTCCATATAAGTTATTTTCCCATTATCATGTTCTTCATTCTTGACCTCATGCTTTCAGCTGTTAAAGACCAAGTGGGAAATGGTTTATAAGTTGTAAAGGGTAATGTAAATTTGTACAAACAGACCTATTTTAAAACGCTAAATGGAACCACAACATAATAATATGTAATACAAAAATAAGCTTCAGATTTGAAAGCCAAATATTAGTCAAGTGAACACAGTTTTACAGGTAACAAACATATTGTTCAGCCAGAAATGCTGAATGAATGACCCACCTCACTCTCTGAAAGTTCCCAGCATCATACATGCCAGTCTTCAGCCATCTTGTTTACTCCACATGATATCAAGGAACAGCTAAAGGCCCTGGATATTGAAGGGCCTTGACAAAATTCTGTAATAGTGCTGAAGATATGCCCTAGAATTAGATATACCCCTGGTGTTCTCATACAGCTACAACACTGGCATCCACCCAGCAATGTGGAGTCATATCTGGCACAACGGAGGAAGGTTGTGATTCTTGAACGACAATCATGTCAGTTCCAAGACAGTACAGCAAGAGTTCCTCAGGATAGTGTCCTAGGTCGGAACATCTTCAGCAATATCTTCAACGACCTTCCATCCATCCTAAGGTCAGAAGTGGCGCTGGTTGCTGATGATGTTCAACACTATTTGCAACTCACACTAGGGCAAACAAACTTGCATCGTGCTCTGCTAAGTCTGTCCACCAGCTACAGGGCACAAGTCAGGAGTGTGATGGAATGCTGTACACGTACTTGGATGAGTGCAGCTCTAACAACAGTTACAAAGCTAGACACCATCCACAACAAAGCAGCCTTCTTGATTGGCACTCATCCACAAATATTCACGCCCTTGCCACTGATGCACAGTGCCAGCAGTGTGTATCTACAAGATGCACTGCAGTAACTCACCACAGCACCTTAGCTCCTTTCAAAACCCACTTGGTACAATACAGAAGGATAAGGGCAGCAGGGACGTGGGGCTATCACCACCTGGAAGTTTGCTTCCAAGCCACTCATCATCCTGACTTGGAAACAAATTGCTGTCCCTTAACTGTCGCTGGTTCAAAATCCTGAAACTCCCTCTAACAGGACTGTAGGTGTATCTACACCAAATGGACTGCAGTAACTCATGAAGGCAGCTCACCACCATTTTCTCAAAGACAATTTGGCTGGGCCTTGCTGGTAATTCACTGATCAACTTTATTATAAATTGCCATCTCCATTATAATTGCCATTACAATATACACTTTTGTCTTTCACACTGAAATATTCAGTCACACACAATTCCACCATTTTCAGTGGTTAACTGACAACACATGAAGCAATTAGTGCAAAATATTCAGGCTCAACTTGCTTGATTTTCATAAATGGATTAAAAAAAAGTCAATATTCTTACCCATATGCAACACTATAAAAAATCTATTCTATATTGCATTACTTCCTTTCCTTTTGGTAATGTATGTTTAACTTGGAACCTGTTATATCTTTTTGTTTTTTACTCTTTCATGGGAAATGAGTACTGCTGGCGAGGTTTAAATTTAGTGCTATATCTAATTATCCTTGGAAAGATTGTGGTGAACCACCACCTTGAACTGCTGGAGCCCATCTGGTGCAGGTGCACATACTGCTGTTTGGAAAGGAGTGTGGTTCAAATCCAATCCAAATCATATATCTGCAAGATGGTTCAATAACAATAGTCAACCCTTATCAATCCCAACAGCAAATTCCAATAAAATCTGTCAGTTGCGCTCCATATTTGGAAACCATTTACACACAAGTCATTTCTTCCAAATGAATCATGGGATTAATTTGACAGTTATTAACAAACCGATGTGATTGCAGAGCCCAAAGAGCAGCTCTTTCTCTGTAGCCATATCAAATTATGACAACTGCACTCATCTTTTTTCAATACAGTAATATGTGGACTTATGATGCAGTGGTGGCATTCCTAACTCTGGGCCAGAAGTATTGGGTTCAAGTTCAAGGCTAGGACTTGTTGAAAGAAGCATTCATGACACAGTTCAACAGACTGATCAGTTTAAGAATCCTTCCATCATCTCCCCACCATTCCCTAAAGGAAAAAAAAATGTGTTAAGATCAGCTTAAAAAGTGTAGTAATATGTCAAGGGTAGCCAAACTGTGACAAGCAGCTTTTTGACACACATTCCTTGTGCTGTGAAACAGGTTGAATTGTGGGACAGTAAACAGCCAAGTGGAGCCTTGGCCACAAACAGCTTCACAAAGGGAGGTGAAGGGAAGAGGAGGGTTTAGATGAACAATTCGTTCCAGGACTGTTACGTGATTTCTTTCATAGTTTCCTGCCAGTTCTGTGTAAGACCTTGTGACCCTCTACCATTTTCTCTGACTCCCCGAAGCCATCCTCTCACTCCTGACTCTCTAACTAGCAGCCTTTGGAAAGTGGGGAAACAGTTGAATACAAAATAGGAATGTACAAATTGACTGGATTGGGATACAGGCACTCCAATTCAAATTTGTTGTTCGATAGATGGTTACAATAATCAAATCCTTTTTTTCATATCCCCCGACTGATTTTTCACATTGGAAAAGCAAGGCTGTCAAAATCAGTTAAGCATGTGCTAGTTCTGATGTGTATTAGTGAAGCAGTTTTGTTTTTGCCTCGGTCACAATGGTGTGTAGAGGCTGACTGGATGAATAGAGAGGAAAAGGCTGAAAATTTTCTCTCAGAAGTGTGTGCAACAATAATAATATGTTTGTAAAAGTTGCTTGCATCTTGCAGTTCGCAAATTTCTGAAGGTTATTGTTTGCTGCTCTAGGATCCTGATAGTTAGGCCACCCCTGTAATATGAGATTACAAAAATTTATATTCTGTCTTCTCTCAATTCTTGTGCAGTGGCCCAGGCATGAATAGTATAGATTGACCTCTCAGAAGAATGAGCATCATTTAATATTAAATTTGTAAATTTTCAGACGTGACGATATTTAGAGAAATATGCAATTTTAGGTTGGTTTCTCTGATAAAGGACTTAGAAGATTGATGAAGCCGTCGCAAAGGTATACAACTGTCAGTGCAAATCATCCTCTTATTATGGAAACTGATGTGAATGAGAATTATCTTGCACAAAACCTAGGCAGGGTCATGACAGTATCAAAAGACTTGGTATCCCTTTATGTAATTAATTGCAAATAACGGTTAAGTTTAAAGTTTGTTAGTGTCACAAGTAGGCTTATGTTAACACTGGTAATGTAGGTACTGTGAAAATCCCCTAGTTGCTACACTCTGGTGCCTGTTCAGGTATGCTGAGGGAGAATTTAGCATGGCCAATGCACCTAACCAGCATGTCTTCCAAATATTAGGAAACCCACGCAGACACAGAGAATGTGCAGATGTTGCACAGACAGTGACGTAAACTGGGAATCAAACGCAAGTGCTAACCACTGTGCCATTCTTTAGCTATTCTACTATTTCACACATACTTCTGCCATTTCACAAGATCGTTTTTGAAGCTAACGTTTCTGTTCTGAACAAATGTATACGGCAGTTCAATAGTTTCTCATACAGAAGTGAAATAGAACTCTCAAATGTCATATCTGGGCAAAGTGAACCAAAAATGTCTAAAAGGTAAGGTAGTATTTTTTGCTCCAAATTTGATGAATTTCTGAAAATGTGCAGTAATTTAAGATCCACAACCCAACAACTGCTTACGAGCATTGCCCAAGCATGATCCATGGGCTTTGCATTGCCCATGAGCTTGAAAAATCCACTTCAATCCGTAGCGAAGTATCCATTTGAGCTCACGTTTCTGTTGGTTTATTCTTTTATTATTTTCATTGGGTAATTCTTGAATTCTAAACTGGCAAAAAGACCTACAAATAACTTAGAGAAAATGTTGAAAAATCTTAGCTGGTCTGTCAGCATCTGTGGAGAGTGAATAGAGCTAACATTTTGAATCTGGATGATTCTTCATCAGACCTAAAAGCACAGTAGCTCTGAAAGGTTATCCACATTCAAAATGTTGGCTCTATTCTCTCTCCAGAGATGCTGTCAGACTGGCTGAGATTTTCTAGCATTTTCCACTTTTTCAGATTCCAGCATCCACAGTATTTTGCTTTTACTTTTATAAACAATGTAACTGTACATGCAAATTATGCGAGCAGTGATTTCACTAGGCCCCATGATGTGCTGTAATTGACTAGAAATACAAAAGGCCTGAATATAAGTTAAAGTACAGTAGTGTAGCAACAATATGTAATGAACAAATCATTAATAACTGACATGTAAAATGAATGGCTAAAACAATTTTCATGAACTTCTCTTAGAGAACAGAAGTTGTTCTGAATTGAACTATTATTGTGAACACCCATGAGTATTCAATTGGTTTTGCTATAATACTGAACAGCACAAAGTGCAACATTCAGAGTAATACAGTCTGGATTTAAAAGTATAGACATGCTGCAGACAGCAAATTTTAATCTTCTTTGCCTTAAACTTTAAACATGTAAGTAAAATGCTTTTTTTTCCTCTTGCCCACATGTGTGGGTGGTTCAGCTGTCACTACGTTCTGAAAAGGAAGTTCCAAGCTACTTCAGGAAGATGATTCATTACTGAGTTTAAATACTTTAGAGCATTCTTAAGAAATCTCAAGTTTGTCTAGTACTTGAATATTGCCCCCAGTTTGGGGACACCGTTCTACCACTCAACTCAATATGAAAGATGTCATTATTATCTCTGTCTGCTTCAATGCACTACTATTTAAACTTTTTTCTTGTTGCAGCTTTCTAGTTACAAATGCACTAGTCCAAATTCTGAATCAACAACTTTGTATATTTTCTGAGCACCCCAACAATTCAGTTCAGTGTTTCACTTGGTTTAATTTTTTTTAAGAATCTGCAGGCATATGTAATGCAATACAGTTGAAAACCATAAAATAGCTTACTTATAAGCTTATCTATGAATAGATAACAAATAGTTCAGAGCAAAGTACTTTAGAACTAAGTGAGCTTGTAGTTGTGCAGCTTTTTGTAGTTATGCTTCAATGCAAATTCAATGCAGTTGAATCTGGACATTAATTCCACGGAAAAAAAATCAAAATAAATTAACATATGAAACTTTAATGCTGCATTTCACCTGCACCTGTTTAGCTAAAATAGCATGCTGGAACGACACAGGTAAGGCAAGCAACTGAAAGAGAAAAATGGTTAGTGTTTTCAGTCCGACCTTTCACAAAACATTTTTGTTTCTCTTCACAAATGTCCCCTGACCTGCTAAGTGTTTCCAGCATTTTCTGTTTTTGTTCCAGATTTCCAGTGTCTTCAATATCTTGCATTTTCTGAATGTTTAGTTGTGGACCAAAAATTGTCTTTTTTGTGCAACTGCAAGTTTGAAAAACTCCTGCGAAACTCAAGCATTGACTTGGGTAATGTATTTTAGCAACCCCGTCGCGTGGCTCAATCTGACTTAAATCTATTTTGTAAATTAGAAAAATTAGAAGATGACGTTGAACATTCAGCCACTTAGTCTACCAGTTCTCACAGATAAGAACCACCATGTATTGAGTAATATTAATGTATCTTCATTAATCAGATGTTGTCCTTGTCTTTTTAACAGATTAATTGCGTCGTTTGAGAAAAATTTTTCTTTGCAAATTTGAAATACAGGATAAAGCATATAATCTTTTTCACATACAGCCTTTCCTTAATTTTTTATGTGTCTCTTATTCTTTAAGTTAGTCTTGGACTTTTCCTTTCTCTATTGATAACTACAAAATACTCAGTCCCATGTAGTTATGTTGTGTGCTAATTTTTTTTTTACATTCAGACTAATGTGGTGTCCCTTGGCCAGATAAATTTAAATGGTTTTGAAATTTTGAAGAGGAAGATTGAACTTCAAAGATGTAATAATACTTTAGTGTGTTGATTTCAATTTTTGTATTTGGCTTGATTTCATTGTCATCTTTTTAGGAGAGAAGATGTTGTCATAACCCTTTGACCGAAACCTAAGTGGGAGAAAAATGGTTTAAATTGTTAGCATAAGTTGGAGTGAATGTTGATATGAGCGGTTTCATTGTTGAAAGAGGCAGCATAACACCAGAGTTAGATACAATCTGACTATTAAAGATGGTAGTACTGTGATCTCAAACGTTTTACCCACTTCTACTTGAAACTTCACCATAGGTAAAACTAGTTTGGACTTCTTCAGTGCTTATTGGGACTGTTAATGTTTCAAAACAGTGGATACTCCTGCTTGGTCATCAAAGCCTGTGCTTGCCTGTGTGCACCAAGCTCTCGTGGAAGGCAGAGAGTCATTGGCTGCTTCACAACTTGAAAATTGATATCTGCACTTTGTGCTTAATGGCCTACCTTTTACTGTGTTTATAGCCACGACCTGCATTTTGAAATTCAGACTGTTTTTCAGTCTGAAAATCTGCACCACGTGGGTGAAAATGATCGAATCAACAGCAGTAAATGAGGTGGCATAGAAGCACATTGTTGAAGAAGAAACTAAGAATTGAACTAAATTCTATGAATTGATAAAATCTGAAGTAATTACTACAATATAAAGGTACTGATTCTGTACTTTTGTTTGATAACGCCCTTGTGAAATCTCTGGAGGATATCATGTAGAAAGTTAATAAATGTGATATTCCAGAAGGCGAAAAGGTTATTTAAGTCCTGAGAAACAAAGCTCCTTCATTATATAATTAATGTCATGTTCGTGAATTTTTATTTCTGTTTTATATAACTTTTGTTTGTCACTTTGTTAAAGAGCATCCAAGAACATTTCTTTACATTGAAAAAGATGGTAGCAGGTAACAACAAAAAAGGAAGGAGAATTAATATCTCAGAATTTGAGTCGTGGTGACAATGGGTCATAAGCAAATGGCAGTGTGTAGTGGCTAGGGTGTAGGATTTGAAGGTTAACTCAGATGAAACAGAACACAGCAGCTGGACACTGTTGGGCTCAACATGAATGAACTATCAAGCAGAGAGATAGAACTTGGGACTTTGGATAAGATTTTGGCAGGAACCAACAGGATGTCTTTGTTCTCACTGGTGTTGAATTGAAGGAAGCAACTGCCGATGTTGACTGAGCATTCAGAAAACAGTGGTGGGTTGAGTGTGGCAGAGGTATCGAATTCAGTGATGTCTCAGTGCTTGCTGAGGCTGAATACGTATCTGTGAATTATGTCACTGAAATCAGCAGGTAGATAAGAAAAATGATGGGTCAAGGATACGGCTACTTTCTTCGCCCATTACTGAACAATTACAGGATGTGTACTCGTTGTGTTGGGATAAGTTAACGAACCTAATCATCTCGTCTTGACAGTCAACTAACTACATTATTATCACTGAAAATCCATTGCCTGCAGGTTACAATTGACCAGAAACTGAATTAAATCAGCCATATAAATGCTGTGTCTACAAGAACAGTTCAGAGTTTGAGAATTGTGTGGCGAGTTACTTGCCTCATGATTCCTCAAAGCCTATCTACCATCTACAAGGCATAATTCAAGAGTATGATGGAATATTTTTCATGCCTGGATGATTGCAGCTCCAACAACGCCCAAAGCTTGATGCCATCCAGAATGAAGCAGCCTCCTTGATTGGCATCCCATCAACCAACTTTAAACATTGATTGCATCAGTAATACTGTGGCAGCACTGTGTGCCATTTAAAAGATGAATGGCAGCAGTGTGTACCATCTACAAAATGTATGGCAGCAGTTTGCAAGCCTAGTTTGAAAAGCACTTTTCAAACCCATGACCTTTATCATCGAGTAAAGTTTTACAACACCAATTTTAAATCCAACCAATTTATTTGATAGTAAATAGTAAATCCCTTCACACACATTGTTAGCCACTTTAACACTTGAATAGCAGGTTAGATGTAAGGATTCGCATTCTAATCAGCAATCTGTAACTGTCTGGGTGGATATGAGTGCCTCTGCAGATCAGAACACTGCATTTGCCTGACGAAGGCTGTAAAGTCGAAAGCTCGCGGATTTACTATCAAATAAATTGGTTGGATTTAAAATTGGTGTTGTAAAACTTTACTGAGTTTACCCCAGTCCAACGCCAGCATCTCTACATCATGACTTTATCATCGAGAAAGAGAAGATGCTAATACCACTACTGCCAAGTTCCCTTCAAGTCACAAACCATCCTGATTTGGAAGTGCGTTACCATTCCTTCGTTATCATTGGGCCAGCTTTCGAACTCAACAGCACTGTGGACAAATTGGACCACATGAGGTATAGTGGTTCAAGAACGTGTCTTACCGCCATCTACTGAAGGGCAGTTTGGGATGAGCAACAAATACCGGCCTTGCCAGTGAAACACCCACCTCATCATTTTTTTAAAACTTGAGAGGTGACATGTTGCATAGCAAACAGAATACTGAAGGATATTGTCAAATCAATGTAATTAAGTCTGAAGTTGTAGAGTGCTTTGGTCTCTGCGTTCCATTCTGGTCAAGGCATGTGGGAACCATCCAATCCCTGGATATAGTACACAGAATCATCATGATGCTGATCGCAAGAATCAGTGTGAGGCAATGAAAAAAATAATCATTGGCCTTGAAACAAATAAATGAGTGGAATGTTATGGAGGTTGTGGACTAGAAAAGCTTCATCTTGAGCACAGTTCCAAATTTAAACCACAACTGCAGAAACATTGATATAGGCTGCATTGATATAAAGGGAAATTTAAGAACTAATATTAGCAAGTATTTCATGAATAGACTGTTGTCTTTGCTAATGGTAGTGGATGTACAAAAAAGGGATATATGCCTGTCTTGCATATAACTCTAAGTTGTTTGTTTGAATTGCATAACTTGCAATCCACAAGCTGTCTGGAGACTGAAGCAAATAATAGAGTCATTTGAGTCTATTCAGCTCAAATGGTTCATAGATTCTTAATGCAGCAGATTTTAGTTCTTTAAGAATTAAATTAATGGTTAGCGTGCAAAAATTGGATAACAAGATCCTCTACTTCACCTCTGTAGCTTTTAAACTGACGTGGACCCTGCTGCAAATATTAATGTGTTGATGAGCAAAGAGTATTTGCTGCCCTGAATATAGTAGACAATTGAAGGCAAGCCAAGCGATCGTAACAGTAAATGGATTTTATTAATATAGAATGACAAAGTAACATGCTCATTGTGCAATTACTGTCAAATCAGAAGATGATTACATATAACATAATCTGAAATCTAACTCCAGTGGCAGATATTGAGAGACTTTGGGATCTTCTGAAATTATTATTTTGTGGACTCTGAAGATCCTTGCTTTGTCTTAACATTGTGTTTCATCTTGCTAAGAAGGGCGGGCCTATTGCATCAGTGTAAGATTTTTCTATTTCTTACAGTAAACATGGTTGACCCCTTGGAGTGAGATTGCCTTTTATACCAAATTAGTAGATTACAAAACAAATCGTGGAACACATGAACACAAATCGTGTCGATATGCAGCTGGTTTGAGATATGAAATTAATTTGCCTATAGGATCCTTGAAGACAGGAATTTGCATTCCATCAATCCTTGCTGGATTTAACCAGAATTCTATTTTTGACAACGTTTTACTGACTGGTTTTCGACCTATGCTCAGAACAGCAAAATAATACTGAGGCTGTTGAAAGAACAGGATTTCCAAACCTAGGAAACTAATAATAAAATTAACTATTGTCATTGATTATGTTTTGAAATTCTGTAGCAAAATATTTATTTTTTTGCTACTTTGCAGATCTGTAATTTTTGTGATTTATAAATAGCTGGTAGTTCATTTTTAACAATGTTTTTTTTTAAGAGCATATTTTCATGTAATAAATTATGTAGTGTCATAGAATCCCTACATTGCAGGAGGCAGCCATTTTGGCCCATTGAACATGTGCTGACAAGAATCACACTTGAGTCCTATCCCCGTAGCCCACATATTTGTCCTGTTAATTCCCCTGACACTAAAGGACAATTGAGTATGGCCTATCATTGGACTGTAGGAGGAAATCAGTGCAGGCACAAGGAGAATCATAGAATCCCTAAGGATGCTATTCAATCCATTGAGTCTGCAGCAACCACATTGCCACCCAGGCCCTAATCCCGTAAACTCACATATTTACCCTGCTAATCCCCAAACACTATGATCAATTTAGCATGGCTAGTTAACCTAACCCGCACATCTTTGGACTGTGGGAGGAAACCAGAGCAGTGAAGGAAACCCATGCAGGCACAAGGAGAATGTGCAAACTCCACACAGCAGTTTCTAAAGATCAGAATTGAATCTGGGTCCCTGAAGCTGAGATACAGCAGTGCTAATCATTGTGCCGCCATGCTGCCCTATGAAGTGTATAAGGATCTTCTGCATCTCTGTGATTCAAATAGCTTTGCAAGTAATAGATTCGTTTTCAAGGGCAGCTGCTATTATTTTTTAGGCAAACCTACTTGTCCATAGCAAGATTCCTTAGATAGCAATGGGGTAAATAGCCAGTTGATCTGTTTTGGTAGTGCTGATGGAAGGAATAACTGCTGGCCATCATAATAAGTCACCCAGTTGGTTTTGTTTTTGGAGACATATTGTATTAGTTTTACATAACCCCCCCAGAAAGTGCAAAACTACTGTTGATCTTGCGTCTCAGCGCAAGGATAGTGCCTCCAACAATAACACTTGCTTAAATCCTGAAATAAAGTTTCTGACTGAGACAAAGACTGCAACACATGAGAATGTGGACTGCTTTGTTGTCCTGGATAACCACATCTGTGGTAAATGAGCAACTTTGGCTCAGTGTTGCTGAACTGGAGTCAGAGTTGTGGATGTTAATAAACATCAGGGAAGGGGGAATTGCTGGGCACAAAATGCCAGGAGGCATCCACACCCTTCAGAACTTGTCAGTAATTAGGACCAGGAGAGTCAGACTCAGTCAAGCAGGTATGGGAATCCAGCAGGTAGTTTTGACCAACATGTTTGAGTTCCTTGTACCAGTGTGGATCAGAAGAAAGAGTACTGTGTACGTGAGGAAGCACATCATGGTGGAGAATGCTATTTGGGAGGGAGGGGAATGAGGCAACAAAAAGGAGCATGATAGTGTTAGTGTACTCTATTGCCAGAGGGATCAACACTCTCTTCTGTAGGATCCAGTTGTCATAGTTACTGTAGAAAGAAACAACATATGGAGAACTGGGAATGATGTTCGCTGAAAAGAGTCTGAAGTGTTTTAAGATCCGAATTGAAACAAAACATCAAAGGTAATCATCTCTGGATTGCGAGTTGAACCACATGCCAACTGGCATAGGGTCTTGCAGTCTAGAAAATTAAATGTATGGCTGAAACACTAGTGCGGGAAGAAGGGGCTTGGCACCACCATCCAGGAACAAGATAGGTATTCTGTTGGGAATGGGCTTCATTTAAACTGGGTTTGGCAGAGAGTGGGGAGTCAGAATTGAATGTTCAATGCCCTCAAAAAAGAGTCTGCGCATAACAACTAAATCAAAAATTTCTATTGAAATGGTGTGGCTGCTCGAGTACTGCACAGAACAATTTGTTCAACTTCATTTAAAGAATCCTGACCTGCAAGGCTTGTGGATCTAGAGATATTTATTTCCTAACATATTATTTAAAGTTATATTTATTAGTGCCACACAAATAGGCTTACATTAACAATGCAATGAAGTTACTCTGAAAATCCATACTCCAGCACTTGTTCACATACACTGAGGGAGAATTTAGCATGGCCAGTGCACCTAACCAGTACATCTTTTGTGCTGTGGGAGGAGACTGGAGCACCCAGAGCAAACCCATGCAGACACGGGGAGAACGTGCAGACTCTGCACAGACAGTGACCCAAGCCGGCAATTGAACCTGGGCTCCTGCCGCTGAGAAGCAGCAGTGCTAACTTCTGTGCCATGCTCCCTTCAATTCTTTTTGTTTTGACATTGTACTCGATCATCCATTCTGAAATGCAGCAGTTCCTATAAATGTGAGTGGACCCAGTTTTGGTGAGACATGTTCTTTCTATTTAGGAGCTAGTTTAAAATCTTGCCCCAACCAGATTTGCTTCTGTAATCCCAGGACAAATGTATCAGATGCATGGGGACATTTCCACCTATAAATTGCCCTCCATGCCACACACCATCCTGATTTGGAAATATCACCAATACTTCACTGTCTTTGGGTCAAATTCCTGGAATTCCCTTCCAAATACCACTGTGTGTATCCACAGCACATGGACTTTAGGGGTTCAAGGCGGCATCTCGCCAATCTCTCCTTTAGGGCAATTAGGGATGGGCAATAAATGCTGGTCTTGACAGTGACACCAATACCATATGAAAGAATTTTTTAAAACCCTGAAATTTGACCATGGCCTTTTGTAATTTCCCTAGGAGAGTGAAAGTCATTTTCTTTTCTCAGAAGATGCTTGCTTGCCAGTTGAAATGTTTTTCACTATTTCTGTGTTTCATTCTTTTTTGTGGTTTAATTGGGGTTTGATTATGCATGCTGTCTGATCGTGCTGTCACCTTGCATGTAAAATTAAACCGCATTTTCAGTGCACAGTATGTTTTCAACTTCATAAATTTCAGCCAATTTTTTCAGTTTCTTTTCATGTTAATTTCTTGTTTTTATTTTTTTGAGTCGACAAGTCCTCAAGTGGACCTTTTGTTATTGCCTTATGACCCTTCTACATTAACAGAAAAGAAGAAAGAACTTGCACCTATGAAAGCACATTTTACATCCCCAGGATGTTCAAGTGCATCACAGGCACTGACTTTCTTTTGAATTATAAAAATGATTGAATGTGGTTATGTAAGCCCAAGTAATTTCTCCAGGTCTAATCGTCATGAAGTTCACATGGTCTCAACATTGTCCTGCTGTGTGTCATACCAAATACCCTCCAAGATATGGATTAAAAAGTTCAAAAATTGGCAGCTGCTAACTTTGTGCTGGAGCATGAGTTCTTTAATGATTGATTTATATGTTAACATTTTCTTTTCAGCCTATTTTTAACTCTCCGATCCTAAGAGCAGCAACTCATGCAGTTTTGGTTCTATTGTCCCATTGGCCTTTGCCATGCATTGTTCAAAGTGATTCCACCCCTCGCCTCCACCTTGTGAATCTGAAGAATGATGTATTGCAGAGCTGCCTTGTCAAAGCTAAAAACATAAGAAAAAAGAGCAAGAGATGGCCAGACAGCCCCTAGAGCCTGTTGCACCACCTCTTAATAAGATCGCAATGATTTTTTTGGACCAGAATTCCACACTCCCACTTGATCCGATTAGAATCCAAACATCTACCCCACCACAACCTGACAATACCAAAAACTGAGCAGTCCTCTAAAGTAGAGAATTCCAAATGTTCACTACCCTCTGAAGGAAGAAAATAAATAAATAAATAAATAAATTCATTTATTCCTAAATAATTCATCTCTTCTCCAGAGACGACTACTGAATTCAAGACTCTCCAGCCAGGGGAAACAACTTCTCAGCATCTACTCTATTGAGCTCCCTTGGAATCCTATGTTGTAATAAAATTACCCGTCATTCTTCTAAACTGCCAGCAATGAGCCTAGTGAACCTTCTTGACATTGCTTCCACGTGAAGTTTGTACTATCAAGTGTATATATATAAGGTCAAAATTGCGCACTATAATCTTGTGTGTGATCTCACTAAAGCCTTATACAATTATAACAATACTTCCTTATTCTTGTACTCCAGCATCCTTGCATTACAGGCAAACATACCATTTGCCATGATCTCTAAACAGTCCAATTCACTCAAATACTTGTTCAACAGGAGTAGCTGAATACATATCAGGAGCAGAATCCTAAATACATTTTATTATCTGTTCTATCCCAAGTTCAGAGATCTGTGAACAAACTAGTATTTTTCCCAAGCTTAGTTCAGACAGCAGTGATCTGAATGCTTTGCAATTTCATTGCAGTGCAGTTAACCATTGATTATTGGAAGATCTAATATTGCAGTGTTAAGATTATCTTTAAATAAAAATTTGTTTTGCAGGACAAAATCTTTATCATTCCCATTATTTTCTAGTCCTGGGTTAGTAATCCATCCATTGTTCATGAGCTGTTTTTTGGCTTTATTCCTACATTGCTACCTGCTGTGATCCTAAAGGCTGAGTTTCCAAGCATGGCATTGTGTTAAAAACTAATATTGGATGTCAGGTTCCAAGTCTGAAATGCGAAAAGATGGGAGTTTATTGGCGAAAACCATGTGAATTGCTTGCACTGCTAAGTTTCCCACTGCTGTTCATGTGTGGACTGTCGTATTCAAAAGGGATTGGCTTGTGGCATTATGTGGAAGCAAGCAGGAGTAATCCTAGCCCCTTGTGATGTCTCAATTCCTTCTGCTCTGTAAATGAGCCAGGTTGACTAGTAGATCTTCAGAATAGTGTATGGAACAGTGACCAGTGACACACGCACTCACTCTCCAATTGTGTTATCCGTAGGTTAGATAGAAACTAAGATCTGCTGCACCCCTAGGATGCCATGTGTTGAAGAAATGCTTTTGCTGCAGAGAATGCATACAAGAGCTGAGGAAATCGCAATAACACCTACTGTTTGAAGGCAGATTATTTTGTTCAAATGCCTTGTTTTTATTCCCTTCGACTTCATTTGGAACTGATGCAAGCAATGTGCTGTGGGTATAGATCACATGAAAATAGTAAAACCTTTTTTAAAATGTCAAATTGTACAATTTTTATAACATTCAAAATAAACAATACACATACCAAAATTATATGGGGGAGTCATTTGTAGCAACAATGCAATGTGACATTTTCAGTGCAGTTACTATAAACTACTTTCCCACATAATTTACATGTATTATTGTTGATCTTTGAATAAAACATTCTATATTTTGGGGGGGTCAAAATGTGTATTAGATGCTGGAGGTTAACAGACTCCAGATTATGTGTAGATTTTAGCATACTTTCAATGGCTGCTCTCAGCTGTAGGTCAACAGGGTACAGATCTTTGCCATGAGTAACAAGTGCACCTGCAAGCAAATTGTTTTAAAATAAATGCAGTATCTCCCTCCACTTTTATGGTTATGGCTCATTGCAAGCTATAACTGCGTTATCAAACAACTACCTGGTGGATTGATCGGTGTGATGTGCACATTATCCTCTTTCCCACTGAGTGACCTGGCACAGCTGACAAGTGTCAGTTCAACGCTGCCTTAATGGAAGTGAGAGGGGCCACTGGTTGTCATATGCATCCCAGGTAGAAATCATTTTGTTTGTGTTATGTGATTAATGTATGTGAAGCCCTTGGAACATTAGTGTGGCAAGGCTTTCTGTTGTAAGTTGCGACTTTTTTTGCCCTTAGCATCTCATAATTTCATCCAGCTCCTAATGTGCCCACTCTGCCAGTTGTACAGGCTGTCAGGGTTTACACACTCCATCATTTGTCCACAAACCTGTGTCTCGACAGCGAGTTGCTTTCAGCCTTTTCCATGGTTTTGACTAACTAGAATTGATCCTGAATCCCTGACTTTATGTTGCTGTTAGTAAATTAACTTGGTCATGCAGACATTTAGTCCCTTTGCATAGTAGGTTGTGTCACACCTAAGACTATGTTGTTGACCCAGTTCTGGTCTTCGGTTAACCAATGTATTGTATTGGTATTATTTGATTAAATTCCAAAGGAAATGTGTTTACACACTCTCTTCACACTCCTCTCTCACCGTTTATGCTATTTGGCCGTTGGACAACTGACGAGCATAAACCTGCTGGTGTTTTATGCTCCCAACTTGTATCTTTTCGGAAATGGGTGTGCTTATGTCTAGTTTGTTTGCGTAATGAATGAATGGTTCAGTTTTCTAAGTTCAAAGCAAGTGCTTATTTAGGTATTTAACCATGTTGAGAGCAATTACTCCTATCAGACTTAGAAACTCTTACATTACTCAATGTGCTGAAGAACTGTAATGCCTCAATTTTGATGCAATCAGTGAACAGGATTTGATAGATGGATTTCTATTTCTTGGATAAATTGAAGTTTTGTTAACCATGTTGCTGTTAAATTGTGATGTTGAACTATATAAGACAGCTTTATGTCAAGTAGGTTGATGCTTCCTGCAAGTGGCACAGGCGAACTGGAACTGGCCCTGGTGTTGTCAGGCTTGGTTTAAAAACAAATCAGCTAGTGGCCCCAATTTTTGATTGCTACTTGTGACTCCGGCTGAGTGGTGCTGATACTCAGGTTTAGTATAATGTGTTTTTAAGGCTTACCACAAATTTTAATTTGCATATAAAATTCTTGCAAAGGGTGTTAACTTCCTATCCACAGATCTTGTCCTGCTATCAATATTTACGATAAACTGCTGTCCAAGTTTCCCATTCACCTTCACTATGTCAAGTGTCAGAGTGTAGTTCATAGAATCCTTGCAGTACAGAAGGAGGCCATTCAGCTCACTGAATATGTACCGACCACAATCTCACTCAGACCCTATCCCCTTGCCTCATGTGTTTACCTTGCTCACCCCCCTCAGACTACGTGGCAATTTAGCATGGCCAATCCATCTAATGCGCACGTCTTTGGACTGTGGGAGGAAACCCCATGCACTCATTGGAGAGAACATGCAAACTCCATGCAAGATGGTGACTCAAGGTCAGAATTGAACCCAGGTCCCTGGCACTGTGAGGCAGCAGTCCTACTAAATTGGGCTTTGGTGAAGTCTGTCTCCCAGCTTGATCATCTTGCCTAAGTGGCCACTGCACATGTCAAGTGACCACAAATAATGTTGCGTTGAGGGATTTTGTAGTCTAGCATACAGGAATTCTCAAAGTGAAATGGAATTGTTCAGATTGATTGTAGCCATTGGTTCAAATTTAACATTCTGCCTTTACATTTAGGGTTGTTGTAAATTTTCCAAGATTAATCCATGGAAATTCCAGTATCCTTCCTCTGCGTTGAATAATTGTATGAAAACTTGAATTTTTTTATGGTATGGTGTTTAGAGTTGAAATTTAGGATAAAGTGAGGCTATCGACATTTGCCATTATTGTGGAGTAAAGCAGGTAGCATCTTCCGGGCCCCATGATACTGTTTACCGAATGAAATCAAGAAGTTGATTTTGCCCCTGTACCCTCAAGTTTTACTGGAACTGGTAATTTGCTTTGAGACTTAGTATTCAAATACATGAAGGGTGTAGAGATGCAACATACAAGAATATATTAGGTATGATGGGCTGAATGGTATCTCTTCTGTATTGTTCGGTGATTCTAAGTGTAAACAATTTTTATTTAGAGCATAATAAATCTTTGACTACCAGCAACCAACCTCTCTGGTGTTGCACATGAAGCTGTGCAAATGTGGAGTCTCATAACTTCAGATGTTATTTACTGTTGGAGATATTGGCATTAATAATTATATTTTGTCTGTTTTAGACTTATATTTCTATCAACCCTTTTTCTGTTTTGGAATATGATTTTCATATTGAATTAACTAACTTAATTCCTCATTAAGTTGCTGATAAGATTTGCTGTTGCTTGCGCTGTTCACATGGGCCCTCGATCCTCTGGAGAAAATGCAACACCTTAACTTTATGATCATTCTTAATTATCATGGAACAGTCCGCTATACTTACCACTATCCATAGATGCTTAATGAAGAGCAAGCATTGTTTATTGCCGACAACTCTGAATTTTGAGTCAATATAATTGTCGTTAATGTTGAACATTTTGCTTTGCATAAAGGATTGCAAAAATGGAATTAAACTTTTTTTTGCCATTTACCAAATTTTTTTTGCTGGGTGTGAAGTCAGATGCAATTGCAGAAAAGAATGGCCAACATTTACAGAAGATGTTTCAGTTTTACACTTAAAATAAATATTATCTTGATCTATTGCTCGCACACTTGTTTACAATTTAAATTTGTGGCATTAAACACACTCCAGATTTTACGTGCACTTAATCTAGGCTGACATTTCAATGCAGTACTGATGGAGTGCTGCATTGCAAAAAGTGCTGCCTTTGAGCTGTTATATGAAACTAAAAGCACGGAAGCTGCTATCAGTGTCCTGCATCCCTTCTATCAAAGGGATTGGGTCGTTAACGTTTCTGCTGTATGTAGGAACTAGCTTGCACAATGGCTGCTCTTCAAACAAAAATAACTAACATTGTCATACTTTGGGATGTCCTGAGATGTAACATCTGCAGGTTCTTTTAAAGATTTAAACAAAATTACTATTAATTCTAAAAGTTCGCTGCAAACTTATATAATTATATTTAATTTTTATACAGTTAGACTAATTGTATCTTGAATGGTTTTCAAGCAGGCTGTGAGCAATGCACTGGCTGTACTGTTGTACCACCCTGATTGCCTCCATGGCAAACTCAACAGAACTGCAGTTCTATTTTTATTTAAGTTTTTAACAAATTGCAATAATTGTAACAATAGTTTGCCTACTTCAAGAAAAGTCACGCCGTTTGTAGTATGAAGAAAGTGAACCTTTATAATGCTGTGCCTTGTTAAAGTAGTTTTTGTTTTGGGTAAGCCTTAATTAATTTGGGACACCAGGTATAAAATGTTATTTAAAAAGAAATCTTTAGAGTGGAAGATTGTAAGACTTGGATTTCTGAACATGCGACATGCCAAAGGGCCTTCCAGCCAAAGAATTATTTATGAAGTGTAGTCACTACAGTAATATAGGTAACATGGCAGCCAGTTTGCACATAGCAAGCTCTGACAAAAACAATGTGATAATCACCAGGTCATCTGTTTCAAATGGTGTTGTTTGAGTGATCTGTCATATTAACCAGAACACCAAGAAGCACTGCCCTGCTTGTATTCAAAATCTTGCACATCCACATGAGAGGCCAGATCTAAGAAGTTGTGGTGAATGAATAGGAGTTTGCTGAGCAGATTGTCACTGTATCTTTCTGTTTATTATATATGGCTTGACCTTTACTATGATGTGATAATGCCAGCGTTGGACTGGGGTTAGCATAGTAAGAAGTCTCACAACACCAGCTTAGAATCCAACAGATTTCACAAGCCACTAGCTTTTGGATCACCGCCCCTTTGCACTCTGAAAGCTGGTGGCTTGTGCTACCAAATAAACATATTGGACTTTAACCTGCTGTTGTGAGACTTATTGTGTTTGACCTTCACCCACAGGAAGATAATTTGGGGGGTAGAGTGGAACCTGAATGATTTTCAAGTGTGATTTTTACTTCTGTTTTCTTTACTTACACTTGATCCAGGTGGTAGGAATCTGTTTATAGATCAGCAGGAATGAGCATTCTGAATCAGAAGCCCCAGTGTTCTAGTTGTTGTCCTTGCAAGTTGCTGAGCGAATGAAACCAGGTGGTTGAGAATGAAAGGAATGCACAGCTGCCATCTGGCCTGGCCTGCTCTGCCTGCTCTTTGCAGCTCTTCCAAGGTAGCAAAGATATTATTATTACTTTCCCAAATCCCATTTGTTTTTATCAAATAAGTCAAAAGCAACATTCACATCGATCCATAACCATCAGTTGAGTTAAACTCTCAAAAGATGGTGGTGCCACTTCACTGCACTCTATGGATGAAAGAATCCACAACAGTTTGGGTAGTTGCTCTGGACAAGAATTCTGTGTCCTTTCTGCAGCAACAAGCTCAAAAGCAAATCATGTCTAACAGGATGCCTTGCATTCCATTGAATGCTCCCTTCTCATTTATTGTGCAGTAGTTTCTCTATCTTTTTTTTGTTTGTTCATTACAATTAGATGTGATGAGTTTTTTGATACTTCATCATTCATGCAGTGCTTATTTACTTAGATATTAACTTACTGCTATAATGTAACTTTCTTCATCTTGTTTTTATCCTACAGGTGCTTTGGTCCACCTTGTTGTCTAACGAGGGGCATACACGCGATGGGTCGTGAGAGGACTGCTCTTGGACCTTTCTCGAGAGTATCCTACTGCTTCACATCGTTAGTGTATGCTTGACCTGGACTATCTGATGGGCAACACGACAGCGCAGTGACTATAGCTGAGCTGTGCTGTGCAGATACATGGATTTGGGCCTGTGTCTGCGGGAGTTTGCGCGTTCTCCCTGTGCTTGCGTGGGTTTTCTCCGGGAGCTCCGGCTTCCTCCCACATCCCAAAGATGTGCTGTTAGGCTAATTGGCAAAACAAATTCTCCCTAAATTGTCTCAAATTTGGTTTTTAATCCATAGATCTATAAACATAGACAGGGATCGCGTGTAGAAGTGGGAACATCGAGGCGGCGGCGCGGGCTTGTTGGGCCGAAGGGCCTGTTTCCCATGCTGTTTTGTTCTTTGTTTCTACACGGCGGAATGCAAGTCCATTAGGGAACTGAGAAAATGGATGCGAGCTGCAATTTTTAGTTACTTATGGGATGTGAGCATCGCTCGCAAGGGCAGCATTTATTTTTAACCCCCAATTGCCTTTCACAAGATGATGGAGAACACATTTCAATTGGTCACTGCAATGACAATATCATTTGACATCTTAGATACAACCAAAATTCAAGCTTGTTGGGCCTGTTACTGACTGACTGAACTGTCATTGGCTATGTTTGAAGCTTATTTTTCCTGATTCTCTGAATGCTGCCCACATTCCTTGAGCAAAGATATTCAATGGATGAACCACAACTTTACACAGTGTTTTACATGATAAGAACATGAAAGATTTTGAATACAAGTAGGACACTGTTTCCAAGTCTTCTAGTTATTATTACTTATCCTTCAATCAACTTAAAACAGATGACCTGGTAATTATTTTGTTTTTATGGAGCTTGTTGTATCAAAATTGGCTGCTGGGTTTCCTACATTATTGTAGCAATTACACTTAAATAATTCATTGACTGCAAAGCTCTTTGGCATATCTCAAGTTCATAAATCCTAGTTTTAAAAAACAGTTTCTCAGTCTCTCTACTTGTCTGATAATGTTAGGACCAGGTTGGTTACTATCTGAGTGCTGAAGTTTCTTATTCTCCCAACGTTGACACCATGACTCTTACCAGCTGTCTTGTTGATCAAGTTGTTTTCCTGCTAAGTAATGCAACAGAATAAAGTGCCCCGCACTTCATTTTATATCCTTAGTGATAGCAAGTCTCCCATCTTCAGTAATAAATGGAGAAATAATCTGATATGCAAACCATTACCCCTCATGATCCTTCTTTCCATAATTATACAATAGCGATTTATAGTCAGAGCAGGAATTTTTTGACAGAGTTCCACACTCTCACTTGGGCAGAGGTCCTGCCTCAGAGCTGCCAACCAGATGGTTTGACTGATAACTCTAGTTCCAATAGCTTAAGTAACAATCGTGGCTAGAACAGGTACTACAAGCAGCTTCCAATTCAAAGTCTGAGAGTCCTGGGTCAGTTGTGCAAGTGGCTCCCACAGCAGATTGGAGCAATAAAGGCAAGGCCAAAGGGTTGGCGAAGGGAGCTGCTTTGTCTGTTCCCAGGATCTTTGTTGCAAAGTGGTTTTGGGAGGAAGGGGAAGGTGATCTCCACCATCATTTACAATGCAGTAAGCTTTGTAAATACAGCTGCGCCATTATTACAGCTCTGCTACAAATGCATGTGATGTGTTACACCACATTTTATAACACTGAAAGTGTATTTTCTCCTGTGGGAGTTTCACATGCATTAATGAATACAGCAAGGATGCTGAGGCAAGCTGTGTGCCATTTTCAAACAATGCTTCATATATCAGAATATTAAAAAACTAAACAAAAAAGATAATTTTGGTATAAATCAGTTTCTCTTCAAATTATGTAAACAACTTTTTTTCATTTGGCCCCTCCCTTAAATAAAAAATATTATCTATTTTGCCTTCCATTGTTTATCTTCATTTTTCATCTTCATTTTTGGCTTTGTTTTTAAACCAAAGGAAAGGGTTGATGTTTCCCACGAGTGCAGCAGTGTTATATACTACCCAGTATTTGATCATCTATCTAATCTTCAAGATTACAAGATAAATGAAGGAAGCTCTTTGACCTTCTGAAGTTCGTCCATCCAGAAAGACTTGATGGTCTGTCTCTGTAACACCTCCCCCTGACTGGAACCAGGGACACTGTTTAAAGATAATAGTTCACCTATTCAAGACAAATGAGGAGAACTCTTTTCCTCTGAGGATTAGATTCCTTGGAATTCATTTACCTGGAGAGCAGTGGAGGCAGGATTATTAAACATTTGCAAAGCAGACATAGGTAGATTCTTGACTAACAAGCAAGTCAGTTATGAAGGGTGGGGTAGGGGTCGGGGGGTGCTGTGATGAATGTGCATTTGAGAACACAATCAAATCAACCATGTGGTGGAGCAAGCTCAATGAGCCAGATGGCCTACTCCTCATTCATATGTATGTTCACACATAAGGAGTACAAAATATGTTATACAGTGAAAGCCTTATGAATTTAAAGGAAAGAAAAGACCTTTAGAAGTGAGAGAACCTGCATAGCACCTCATCTGAGGAGTCCATGCTCAGGAGAATGAGGAAACACAAATTTGTTGCTGATTCTTGTGAGCACAAAATGAGATGGTCGGTTCAGAATCTTTGACTACAGAAACACAGATTGTCACTGGCTGTTGTTTAGGATGGAGTGTGGGAAGTGGGAAAGGTAATGACTGTACCTGGGTATATGCCTGTCTTTTCTTAGTTGTTGCAGGGCTGAGTGTCTCCAAACTGTTTTTTTCATAAATTCTCCTGCACTGCTTCTCCATATTGTTATATTTTTGATATGAAGTTGCCAGCATTGGACTGGCACAGTAAGCAACGTCATAGGCACAGTAAGTAATCTCAACACCAGGTTAAAGTTCAACAGGTTTATTTGGTAGTGTTTATTTCTTGTGCATCATTTCCTTACCTTTTTTACCACCTAGCTTAGCTGTTTTCATGTTCTCTTTCTTTAATGCCTTTCCCTATTTTTCTGATTTTATAAATTGCTGTATATCATCCATTTTGTTTAGAAGAACAGGTTCTCTGTGTTCAATTCACCTAGCTTCCCTGGGAATCCACTGCTTGGATTTTTAACTGTTTGGGCCCCCTCCCCGCTTTTTACTTTGGAGGCATGAGTACGTCAAAAATATTAACATCCTTTTTCAGATGTTGATGGATTTGCTGTTTGCTTATGCTGTATTTCTGTTCTTAGTACTGTACTAGTTTAATTTGTCTCTTGCAATATGTAATCTTCATTAGTTGGTTTGATATGGTTGTTTGTAAGATTGAGCTCCACTCTGCTGATTTCACAATTTGAGCAGTAAAAGGCCATGAGTGAATAGGCAGCTATCTCTAGAGAGAACGCAAGTTAAATGGAAGGGTTATCCTTTGAGTGGTGGAGTGTGCAACTCTCTTTACCTCTTGATCAGGCTTCAAATGTCAGAGAAACAAAATATGTTGCTCAAGTTGGGAATGTCACTACATGTAATTTACATCTAGTTTCAAGCCTGTAGCAATGGTGTGACGGGGTACAATGGCTGATTGTGAGCTGGAAATATCACACTGCAGGAGGTGCATTTAAGGTCGAGGTTTATATTTAGTGAAGTGCCCTAAATTTACCTGCTGCAGTGTGCAGAAATAATTTGTTTCTGGCGGTCTGTATTTTTCAGCAAGTGTACTAGATTTCCTTTTTGTGTGTATGTATTTACATATTTGCATTTGGATTTAAAAAGGATTGTGGAATACTGGGATCATATCCAAATAAATGCAGTCCCATTTCTGCTTTCTCTTTAGTAATTTATCAGCAAATGCTATTTGTCTGCAAGCTCAACTAACTCTTTAATGTCTGTTACAATGAAAGGCTCAAAGTATACTTGAACTTTCATGGTTTTAACAATTCTCATGAGTGAAACCTAAAATTTTGGAAATAGCAATGTGTTTCTATCAGCACCTCAAAGGGGAAAGGTAAATGTTACATTTTAAAGTTTTACATTTTAAAAATTTATATTTTTAAAATCCTTGGTCAAGGGCTGATTCCTTCTCATTCCCACACTTGCTGTTAGTGGGTAATAGTTTTATTTCCACTTTCAGAAGTTGGGAACAAGATTTAAATCTTTTCACATCTTGCATTATCTATCCTAAGCTAGCTGCATGTGGCTCTTGTATATTTTTGAGGAATTACATAGAAAATAAGTGCAGGAGGAGGCCATTCAGCTCTTCAAACCTGCAGCACCATTTACTATAATAGTGGCTGATCATGCACTTCCAATATCCTACTTCTTTCTCACCAGACCCCTTGATCCTTTCAGCTGCAAGGGCCATGTCCAGCTCTGTTGAATATATCTAGCAAACTGGCCCCAACACAGCTTTCCGTGGTAGAGAATTCCACAGATTCACAACTGAGTGAAGAAGTTTTTTTTGAATGGTTTACCCCTTATTTTTCGACTGTGAATAGTTCTGGATTTCCCCCAACATCGGGAACATTCTTCCCACATCTAACCTATCCAGTTCCACCAGGATTTTATGTTTCTGAGATTCCCCTCACATTCTTCCAAATTCCAGTGATTAAAAGCCTAGTTGATCCAACCTTTCTTCTTACGTCAGTCCTTTCATTCCATAAATCTGCTGAACTCCCTCAATTGTAACACCGTCCTTCCTCAGACTAGGAAAATGCGCACGTTACTCAAGATGTGGCCTCATCAAGGCCCTGTATACCTCAGCAAGCCGTCTTTACTCTTATGTTCAAATCCTCTTGCTCTGAAGGCCAGCATGTCATTAGTTTCCTTCACTGCCTGCTGTACCTACATGCTAACCTTAAATGACTGTTCCACCATAACACCCAGGTCACGTTGCACTTCCCCTTTTCCTAAACTGCCACCCTTCAGATAATCTTCCTTCATGTTTTTGCCACCAAAGTGCAGTCTCTTAGCATCCTCCTCACGACACTCACTGCCACTCAACTTAGTGTCATCTCCAAATTTGGAGATATTGCTTTCAATTCCTTCGTCCAAATCATTAATGTATGGTGTGAATAGCTGGGGCCCCAGCACTGAACCCTGTAGTACTTCACTCGTCACTGCCTGCCACTCTGAAAAAGACTCATTTGTTTCCACTCTGCTTCCTGTCTGCCAACCAGTTCTCTATCCACGCCAATACATTACCCCTATATTACAAGCTTTAATTTTGCTCACTAATCTCTCTTGTGTGGGACCTTGTCTAAAGCCTTCTGAAAGTCCAGATACACAATATCCACTGATTCACCCTTATACACTCTACTGATCCCAGCTTCAAAAAATTCCAGAAGATTAGTCGAGCACAATTTCCCTTTAGTGAACCCATCCTGACTTGGATCAATCCTGTCACCGCTTTCCAAATGCTCAGATATTGCAAGCTTAGTAATTGACTCCAGCATTTTCCTCACCACCAATGTCAGGCCAACCAGTCTATAATTCCCAGTTTTTTTTTTTTCTCTTCCTCCTCTTATAAAAGTAGGGTTATGTTAACTATCCTCCAATCCACTGGAACTCTTCCTGGGTCAATAGAATGATGGAAAATGATCACCAAAGCATCCACTATTTCTAGACCAAATTCCTTGCATATTCTGGCATGCGGAGCATCAGGCCTTGGAGACTTAGCGGGCTTTAATCCTAGCAATTTTTCCAATACAATTTCCAAACTAATGAGGATTTCTTTCAGTTCTCAATTCTAGACCCTCTATCCCTACTATTTCTGGAATGTTATTAATGAAGAGGATCCAAAGTATTTTTTATCTGGTCTGTCATCTCTTTGCCCATTATGAGTTCACCTAACTGTAAGGGATTACACTTGTCTTCACCAGTTTTTTTCTTTTCACATATCTATAGAAGCTTTTGCAGTCAGTTTTTGTGATCTTGCACATTCTAGTTCCTGTTTTAAATTAAACCCTTGTCGTCTTCTGCTGAATTTCAAATTTTGTCCAATCCTCTGGTTTGCTGTCTTTTCTGGCCAGTTTATATACTTCCTCTTTGGCTTTAATACTATCCCTGATATCCCTTGTTAACCTTGGATAAGCCACTTTTCCCATTTTATTCTTCACCAGACTGGGATGTACAGTTATTGAAGTTTATCCATGTTCTTTAAATGTCTGCTATTGCTTATCAACTGTCAACTTATCCTAGTTGCATAATTTCATACCATCAAAGTTAGCTCTCCTCAAGTTCCAGACCCTATTCTCAAACTTAGTTGTGTCGTTCTGCATCTTAATGGAGAATTGTAACATACTATGGTCATTGTTCCCCAAAGTATCTTGCACCGCAAGATTGCTAATTAATCCTCTCTCATTATACAATACTTAGTCTCAGATGGCCTGCTCTGTAGATGGTTCTTTGACATATTGGACAAGAAAATCATCCCTTATACTTTCCAAGAAATCCTCTTCCATTGCTTTGCATTGCAATCAGTTTGTTGAGCCCAATCAATATGCAAATTGAAGTCACCCATAATTACTGCTGTGCCCCTACTGATGTATCTCTAATTTCCTGCTTGATGTCATCCTCAGCCTCATTACTACTGTTTGGTCTATATACAATTTCCACTAGCATTTTTTGCACTTTGTTCTTCATTCAAAATTTTTGTAATCAGAGGTAGCAGTTCCACAATGCCGACATTGGCAATGAAGTCTACGAGTCACAAATAATTATTTTAAAAAAGTCAATAGTGAACTATCTGAATTATATAATATGACAGCTCCATGATCTCCAATTGATATCTTTTTTTTAGTTTAAAGCTAAACTTGGAGTCTCAAACCACTATCGTGGGATTTGAATTTGCGTTGCCTGGATTAGTTGTCAAATAACATAACTAAATACCTGAGAAGCATTTCCTTAGCAGAAATTGCAGTGGAACTTTTTATTTAAGGTCACAATGCAAACTAAATCTGTAGGATAGTATAAGTTGCCCTTTCGTCCTGATTTAACTCTCAAGTCTGTAAAAGGAGAATATGCGTACTCTGATAAAATACCCATTGTAAAATTGTCATCAGCAGAATGAGGCATGATTAGTCACCAGGGTAAAAACCTGAAAAAGTTAAAATTTTGCCATGAGTCAAGCATGTACAGGATCTGCTTGACAGATTTGTTATTTCATGTTTTGTTACTTTTTTAAATCTTGTTTTATAATCATTTATGAGAAGTATGTGTGTGGAAATTGAAACGTATATTAATAGACAAAACTGCACTGGGAGTTTTCCTGAATTCACTTAAGATTGGTTGTGCTTATTTACAGTGCAGTTTTGAATTCATTCATTTAGATGCAATCAGCAGATTATTTTCTATTGAAGTTGATTCAACATTAACTAACTTCTCAGGCAAGGACTACTGAAAATTTGTGTTTGGAGTATGGAAGAGCAATTTGGTGATATGCTTTTAGCTTTGACAAATCTGTCAACAATAAAGCAAATCTTTGATACAACCACCCTCGTATTTCAAACCAAATCTATCCATTCTCTGAACTTGGCCATAAAATGATCAGAGAATGCTGTCTCCACCAAACACTGATATTAATCTTAATAGAAACAGTAATCAATGGGTTCATTTGTACAAGTTTACCCAGTATTGCAATAATAAAAATGCGTGAGATCGACATTCAGAGAGTGGCTTAACTTTATAATTTTCAGTTTTGTTAGATTTTCAGTTGAATGTGGTGCTGTATAAGCATTCAGCAGGACAATAGAGTCACATTTTCAAACTTGGATTATATTTGCATTGACCTTTTGTGAATGTGTTAAGATCAGAATGAAGGACTGTGGCAGCTTCAGACAGATGTCTATATATAACACTTCTACAACTTCAAGATGCCCAAAATAAGTCAATTAATGCATTTGAAATATGCTGTAATGTGGGAAGTGTGTCATACATGCCACATTTACATGCCATGAAGTTCCGCAATCAGTTTCTGCAATAATAGCTAAATGAATGTTTTAGTAATGTTTATTGAGGGATAAATATTGAACATGATTGAAGGAATAGGAGCACAATAGGCTGTTTGAGCTTTTGGAGCTTGTTCCACTATTCAACAATCTCAACTCCATCTCATAGAATGATTGCAGCACAAAAGGAGGCCATATGGCCATTAGGACCATTCTCTGCAAGAGCAAGTCAACTTGTCCCACTCGTGCAGTGTGCCCATTTTCTGTTGCCCTGCAAATATTTTCACTTAAGATTATCCAATTCCTTTTGAAAGCTATAATTAAGACTGTTAGCACCACATTTTCACATGGTTTGTTACACTGCGTTTTTAAAAAGGAATTTTCCATTGCGTGTTCTCTAGCTGTTTTGCCATTCACTTGAAATTAATGTTCTTAATCTTTATGGGAACAGCTTCTCTTTGTCTAATCTTTCCAGATGCTTCATGATTCTGAGCAGCTTTGAACCCTCATCCTTGGAACCATACTTGTAAATCTTTACCCGCTTTCCAATGGCTTCACAGTTGTGGTGTCCAGAATTAGACACAAGACTCCATTTGAGGCTGAGCTGCTGTTTTCATAAAGATTCACTATAACTACCTAGTTTTTGTATTCCTAGCCTTTCTTTATAAAGTCCAGGATCCTATATGCTTTATTTACCAATCTTCCTACCTGTCCTTCAGTGAAGTTGTTACTAGTACAATAGATATGGGTGAACCAATGGATGTGGTGTATTGGGATTTTCAGAAAACCTTTTGAAGTCCACACCACAAAAGACGTTAGTCTGCAAAATTAAAGCACGTGGGTTTGGGGGTAACATGGATTGAGAATTGATTATTAGACAGGAAACAAAATGGGAATAAATGTGTCTTTTTGAAGTGGCAGGCAGTGACTAAGAGGGCCTCTCCAGGGATCCATATTTCGGCCTAGCTATTCACTTTATGTATAATTATTTACATGAGGAAATTAAAAGCAACATTTCCAAGTTTGTGATGACGCAAAACTTGGTGGAAATTTGAACAGTGGGGAAGGTGTTAAGAGGCTTAAAGGTGATTTAGATAAGTTGAGTAAGTAGGCAAATACATGTCAGATGTAGTAAAATGTAGATGAATGTGAAGTTATCCATCCTGACAGAGAAACGGAATATCAGAGTATTATTTACATGGTCATTGGGAAACGTTGACAAACAAAGCAACTTGAGTGCCCTCGTATACCAGTAACTGAAAGCAAGCATGCAGAGAAGTGTGAAATTATACATTTTGATAGGAGAAATGTGGTGAGGCAAAATAAAATATATGTTACAAAGAACAAAGAGCAACACAGCACGGGAAACAGGCCCTTCGGCCCAACGAGCCCACGCCGCCGTCCTACCGTCATAATGACATATATATTTAATGACATATATATGTCATATCCTTGACTTTAGGCTATGCCTATTGTTGAAGATTCCCATATAGGGACCAATATAGGGACAATTTGTTACCCAATCAGCCTAAGAGCACATTTTTGGGATGTGGGAGGAAACCGGAGCACCCGGAGGAAACCCACGCAACCACGGGGAGAACGCGCAAACTCCCGCAGACACAGGCCCAAATCCATGTGTCAGCACAGCAACAGCGATAGTCTCTGAGCTGTCATGTTGCCCATCAGATGGTCCAGTTTAAGCATACACTGACGACGTGAAGCACTAGGCAACTCCTGAAGCAACCTCCAAGAGCAGCTCTCGCACGACATGCCGCATGCATGCCCCTTGTTGGTCAACAAGGTGGACCGAATTGCCTGCGGAAACAAATAAGACTTAATTAAACATGCTAAAAAAAAACTAAGACATTCCCGAGATGAAACTAAAAGATAGTCTACTACTATTTGGTCCTCCCGATATTCAAACAGTCCTGCTATATCTCTCTATCTGCAGACCGCTCATGTGGCTGTCCAAGAGACCCTTAAACAACCCTAGCGTGCCTGCTCCCACCACCTTACTCGGCAGTGCATTCCACACCCCCACTACCCTTTGTGTGAAAAACTGGCCTCTAATATTCGTCTTATACATAGCCCCCCTCACCCTGAGCCCGTGACCCCTCGTTCTATCCATTTCTAATGATGGAAAAAGCTTACCACCATTTACTCTATCTATACCCCTCACAATCTTATATACCTCTAAAAGATCCCCTCTCAGCCGACGTCTTTCAAGGGAAAACAACCCCAGTGTTTTCAATCTTTCCTCGTAAGACAGCCCTTCCATACCAGGCAGCATCCTGGTAAATCTCCTCTGCACTCTCTCCAGGGCCTCTACATCCTTCCTGTAGTACGGCGACCAGAACTGGACGCAGTACTCCAGATGAGGCCTAACCAACGTTCTATACACCTGCAACATCAGACTCCTACTCTTGTATTCTATACCCCTTCCTATGAAGGCTAACATACCATACGCTTTTTTTTACCACATTCTCCACCTGTACTGACACCTTCAGAGACTTGTGAACTTGCACCCCCAGGTTCTCTATACTCCGGATAGTTTTACCTTTTATCCTATAACTCCCCTCTACATTATTCCGGCCAAAATGCATCACCTCGCATTTATCCGGATTAAATTCCATTTGCCATCTATCTGCCCAATCTACCAGCCTATCTATGTCATGTTGTATTGCCAGGCACTGCTCCTCAGTACCCGCCAATCCAATCATCTTAGTGTCATCAGCAAATTTGCTGATCACACCACCTACCCCCTCTTCCAAGTCATTTATATACACCACAAATAGAAGGGGTCCTAGTACAGAGCCCTGTGGCACAGCACTAGTGACAGACTTCTAGTTGGAAAAAGAGCCTTCCACTACTACCCGCTGTCTCCTCCTCCCAAGCCAGTTCTCAACCCATCTACATAGCTGGCCCTGTATCCCATGCGCCTTCACCTTTTCTATCAGCCTACCATGAGGGACCTTATCAAACGCCTTACTGAAATCCATATCGACGACATCAACAGCTTGTCCTTCATCAACTGTTTTTGTCACCTCTTCAAAAAATTCCACTAGATTCGTAAGGCACGACCTCCCCTTAACGAAGCCATGCTGCGTATCCCTGATCAGATCGCAGCGCTCCAGATGCTCACACATCCTGTCCCTGCGAATCCTCTCCATTAGCTTACCTATAACTGAAGTCAAGCTCACCGACCTATAGTTCCCTGGGTTATCCCTCTGACCCTTTTTAAACAACGGTACTACATTTGCAATCCTCCAGTCCTCTGGGACCTCCCCTGTGTCCAAAGAAGAGACAAAGATTTGCGTCAGAGGCCCAGCAATGTCATCTCTCGTCTCCCTTAGCAGCCTGGGATAAATACCATCAGGCCCCGGAGCTTTATAAGTCTTTATGCTACCTAAAAGCCCCAACACTTCGATCCTCGTAATGATTATTTCCTTTAACGGGTCCTCAAATTCCTCAAAGCCGGCATCAGACATCAGGCCCCTCTCCCGTGTGAATACCGATGCAAAGTACTCATTCAGGATCTCCCCCATTCCCTCAGGCTCTAAGCATAGTTCCCCTCCTCTGTCCCTGAGAGGTCCAATCTTCCCTCTAACCATCCTTTTGCTCCTTACATAGGAGTATATATATTCTAATATAAAATTCTTATAGGGAAGGAGCTTAGAGATCTGGACTATGCATGTGCACAAGTGGTTTGGAAAACAAATGGTATGCTGATCCTCATTGCAAGAGGACTTGGAAAGAAAGAGCAAGGATGTTTTACTGCAGCTGTACAGGGCCTTGCTGAGACCACAGTTAGGGTGTTGTGTGCAGTTTTGGTTTCCTTATCTAAAAAAGATATACCTGTCATCGAGGGAGTGCAGTGAAGATTCACCAGGCAGACTCCTGGGATAGCTAGATTATCATACGAGGAGAGATTGGGTCACTGGCCTGTATTCACTGAAATTTAAAAGAATGAGAGGGTATCTAATTGAAGCATATAAAAATCTGACAGGCCCTTTAAAGGCTGTTGTTCCCTGTGGCTGGGGTTGTCTAGAAAAAAATAGCGTCATTTGTGAATCTGTAGAATTCTCTATCACGGAAGGCTTTGGAGACCAATTCACAATATAATTAAAAAGGACATAGGTTTCTAGACTCTAAAAGGGTATGGGGAGAATGTGTGGGGCAGTGGTGTGGGTGGAGGATCAGCCAAGACTGGCCTGCTCTTTGTTTCACTGATTTGTTCACATGTGTAACCTTAGATACTCTGCTCGTCCCCTTAAGAATTTTATATTAGAATTGTAACTTTTATTTTGTATTGCCTCTCCACATTTATCCTACCAAAATGTATAATTTCACAGCGCTCTGCATTAAGTTTAATTTGCCAAGTATCTGCCCATAGCACCAGCCTGTCTATATCCTCTTAAAGTCTATCACTATCTTTGCAGTTCACAAGAGTTCCAAGTTTTGTGTCACCTTCCTGCACTATCCATATGTCCTTTAATTCACAGTACCCAAAAATCTGTCGACCTATATTTCAGTACAAACAACAACTTAGCATCCACAGTTCTCTGGTATAGAAAATCACAAAGATGCACAACCCTTCAAATGGCTACATTTCTCCTCCATTTCAGTCTTAAATGGCCAACCTCTTTCGTTCTAACAATCTGACCAAAGCTGTAGATTTCCCAGCGGCGGAAATGTTTTCTTTGTCTCTTTTGTTAAGCTTCTGAATAATTTGGTTAAAATTAGATCACTGTTCTGCTAAACTCTGGGAAGTTTCAACCACGTCCACTGGCAGGGCACTCTTCAAAATAGTGCGTTGTGATCATTTACATCTGGTTCAGAGATCAGGTGACCCCAAATTTATTACTTAACTCAAGCAATGTTGTATCAACATTGATACACTGAAGTATCAACTTAGAGTTTTTTGTGTTCAATGCCCTAAAGTGAGACTTAAATCCACAATCTTTTGATTCAGACGAGAATGCTACCACTGACACACTTGCAAATTGTTTTTCTGAGACATATTAGAGGACAATACATTAAGGCCAGTAACGTCACTTAGTTAATTTAACGTGCCTCTTACAAGTGGCAGAAGAATATTGGAATGTCCTTGTGATAACTTTGCCGAATTTGAGCTTGTGAGATTCGAAGAAATAACAAAAACAAGATTGGCGAGAACAAAATTAATTTTCTCTGCATCACCATATTGCCAGGACTGTCCCTACCAAAAAGCCCAATTTTCCTGCAGCATGACTAGTTACCAAAATAAAGCTGCATAATCAGATAAAGTATTAGCATATTAACATCACCACGTCACAAAATAAAACAAAGCCAATGTTTATTTCGACAAATCTGTAATTGTCAAATTGTTACCATCACAGCCACTGGTACGTCCCCTGTGCTTATAACACACCCTTCTGACACATTTTTATTTGAAAGAACAAAGCTATAATTATACTGTGTGTGTATTTCAGCCTGAAATTCTTCAGGAGAGCCATGTTTGGTTGTCAGTTAAGACTATAACTGCTTCTCCAAATTTCTGAATAAAAGCATATGCACCAATACCATGAAAAAAATTGATTCTATTGCATATGAAAATATGAATCATTGTATTGATGAGTTTTAGCAAGTATTTCATCATAAATGTCTGAATTCAGTTTGAAACTGTTTTATGCCTTCCGTTTCACCTTATGCGATGAATTTCAAACTGAGTCTAGTGAATTTGAATTTAGTACAAAATCAGTTTACAAATCATCTTGAGCAGCAGGATGAGGGAATCGTTTTGAACAATGCTGTATTTATAGCCTGTGGACAGTTTGTATGGCTAGGTAAACATGGTAGTCCTTACTTTTACACTCCTTAAATTTGTCACTTTTCCTTATTATCCAAAAACGAAACCCTTTTGCTCCATTTTTCTTTCATGTTCTAATGCCACAGTTGAGATATTAGGATTTCTATTTGCATCCTTAGCACTGAATTGTGGATGATTGTTCAGGCTGTTCAGAACCAAGCTGAAACAAATGGATTTGAAGCACGTATCTATTGCAAGTGGATAATTGTGAAGAAAGATGATTGTTTCCTGCTTTTAACTATGTTACAGCTTAAAGAACGTGACGTGGTAGAATCAGTCCTAGTGTGAGATCTAGGAAGGATATTAGAATGTTTGAAACACCATTATTATGTTTGATGTTGGGATAATGCAAATAGCATTCTTTTTCACTGTGTTTAACAAGTAGGACTGGTTCTACCTTTTTTATACTTCTGTTGAAAAACTTATTTTGAAATTTTAACTAGATGTAATATATCCAAAGAGGAAACAGAATACAAATTATAAATAGATATGGAATTCTGAAATATAGAGCTAACAAACAATTGATTTCTGATATTGCTAGTCCCATATCAAATTAGTAATCAAGAGAAAAGGGAAAACCGAACTACAGCCAAGTCCCAAAACCAGAAATTAGACATATAACCAGATAATTGATATGGTGCTGTTCTTTGAATAATACATGTTGACCAGAACACCAGAGTTCTTAATAATGCTGTAGCATCTTTTATGTCCCCTTCTTCAGATAGCAGCTTCAACAGCAGAACATTGCATTCAATGCACTCGAGCATCAGTCTGGATTGTGATCTGGATGTTGCTTAAATCTGCAGTCCACTACCTCAAATATTATCTTTTTTAATCCATCCAATTGATAATTTGACATTTCCAGCACTGATGCTAATAGTATTACATGGCATTGACAGTGCAGAAATGGCCACTCAGTCCATCTAATTTATGCCAGTGTTGTTTTACATGAATTTCTTCTTATCAGCATATAGTTCTTTTCCTTTCCTGCAGAATTAACGCCTTGGTAGGAAGCTCCAAATTCTAATGCTCTGCAGGTGAAGATGTTTCTCCTGCATTCCTTGCTGGATTTATTAATGACTATTCATATTTGTGACTCCTAATTTTCCACTGTCTACATGTGGCAACCTCTTTGAGGTCATGCCTTTTCTAGAAAAGAAAACCAAAGCCTGGTTTATAATTCTGGTAATTGACCCTCTCAATTCTTCTGTTCACCGTATAAATTTTACCCTTTTTATAATATGAACGCCATCATTCCTCGACAATATTCTGGCAATGGTAGAGAAGACTAGTGCTTCAAAACTTGCCATACCCCTAACTAATCTGCATGGTAGGCTAAAATACTGGCATCTACCTGGCAATGTGGATAATTGCCCAGCTATGTTCTGTACACAAGAAACATGATAAATCCAACTCTGTGATTGAGGGGATCGTTAGCAGCATTATCAAACAATACTTAGCAATAATCTGCTCATGGGTGTTTAATTTGGGTTCCTCCAGCTCCTGAACTCATTACAGCCTTGATTCAAACATGCACAAAAGAGCTGAAGGCCAGAAGTGAGTCGAGAGTGACTGCCCTTGATATCACGGAGTTCGAGCAAAACACGAAGCCAATAGGAATTGGGGAAAAATCTCTACTGGTTGGAGTCACATCTGACACTAAGATGGTTCTGGTTGCCGGAGGTCGGTCATTTCCATTACAGAACATCACTGTGGGAGTCCTTGGGGTAGTGTCCTATGCTAACCACCTTCAGCTGCTCCATCAGTGTCTTCCTTCCATTATAAGGTCAGAAGTGGGCATGTTCACTGATGACTGTACAATGTTCAGTACCATTCATGATTGCTTAGAAATTGAAGCAGTTCATGTCCAAATGCAGTAAGACCTGGACAATATCCAGACTTGAGCTGACGAGTAACATTTGTGCCTGGCAGTGGCCATCTCCAACGAAAGAGGATATAACCTTGACATTCAATGGCACTTCAATATCTTGGAGTCGTTATTGACCAGACACTTAACTGGATTAGCCATATAAGCAATGTGGCTACCAGAACAGATCAAAAGCTAGGAGTCCTGTAGCAAGTAACTCACCTTCTGACTCCCCAAAGCCTGTCCATTAGTTGTAAGACACAAGCCAGGAGTGTTAATGCAATACTTCTGCTTGGATGAGTGAAGCTCAATAACACTTGGGACGCTAAAAACCATCCAGGGCAAAGCATCCTGCTTGATTGCTACCCCTTCCATTAACATTCATTCTCTTCACCACAGAGAAGTGGTGTACCATCAACTTGATGCATTGCAGGAACTTACCAAGGTTCTTTACACAGCATTTCCAAACCTGTGACTGCTATCATCTAGAAAGACAAGAGCAGCAGATGTCTGGGAGCATCACCAGCTGGAGGTTCCCTTTCAAGCCACTCATCATCCTTCCTTTTAATAATGCTGGGTCAAAATCCTGAAACTCCCTTCATAACAGTACTGTGGACATATCTGCCTCATGGACTGCAACAGTTCAAGAAGACAGCTTGCCACCACCTTCTGAAGGGCAAAAAATGTTGGTCTTACCAGCAATGCCCACATCCCCTAACTGAATTTTAAAAAAATAGTCATCACAGAACAACATGTAGGAGGGATCCATGGGTAGCTGCTTAGAGGGTGTTAGAGATAACTGCGTGGAAATGAGAAGAAGAATTATTGATAATGATTCTCTGGCTACAATTAGTTAGACTAAAATGAAGCCAATGAGTCTCAGCTGGATGATAATGCAGAGGCTTTGGAGGATGATGAGATCAATTGCACAAAGGTTGAAAACCGATATGAGGGCCAGTTTGTTTCCATCACTTATATAAGGTTTCACGTGTGACTTTGAAAGCTACATTGTTGCTCTGGTGGGGCAGGAACCTGAATGGAAGAGTTAGAGTCCTGTTAAAATGGGCACGTATTTGGTGACCAATAACTTAAAGGGCTTTGTAGAGGAAGGGGAGGTTGGAGGTGTTAAAGGTTTGTTCTTCTGAGCAGAGAGGTAATGAAAGCAGGTTTGAGGAAGGGTGTCAGAGCCAGTGGAGTCCTCAGCAATTTCACAAAACATAATGCTCAGATCAGACATAATGCTATATGTAGTAGAATGTTTGTTTGTAAGACCATGACTAACTTTTTTCCTATATTTTTCAGAGCTTAGTACAAGTTCAAGTTCACCCACTCCCTTAACGGACCTCTGGATGTAATTCTTCTAAACTCGACATTCAACCTGGATATGAAGACTGAGATAACACCTGATGCACCCAAAAGACAGGAGAGTTCAAAGGGGGCATTGATGAACCCTGAGCCAATCCTGGCAACAAAAAGTTTTAGTACAGACGTTGAAATGATTGCAAGTAAGGTTGGAAATGACTACTCTCATATTTGTAATTCTGGAAAGCGGATAAAAGACATGAATAGAAACAGACTAGAACAGGAGAAAATGATTGTTGTCAGGAAAAAGCGTAAGAGCCAGCAGGCTGGTCCCTCAGAAACTCAGAACTCCGATTTCAAAGATCGCCAGGGTAATGTTGGTCTGAGGCCTCATGTACAACTGCAAGACCATGCAGATGACTCTTCTTTTAGTGACTGCGTTTCATCTCCTTCTTCGAGTCTACACTTTGGTGACTCTGACACAGTGACTTCAGAAGATGAGGAGGAAATTCCAGACAGACATTCCCAGGCAGTATTGAGTAGCACAAGTAGAACAGTTCATTCAAAAATGCACAAGTGGCCTCGGTCTGAGCAGGAATCTATATCAGGGATCTTAATCAAGCGACCTTGTCTCCCGAACAGCAGCCTACGAAGGCCTCAACAGAGAAAGAAATTTACAAAACCCAATCCTTCTCAACGGACTCAAAAGCAGAAGGAACGGATTTTATTGCAGAGGAAGAAAAGGGAAGTGATTGCTCGCAGGAAGTATGCCTTACTGCAAAGTTCTAGCAGTTCAGGCGATAATGACCTTAGTAGTGAATCCTCCTCCAGCTCTTCAACTGAAGAAGAGGAGGATTTGTATGTGTCGAGGAATGAAAGCCACCAAAATAGTACAACAGTTGCCTCAGGTAAAACCTTTTTGCTTAAGAGATTCTTTTCCTTGAAGTTGAAAGAATCATGGTAATGAGGTTGCATGCTATGCCAAAACTGAAGAGTAGCTTTCTATATTAAAAGATTGCAAATTGTCTTTTCCTTACTTATGGTGCAACCACATGTCCAATATGCATTCATTTACTGCAAAGCTATCTAGATTTTGTTGTTTAGATTGTTGTTTCCTGAAATCTGCTGCTTGTGCACGTCCCAATCTTTCCTTTAAGTGTTTCAATTCTCTGATATCACAACACCATGACTGTCAGACATCCTGATTGGCATTATGCAATTTAAATTGGAACCCTGTACACTGATCTGTTGCTGCATTTTTATATTTTTGTTCATGAGATGTGGGCGTTGTAGGCACGGTCAACATGTATTACCCATCCTTAACTCACCCAATCAATAATACTACATATTTCCAACTCTCTAACATCACCCAATTTCACCCCTAATTCAGCTGATCTGTTGATGAAACCCTGAATCTGGCATTTGCTATTTCTACACTTGATTATTCCAATCAAATCTAGCTGGTCTCCTAAGTTCTACCCTCCATGAACTTAATGACATTCAAAAATCTGCTGTCCATGTCTTGTCTTGCACCAAATCTCATTCTCCAATTGTCCCTATGCTTGCTGCTTTGTCTTGATTCCTGTTCAAGCAGCATGTTGTTTTCAAAATTTACATCCTTTTCAAATCCCTCCATCCCCTTGCCACTTCCCTATCCAACCTCGTCCAGCTCCACAACCCTGCAAAATAGCTGAAAAATCTCAGGTTTAGTGCTATGGAGTAGTTACGGACAGATGAGTTTTGGATATGTTGGCATTTACAAGGAATGTGAAGATGGAAGTTCACATAGGAGGACATTAGAAAAATCAAGTTGGGAAAGAGAAAAACATGTAGCGTTAAACTAAGTCAAGAAGCATGTCAGACTGTACTATGCTTATCTATTTTGTTGCATGGCATCACACACAATTGAGTTGTTCACTCAGTAGCAAAATTCCTGTTTTCCTGTTTTTATTGTATGTACAATAATAGTATCTTAATTTTAGGGGATGTTCAGAACCACAGGAATTATTGAACAATGTGACCACAAGATTATGTGCTTTGTCAGGAACATTGATAAAATGTATTCACATCCATGATGTGATTAATACTGATATCCACTATAAATTGTAATGCCTTCAGTTGTGTCACTTTAACGTATACACAGGAATGACAAAAGCCCACAGCGGTCGTTGCTCAATTAGAAACAAAATATCCAACAAATGCCTAGGACCTGAATGTGTTGACAATTTTCAGCTCTTGACTAGAATCCGCAACACTGAGGTTTTCTCCTTATGGTGGAATTCATGTGTAACTGCCTCCCCTATATGATGGCTTCACTACAATGCATTTCCTTCAGCCATCACATCAGTGTGATCTGAGCTGCAAACTATTTTGTTACTAGTTGTTGCTATTCATTTTGCAAACCCTGTAACTACAGGCCAGGAAACAATCATGAAGGGCCTATCCATGAAACTGATCACATTTCTCCTGTTTTGCAAATTTTTTCCCCTCCTGAAATGAATAATTCATGCTAACCTCCTAGAACATTACCAGCTTTCTAGTGCCTAACCTCAGTGACCATTCCTCCTGAGTATCAGCAACACATGTGGACATATTGCCCTTGACAAACATTAATATGCACTTTTCCACAGTGGGCACTGTGTAATGATGACTGGCAGATCTTGGCGGAATTTGTTTTCCTTTTCCTAAGCCCAGGATCACTCAACTAGTTGAAATGTGTCGGCCTTTGGGCCGAAAGCTCGCAGATTTACTATCAAATAAATCGGTTGGATTTAAAATTGGTGTTGCCAGATTCTCAATACCATGCCAAACAGTGCACTTAGTCATTGAGTTAAAGACCAGTTCCATGTTAATTGATTTAAAAAAAAATTTTCCATTCTCAGTGCAAAATAATGCATCTGGGCTGCTTTGCTATGAAGCTCAAATGCATTTTTGTAATTATTGAAAGGATTGAAAGTGGAACTTAGCACCTATGAAAATCCACATTCCATTGTGGAAGTAGTTTACAGGTATATTTTAAGCTAATAACTAGACCAGTTTAATGATCAGGTTAATTTACAGAAACACCTGTGCGTTCCCTTATTATGATAATTCAAGTTTTTTAAAAATTATTCTACCATCAATCATTTTGTTTTTGGATGGGCTGCTCCAATTTTTAGTATTAATCAATTTCGTAATTAATGACACTAAACATTAACTACTTGAGGCGCTGTTCAGGAGCATAATCAGACAAAATTTGCCATTAAGCCATGTGATCAAAAGCTTTGTCAGAGAGAGAGGCTTTAAACATCATCTTAAAGGAGGATAAAGAGCTGCAGAGTTTAGGGAAGGAACTTTAGGGTTTAGATAGTTGAGTGTGCCTGACCAACAGTAGTAGGATAAAAGAAATAAAGTTGCACATGATGCCACAATTAGAATTCTTGGAGGATTGTATGATGTTGGGAAGTTGGAGAGAGAGAGAAAAAAAGACCAGGCAAAATTAAAATGATTGAAGTGACAGTGTGGATTTTTTTCTTTTATCTTTTCATGGGATATGGGTATCTCTGGCAAGGCCAATGTTTATTACCCATCCCTAAGTGACCTTGAACAGTGACTTGCTAGGCCATTTCAGAGAGCAGTCAAATCAATCACATTGCCTTGGGTTTGGAGTTGCATGTAGATCAGACCAGGTAAGGATGGTAGATTTCCTTCCTGAAAGGACGTCAGTGAATCTGATGGGTTTTTATGATAATGGAAGATAGTTTCATGGTGACCATTACTGAATTTCAACTCCATATTTTATTAATTGAATTAAAATTCCACCAGCTGCCATAGTTGGATCTCAACATGACAGCTCAGTGAGTGGATTTGGACGTGTGTCTGTGAGAGTTTGCGTGTTCTCCCCATGCTTGCATGGGTTTTCTCCGGGTGCTCCAGTTTCCTCCCACATCCCAAAGACGTGCTCTTAGGCTAATTGGCAAAACAAATTCTCTCTAAATTGTCTCAAATTTGGTTTTTAATCCATAGATCTATAAACATAAACAGGGATCACAGGTAGAGGTGGGAACATCAGTGTGGCGGCATGGGATCATTGGGCCGAAGGGCCTGTTTTGCATGCTGTTTTGTTCTTTGTTCAACCCATGTCTCTGGTACATTAGCTTGAACTTCCAGATTATGGTTGGAAAGCTGGACAGTTGTTTTTCAGAATCAAAGGAAGTATAAAATTGTGCTCTGTGGGGATTGTTAAAGATTTTTTTGCCAAAACTGAATGACTTAGGCCTAATATAACCTGGTATCCAGAGTAGAATTTAAGTGTGCAAATGACACAAAACTTGGAAGAATAGGAAACAATGTGGAAGAGAGAAACAGAATAAAGGAGAATGCAAATTAGTGAAATGGGTAGACACTTGGCAGATGAAATTTAAGATAACTACGTAAAATTATAAATTTTAATTGAAATAGTGAGGCAATGCAAGATAAATTCAGTGGAATAATTTTAAAAAATGATTTGAGAGTAGACATACCTGGAATGTAGGCATACAAACTTTTGAAGGCAGGAAAAGTTAAGGTTGTTTGAAAAGTCTGAGATCCTTGCCTTTGTTATTCTATGTTTCTATTAATAATGTATAAAACACTGGTTAGTTCTCAGCTGAACAACTACGATCAATTCTGGATACCACATTTTAAAATGGGTGTCAAGACTTCAGTGGGTGCAGAAGAGATTTACAGGTCTCAGGGATAAAGGATTTTAGTTGTGTGGAGAGCCTGGAGAAGTTATGGTTATTCTCCTGAAAGCACAGAAGGTTAGAGGAGATTTGATATCAAAATCTGGAAGAGTTTTGATAAATATGGAGAAACTGTTTTCTGTGACAAGTTGGTCACAAGGGTTTAACAATTTATAATGTTTGACAGAAGAAAGAGGAAACAATGAGCTTTTTTGATCTGGAATTCACTGTCTGAAAGATAGGAGCGGGCAGAAGCAGATTCATGAGTGACTTTCAACTGGATAAATACTTCAAAGGGAACAAATACAAGGCCAGAAGAAAAGAACGGGAGTGCCACCAATTCAATATCTCTACCAAAGTCCTTGCACTAAAATAGTATACATGGCAACAATTGTATAACTGCAACTTCCAGGGATATGTACTCTGCAATATGACAAAACCAAGGAAGAATGTAATTGGACTCTAAACATTATGTAAACCCCTTCTTAGAATTTAAATTTCCCAAGGTTGATGGGTGCCCAACTAATCACTAAAACATGTGATATCTACATTAATGAAAAGGAAGTATTGCACTTGGATAATTTAGTGAGTAAATGTGCTACCAGCATAGTACTAAACTATAAAAGTTGGGACGGTATAATTCAATCCTGGGCCATTCTGAGTTCGGTAATCTGTAATAGGAAGAAAAGCAATAGGAGGAAAAAGGAGGCTTACGTCAGGATGAAGCTTGAAGGCTCAGTTAGTGCACTGGATAGCTATAGATTAGCCAGGAGTGAGCTAAAGAGTGAGTTGAGAAGAGCTAAAAGAGGACACGAGAAGACTTTGGCTGATAGGATCAAGGACAATCCTAAAGCTTTCTTTAGATATGTTAAGAATAGAAGATTGGTTAGGGCAAGATTAGGGCCAGTTATAGACAGCAGTGGGAAGTTGTGCGTGGAGCCTGAAGAGATTGGAGAGGCACTGAACAAATATTCCTCTTCGGTATTCACGCAGGGAGATGTAAATGTAGTTGTGGAGAACACTGAGATACAGGGTTGTAAACTGGAAAGTATTGAAGTAGATAAGGAGGATGTGCTAGATATTCTGGAGGGTTTGAAGTTAGATAAGTCCCCTGGGCCGGACGGGATTTACCCTAGGATTCTCTGGGAGGCGAGAGAGGCGATTGCAGAGCCTCTGGCTCTGATCTTCAGGTCGTCGTTGGTTACGGGTATAGTGCCGGAAGACTGGAGGATAGCGAATGTAGTCCCATTGTTCAAGAAGGGGAATAGAGACTTTCCTGGGAATTATAGACCGGTGAGTCTTACTTCTGTTGTGGGCAAAGTATTGAAAGAATTATTAGGGATAGGATTTATAGTTATTTAGAGAGAAATGAATTGATTGGGGATAGTCAGCATGGTTTTGTGAAGGGTAGGTCGTGCCTTACTAACCTTATTGAGTTTTTTGAAAAAGTGACCAAAGAGGTGGATGGGGGTAAGGCAGTTGATGTGGTATATATGGACTTTAGTAAGGCGTTCGATAAGGTGGCCCATGGAAGACTTCTGCAGAAAATGCAGATGTATGGGATAGAGGGTGATTTAGCTAATTGGATTAGGAATTGGCTAGCAGATAGAAGACAGAGGGTGGTGGTTGATGGAAATTATTCATCGTGGAGTTCGGTTACAAGTGGTGTACCTCAGGGGTCTGTTTTGGGGCCCCTGCTGTTTGTAATTTTTATAAATGATCTGGATGAGGGTATTGAAGGATGGATTAGTAAATTTGCAGATGACACCAAAGTCAGAGGAGTGGTAGATAGTGAAGAAGGGTGTTATAGTTTGCAGAGAGACTTGGACAAGTTGCAGAGCTGGGCCGAGAGGTGGCAAATGGAGTTTAATGTGGAAAAGTGTGAGGTAATGCACTTTGGCAGGAATAATAAATGTGTAGAGTATAGGGCTAATGGTAGGATTCTTAATAGTGTTGATGAACAGAGGGATCTTGGTGTATATGTGCATAGATCCCTGAAAGTTGGCAATCAAGTCGATAAGGTTGTTAAGAAGGCATACGGAGTCTTAGCTTTTATTGGTAGGGGGATTGAATTTCGGAGCCGCAACGTCATGTTGCAACTGTACAAAACTCTAGTGCGGCCGCACTTGGAGTATTGTGTGCAGTTCTGGTCCCCGCATTATAAGAAAGATGTGGAGGCATTGGAGAGGGTACAGAGGAGGTTTACCAGGATGTTGCCTGGTATGGAGGGCAGGTCTTATGAAGAGAGGCTGAGGGATTTGAGGTTGTTTTCGTTAGAAAGAAGGCGGCTAAGAGGAGACCTTATTGAAACATATAAGATGATTAGAGGTTTAGATAGGGTGGACAGTGATAGCCTTTTTCCTAGGATGGAGAAAGCTAGCACGAGGGGACATAGCTTTAAATTAAGGGGTGGTAGTTATAGGACGGATGTCAGAGGTAGGTTCTTTACCCAGAGGGTGGTAAGGGTATGGAATGCCCTGCCTGCTGCAGTTGTAGATGCGCCAAGTTTGGTGGCGTTTAAGAGGTTAGTAGATAAGTTTATGGATGAAAAGGGAATGGTTTAGGTTAGAGGGTCATTGCTTTTTCTTAATTGGTCGGCGCAATATCGAAGGCCGAAGGGCCTGTTCTGCGCTGTAATGTTCTATGTTCGATGTTCTAACTCTTGTCTGCTCCTAATTCTGAATGGGAATGTCAGGAGGACAAGATCAAGCTCAACTTTGACGCCCAGTGTGATCAAATAGCCAGATTCTCTTTTCTAGGATATGCTCGAAAAAGTGGGCAGTGGAGGAAGCATGGAACCCCTGATTTGCAGAAAGAGGCTATTCAGTCTGCACCAACTCTTTGAAAGAGTATTCCATCCAGGCCTACCACCTGTGCCATATCCCTGTAAACCCATGTATTTACTATGGCTAATCTACACATCTTTGAGCACGAAGGGGTATTTTAACATGGCCAATCCACTTAACCTGCGCATTTTTTTTGGAGGTGCCAGAAGACTGTTGGTTCATCTGGATTTATTTCCCAATAAGTGAACACTTTGGTAGGGTGCAACAAGGAATATTACTTCATCCATCATTTGATTTGTGGTATGGAATCTGTTCATTTGTCAATTTGTATTCAGTGTCTGAGAAATGATTTGGTTGATTATTTAGCTGCAATTACATTTTTTTGACATTGAAATACTTGTAGATAATCACATGCTAAAGCGAGCTTTTGGAGTATGTGAGGGAAGTTCCTCCAAAGCAAATTGAAATTATTTAGAAGCTTTATTGAAACAAACATCATTTAATATAATCTGATTCATAAACCAGGGATTCATCTTAATTGATGCTTTTTTAGCCTTAAAACCTGCAACATAAATGATAGTTGTTTTTTTTCCCAAGAACATTGCAGTAATAGCGTTGTCTTTTTTGCATTGTCATATTCTTAATACTAATGACCTGTGGTGAATAATTAGGTATAAATGACCGTTTCATGTTAGTTTGTGAAATCACGAACTCTAATGACGGGCCTGTGATCGTTTTGGCATAAATTAATGAACTGGTCACCCTGCAGTGGATTCATTTACATAATTTCTACATTTAGGTGTTTAGAATTGGTTTTAGAAATTAATGTACAGCGATTTTTATAAAAAAAAATTGATTCCTACCCAACCAGTTAGTCCACTGTTCAACAAATGTTGCAATGTGATGCCATAAACCATCTTTTTTCTGGATAGGCGAGTTTAATTCATAATGTTTTCCTTCGGTTATCAAAATGATTTGAAGATTCAGAACACTTAACATTTTCAGTCCTTTAAAAATTAGTTTCGAGAAATTCCATTCCTCTGCTTTACCATTTTTCTTTGATCAGAGTAATAGAATGTGGCTAAAATGATGCTTCTAAATTTAAATTCCTGCACCAGACACAAATGACTACTGTAATAATTCCTTTGCCCTGAAAAGTTTTAACACAGATTGAATTACAAATGTTATTTTTACTATTTTTATCCCATCACAGAATTCCTGTATCAGAATTAAGTTTTTGTAGTGCCTGCAGAATGAATATCTTATCAATGTCTTGGCTATAATCTACAAAGTATACAGAAATATTTCTGTATTTGGGTACATTTTGAGGTTTTTTTTCAAGTCCTAGTGTGTGTCAAAGAGCGAAAGGGCATACAAATAACTTGAGCACAAATTACAGGGGACTAGCAGTTCCTAACATGCTGCAGCTGTTACGAGCTTTAAAGAAAATTCTCTTGATGCTTCTGAAGCTGTTGTCACTTGGTCTTTTCACGTTTTAACAGATGGGTTATGTGACTCATTACTGAATAAAATGGGTGCCGTACCGGCTATGCAAATAACAGCTGGAAGCTTCGCAGGATTACTGGCTAGCAATAATATTTCATAGGTGTTGGCAGTTTACAAAGCTTATAATATAGTTTAAACAATAAAAAGAAGTATTAAACTAATTTAATCTAAATTAAGTTAATTGCCCAATAATACATAAACACCCTAGCCTTTGAGAGTTTTCTTTTGAGGAAATAATTTTGCTTGTGAGACATTACTTATTTTATAACCCCCACTCCATCTCCTGAGTTCCCAAGGTATTAGTTCAAGATATTAGTTCAGCTATTTGAAGCTAGTTGACTTGTAGGAGTAAAATTAATATCGCAAATCACTCTTGGATCTCCCTTGACTTTGTTCACTCAGCCTAAGTCTCACTTATCTCTCATTAAAGCAGTCCCATCACTACTTCACGCCACGTTCCAAAGCGCATCATTTTGTACTTGGATTATGAGTCTGAGGCTGCACCTTTCGTTTGGAGAGGTGATTGAATGGTGGGAGGGAGCCAAAACTGGCAGATGGAGTTTAATGTGAGGAAGTGCTTTAATGTTAGGTCCACTTTGGAGTGCTTTCTAACTGGTGAGAAACTAAGAACATGGAGGAGCAGAAAGTTTTAGGGGTCCGTGTTCAGAAATCTCGAAAAAGACAATTTAAACAACTAATGAAAATTGGCATTATTTTCAAGGGACTAGAATAGAAAGGGAATACATTTGCATTAAAATTGCATTGTGCTGAAGGGTCATGAAGGAACAAAATTCACAGGGCGTGGTGGAGCTCTGGAGCTCTTGTCATGTGATGGTTTTGTTGTAGATTTTTAAACAAAACGATTTTTGGTGGAATGTGCTCGTATGCTACAAGTTCTGTGATGCAAATGGCAGATGTATATGTACTAAAGCTAGGTGCATTTAATTGTAATGTTTATCGACCACAAAGTAATACATTTCCTTATTCTAATCTGATTTTTGATTTTCACACAGCAAAATGTTGCTAAGCTTAGCTAGTATATTGCCAAAAAGAAACATTGTAAATGTGTCCAATCATAATATTCAGTAGACAGGTGATCGCTCTGTCTTTGGCTTACTGAGACTATCCCACTTGGTTACCTCATCCCCAGCCATTGTGTGGAATTGCAGTATTGGTCATTCTAAACCAAAACTGCTGTTGTCATGATTGTTTGCCCGTTCTTACTCCCCAGAATCTTGAGACAAAAAGCTGTTTGACATGGATCTACTGCCTCTCCCTTCAGTCTTCGTGCCAATCCTCATCTTGCTTCTTCCTGTTGAATCACAGTTTTTCCATTTTCTTTGGGATAAGAATCTACTTCTACTGCTCTAACCAGCGCACATTTGGAAATTAACTCCTAATTGTTTGAAGCTTATGGTTTCTTTGGCATGTGCTGATATCCACCATTTCAGTCTCTTAGTGTCTTATGTACTTGATTGATTATTGTAAAACCTTCCATTTTGTGTTTCCCTTTCCAACTAAGAACACATTTACTCCTTATAATCCATGAAGTTTGAGACTTGCAGCTATTTCCTTTATTTTGTGAATTCTTTCTGATCAGTATATTCTTCAATGGAATATAGAACTCCATGTTTGGGTATGCCACTGCTTGTGTAGTGTCAACCTCAAATCCTCAGTCACCTGAGCTTTCTATTGACCTTAGCAATTTGTGCAATTTAGTTCAAATAATGTTTTCCATCTGTCCACTAAGTGCTCACAGCTTAATAGTGAAGTAATGAACCATCCATATTGGTGCTGAGTCATTATTTGATCACAATGTCCAACATTAAATCTGTATTCAGCTAGCTGATCCTCTTAGTGGTTGTACAATTAACTTCAGTGTGCAGGAGGGGATGTCAGGAAGAGGTGATTCTTGTAATTGCTCTCCAGTGACCACAATTTTCAAATCTGTAATTAGAGATGAATCTAGGCTTGATTTTGGCTGTTATGTTATGCCCTCTGTGATGACCACTTGGTTGAGAATTAGAAACCTACAGGCATCCTTGAACTTGTACTCCAAAAGAATCAATATTTGTAATAAAGAAATTGAGAAAGGGCATTCATTTCAATAAAATTCTTTGCCATTGTAGCTCAGTAAATAACATGCACTGTTCGCTTTGTAGCGCCAGTATTTATACAAGTAACGATGCCTCTTTTAGTACACTAGGATTGTGACCATTACATGGCTTCTTTCTCTCTCCTCTCAGCAACTTCCTCCCACCCCATCCCTTGAGCTACTCTGACTTATTAAAGCTGAGATTGCTTCCTTAGCAATATCTATCTTTTTTCCTCCAGTATGTGTACTTGCATGTTCTCTTGAAATATCTCGGTTATTTTCTATAAAATTCTATCAGATTTGTTTTCAGTGTTACAATTTGATTCTCTTGACATGTTTTACCTTGGTAAGAATATGCCATCTCTTTGTAAAGCTTATGAGCTGGTTACAATGCAGTGTAGCGAAATTGCAGCATTTACAGAAACAGTTGAGTTGGTTGACATTTGACAGGTTTACCAGGTAATTTTATTGATATCCATTGAATCTTCATAGTTGTACTTTCCTCAGTATTACCGCCAGAATTATTTATGGTTTCAGCTTCTAAGTTCTCAGGAGGTAGGTATGATGAAGTCCTGCAGTCTGTCAAATCTCTGTCCTTTAATCTCAGAAGGGAAGAAAAACACAAGCGTCAGCAGCAATTAACTAACGCTGCCACAAGAGGCACAACCTGTATAGATTTGGATTGCAAGATGCTCTGTTCTGCACAAAGGATTAGATGTGCACACTTGCAGAGCTTGAATTATTTGAGAGCCACATAGTATACTAATGAATTACCGCTGTAACTAAATATTCACAGTATTTTCTTGCTAGTTTGTTGTAATTGCAATCCTGAATTCTACTCAATTGCACAATTTACCTGAATTCTCCTATATTTTTCCCTTCATGTATCTGATTCTTCTTTTGGCTGTTGATGAAAAGAGCATGAGATCTTTCATATCCAAAATGCAACTGACCATGGTCAGTCTCGAGTCATTATAAAATGTACCCATAAATATCAACTCTGTGACATCACAACAGAACCTTTTCAAAATTGAACCTGCACACACCAACTTAGAATTCCCACAGTATTGAAAGAGGCCATTCGGCCCATCAGGTCTGCACCAGCTGTTCGCCAGAGCATCTTACTCAGACCCGTACTACCACCCTATCTCTGTAACCCTACACATCTTGGGATATTAAGGGGCAATTTAGAGTAGCCAATCCACCTAACTTGCTCATCTTTGGAGTGCAGAAGGAAACCCATGCAAACTCCACATAGTCACCCAGGGCCAGAATTGAACCAAGGCCTCTGGGGTTGAGGCAGCAGTGCTAACCACTGTGCCACCATGATAACTTGCTTGCAGTTTTTTCCAAAATAAAATCTGATTCCTGAGAAATAGGAGCAGATGTAGACCGGTCACCCGGCTGAACCCACTATTTTATTCAATAAGATACTGGCTAATCTTGCCAAGAATGGATCCTTCATTTATCAACCCTGTCCCATTGCACATTACCAAGTCTAAAACGCCTTGTTTCCTAGTTCATTCCAGAATGTATTGATCTAAGAAACTTCTGAATACAGCTTTGCCTTTAGGCTACCTTGTCAATTTGATTTGTCCAATCTATATGAAGATTAAAACCTTTATTGCAATACCTATCTTATAAGCCCTCATTGTCTCTTGATTTATACTCTGTCCTACAGTGTAGCTACTGTCAGGGGCCACTCCCACAATAACTTTTCTTTGTTATTTCTTGTCTCCATCCAAATTGATTTTACATTTTGACTCTCTAAACCACAATCATTTCTCACTACTGTACTGGTATCATTCATGATTAATAGAGCCATTCCTACTTTTCCTTTCCTTGCAAAAATCAAATAACTTTGAATATTAAAGTCCCAGTCTTGATCACTTTTCAACCATGTCTCTGTAATGGCTAACATTTCATAATCATTTATTTCTCTTTTGTTATCAACTCATCCATCTTGTTAAAAATGCTGCACACAGTTATAAAGCTTTAATCCTATCTTCATTCAGTTTTTCCATACTCTGACCTTACTTGTTGATGAACACATATGTTTGTGTGCTCTGTCCATTCATGTCATTTTCTGTTATTGCTACCCTGAATGATTGCCTTGTCATTTCCCCTTAACTTTCCAAATCTCCCCTTATGTGAATCTTTGACCCTACTATTTAGTTAAAGCCTTCCCTTCAGCCTTAGATATACTATTTGGTACTACATTGGTCCCAGTGTTGTTCATGTGAAGGCTATCCCAATGATACAGTTCCCTCTTTTCCCCCATATTAGTGCCAGAATCTCATGAATGGAAACCCATTTCTCCTACACCAATCTGTAAACCATACATTTAACTGTGATCTTATTTATCCTTTGCCAATTTTCTCATGGCTCAGGTAGTAATTGAGAGCTATTAGCTCTGTGAGTCTGCTTTCTCATAAATTCCCTAGCTACTCATAGCAGAAACTCTTAGTCCTGAGAGTATCTGGGTAATTGGTAGCTGCATCTTTTCCCTCCCACTTCAAGGCTATCTCCAGCTTTGAGGAGATGTGCTGCACCCAGGCTCTGGACACTCATGCTTTTGGCTGTTAGCATCTATTTCTCTAACTATACAGTCACCTACAACTACATAACTTTATGCTTATTCCACTTTAATGGTCTTCTGTACCACATGGTTAGCCTACTCATCTTCTGCAGCCCCTCCGTTCATCCACACAAGAACCTCAAGCCTGTTGGATAATTGTAAGGACTGAGGCTTCTCCTTCACTGCTTTCTGGATCCCTGTACCTTCCTCTGTTACAGCCAAACCATCCTGTCCCTGGCTGCAAATCAAATTTGTAGTGTCTAAGCTAAGGAATGTGACTGCCGTGGAACAAGGGGTCTGGGTAACTCCAGTTCCCTATTTTTGATATTCCACTTTGTAAAAAGGCAGAACAAAAACATCTCCTTTATAGCCCAAATTCACAAATTTATACCACCTTTGTGCAACCTGCTTTGTGCATGTTCCAGACTTCCCAGCTCAGATTCCAGTGAGATGATTTGAGGAACCCGTTCTAATCAGTTAGCCAATTAACTGTTGCCTTTGTCAAAGCAGAGATCTTGTTTGTCACTGACTAAATTGACCCTAATTAGGTGAAAAGAAGCACCCTCTCCACAGAAGAGATATTAAATAATCCGCTGCATTGCCAGAAGCCTAGAAACGTGGTTAATCAAAAAAGTTAGGTGAGAAACTGGTTGTTTCTTACTGAACTGAAGATTAAGTATTTTTCAGGATCAATTTGCAATTTTGCTTTTTATTGTAAACAGACAAAAATGCATAAGTACATATGTAAGCACACAAGTCTTTAATTGTTTCTTGTACTGTGCAGAAAAACAAACTAAACTAACACAACACGGTGTTTTCTAATATTTATAATTACTGTAAAGCAGAGGTCTTTGCTTTAAACGCAACTAAAACCGAGAACAACCATTGAAAATATTATCTATTCATAGATGCAGAAGCAAATGGACATTTGAGTGTTGATGACTGCTGTAACTGTACATCTGGTCTGGAGAATTTTAGGCTGTTGAAACCCACAATAATCATTGGCTATTCACCCACCGTTATAGCAACCCCCATGTGACCTGGGGAAAACCGAAAGCATGAATAATCATTAGTATCTGTTTAAAGCACCCTTTGATCAATTGATTTTCTGATCAGAAGCCAGCAGCTTTCTGCAGTGTGCCCTAATGGGATTACAGTGTGTTCTTGCAGAAATCCATCAGTTCACAGTCAAGACATTAGCATGTCAGAATACTTTGTCCCATTTTAAAGAGGTGTTATGGTGGTAAATTATACATCTGGTCTCCAAGCTTGTCATCCAACTTGTAACAAAAAAATGTTATTTTGTTTGACTGTGGTTTTGACTCATTATTTAAAGCGAAGTGAAAACAAGGAGACAAAATGGCCAAAAATTCCATCACACTGTTTTTGGATCTCATCATTTTCCAGAGATTTTAAACATTTGACATATTCCTCTCAGATCCAAGAAGTGAAACTGTAATGACTAGTTATATACGAACATACGGTTTAAGAGCAGGAGTGGGCCACTCAACCTCTCGAGGTTGCTCCATCATTCAATAAGATGGTGACCAATCTGACTGTAATCCCCCACCTACCCTGGATAACTTTTCACCCTCTTATTTATCTTAATTCTCTATTTACCTATGCCTTCAAAATAGCCAAAGACACTACGACTGTTGTCATCTGAGGAAATACTTTTCTCTTAAACAGGTGACACCTATCTTTGAAAGTTGACCCTAGTTCTAGATTTTCCCACAAGAAGAAACCATTTCTCCACATCTACCTTGTCAGTTCCCGAGAGGTTTCAATCAAGTTGCTGCTTTTTTTGCCTAAATTCCAGTGAACGTAATCCTCCCCGGTCCAATCTTTAATTATAAGACAACCCACCCATTTCTGGTTTTATAAATCTTCTCTGAACTCCTAAAGCATTTACACCCTCCTCCTAAAGCATTTACCTCCTCCTTATTTGGGATCCAATACTGTGCACTGTACTTGTCTCACCCAGTGTCTTTTCATCTGAAATATGACCTCCTACTTTTCAGATGCAATTTCCCACACAAATAAATGATAACATTCTATGAGCTTGTATAATTCCTGTACCTGTGTACTAGCCTATTGTGCTTCATGTATGAGGATCTGAGATTGAGTGCTGCAATTTCTCACCATTTTGACAGTATGTTTTGTTTTTATTCTTCCTGCCAAAATGGGGAAATTCTGCATTTACTCACGTTATACTTCATTTGCCAGATCTTTGCCTACTCACTTCACCTATCTGTCATTTTGTCACCTCCTTATGTCATCTTTGCTACTTATTTTTGTGTCATCAGCAAATTTAACAACCATACCTTAGTTCCCTTCATCTAAACTATTCTTAAAAGTTGAGGCTGCAGTACTAATGTCCCAGGCATACCATTCATTACATCCTGCCCAGAAAATGCCCATTCTAATCTAGCTAATCTTCAGCTGACGTCAAAATGTTACCTCCTACAACATGAGCTTTATTTTCCACGATAACCTTTGTAGCATCTTACCAGTGGCCTTCTAGAAGGTACTGCACATTTACCAATTTCCCTTTATCCATAGCCCACGGGGCTCTTTCAAATAACTGCAATAAATTTTTTTATTCATTTGTGAGACATGGGCATCGCTGGCTGGCCAGCATTTATTGCCCATCCCTAGATGTCTGAGGGAATAGGTAGTCAACACTGCTGTGGCTCACACAGGGCAGACCACAAAAGGATGGTGGATTTCCTTCTCTAAAGGACATTATTGAACCAATTGGGTTTTTACGACAATCGGCAATGGTTTCATAATTATCAGTGGATTCTTATTTCCAGATTTTTTTAAAAATTGAATTCAAATTCCACCATCTGCCATGGTGGTATTTGAACCCAGGTCCCCCAGACATTAGCTAAGCTTCTGAATTCATAGTCCAATGATGATATCACTAAGCTAAAGCCTTCCCATTTCGAAAAGCACTATTTCCCTTTTGCAAAACCATATTGACTATCTGATTGCTGTGAATTTTTCAAAGTGTTCTGCCATAATACTTCTTTAATCATAGCTTCTAAACTTTTCCCTATGACAAAATGTTAAGCTAACCGGCTGTAACTTCCTGCTTTCTGTCTCTGTTTTCGAATAAAAGGGGTTACACTTGCTGTTATCCAGTCTAATGGAGTCTTTCCAGGATCCAGAGAATTTTTGAAAATTAAACCAATGCATCTCATTAGCCACTTCTTCTGACATCCTAGGAAGAAGCCCATCAGGACCTGGGGATTTGTTAGCCTGCAGCTCCAAAAAATTTGTATAAGTATCACTATCATTTACCAAATTGTTAAGATGTCACTGAGCTAGTTTTGATATTTCTTCATAGACTGCAAGTTACAAACAATCCTATAACTGCCTGAGTATGGGGGAACTGCACTCACTCACTAGTATTGAAAAAAACCTTTAGTTTTGCCTGTAGGGAAGGGATGTGGAGAGATTGGGGAGATTTTGAAACGGGACAATATAATATTATTTTGCTGAAGGCAGTGGTGTAAGAGCCTTTGGTAAGAATTGTAAGGCAAAAGTTAGAAAATCTCATCTTTAACTTAACTAAGATGGCCTACTTATATGAGAAAGGATATGCTGTCAAAGCTTCAAGGAATGCAAATGCAGAAGCCTCACAAGGGCTCTTCAGATCACGTCTCCAGGTCCCTGCATGGAATTCATAGATGTAGAACAATGTGAATCAACAACAACTTGCCTGACTGTTGTGTCTTTAACATAGCAAAACATCCTAGGATGATTTTGCAGGAGCATTCTCAAAGTTTGACACTAATCTGCAAAAATAGTATTAGGATAGTGGTCAAACGGGTAAATTTTAAGGAGCATCTCAAAGGTGGGATTCTACTCAAAGATATATATAGATGCAAATGCATTGAACCTGTAAAGTTACTAAACAGACCCAAATTTGTGCAGTATGCTTCAGTTGCAAGATATTTTGTTTCAACTGAGCAACAATTCGATATTGTACATCTGTTGGGTTTTTTTTCGTCGTTTGAATTATTAGAGGATGGAAGTTTAAGTCCAAGGTACCTTGAAGATTAGACGGATGTTTTGATTTCTAAATAATTTGGAGTCCATGTGTCATGAGAATTGTTATTCAGACTATTTTTCTTACCTATCAAGATTTGCTTCAACCAATATTGAGAATTTCTAAACTAGAAAGTTAATTTTATGTGATTGTGAATAACCTGGAGAGTTAGTAGACTTCTAGTACAAACTTAGTTCATTTGGCAATCAGCAGTGTGATCTAGTAAAAAGTCTCTCAACATCAGGTTAAACCCAACAGATTTATTTGATAGCACAAGCTTGTGGAGTGCTCTTTCTTTGTCAGGTAAGTCTATGTTGATGTGCGCAATCTTTCTGGAGATTCTTGCCACTTTGAGCAGCACTTTGCGGTGTCGGTGGTCACCACGATGTGGTGATGCTGGCATTAGATTGAGAATAAGAAGTCTTACCTGATGGAGAGTGCTCCGAAAGCTTGTGCTACCAAATAAACCTGGCACTGTAGCCTGGTGTTGTGAGAATCCTTGCTATGCCAATCCCAATCCAGCGCTGCCATCTGAACATCAATATGATCTAAACTTGTTTACAGAATTGATCTTTCAAAAATGCTAAATTTTTGGCTTTTCATGTCAATCACGATAGTAGTCAAAAGGGTTCTGCAAAATTGTTGAATTTTTTTGATTGCAAGTCCAGCTAATGCAAATGCAGTTTCAATAAGATTGCCTCCAAAAAAGGCTTTTTTTAATTGTATTTAGGATGTAAGATCTTGCCCCCAGGTGACCAAGAATGGGATTAATTATATTAGAATTTGGTGATATGAATGTGGCCTTGTGTGTTCCATGATTACTAGCATTTGTTTATGCACGCAAAACATTTGCAAAGTATTTTTCATGTTGTGACCTTTGTATTAAAGTAAGATTTCCATATTGGATTAGAATCAGAATGCATAACTAGCAAGTAATTCTATAATTTGAAATAATGAAATGTAGCTGAGTGGAATGAGAATGATACTGTGTATGTTCTAAATTTGCTCTTGGCCTTGAAAGAAAAATCTGAGCAAACAATTTTTTTTGTTATTCATAGAAATCATAACCCTATGAGAGACTATTTGGCCCAACAACAATCCCACCCAGGCTCTATCCCCATAACACCATATATTTAAAGTTTGTTAATTAGTCACAAGGCTTACATTAACATGAAGTTGCTGAGAAATTCCCCTCGTTGCTAACTTCAGTCAATGCGACTAACCTAATTTGTCCCACTAATCCTTCTAACCAAAACATCCCAGGACACTAAGGAGCAATTTAGCATGGCCAATCAACCCAACCAACATGGCTTTCGGACTGTCGGGGGAAACCAGAGCACCCATGTAGACACAGAACGTGCAACTTCCACACTGATAGTGACCTAGGCTGGGAATCAAACCTGGGTCCCTGTGCTGTGAGGCAGCAGTGCTAATGATTGTGCTATCATGCTGCTCATATTGATCAGCCAGTCAAAATTATCTCTTCAGACAGGAAGTATTCGACTGAAAACTTTATAAAAATAGCTCAAACATGTTGAACCAACTACCAAAGCAGTATAAATGATGGAGATCAAATAATTATGAGCTGACTTTCCATTTATTGTTTTAAACTTCAGTATTAGTAAAAATATTTTTTCACTCTGAATGTTCAACTGATTATTTTGAAGCAAAGAGTGTCCAGTTGATATATCTTAAAATGATTGCTCATCATAACACCCAGCATTATTTTACTTTGTCTTGTTAATGCACTCCTGCGTATGGTAAATAAATCAACTCCACGGACCAACTTGCAAATATTTAGCTGATGTCTTTTTATTCCAATCTCCCCAAAGCTGTGCAAGCATCTGGTATGAGAATAACATAAAAGAAAATAACCTTGTTTTCGGTCATCTTAATTAGTAACATTTTTACACATCACCTTTTGGAATGGATGAAATGTTTTATTCTGAAATATTTCTATCTTCTCCAGAGAAACACCGACCTAAAGGCTACATTTACCCATTTTAATGGTGAAGTGATAATCACCTGGACGTGCTATGGAATAGAGCAATGAAAATCCTGGAATATAGTGAATCTGTTGTTAACTATCTAAATATGACTCCAAAACAAATGATTGGTTATTGGTTAACTTTATATTTTACTGAAATAATATGTAGCAATTGAATACATCAAAGTTCAGGGAAGAACATTAGCAAGCCATTAATGGTATACAGTGCACTGTACAGCAGCTGTATTTACAGGAATTGTTCAACGCACCTTGCTTGATAGCTGATCATCTGAAACTGAATATATTTTTTTCTACTTTAGTAGAGTACCATAAAGGCCCGAGTCAGCCAACAAATGTTCCAAATTAGAAGCTTTTGTTAATTCAGGTACAAAAGGAAAATACTACACATGCAGGAAATATGAAACAATACAGAAAATTCTGCAAATACTTGGATCTTCTGATATTTATAGTGAAATCTTGGTAACTTTTTAGGTCACTGACCTTTTACCAGAACAGTATTTATTGTTAATTCAAAGTTGCTTAATTCAAATGACCTAATCATGCAATTTTGTACTGAATTATTGCTTTTCCTTCTATGCGTATGACTTGATGCAAATTATTGTATAATTATATGGAAAAAATTGCAAATTATCAGTAGATTATAAACAGGTGGTGAATTATGTCATTATTTTATGGCATTAATATTTTTTGCAGTTGCACTGTTGTGTATGGTTAATTTCTGTATTTAAAAACGTTACATGATAGACACATCAAAAACATGCTGTTGGTTTACTGTACCTTGCAACAATCCATTGTCAGCACCATTTCCATTTGAGGATTTCTTCTATGGCACAACTTCACCAATTTTAAAACACCATCTAGATGTTTTGGCTGAGATAAAGCTCAGATTAAGCACTAGAGGGGGTGTAAAGCCTGCTCCTGTCAGCTTGGATCTTGTTGATCAAGCCCAAGACCAGGAAATGGGGAATTTGAATCTGTAATGTCTGTCTCAGCGTGACTTTTGGACCAATTTATTTTTTGATTGGCTATAACTTTTAAGTAAAATTGTCATTTTTGTGCAGTAATCCTTTCATTTTGCTCTATGTTCATCACAACCTGATATTTTACTTTTTAAGAAAACAACATGATGTCAAAGGTTTAGTTAATACATGCATTCTCCATGGCAGCTGCTCTATGGATCAGCCCATTTGCTAACCAATCAGCACTCTCTCCTCGAGGTATAAATTGTTGTACATTTTACATTTGGTATTTTTGTGAATTGTTCTGATGCATACAAGACAGCTTCAGCAGCGCTCAAATTCTGCATTGTCAAATGATTATTCTGTTTCATTTGGACATTTACTCGCTTCCTTGGCCATTTTAGCGTGCGTGCACCCAGACCCGTTCAAACACGTTTTTATAAAAAATGAGCGGTAAAAGTTGGCCTAGCCAATGACACCCACGTGCCGTTAATTTTTCTTTTCAACGTTAACGGGTTACAGACACAAAGCAGAGGGGTTGAGACCAAGCACACTTGCTCTTTCAAAAACACAACAAGGTGCAGTGGGCTGAATGATGTCCCTACTTGCTGAAGAACTTTAGACAGCCAATTTTCCCCAAAAGCTTAGAGATGGTAATTAAAAATGATACTTTGGCAAAATGATTGTATACCATGTGTGTTTATGACTACTTTTTGATATTGCACATTGTTTGCATGTTCTCACATGTCTATGTGGGTTTCGTCTTGGTGCACCAGATTCCTCCCACAGTCCTGAAGATGTGCAGATTAGTTGGATTGGCCTTTAATAAATTGACCCTTATTGTCCCAAGCTGTGTAAGTGAGAGGGATTAGAGGTTCAGGGATTCAGACAGGTGAGGGTATGTAAGCCAGGAAAAGATACTGAGTTAATACATGCACAATGGGCTGAATGGCTGCCTTCTACACTGTAGGGATTCTATGATTCTGAGGGATGCCAGTTTGTATTAACTCAGTTGCTGAACACTGGGTTACTGACTCGGAGAACAATGTCTGAGGTTTTCTCATTTTTTGATGAAATCAATATTTTCATCTATTTGAACTTATGCTGACACTCTTAACGTTTTGATAGTATTCACAGCAAGGGAGACAGTGGTGTAATGATACTATTACCCTGGGGAATCCCCTGGGCACCTGAGTTTCAATCTCATCATAGCAGATGGTAAATTTGAATCCAATAAAAATCTGGAATTGATGACTATTGTTGTTTTAAAAAAAAAACCATCTGGTTCACTTATCACCTTTAGGGAAGAAAATTTGACATTCTTACCTGGCTTCAGATCCACAGAGATATTCTCTGAAATGCCGCTTAGGTCAAGGACAATTAAGCAACGATTACTGACTGAGCCAGAGATACCCACATCCCACATGTGAATAAAAAATAGCTGAAAGTGCATTGTGATGAGGGCATCCAGAACTTGAAAGTGTTGCTGGAATGATCAATGTGGTGCTGTTGAACTATCAACCATACAGCTATGTCACTTCACATCACCAGCTGACAATTTGATTTGGAGAAAATGAATTGTGGTAAGGGCAGGTTTAAAAAAAATGACGCTTACTTGCAGTACATTGCTTCCATCACAATCCTGCATGCCCAGAATACTTGCAGCACAGAAGCTCCAAGATCCACAATAATATTTACACCCCACAAGAGCCTCCTCCCGTCCCTTTTCATCTCAGTCCGTCGGAAAACCCTGCTATTTATTTGTCCCTCGTGTGTTCAATGAACTGTCCCTTGCACTATTTACCACCTTGTGCTCATTGTTGTGGTTCATTTTCACCGAGTCTGTATTGGCATTTTTATAAAATATTCTTGCGAACCAGACCCAAGCTAGGGGCTATGAATATAAGGTATCACTAATAAACCCAATAGCGTATTCAGAGAATGGTTGGAATGTGCAACCCGCTACAGCAGGGAGTAGTGGAAGTGACTAGCATATGTGCATATAAGAAGCAGCTTATTAAACACAAAAGGGACAAAGAAATAGCGGGGTATTTTGATGGACTGAGATGCAAAGCAATGGGACGCTCTTGAATGTAAACAGTGGTGTGGGTCTTAAAGCCTGCAAATACTTTCAGCATGTAGGATTCTGAATTGTGGAGAATTAAAAGATGGTAAATTTTTGCTCTGTAGGACAATCAAAAGCTTCAAGTTGGCATTCTGCTTAAAAATTGCTTTGGTTATAAAGCCTATATCAGCTGATGCTATATTCCTCTCTTCTTGAGGCCTGTCCACAGCATCTAACCAGTGAATCTTCATTTACAGCTGTAAATTTCACTGGCAGATGTAAAAATATTTTGTTTCTGTATTGTGTTATGTGCACATAACAAAAACTCTTGCCTATTCAAGATCATACTGAATGGGCACTTTATTTATCAACTCTCTTACTCTAAAATGGAGTTTTTTTTTGTCAAAAACTTTCTCTCACTTTTCATAGCTGTTTCAATCTAGAGTCAAAGAGTAATCACTGAATACTACTTTTTCTCCATTGAATGGGCAACTAAAGAAATGAGGAACAGTATAACAGGCTGACATTTAGCCTATGTGTGTTTCACCAGCATATGGAATCATATTCTGCACAAGCTACTATAAAGAATGTTGATAGGATAGCATTTTAAAATTTCTGTTGAATTAAAGTGTGAACCATGTAGGTTTCAGGACATCGATTCTCATTTTAGTACCACTGACCTTCAATTTTTATGTTAGGATGGATGCATGTTAGCAAAGTCTCAAACCATTGAAATAACTTTCTCTCTGGAAAGTACATGTTTATTCTTAGTCCCTGACAATATTTTTACATGGAGTCTGCAAACACAAACAGTATCTCAGCCGCGATAATATCAATAGTTCAGTTTCTTGCTCCACCTTCCAATCCAGTTTTCTTTGAACCCCAAAAATGACTTGAGTTCAACTAAATATTTAGAATGACTTTTGTTAGGTGATTCTGGCTGACTTGTGTGCTTGCAAACCATCACTTCAATTATTTTTCAATTAAACTGTTAACTGTATTGGCATTATGAATCATCTGATGATTTATTTTCCTGTTATTTCAGATATTTATTGAGGATCATTTCTGACTACATAACCCAGGCGGCACGGTGGTTAGCACTGCTATGTCTCAGCACCAGGGACCCAGGTTCGATTCCTGGCTTGGGTCACTGTGTGTGTGGATTTTGCACATTTTCCCTGTGTTGGCATGGGTTTCCTCCTGTAGTCCAAATGGTTAGGTGGATTGGGCATGTTAAGTTGCCCCTTAGCTTGTCCCTCTGACGCTACGGTAAATGCACAGTTATGGGGCAGGGACTTGGATGAGCATTATGGTTGGTGCATACTCAATAGATTGAATGGCCTCCTACACTCTGGTATTCTATGAAGTTCTGGAAAAAAAATCTTTTTGGTCTAGTCCTTGTGGTATAGAATTCACATCAGTAACTCTTGCCATTGATTTATATTGCACTGGCGTTGATTATTTTTGCTAAAATTTGTCAACTCAGGCAGGTATTTCAGCCCAAGACAGAGGAAGTGCTGCACTCTCTCGGGTGCTGACTTTGAGAGAAGACATTAAATTGAGACTTATGCCTGTTCAAGTGGAACAAAACATTCCATAGATTCTTCCTAACAAGAGGGTTCTCTGTGTCCTTGCCAGTGTTTATCCCACAGTCAACTGATTCAAATACATTACCTACCCACCTGCAGTTTTTTGGGATCTTGCTCTGCTTGAATGGCTGCCACTTTGCCTATGTTACAACATTGACAATACTGTAGAAGTATTTTAATTGGCTGTGGTTTTGGAACATGTTGAAGAACAAAGATGTGCAGGTTAGGTTGATTGGCCATGCTGAATTGCCTCTTGGTGTTCCAAGATTTGTAGGCTAGCAGGGTGAATATGTGTGGTTATGGGGATAGGACCTAGATAAGATGTTTTCTCGGTGAATTGGGCTGAATGATTTCCTGCGCTGTAGGAATTCTATGATTCTATGTAACATGTAAGTGCTGTATGAATGTAGTTTTGTTGGTTCAAACAGATTCCCAGATTTGAAGTGAAAATGAACGATCATAAGACAAAGTGAGTTTCCAGAAGAGATTGTGTAAACAATGTTTGAAAATATTGTGCATCAACAGAAGTGTGAAGGAAGTTAGTAGAAATATTGATGCAAATGGGATGGATTTAGTTTGCATAATCTTTGTTACTAAAGCTTGAATTTAAAAAGTAATTCCAAAATTGCTGGCTTCTAAAACAAAGATTTAGCTGATATGACTAACCAGCGATTAACTGGGTAACAGCTCTTAAAATGCAATGAGTAATTCAGTCGTATGGATGATGGTGATGTTGAGGTCAAAGCCAACAACTGGCAGTTTCTGAGGAGAATCTAATGTGATGATGCAGTGTAAATAATACATTCTGCTTCTATTTGTTTTGGGAACGCTGTTTAATGCAGCTGTATAAAGTATTGAATTGAGATGCAGACTGATCAGATTTAAGCTTCTTCTGGATACTTTGGTCATTCTTTCTCAATAAACAGAAGATGAAAGAGCTAGAAAGAGAACAGCTGATATAATTTGAATTCTGACTCTCTTTTATTTGTATTTATTGAATTTCCATTTACATTTTAATTTCTAATTATTTGACCATTTTGAATGCTGCAATGACCTTTCTTTCTTCCGCCTGTTAAATTCTGACACGACATTATATTTTCCACTCAAAGCTCTTTCCATTGCTGAGTTGGTAGATGAGCATGTGTAACTGCTGAAAAATACAGACCAGATTGTCTTGTGTTCAAATTAAGATTTCCAGTCTGTGTTAAGTTGGTATGTCTCAGCCAGGTTTCTGATGTGAAGACCACAAATCACTTGTAGCACCCCAGCAAAAAGCATGTGCAGATTTTGTAATTTAATATTAGGTCAGGAAAAAAAATGAGAGAACAGAAAGTACCAGAGATTTGGGAGATTAATATAGCTATCTGTCTGCACTGGTAACCGTCCTTGTGAATTGGTTTATTTTTATTCATTTTTAGGACATTTTGCTGGCAATGCCAGCATTTCTTTCCCTTGTCCTAGTTGCACTGACAAGATGGTGGTGAGCTGCCCTAAACCATTGCTGACCATGTACTGAAGTTGTTCCCTCAGTACTGTTTAGCCTTTTCATTAAACTGAGTGGCTTGCTCAGCAACTTAAAAGGGAATTGAGATCCAGCCATGTTGAAGTCACGTAGGTGACATTGGGTGGCGGTGATAGGTTTTTCCCTTTAAAGGATATTGTTAAAGATTTGGAGTTTTACAACAATTATAGTCATTTTCAGAGTTTTTACTTTAATTATTTTCATATTTTCAAACTACCTTTGCAGTATCTGAACTTGCCTTGTGTTAATTGTAACTGACCAAAGATTGATTTTAATTGTTATGCCCAGCATTTTGACAGATGGTTAGGAAGAAAGGAGTTGAAGACAGTAATATATTTCAGGGTGAGGCATCAAATTAAATTAATATAATTTTGTCAGCACTTCCATTTCCCTTTTTGTTCTTTGCTTTATAAATGTGTATTTTTTATTAAAGCTATAAACTCAAACTCTCTCATACTTGAGGTATAACAAGCCTTTAGAAAAAATTAAATGCATTAAATTTACACCAATCTAAGGTCCCAACTGCTTCAAGAAGACAACTATCACCTTAGTACCAAAGAAAAGCCAGTCAATGTGCCTTAATGACTATCAGCCAGTGGCTCTGACATCCATCATTGTGAAGCACTTTGAAAGGCTAGTCATGGCATAAATCCCTTCCTGCCTCTCAGACTGCCTGGATCCACTACAGTTCACCTATCACCGCAACAAGTCCACAGCTAATGACATCTCCCTTGCCCTGCACTCAACCTTGGGGCACCTATGTCAAACTTGTATTAATAGACTACAACTCAGCCTTTAACCCCATTATTCCTACAAGATTCATCTCCAAACATTGTGGCCAGGGCTTGGTTTCTCCCTCTGCAACTGCATTCTAGACTCCTAACCCACAGACTGTTGTCAGCAAGGATGAGCAACATCATCTTCTTCAGAATCATCCTCAACACCGGTGTTCTGCAAGGCTGTCCCCTCAGCACTTACTAAATTCCTTATGTACCTAACTGTATGCCTGAATTCCCTTCCAGTTCAATTTTCAAGTTTTCTGATGACGCCACTGTCATGGGTTGGATCTCAAACAATGATGCCATACAGTACAGAAAACAGGAAATCTAATGAATTGGTGCGACAACAGTAACCTCCACTTTGGTGTCAGCAAAGCAAAGGAGATAGTCATGGACTTCAGGAAATGTAGTGGAGGGCATGCTCCTGTCTACATCAATGGGGACGGAGTAGAAATCGTCGAGAGTTTCGAGTTGTCCAGATCACTAACAATCTGTCCTGGTCCCTCCAAGCGAATGCCATAATTAGGAAAGCGCACCAATGCCTCTACTTTCTCAGGAGACTAAGGAAATTTAGCATGCCCACTACAACTCTTTCCAACTTTTACACGTGTGTAAAAAGCATTCATTCCAGATGTATTACAGCTTGGTATGACTCCTGCTTTGTCCAAGACCACAATAAACTACAAAGGACCATGAATGAAACCCATACATCACTCAAACCAGCCTCCCATCCATTGACACTGTTAATATTTCCCACTGCCTCAAAACCAGCTAGCATAATCAAGAACCCCATGAACCACCGACCAGACATACTTTTGTTTTTTTATTGAGAAAATGATTCAAAAGTCTGAGGGCACGTACCAACCAACTCAAAAACAATTTCTTCCCTGGTGCCATCAAACTTACTCACATTAAATTGATCTTTCTCTGCACCCTAGCTATGACTGTAACACATCATTCTGAAGTCTGTCTTTAGTTATGTACAGTATGCTTTGTGTACAAGAAACAATACTTTTTGCTGATACTAATACATGTGACAACAAATCAAATCAAATTGAAGATAAAAGCTAATTACTGTAGATGCTGGGGTCTGAAACAAAAAAAGAAAATGCTAGAAATTAAATTGAGTATGCCTAATTATTCTTGGCACATGATTATTGCACTTGTCCTCTGAACAGTACCCGCATTCCCATACTTGTATACAAAACCAAGTGTATTCATTTTGAAATGGCTTCAGAATTGCATATGTTATATTCTCATTGAATTTTGCTTTATGACAGGCAAAGACTTTGAGAAATGGAGAGAGCAAATAATAAATATACCATCCAGTTGTTTTTGAGACCTGTATCTACAACTTAAATATTTACAAATACATGTTGAGAAGTACGATTTGATCTTCTTGTACTGTAAAATATAAAGTAGCCAGAGCTCCAGATGACCATAGGCACTGACTGCTGGTCATTTAAATCACCTCAAGCAGGACACAAGGTTGAAAAAGCAGGCCTTCATGAATAACCTCAGCCAATATAGGAATTGGATCCATGCTGTTGCCAGCACTCTGCATCATTAACCAGCTGTCCAACCAACCGAGTTAAATCAACGCTCCTTGTACTAGCACCTAACAGTGGCATAGGTGGATTATTGACATCAACAATATGCAGAAAATGGTGGAAGAAAATGTAAAGAACAAGAACAAAGAACAAAACAGCACAGGAAACAGGCCCTTCGGCCCAACGAGCCCGCGCCGCCACCCCAATGTTCCCACCTCTACCCGTGATCCCTGTTTATGTTTATAGATCTATGGATTAAAAACCAAATTTGAGACAATTTAGGGAGAATTTGTTTTGCTAGTTAGCCTAAGAGCACGTCTTTGGGATGTGGGAGGAAACTGGAGCACCCGGAGAAAACCCATGCAAGCACAGGGAGAATGTGCAAACTCTCTCAGACACACGCCCAAATCCATGTATCTGCACAGCACAGTGATACTCACTGAGCTGTCGTGTTGAGATACAACCATGGTAGCTGGTGGAATTTTAATTCAATTAATAAAATATGGAGTTGAAATTCAGTAATGGTCACCATGAAACTATCTTCCATTATCATAAAAACCCATCAGATTCACTGACGTCCTTTCAGGAAGGAAATCTACCATCCTTACCTGGTCTGATCTACATGCAACTCCAAACCCAAGGCAATGTGATTGATTTGACTGCTCTCTGAAATGGCCTAGCAAGTCACTGTTCAAGGTCACTTAGGGATGGGTAATAAACATTGGCCTTGCCAGAGATACCCATATCCCATGAAAAGATAAAAGAAAAAAATCCACACTGTCACTTCAATCATTTTAATTTTGCCTGGTCTTTTTTTCTCTCTCTCTCCAACTTCCCAACATCATACAATCCTCCAAGAATTCTAATTGTGGCATCATGTGCAACTTTATTTCTTTTATCCTACTACTGTTGGTCAGGCACACTCAACTATCTAAACCCTAAAGTTCCTTCCCTAAACTCTGCAGCTCTTTATCCTCCTTTAAGATGATGTTTAAAGCCTCTCTCTCTGACAAAGCTTTTGATCACATGGCTTAATGGCAAATTTTATCTGACTATGCCCCTGAACAGCGCCTCAAGGAGTTAATGTCTAACGTCATTAATTACGAAATTGATTAATACTAAAAATTGGAGCAGCCCATCCAAAAACAAAATGATTGATGGTAGAATAATTTTTAAAAAACTTGAATTATCACAATAAGGGAACGCACAGGTGTTTCTGTAAATTAACCTGATCATTAAACTGGTCTAGTTATTAGCTTAAAATATACCTGCAAACTACTTCCACAATGGAATGTGGATTTTCATAGGTGCTAAGTTCCACTTTCAATCCTTTCAATAATTACAAAAATGCATTTGAGCTTCATAGCAAAGCAGCCCAGATACATTATTTTGCACTGAGAATGGAAACTTTTTTTTAAAATCAATTAACATGGAACTGGTCTTTAACTCAATGACTAAGTGCACTGTTTGGCATGGTATTGAGAAACAGAAGGGCCTCAGGTCTGATCCCCGAGCTAGGCTTAGTTACCTGATATTAGTCTGAGTGGGCCCATCAGCATCTGAAAAAGAAATGGCAGATTATCATTTTGAATTGTGATCTTTGAGATGATAGCCTGTCTTTTTGAGGTGCACCGAGTATTCCAGAATTGACCGTTTGTTTCAGACTTCCAGAATTCTTGAGTTTTCTCATCTTAGTTTTTAAATAGCTGTGCATTGAGTCTCTGTATTTTGAATCTCTACTGGTTTGTTTCATAAATGTAGTCACGACAGCAGACTTGTCTTTATGGTGTATGTGCTTAGCTTCATAAATTTACAAAGATTTGAATTTTATTCAGGAAAATGTTCCAATGGGGGTGCGGGGGGAAGTGAATGCATGCATTTTATTGAAGGTTTTGTGATTGATGACACGAGATTAGCACAGTACATTTTAATATTATTAACTATATAATCATATACTGCCTGCAGCATTCTTGTCTCTGATACTGTTGTGAATGTAGGTCACGCTGGGTGTAACTGAAACTTACTTTGCTGTATAGGTTAGTTTCTTTTTGCTGATTTTTTTTTCAATTTTGTGCCGTTTCCAGGAAATATTGATGAGGATGTTGTGGTGATTGAGGCCACCTCAACTCCCCAGGTTACTGCCAATGAAGAAATCAATGTTACCTCAACAGACAGTGAAGTAGAGATCGTCACTGTTGGGGACAATTGCAGGTGAGAACTTCAATGTCATTAAATTTGTCGCAGATGAAAATCACTGACCTTTGTATGTTGTTTTACAAAATTCTTTCTAAGAATTATTCCCAGATTTCTATCAAGGCCTTGTCCATGAGCAGTTGTATCCTGTAGTACCCCTTTACATTGAGGTGATAATGGCCAAGTGCAGTGCTATGATAGCAGCAATGCTGCATACAGCTGAAATGTTCCCTAAGATTTTTAATGTTTCAGGAAATGGCAACTTAATGCATTAATGTTTTTTTTATTTTTGAACCTGAAACCTTCCTGAGAAACGTGCAATTAAATGTGCATTTGCACACCGACCCCTATATAAAGAACAAAAAAAAACTTCTCAAGAAACTTAATTTACATCAACTATTTTTGTGATTGCAAAATGAAGTAAAAATAATATATTACACATTGTTATTTGGAAAGTAGGACTCCCCCACCTGTAATTATCATTGAGCAGTTTTGCAATTTCTTTGTCACTTATCATCATAACTTTAGTTTAGAAGAATAGAAAACCTAAATTCGAGTTATAATGAGTCTCAATCCAAAACAATACTCACCACTTGGTGACAATGAAGAGTTCTGTTGCAGCATTGTTCTGAATGTGCTGATTTTTTTTATGGTTGTCAGCCTCGCCTCTTGTGGTTACATGCTACCTTTGAGTGAATTGATGCTCCGGTGGGATATTGAGAGCGAGCTGCACAAATGCAGTTACTGTCTTTCAAAATGTGCGTTTAAACTGAGGCTTCATCTCAAGAGTTTGGGGGGGGGGGAGAAAAATTATAAAAACAAGGAAAATAGGAAATGCACGGCAGACTTTTTGGGTAAACAGTTAGAAGGTTTTATCAGCTTGGGTAATGGAGCTGGAAATCGTAACAGGTTTTGAAGGAGGAATTAGACAAGATCTTGTCAGTAGCGTCTGGAGTTAACAGATCATGAAGAAGAAATTGTTGATAAGTCAACTAGATGGACCAAAGAGTTGCTGTGTGCAACTATTAACAATGTTTCTCATCTTAATCTGTTCTCTGACATCTTTTGAAAACTGTTCGTATGATTGAGTTGTTGTCCATCAAAATATCACTCAGCAAGCACTTTGAAAGAACACTTCAGAAAGAATGAGCATCCTTTTATAAAAGGTGGGCTTAACTAATGCATTTTTAGGTGCACATTTTGCAGCTTTTAAGAAAATCCGAGTTTGACAGTATGTTTGTCAGAGACCAAAATTATGGAAGACGGATCCTAATTTGTGTTGATCGAGCAGTTTGGTTATTCTGGCTGTGGCAAGCATGGATTATTTTTCGCCATTAATATGTAATCTTGATTTTCTATTGCAGATTTGAAAGTATAAACAGCTCTTTTTTTTTTGACAGTTTTAAACCTAATCTGAGAGTTTTGGGTATGAGCTGATGCATACTTGGTGACTCAGCAGAGTGGCATGCATTATCGCAGCACAAGAAAGGGCCTGAAAGTCAGGGAAAAAAGATAGGCAGGAATTCAATTCCATTTGTAACACGTTTAAACTGAAATAAATTTCTTCTACAAAAGCACACAACATTTGCCCCAGGCGGATGGATTTCAGCGAAATGTAATGATGTGTTCACTTTAACTATGAAAAAAAATCTACCAATATAGTTTGGGCTTGTGTGTATAGCTGTGTTTAGAGAGAACATTTTAAAGCAAGCTTCTCCAATTTGGGGTCCACTGGCTGCTGGAATTTGGATCCAGCCCATCACAATTGGACTTAGCCGATGAAATCTTGATGGAGAGACTTTGGATGATTAGACAGTGAATTAGTGTGTGTTAGTAGGTGGGACAGGGAATGAATATGAGGGGGTGTGTTGGTGTGGGTGTTAGAGTGTGAGTAAATGAGGGTGTGTGGGGGTGGATTGTGAGAATGAGGGCTGGTTGGGGCAGTAAGGAGGTGAGGCAGGGAGTCAGTGAATGTGGCAGGGACGAAATGATGTGTATGGTGGGGGTACAACATTTGGGGGTGTGGGGTGGGCAGGGCGTTGGTGTGTGTGGGTGCATGCGCGCCCCCCCCATGCACACACACGCGTGCCCCCCCCCATGCACACACACGCGCCCCCCCCCCATACACACACGCAGGCGTCGCGCCCCCCCCCCCATACACACACGCAGGCGCGCGCCCCCCCCCCCATACACACACGCAGGCGCGCCCCCCCACCATACACACACGCAGGCGCCGCCCCCCCCCCCAAACCACCGGCGCGCCCCCCCCAATACACACCAGCATGCGCGCGCCCCCCCCCCCATACACACACGCAGGCGCACGCCCCCCCCCATACACAAACGCAGGCGCGCCCCCCCCATACACACAGCAGCCGCGCCCCCCCATACCAACACGCAGGCGCGCCCCCCCCCCCCATACACACACGCAGGCGCGCCCCCCCCCCCTCCACACCAAGCAGCGCGCCCCCCCCCCCCAACACACACGCAGCGCGCCCCCCCCATACACCACGCAGCGCCCCCCTACACACACGCATGCGCGCCCCCCCCCCCCCCCATACAAACGCACGCGCGCCCCCCCCCCCCCCCCCCCCCCATACCACACGCAGGCCCACCCCTACACACACGCACGCGCCCCCCCCCCCCCCCCCCCCCCCCATACACACACGCAGGCGCGCGCCCCCCCCCCCCCCCCCCCCCATACACACACGCAGGCTGCGCGCCCCCCCCCCCCCCCCCATACACACACAGGTGCCCCCCCCCCCCCCATATACACACACCCAGGCGCGCCCCCCCCCATACACACACGCAGGCGCGCCCCCCCCCCCCCTATACACACGCACGCGCCCCCCCCCCCCCCATACACACACGCAGGCGCGCCCCCCCCCCCATACACACACGCAGGCGCCCCCCCCCCCCCCCCCCCCCCCATATACACACACCCAGGCGCGCCCCCCCCCCCCATACACACACGCAGGCGCGCCCCACCCCCCCATACACACACGCAGGCGCGCCCCACCCCCATGGGAGCGAGTGAGTGAGTTAGTTTAACTCCATGTCTAGGTTCTCACTCACTTGCATCACCTCACACCAATGTACATACCTGCATCTGGGAGAGGGCAAGTGAGTGAGCACCCTGAGGCTGTGTGGACATGCTCACTCTGAACCCTCTCACCCAGTCATTTTTAGTAATTTTTTTAAGCTTATGAAGTTAAAAGAAGTGCAAAGAACAATATAGGACAGGAACGCGCCCTTTGTCTGATAATGTGTTCCTAACTAAACCATCCATTTGTATCCCTCTATTCCCAGTCTGTTCATGTGGCTATCTAGATAAGTCTTAAATGATCCTAGCATGCCTGCCTCAACTATTTTGCTTGCTAGTGCGTGTCAGGCCCCCACCACCCTTTATGTAAATTATGTCCTCTGCGTATATGTACTGAACTTGCACACACCACCACCCCCCCCCCCCCCCCACCCACCCCCACCCACCCTGAACTTGAGACCTTGTGTTTGTCATTTCTGACCTGGGGAAAAGCTTCCAACTGTTCATCCCAATTATGCCGTTCATAATTTTATAAACTTCTTTCAGGTCGACCCTCAACCTCTGTCTTTCTGAGGACAATAACTACTTTACTCAATCTCACCTCATAATTAAGACCCTCCATGCCAGGCAACATCCTGGTAAACCTTTGCTGCCATTGGCTGACTTGCAGTCAGTATTTTTTGGTCATGCCTCAGCTTTTTGAAGTTCAGTTTATTATTCGGGTAAATGTTTTTCAGGAGTTATTCATCAACTTCTTGACTGAGGAAAAAATAAAATGTAACTGTGAGCCTCTGAGCATACAGATTGGGCAAGATGTTGTAAGGTACAACTGAAGAGAAGTGAGGATGGAAGTAACTAAGGTGATGAATTAAAGGTGCCACATAAGCAGCTTACTACAAAAAAAAATTTGGTCCAAGTACACTAAATAAGCTCTATGACAACTAGATTGCAAAGAAAGTCAAACTGCTTTTGATTTGCCAGCAAAAGCTAAATGTCTGATCTGCATGTTACCATAAGACGTAGCAGAAGAATTAGGCCATTTGGCTCATTGAGTCTGCTCCGCCATTCAATCATGGCGCTTGTTTTTCTCATCCCCATTTTCCTGTCTTTTCCCCATAACCCCAATCCTCTTATTAATCAAGAACCTATTTATCTCTGTCTTAAAGACACTCAGTGAACTTGTCTCCACAACCTTCTGAGGCAGGGAGTTTCACAGATTCACCACTCTCTGGTTGAAGAAATTTGCAGGCTGTGTCGACAGATGTTTGCTGTTCTGCAGTTAAATGTAGACATTAGGACAGTCAAAAGCCAAGTTGAGATAACAGGAAAAGTATGCAGGCCTAATGAAAAATCTGCACATGACACATGGGTCTACCCTTTAATGTAAAATTAACAGAGTAGATAGATGTCTACCACAGTTCATAGAATCCCTGCAGTGCAGAAATAGACCATTCTGCCCATCAAGCTTGCACTGACAACAATCCCACTGAGTACCTATACTTATAAACCCATTTATTTAGCTGGCTAATCCCCCTGACACTAAGGGCAATTTAGCATGGTCAATCCATCTCATTTTATTGGACTGTGGGAGGAAACTGAAGCACCCAGAAGAAACCCATGCAACACTGGGAGAATGTGCAATCTCTTGTTTCACAGAATGCTATCTTGAGCTAATCTGACATTAAAAGTTTTCAAATCAAAATAGAGGACCACTTGATATATGTAAACAGTTGGTGCAATAAATTGTAAGAAGTATAAATGCTTCCATGTTTTGGAGTATGAGGGAAAAATATTTATGATGTATAATCCAGAAATGTTTAATTTTATTAGTATTTTCGTTCACATCCTCTTTCTCTCTGGTCTTGCTAACTTTTTATTTCTTTCTCTTTCTCTCTTTCTCTAAGACCAGACCAGGTAAACAGGAGAGATTTCCTTTTGTAAAGGACACTAATAAAAACCTGATGCGTTTTTAAATCAATCGATGATTATTTTATGGTCATTATTAGCTTTCAATTCCAGATTTATTAACTGAATTCAAATTTGACCAGCTGCTGGATTCAGATTTGAACCCTTGTGGCCAAAGCATTGTAAGAATTCTCACAACACCAGGTTCAAGTCCAACAGGGTTACTTGATAACCCTGGAAATTATAGGCCGGTGAGTTTGACGTCAGCGGTAGGGAAGTTGTTGGAGGGGTTTCTTAGAGATAGAATGTACAGGCACTTAGAGTGTTGCGATCTGATTAGGGATACGCAGCATGGCTTTGTTAAGGGGAGGTCGTGCATTACAAATCTGGTAGAATTTTTTTGAGGAGGTGACGAAAACGGTGGATGAAGGGCGAGTCGTTGATGTCGTCTATATGGATTTCAGTAGATGGATATATATGGATTTAGTAGATAATGTGGAAAAGTGTGATAATGTGGAAAAGTGTGAGGTAATGCACTTTGGCAGGAACAATAAATGTGTAGAGTATAGGGCCAATGGTAGGGCTCTTAATAGTGTTGAGGAACAGAAGGATCTTGGTGTATATGTGCATAGATCCCTGAAAGTAGGCAGTCAAGTCGATAAGGTTGTTAAGAAGGCACATGGAGTCTTAGCTTTTATTGGTAGGGGGATTGAATTTCGGAGCCGCAACGTCATGTTGCAACTGTACAAAACTCTAGTGCGGCCGCACTTGGAGTATTGTGTGCAGTTCTGGTCCCCGCATTATAAGAAAGATGTGGAGGCATTGGAGAGGGTACAGAGGAGGTTTACCAGGACGTTGCCTGGTATGGAGGGCAGGTCTTATGAAGAGAGGCTGAGGGATTTGAGGTTGTTTTCGTTAGAAAGGAGGCGGCTAAGAGGGGACCTAATCGAAACATATAAGATGATTAGAGGTTTAGATAGGGTGGACAGTGATAGCCTTTTTCCTAGGATGGAGAAAGCTAGCACGAGGGGACACAGCTTTAAATTAAGGGGTGATAGTTATAGGACGGATATCAGAGGTAGGTTCTTTACCCAAAGGGTGGTTCGGGAGTGGAATGCCCTGCCTGCAGCAGTTGTAGATGCGCCAAGTTTGGTGGCGTTTAAGAGGTTAGTTGATAAGTATATGGAAGAGAAGGGAATGGTTTAGTTTGGAGGGGCATTGCTTTTTATATTGGTCGGCGCAACATCGAAGGCCAAAGGGCCTGTTCTGTGCTGTAATGTTCTATGTTCTGTCTCATTTTTCTCCTTTCGCTCCTTTTTGACTGGTGAAAGAGAGAATGGAAGACTTATTCTTCATTGGACTATAGGCTTTGACAATTTTCACGGGCATAACTGAAGCTAATTAGTCAATTTACCCACACGCTCGAAGTGTAAGATTATGATTTGCCTAAGGGAAAGCTGAAAGGTCTATAAATGGGACCGGATATCCACCATAGGAGCCGTTAACCTCTGGGCAACAAAACCACAGCAACACATCACATTGCTATTTTTGCAAGATAGAATTTTTGAAGAATTACCTTGACTTTTGAGTAAGTGAGAAAAAAATGTTACATTGTCAAATTTGAGGTTTTTATAACGCTATAACCAGAGTCACTGAGTGCTCACATCATTGTGGCGTTATAAAGGGTGAGTCCCACACGTGTAATCATACACAAAACGTTACTTACTGATTTCCTACACCTTAGGCCGATTTTAATGATGACAAAGAATTGATGAGGTGGACAGCTGTTTTTATTCATCTAAATATGAATGATGTTAGCTGGCAACTCAAGTTTGTTTCCAACTTGAAAAGATTTGCATTTTTGGCAGAGCTCTATTGCAGCTGCTTTTCTTTACAGTTCAAACTCCTTGTTCTCTAGGTGGTTTCAATAACAATGTGTTGATGTAGTTTGCCTTTTTTTTTGTATGTTGCATTTTCTGTTGGGTTTGTGCCCAGAAAGGCAAGCGATTAAAAGCAAAAGCCTTATAAGAATAGCGTAATTGGAAAAATGCAATGAATAGCACTGTTGGACCATCTGTGGGTTTGTGAGGTCAACAAACCCACAGAAGCTTGCAAACTACAGTAAGTGGCAGCTGGTTCTAGCGTAAGTTTGTGGTTTCAATCATTTGACCTTTTTATTAGGCAATATGCCTAAATTGGCTAGCTTCATCTTCCAATTATATTTGAAATACTTTCCTCAAATTGCTGTTTTGGGAATGGCTACAAACTTGATAAATATGTCGTATGGTTTAAAGCAGATCTTCACATATCTACAGTACAAGAAGGCCATGGATCTGATGATCTGCATGGCAGACTGGCAGAAATGTCAAAGGGCAAAAGAACAAAGCTCATCAGTTCACATGAAAATGTGATAAGATATCTATGAATGTTAGTTGATTTCTGAAATCTAATTTTTAATATAAATTAACACAGTGGACAGATATCTACCACAGTTTGTAGAATTACTGCAGTGCAGAAGTAGACCATTCGGCCTATCAAGCTTGCGCTGACAACAATCTCACTCACTCAGCACCTATAACTGTAAACCCGTATGTTTACCCTGCTAATCGCCCTGACAGTAAGCATGGCCAAGCCATCTAACTTTATTGAACTGTGGGAAGAAACTGGAGAACCTGGAAGAAACCCATGCAACACTGGGAGAATGTGCAAACTCCACACAGGCTGTTACCCCAAGGCCAGAATTGAATCTGGGTCCCTGGCACAATGAGGCAGCAGTACTAACCGCTGTCACCAAGCTGCTGTGCCACTGTTTTATAATTCCACTCGTATGTGTAGTTTAATATGTGCAGATTGTGGAAATTAAATGATTCACTGAAACCCTAACCTTATTACCAGTCACAGACGAACTTCGTCGTTGAGTTAGGAGCTGTATGCTTGTAATGTGTAACTCTACATAAACACAAGTATGTAAAGATTGGCTCCAGTTTTATTTTTCAACCACTAGCTTTCTAGAATACTGATGTTTTTGGACTTGGATACCTTCAAATTCAGCTCTGTGTGCTTATAGAAAGATACACTTTGATTTGACCAGCCAATATGAAACTACAATTCCATGATCTTTTGTTATTTCCTTTCCCTGATAACACATTTATTAAGCCAATACATGCCAAACGAAGGCTTCAGGAATTGTACACAATCATTCAGACATGAATGTACATAATACTCCATGATCTTTGTACATTCCACGTTTTCTGTTTATGAATTTTCAATTAACTTTACGTTTTATATACTTGCTGTAGTGAAGTACTGTAAATGTAATCAGAAATTACATCCTTGTACTACATTTGAAACTTTCTGAAAATGTTATAACTTCCTATTTCTCTGAAACTTCAGAAATTTCCTGGTGGATTAATTCACTTGTACTTTAAAGGCACGATGGACAGGATTTTGCCTGCAGATTTCAGAACCCCAAAACCAGATCACAACTGGGGCTCTGTGCTCCCATTTGACAATAGAAAGTCTGATGTTGCAATTTAACAGGCAGCAGTATCCAAATGAATGGTGGGCAATCTCTTGATGCATCTAGCCCAATCAGAGGGCCTGAAGAGGGGACCTAATCGAGACATATAAGATGATTAGAGGTATAGATAGGCTATCACTATCCACTCTTTTTCCTAGGATGGAAAAAGCTAGCACGAGGGGACACAGCTTTAAATTAAGGGGTGATAGTTATAGGACGGATATCAGAGGTAGGTTCTTTACCCAAAGGGTGGTTCGGGAGTGGAATGCCCTGCCTGCAGCAGTTGTAGATGCGCCAAGTTTGGTGGCGTTTAAGAGGTTAGTTGATAGGTATATGGAAGAGAAGGGAATGGTTTAGTTTGGAGGGGCATTGCTTTTTATATTGGTCGGCGCAACATCGAAGGCCGAAGGGCCTGTTCTGTGCTGTAATGTTCTATGAAGCCTAAGCCGTCACACCAGGAGAGGTGGATACTTCTAAGGCAGTTCTGATAATTCAACAGGAAGGTGCCCTTGGAGAGGAGTACACTTAGATTAATAATGTGTGCAATATGGGGAAGGGGATGCTTTTCTACTGGGAAAACATTTACGGTCCTGAAAAATCCCCCCAAGTTGGCCCTTTGGATATTGAAAGCCTCAGTGGAGTGGAGGTTAGCATTTTGGCCTGCCCTTGGGAAATCTCTCTCAACAGCAGGAATGGCATGGATTCCTGATGCAATGTGACCCCACTTCTTCTTGGCCTACCTCCATGAGTCAAAATCATTGATTAATCAAAGAAAATCAGATGTGACTTTGATTAATCCATAACCTTCTAAATGGGGTTTATCATGTCTCTTTCAATTTTCCCAGCACCAAGGTTAGACAGACTGACTGGCCTGTCTATCCTTTCTTCCCATTTTAAAGAACTGCACAATGTTAATTGTCCTATAGTCCTCCAGCACTATGCCTGTACTTCCTTAAAGGTTTCAATGGAATTTGAGATGAGTGGGTACTTCTGTGTAAGCTTTGCGTGCAGTTGCATTTTACTTCTACCCTTACTAATGCTGCATCTATTTCTTTTCGTTTTCCCAGTGATGGTCCGAAAGCAACACCTTTATGTGTGAGCATTTGGTAAAGAAGTGGAAAAAAGGCTAAATATGTTTTCACTGCAGTAAGCAATGTATTTCTGGGTACATGACTTGGTTGCAGAAGATTAGCCCATATTTAGTGAGTACAATATGTGCTTGTGAAAGTGGAGAAAGCTGGCTGTTGAGCTGTAGAATGTTATAGCACAAGAACAAGTTATATGACCTATTGTACTTGTATTGACTATCTGCATGAGTTGTGCAGTTAGTCCCCTTTCCCCAAAATCTTTTGCTTTTATTGTTCGCTTATCCATTTCCTTTTTAAAAGCAGCTATGGATTCTGCTGGAACACTCCTTGTCCCTAGAACACTGTGTATGATTTTTCCCTTCAATAGCTAACCAGAGGGTATAAATTTAACTAAGTGGAAATAGTTTCTAATAATGCATGCAAGTCAGGTTTAACTGTCTTAATTTTGAATACAACTGCTCATTCTCTTAAGGTTCTTTGTTCTAATTAAAAATGCCTCCAGTTTCTCTGGTGTCTCCTTCAAACCTAAGGCTTTCATCTCTGTCTTTATAAATCTTACGGCCAGAATTCTGTGGCCGTTCACGCTGGCAGGATTCTCTAGTCCCCACTGCAAATGAACGGAGATTTGACTGAACACTAAAATCACAGCAGCAGGGTGTGAGCAGCTGGAGAATTCCAGCCCTTGCATTGAGGGCAGGCTTATTAGCCATACACTACCAAGTGCCGGAATCCCAAAGTCAGGGTTTTGGTCCCTTTAGGGATGTTTCATTCAATGGTAATCAAACCAGGAATGAACACAAGTAGAGTGTTCCCTCCAAATGTGAAGGCTGAAGAAGAGGCAGGGAATTGAAGAGCTGAAAAACATACTGTGCTGCTTTCTGCATAAAAAGAAATTTGGATGTTTCAAGGATCTCTATCAGGGAAAGTGAATCAAGCACTTGTAACTATGCCCTGATTGTGTGTACAGAATTTTTAACATTTGATGGAGGAAAGCGTCAGCAGTTGCACATAAATTTATAAGTCCACTTTTTCAGGTAATAAATTACTTAAAGTCTAGCTGATATCATGAACGCTGCTGAGAACCATACATACCAGTATATTCTGAATTTGATAATGAAAATTTTAAATTCAAAAATAGCTATATTTGAATGATCCTGCCTTTTTAATTAGAGGAAATTTGAAAGAATTGCCAAACATTGGAATATTTTGGAACTTTATTAGTCTCAATTTAGTTGGCATAAAGATGTGAAGTGACAATTTCTCAGTCAGATCTTGGGTTGTCATGGTGGATACATAGCTTCTATCTTCCATGGATGTGTATTACGAATGAGCATCCATGTCCTCCACTGGGCAATCTCTTAAATATGTTACATAGCTTAAAATTGAAAAGAAATAGTTGTCACAACCAACAGGAATGTATTATGGTTAGGCATTTCAATATTGGAGTCTCCCTGCCCTATCCTTTCCACTGCAGGAAATGCATGACCTAAGGCTATTTGGCGTCTGCAATGATTAAATTAGTGGTCATTTTTTTTTTTGCAAGTGCAAATTTTTAGATTTGTCGATCTTCTGCAACAGCTTTTGTGTTTCATTGTGAAGTTTGTGCCTGTTTTTTGAATATTTTAAAGGGATTAATGAAAATAAGTTGCAATTCTAGATAGCTGCCATCAGATCGATATGTGTTCAGTTTTCATTTCACTGAAGTGTACTTGGGGATTAAATCTGATGATTTTATTTAGTCTGGACTCAGTGGTTTGGATCCTGGCATCCAAGTTGCAATAATTATCTGTTGAAGTACCATGTCAGGGCTTCAGAACATTACTGGGACTGACATTGTATTTCAGTACCAAGAGACTGTGACATTCTGAGAAGTGTTACTCTTTAATGCAAAATCTCATCCATCTGCTTTGCCAAAAGAACATAGAAACAGGATAGGCTGTCAGTCCCAGAGGTCTGTTATGCTATTCATTTATATTAAGGCTAATCTATGCCTCAACTCCATTCAACTTCTATGCCCCATTAAATCCTTATCTAAAAAAGATCTGTTGATTTTTGAATTTAAAATTTCAATTGAATTGGCATTACTGCCTTTTTAAAGGAATGAATTCCAAATGTTCATTATAGGGAAAAATTCTTAATTTCAGTCCAAAATAACCTCAATCTAATTTTTGTTCCAGTTTTCCACACCAGAGGAAATAGGTTTTTCTGCATCTACTGTATCAAAACCCAATATCATGTTAATCTTAATTAAATCATCTCAAATGTTCTGGTCCCAAGAAAATAGAAGACAAGTTTTGAGAACGGGGTCATAATTCAATCTTCTAAACCATGAAATAATTATGGTGAATCTGAGCTCACACTTCCACAGTCAGTGATTTTTCCTGAGTTTTGGTGTCCAAGACTGAGCATATGGAATTTTATTTGTTCTTTCTTAGGATGTGGGCGTCACTTGCAAGGCCAGGATTTGTTGCCCATTTTTAAGTGCCCTTGAACTGAGTGGCTTGTAAGAAGGCATGTCAAGGGCAGTCAAGTCAACCACACTGCTGTAGGCCTGGAGTCACATGTAGGCCATATAAGGGACTCACGTAGGTGATTTCCTTCCATAAAGGGTATTAGTGAACTAGAAGTTTTTATGACAACCAATTAGTATCATTTCTGAGATGAGCTCTAATTCCAGATTTATTAATTGAATTAAAATTCCAGCTGCTGTTGTGATAGGATGTAAACCCACGTAACCACAGCATTATCCTGGGCCTCTGGAGTCCTAGTGCAGTCTCATTATCATTATGTCACCATCTCCCCAGAAAATCTGACCTGAGGCTTTATAGTACTGAAACATGGCTTCCTTGTTTTTTGTATTTGAGCTCCCCTGAGATAAAAGCCAACGTTCCACCAGCCTTTACAATTACCTTTATTATGTGTACTAGCTTTTGGAATCATAGAAACCCTACAGTGTAGAAGGAGGCCATACAGCCCATCAAGTCTGTACTGACTACTGTTCCAGGCAGGCCCTATTCCTGTAACCCCACACATTTACCCTACTCATCCCTGTTACTAGGGTCAATTTAGAATAGCCAATCAACCCGCGCATCTTTGGAGTGTGGAAGGAGATCCCAAAACTTGGAGGAAGTTATAAATGAGATCAGTTGGATTATATGGAGATTGAAGATGAGGGAAGAAATCTAGTCTAGAAGTGATAAAAGATGGATGTAATAGTTTTGGTGATGGAATGACTGAGCTAAGACTGGGGAGACAGTTAATTGATCTACTCCCAGGTTTTTTTCCTATTATACAAACCAATTATTGCTGGCCTCCTAGCCAGCGTCTCTTGTCAAATTGCTAAGTGCCATTGAAGCAGTTATTTCTGGATCTTTCCTGATCCGTACATCTCTGTTGAAGACTAATTTGTTTGAAAATCAGGATTGTGACCCATTTGCTTTTGTCAAAGATTATTGTGGTTCCAGAATGATTCATTCATTGAACTTGGTAATTAGGAGCTTCACAGAATTTCTCAAAGGAATCTGATGCTTCCACAAATTTCTAAATTTGGTTTTGCATAGAATAAATAATTCCTACGTTGAACGCTTTAGAAACAATGCAGGAAATGTCTTCATTATTTTGTACGGTAATGCTTTGGAGCATGATGTTTCAGCCAGATTGAGCAGGATTAGGTTCGTACAAGAACATCTGTATTCAAATATAAGACAGTATCTCTGAGGGGAAAAATGGCATGCTTACTTTTTACAGCTTGCCATGCTCAATTTGTATGTTCTGATATATATCAGTATGTACTGATGAACACCATTGATGACAATTGTGGAGGAGCTTGGTAAGTCCCTTTTTCCCTGCCAGCTGTGGAACATGTTTTGGTAAACATCCTTGCAAGGAAAAGGGGAAAATTCTAAAACAAAATTGCAAGGAGATGAGAATTTTTGAAGAATGCTGATTTGTTTCCTTCAGCAACAAATTATTGATTATTTGAGATTATGAAATTGTGAAATAAGAACCTAGACTCATTGTTCTGCTGCCATACAATTGGAAAGCCATAGGATATGTATGCCAGTGTAGAAAACTGTTTGACTGGAGAGAGAGAATGAGATTTTTTGTAATTGTTTTGGATGATGGCATGATTATCCTCAAATATGAAGTATCCTGTTGTGTGATTTTACTTGAAAATGAAACTAAAGTTGTATAAATGCTTAATTCTCGACAGCCTGAATGGTTTTGGATCCAATTTAATTTGCACTCAAACCTGGTATAAATTACTTAAGGGGCTGAAACCTGATGAATTTTTGATACATTCATCGGATATCTCAATCCATGAGAAATTAAAACTAATGTTCAAACCTTGGTGTTAATTTTGACACTTTGAAAATTCATTTGTGTCAACATTAATTCTTGTAATTACAGGAACAGGATTCCATCTTCTGTGCAAAAGCCACATTAATTGCAAGGTGCTCGATCATTTAGCCAGAAATAAACATATTTTTTGGGTATCTTTGAGAGGATATAAGAGTAACTCATGAATTGTGGGATGACAAAACCAAAGTCTTTTTGGGTTAGAATTCAATGTGCTTCAAAAATTATTAACATCTCTGTGCTTATTAGTCTTTTGATGGCATATTCCTCCTCCTTCACTCACATGCTGCCCTCTGAAGTTATAATGGCACCATTCTTTTGCTGACTAATTGAACAATGGCACTGCATAGATTTGAGCCATTTCTAAAACCAACTGTTAGTATCTGTTAAGTATGGTTTTAGCCAGTACAGAGTTAGAAAATCCGTCTTCCAACGCCAGTTATCGAAAATGTTAACTTTCCTGCTGGCACGGCTATTTGTTTTCTTAATAAGTTGAAATTCACAGTTCCAAATGACTGTGCTCAGGTTTCCAATTCAGAATCCAATATTATTTGAGTTAACATTACCCCATTGATTTGTTTTCAGGTCTTACACCACACTTCTCGGCCACTCAAGGGTACACTGGGGCCAAAGCGGTAGCTCACAGAACCGACCTCAGGAACAGCGGAGCCGCAACAGAATATCAACAGTTATCCAGCCGTTGAGACAAAGCACAGCAGAGGTGGTAGACCTTACTGTGGATGAAGATGGTAAGTGAGTTTTGTTTCTTAAGCTTAATGGAAGCTCTTGCAATCTGGTTGGAAGATTGGATAGCAAACCTTTTAAACATACAGCACACGTGGACCTGTTATGAATTTGGGAGACATAGACTTAGTAATTGCTTTAGTGAATTGAAGTAGAATTGTCTTTTTCCTGGTCTCATATTGCTCCATGTCATTGCCTGGAATTCTACACTTGAACTTCAGTATATAAAACATATGGTTGGCTGTCTCTTGCTAAACCAGGATTAATGGTGTTTGGAAAAGGTAATGGTAATTTCCTGACTTGCCTTGACATACTGTGTAATGATCTCTCCAAGTCTCTGTGCTCCTGATTATCATCATGATGGAATTTATACCATGATAAATGTATAAGTTGACTCTTGAATCACTTGTTGCCAAGTTAGTGCTGCATGCTACTTGCATTAGCTACAGTAGCTAACCTAATAGCCAATCTATCCTCTATATTTTAAAGTGCAGTTGTTTGCAAAATTGAAAATTACAAACTAGTTTGGATGGCAGGCCACCTGTTTTTAATTTTTGCTCTGTTAACTGAGCTCTTCTAAAGTTGATATCTTCAGCTTTGGTGAGGAGATATTGTATAAGATTCAAACTAATGTTCAATTCCTCTTGGCCATTGCAGTGAGCAGGATTGGGAGTCCTGGATGAATTTTCACTGCCTTTGCCCCAGGGTCACTGAAATCAATTCTAACCATCTCATTGGAGCCCTGACTAAGAAAAACAAACTCAACCCAGACCTGAGATTTAACCTGAGACTTTATTGACTCATTTGTCTCAACATTCTGCAAAGGAGATGCCTAAAGATAATCAATTCAGATTTCTTCACATTAATTGTGGTGCATGGCTACTTTTGTGGAAACATTAACAAGTCATCATCCTAAAATAGAATTAGCATTTTCTCTTGAGCAATATTTTTATAATGTGCGTTGAGTGATGAATGCATTAAGTAAGAATGTCAGCTTGGCTGAATTGGTAACAACCTTTTGTTTGAATTGGGTGTCATGGATTCCACTCGTGTGCCAGAATTTGAGCACATAATCTGGACTGACACTCCAATGTGTTCAACAGAAAGTGTTGCATTGTTTGGGGGTGCTGTTTTTTCCATTTGAGATATTGAACCCAAGCCCTATCTTTTCTTCAGTTTTGTGTTTATTAAAAAAAAATCTTTAAAGTATTCTTCCTGGGTATTACTAGTATTCCTCCCTCAGTCAGCACCACAGGAAAAAAAATTAAATCCAATTTTCTTTTCATGGCCATATTGGCTGCCATATTTACTACATAATGTAACAATGCTTCAAAAAGTAATTCATTATGTGATGCACCAGATAATTGCAACTTTCTTTTGAAAATACATACATTGCAGTTTGCATACTTAATATTACTGGATAATGTACTTAATATTTGCATACTCCCAGCTTAATCTGGGATAGTTGGAACTGTTTTGTGAGGGTTAAGTGCTGCCTCTCAAATTTGATTGAATTCTTTGAGGAGGTAACTAAGTGTGTAGACAGAGGCAGAGCAGTTTATATCATATATATGGATTTTAGTAAGGTGTTTGATAAGGTTCCCCATGGTAGGCTCGTGAAGAAAGTAAGGAGGTGTGAGATAGAAGGAAATTTGGCTAATTGCATAAGTAACTGGCTGTCCCAATCCAACGCCGGCATCTGTACTCCATGTCTCATAAAAGACAGAGGACGGTGGTGGAGGGAAAATTTTCAGACTGGAGGCCAGTTACCAGCGGTGTAGCACAGGGATCAATGCTGGGTCCTCTGCTGTTTGTGATTGTTATCAATGACTTGGAAGAGGGGGCTGAAGGGTGGATTAGTAAATTTGCTGATGACACAAAGATTGTTGGAGTAGTGGATGAGGGAGAAGGCTCTTGTAGGCTGCAGAAAGACATGAATAGGATGCAGAGCTGGGCAGAAAATGGCAGATGAAGTTTAACCCTGCTAAGTGCGAGGTGATTCATTTTGGTAGGACAAACTTGAATGCAGATTACAGAATCAACAGCAGGGTTCTCAGGAATGTGGAGGAACAGAGATCTTTGGGTTCATATCCATAGATCGCTGAAGGTTGCCATTGAAGTGGATAGAGCTGTGAAGAAGCTTATAGTGGATTAGCGTTTATTAACGGGGTTTGAGTTTGAGTTGTGGGGTTATGCTGCAACTATACAGGACCTTGGTGAGACCACATTTAAAATATTGTATGCAGTTCTGGTCACCTCACTATAAGAAGGGTATGGAAGCATTGGAGAGGAGATTTACCAGGATGCTGCCTGGTTTGAAGGGTAGATATTATGAGGAAAGATTGACGGAGCTGGGATTTTTCTCTTTGGAGCAGAGGAGGATGAGAGGCAACTTAGAGATTTACAAGATGATGAGGGGAGTAGATAGAGTGGACGTGCAGAGACTATTTCCTCGGGTGGATGTCACTGTTACTAAGGGGTATAACTATAAGATTCATGGTGGGAGATATAGGAGGAATGTCCGAGGTAGATTCTTTACTCAGTGGTTGGGATGTGGAATGCACATTCCTTTTTTTAAAGGAATTGATTTCTTTAACTTCTGAATACTATTTGCAATGCTACTTTAGCACTTGTATTGTGTTTATTTGCTTTTTATCCGTTTATTACTAAGAACATTTTTCAAAATAAAGCAAATTGTGAACTCTGCTCGTCATCTTTGCAACTAGTTTGCTTGTTTTTAATCCTTTCTGCATACAAGATAATTTGTCTGGAAATTTACCACAGATTAACAAGTAAACTGTTAAAAATTACAGCTGAAAAGAAATGTGTGGAAAACATATAAGCAACATATTTTCAGTTATGTAAGAATCTCCTGGTTTTTAAAAAGAACATTGCTTTTTTATTCAGCAATATCCAAGATTATTTAAATAGAGATATTCTGTCAAAGCTTTTTGTTTTGCACTTGTTAGGACATAGTTGCCAGAGTATCAAATGTCAAAGGGAACAACAATAAATGCTACATCGTAGAATTTGTACAGTGCAGAAGGAGGCTATTCAGCCCATCAGGTCTACACCAACTCTCTGACAATGTGTATTATCCAGACTCACTCTATTCCTGTAAACCTACAAATTTTACCATGGTGAATCCATCTAAACCATGCATCTTGGGATATTAAGGGGCATTATAGTATGGCTAATCCACGTAACCTGCATATCTTTGGAAACTGGAGCATCCAGAGGAAACCCACGCAGACACAGGTAGGACACGCAAACTCCACATCAGAACAGGGAAATGATTAGTTGGTACGTGGATTCTGGTAGAGGCATTGTCATGGGAAGTGGCCCAGTGAGTGTTTAACTTCCAAGCTTTTATTTAAATTCGAACCACATAATTTGATTCTAGTTGGCATTGCCGTGAGGAATTAACTGGGAATGGCTGTTTCTCCTGCTCCTCTCCCTTAGTGCTTGGGGCACATTTCTTTCTACCTGCATAAGACAGGGCCGCATATGTGCACTTGTAGCATGTGCAAGTGAGTCACAATGCAGTTGCTGTTTTTCTGGCCCCCCGCAACCCTGAATAATGATCTTTAATAGGTTGTTAGTGTAATTCTTAGCACATTGATTGTTTAGTAAATCTTGTCCAATCATGAAATAACATCTCATGTTGCACACTATGTTCTGAGTTTTGCAAGCAAGGGCTGGTTGAGTACAGTTAGTACTTTGCCTGTTATGTACAGCCAAATGGACGTTATTTGTTATGATCCATCTGTCTTTGGGACATACAGCCTACATGTCTGGTATCATAATGGCACTGCAATTCATATTATCTTGCAAAATTTTAATTTTGGTCAGAATGCTAAACCCAAATGAGCTTTGTGATGCTGTGTGAAGATTTCTCAAGCTCTAACCTGCATTTTCACATTTGTCTATTGTGAAATACAATTTCACAGAATTGAGCTTGTCATTTTTTCAGGCCCGGTCTATCTGCCTGTCATAAATTGAACTAAATTTGTGCAATGTCAGATTCTTTTTAAAGGAAAGAGTTTGCGCTTTGACAACAGGGGGTGGCGAATTGTTTATATTCTGAGCCTTGTGTCCTCACAATGGTTAAAACCCTTAATGCCTAATGCTTCAAGTGTCTGAGAGACAGGAAATAAACCAATTGTTCAAAGTTGTTCATTTCTACCGATGTGATAGCAGACTGGACCTGCAGTTTTGGTACTTTGTGCCTGTCCTGAGTATTAACTTGAGATAAATCCAGCTCGTAACCAGGTTTTAATTAACCAACACTTCAGCAATTCAGCACCTGGAATAAACATAATTTGTAGCCTCATTCTTAATTTTACAAGGAGTTGACATATGGAAACAATTTCCATCTTGAAGTTTCAGCAAATTTTATTGATTTCCTCCCCATTCGTGCAATGTGTTAAAACCAAAAGGAGCGGAAAGAAAGTGGCGCCATGTTGGATTGGGACAGTTTTGGAGCGTTCTGATTTTCACTGACCTTGAGGAAGGATGTCTCTGAAATTCTGTTTTTATTATTGGGCAGCTAGCAAATGACCTTTGCTTGATGCAGTGAGTTTATAATAACGAATTTGTTTTGGAGGAGAAGGACTGTTCCATTTTATGACTCACTACTCTTATCACTTCAACACTGCTAAAGTCACTTCATTTCCTCAAAGTACATATTGGGGAATCTCACATAAGCTCTAAAGCATAAGGGTAATTTCAGATCAGCTGAAGTTCCATCCAAGATCCTCTTTGATTTTTTTTTTGGAGGGGGGGATTGCTTCCATTTTCTACATGCATCTGAGTTGTTTCCAAAATTACCTGTATAAAATCTTCTCTGAAAGATTCCTGTGAAGAGAACACGTACTTCCAGTTTGATAATCATAGTTAAAACAAGCTCATGTTCCATTTATCATTGAAGTTTTGACTAGTCTGTTGCAGCTTATATATCTAAGCATTTAAATTGAACCACAGATCATGATGCTTTTTGTTTTCCTAAAACCAATTGCCTAATTGAGAGGACAGTTTTGGAGGCGTACGTGGGGTTGCTGTGTTGCTGGCTGTCGTTTATTCATTTGTGGGATGTGGGCTTCATGCTGAGCCAGCAATATTGCCCTTCCCTAATTGCCTTCAATTGAGTGCCTTGCTCAGCCATGTCAGATGGCATTTAAGACTTAACCACATTGCTGTCGTTCTGGAGTCACAAATAATGTAGACCAGCTAAGCATCCCAGATCTCATCCAGAAAATAACCACGAGTTCATGATCGTCATTGACCTTTTAATTCCAGTCTTTTCTTGAAATGTTCAAATTTCACCATCTACCATTGTGGGTCCACCAAGTTCTGCCCTGATTTTCTGGACTTACTAGTCCAATGACAATATCACGACTTCATAGCCTTCCTTGCTGCATCACTGCCTCCTTTGCTAGAAATGCATTGTCTGTTAAACTCCCCTGTAAGGAAAAAAATGTTTTGTGCTTTGCCATGCAGCAAAGTTGAAATTTAGAACCCTGTCATGAATCCAGACACAAATCAGCCACTTTGTGGCTTTCCAAATAACAACATTTTTCTGATTTGCACTGTGCACTGTAGAATCATATCAGCAATTAAAAAAAACTCAAATTGTGTCAACTTTTTCATAAGGAGAACTTGCACTGAAAAAATGTCAATTTCTGTAATGGAATTTTTGTGTTTTTTAAAATTACTACAGCTGTGAATAGAAATGCTCGTTTAAATTGGGGGCAAACTATCATATATAGTGGAATATTATTATGCAGCATGACTGGAACTGAAAAGAAAGCTTCAGTTTTTCTCCCAAGATAGCTTCCAATCTCAATATTTCTCCATAGCAACAAAACTGAGTGGATGGAATATACCTGCCTGTAAGGCAAGAGATCAAATCTTTATTGATTTCCTCTTTTTACCCCATTTGACAACTGATATAAATGGTGAGGGCTGTCCTGAATCCCTGCACACTAGATGAATGGGCAAGAATTGGGAAATGAGAAAATTGACAACCATGAGATGATTTCTGTCTAAATTTGCAAACATAATCCTCCAACACAATCTCAAGCCATGTAGACCCGCTTGTAAAAAAAAATGTAGCTTGCTGTTCTGCTCCTGTCTCACAAATGTAAATGGACCTTGATAGAAATAGAGTGAGCTGTCATTTCAGCCGACCTGGAATGAACCAGAACCAGCTAGACTAGAACCAAATCAAAGCAGTAACTGGCAGAAATCAAAGGGCTACGTTGTTTTCTTCTTGTTTTCTGATCAAAACCATTAGTTGTCAAATGAAAAACAAGAAGCAAACCAAATTTTTACACTTTTGAAGTTGTGCTTTTTTTAGCATGGATAATATTTTGAATGTTTTGCCTGACCTGTAATAACCATAGAAATAAGAATAAATGTACAAAATGCACAAAAGCTGCTAAATTTCTTAATTTGAAATATCAAAAGCAGAAATCAAACTATATCAAATGAAAAGTTCCTTGGGACTTGACTGATCAGAAGTTGTCAGATGAGTTAACTGCATTTTCTTTCACAACTGGCATGCAAGATCAAAGAAACATTTTTAGTTCCAACATGCTAACAGTGCAAGACGCTGTCTTGAATGTGTTGCGAGCAGAAATAGCAAGTGGTTGAAATGGTATCAAACTGAGAGAACCAAGGTCAAATCAGTTTATCAGCATCAGCTTGACTGTGCAATGTGTTTATGCCTTGGAAAACATTCCAGCATGTGTCCTTTACAGGGCGTAGGTGTAGAATAACATCTTAGCTTTTCTAATTTCAATGTTCCTATTTTTTTTTCCATATGACTAATTGTGATGTCCTGCAAGTGCAATATGCGATGAGGCTTGAATTGAATAACAGGGCAGTTACAGATGAGCAAAAAAAAATGCTGCTTTGTCAGCAATGTTCACATCCCATGGAGGAATCTGAAAAATGAATCAGATATTGGACAGCATTGTAGCTTCTATATGCATCTTGGTCTAATAAGCTTTGAATAATTATTCAGAGATGTAATTATACTGAGAAGCTTCAACCCTCCCAGACCATTGGGGTCCTGGATAAAATGTTGGCTTTATTTCCAGGCCGAAAGCCAGATTTTCCAATAGTGAGGACAGCAAAACTGTCAACCTTCACTGTCATTACTCCTCTAAAACTGACAGCAACCTCTGGAGTCGGCACATGTGCAGTATTTCAGAAGTTGCTGTGCTTAATTGTACACTTTTTCCCAAGTGTACACTGTTGAAGTCCTACTAATGGCAATGCTTGTAGAGATGAGAAGCTTCTCTACATTGTAATATCACAATTGCAGACTGCTAAAAAGTTACAGCCGGCTAATGTGATGTAATCTGAGTTTTCAACATTATATTAAGTCATAACTACAAATGAACAATTCCTCTGGCTCTGAAGAGTTGATTTTATATTTGGCTAATATTTTTTCCTATTACTATTTAACCCTTTTTTAAAAACAAAACATTTTAAAGTTTGTTTAACTTTTTTGATGTATATCTCAATCTCTATTTTGCTGTCAGTACAAAACATGAAGGAAAATTTGTGAATTTTACTTCCTGCTTTGCTGTGTGAGAATTCTTCAATGTTGTGATAGGTGTTTACTTTGCTTGATTATATATATCACTGTTGCCGGAAGCCTAATAACCCCATGACTTGGCCCAAGGTTGCAACTAATGTCAGGAAAGATGAAATCCATGCCACAGAGATTGCTGGATTCTTATGGACAGCTTTCTTTGAGGACAAAGATGCATGTTGGTGCTTTGGCCTATGTTTTGTCGTCAATGGCAGTATGGCCTCCCCATACTTACTTGTAGGTAATTGAAATGCTATGCTGCACATGCTGCTGATTTTGAAAAACAGCTGCCAATGCCCAAGTTTAAGACTGAGTTTTGCCTACCTTTTTGACTTAAGTCCATTTTTAAAATGCAAGAACCTATGAAATAATTTTATTTGTGCTTTGATCACAGAACCCACAGTGGTGCCAACTACTTCTGCTGCTAGATCACAACCAGTCTGTCATGTACCTACCTCAGGCCAGACCTTAAGTACGACTCCAGGTCCTTCGACCACCCAGCCTGCAGCTGTCACAGAATCATCAGGAGTTCCAACAACCATTGGTACAGGAGGCCCACCAATAGTCGGTATGTAGATAATTTGATTGCAAACAACACAAACGTGTAAAATTTGCATATTCCAAGATGGGCATCGTGGTCACTCTTTGTTGCCCATGGCTAACTTACCCCTCACTCAATCTTAAGTTGCAGTATTTTTCTGATATCTTTATTTGGTAAGCTTGTTTAATGAATATTTCAGGTTTTCAACTAAGAAAAATGTCTTTGGTCCATGCCAGTGATGGGTCATCTGTTAGCACTATCATCTCCGACAAAGAAAGTTGTGGGTTCACATCAGCCAAAAGCTCGAGCACAAAATATTAAGCTGATATTCCAGCTTGAGGGAGAACCACAGTGTTAGAGATTTCATCATTTCAGATGACATGTTAAACATGTTCAGTTTGGGTGAATGCAGAAGATCCTGTGGCACTATGTCAGAGAAGAACATCTTGTGCTCTGGCTAGTATTTATCTTTCAGTTACCATCACAGAAACAAGTTATTGAGTTGTTAGCAAATTGCCGTTAATGGCCGCAAATTAATTTGTGTTTGTCATGGTAAACATCCTTACAACCAATAAAGTACTTGTAGAGACATCCTGAAGTTATGAATGTCACTATGTCAGTGCACGTCCGTCTGTCTTGTAGCCAGGATTATTTGCTTATAGCAAGGAGAAAGCATTGTTCTCTGATTAGCTTAGTACTTTTTTCTGTGTATCACTCCCTGAAAGCCCAAATGGAGAGTGCACAATGGTTAGCTCTGCTGCCTCTCAGCTCCACAGACCTGAGTTCAATCCCTGGCTTGAATTGTTGTCTTTGTGAAGTTTTCATGTTCTCTCCGTGTCTGCGTAGCTTTCCTCCCACAGCCAAATGATGTGCGGGTTAGGTGCATTGGCCATGCTAAGTTGCCCCCTAATGTCCTGAGATGCATAGGTTAGAGGGATTAGCAGGGTAAATATGTGGGGTTACCAGGGTAGGGCCAAGGTAGGATTGTTATTGGTGCAGAATGACTCCTTCTGCACTGTAGGATTTCTATGGTAAGTCACTAAACAATATATTTGAGAAGAAAGATTGACTTCAAGAAAATGTGAATATTGAAAATTGTGATCAGGTCAGTGGAATCTCTCCTAAACTGTGATAAGTGGAGCTAATAATGCCAACTAGACTTCTGAAGCTTCAGCTTTACTTGAATAGAAATACTCCCTGAATATCATTCCCATCAATTTTCCTAAGAGGGCTTGGCATTGTTGGCATTTAACTTGTCAATGCAGCTACGAATTTGCATCTAATTGATCAGTACCTTGAGATAAAGGAATAGGTCTTAACCTACTTCTAAAATTCCAGAAGGGTTAGACGGGGTGGATTCTGAAAGAATATTCCTGATGGTGGGGGGAGTCCAGAACTAGGAATCCAAAGTTTGAGGATAAGAGGTAAACCTTTTAGGACTGAGATGAAGAGAAAATTCTTCACCCAAAGAGTGATGAATCTTTGAAATTCGCAACCACAGGAAGTTGAGGCCAGAAGATTATCTGAGTTTCAAGAAGAAATTCGATACACCTCTTGGGGCTAAAGGAATACGATCAAAATAAATGGTGGAGCAAGCTTGAAGGGCTGAATGGCTTCCATATTTCCATGTTAACCCCTCTCAAAAATTCCTATATACTTGTAAAATGGCACATCTATGGAGTATTCAGGTATCAAGACATATCAAGAATCACTTGTTGAGTTAATTAGCAAACTGTCAAAAATGTAACTGGAGAGAAATGAAAATATTCATAAGATATTTGAGAATATTTTGGTCTTGAGACAGAGAAGAGGAAAATGTACTGTGCTTCTGGCCTGAGAATGGTGACAGGAAGGTGTTCTTTCTTGTTGAATGGTGACCTTCAGTTTTTGCACAGCAATTCACTTTGAACATGACAAATTATTGAAACAATTAAGCAAGTCCAAAGTGGTTAGCTGTCAAAGTGAGAACTGCAGATTGTTGCAAAGGGCTTGTATGCATCAGGTTCACTGACTTTGTAAATATAATGTTGATGGTGATGCAGCAAATCTCTCCACCTTGCTTTGCTTTCAGAATGTTGCCTGCCATCCAAAATGTATCTTATTGCTATATCATTTCACTTGCAGACATTTCTACTTCTGGTAACAAAATAGATCGTGCTCATATCAAGTTGAAACAGGGGGAGCACAGTGGCAGAGTGATTAGCACTGTTGCATCACAGCGGCAGCGACCCGGATTTAATTCCACACTTCCATGCGGAGAATGCACGTTATCCCCATATGTGTGGGTTTCCTCGTGGTGACCTGGTTTTCTCTCTCTCGTGCTCTCTGTCTCTTCCCCCACCCAGTCCAATAGACATGCTGGTTAGGTGCATTGGCCAATTCAGTCCTCCCTCGGTGTACCCAAACAGGCACCAGAGTGTGGCGACTAGGGAATTTTTATAGTAACTTCATTGCAATGTTAATGTAAGCCTGCTTATGATATTAATAAATGAACTTAATGACCTGAGCCTTTGGTTCAGTAAAAGTATTGGCTCTTTGAGATTCAAATCCTCAGATCCTGTGTGTTATTACGATTGTAGCTGTACTCATAAGTCTTGAAATGGTCTTTCATTTTTTTTCTGACTAACCACATGACAATTCATTGCAAAACTTTCAACCCGTTGCACAGCTTCTGCTCCTGACTGCCACTACCAATTCAGTCACCTCCAAACGTCTGTGTCACTTGTTACATTCTACAGGCAAGTGAGAATTTGCGCAGATGCTGGAATAAGCGAAAGGCATATTTATAATTGTACCTTACTGTAATACACGGGGAATAACTTGCACTTATAAATCTTTCATATAAAACATCCAAAGACACTTCACAAGGGAGTTAAGAGACCAGGAGAAGAAAATGAGAAATGGTAAAAGACTGAAGAGATAGGGTTTGAGAAAGATGTTTTAAAGATGGGCAGAGGAGTTTGGAAATAATAATGCAGTGAATAGGTGGCTGAAGTATTTGCTTCAATGTAAGGAGTATATCCAGGAGATGAGTATGCTCACTGCAGTCAATGGCTGTTGGAAAATACTCAGAATAGCTTCAGTCAACAGAGGTAAAGTTGAAGTTTTATTTATTGGTCCAAGCAGGCTTACATTCATTCTGCAATGAAGTTACTGTGAAAATTTCCTAGTCGCCACACTCTGGCACCTGTTCGGGTACACTGAGGGAGAATTTAGCATGGCCAATGCACCTAACCTAACTTTTGGATTGTGGGAGGAAACTGGAGCACCTGGAGGAAACGCATGCAGATATGGGCAGAACGTGCAGACTCCATGCAGACAGTGTTCCAAACTGAGTTCCTGGCTCTGAAGCAGCAGAGCTAACCACTGTGCCACTGTAATGGGGACTGATGGTGAAAAGTGACATGTGAACCATTTGTGATGTGAAGCTAAAGGTATACCAGTGAACATTTTTTCCACCATCTCCAGCTAGTGAGTGAGATTATCAAAATGCTTTCATTGTGAGTCTGCAGAATACTCGAGTTATAACAGTGTTTAGATGGAATATTTAGATATTCGTAGAAAACCTGTGTGACCTGGATGAACACATTGTACCAACTGGATAATATTTAACACTTCTCATGGGCAGCACAATGGCGCAGTGGTTAGACTGGTTCAGTTCCTGGCTTGGGTCACTATTTGTGTGGAGTCTCCATGTTCTCCCTGTACCTGCATGGGATTCCTCCAGGTGCTCCAGTTTCCTCCCACAATCAGAAAGATGTGCTGGATAGATGTATTGGCCATTCTAAATTTCCCTCCACGTACCCGAACAGCTGCTGGAGTGTTGCAACTAGTGGATTTTCACAGTAACCTCATTGCAGTGTTAATGTAAACCTACTTGTAACACTAATAAATAAACTTCAAACTTTAACCTTCAGGTTTGATTCTTTAGACACGATAGATTAATCCAAAGTACCTCACTTTCTTGCTAAAGACCTTTGCTTGAAGCAACAAAATGTGTAAATACAGTGTAATTAAAAATGACAAATTTAAAAAGTTATACATAATGACACTTATCATTAATGTACCTTTCTTTGCATATTCTACTGCATTAATGGGATGCTGAGGTGGTGCTTTAATGTAAATTATGCAGCAACTTAATGGCCAATGTTTCACAAGCTGCTGCCACATTTCCCCCTTTTTAATAGTGCTACATTTCAGTCTCCAGGCAGGATGTGCATCAGTGACAGAAATATAAATAAATAGTAGAAATTGATGCAAAACTATGATAGGCCTCCATTTGAACACTGCTGTGAGAACTCCTGTTGTGATGTAAAAGCACCAGAAATTTCTCAGCTAAAAGTTTTATCTTTGTTCCTTTTCTTCTCCAAGATGATGCTCGGAGAGTTGGGCCAAGTACAGTGCCTGAAGCTGGTCCTGGGGCAATGCCAAGGCTCCCATCCTGCTGCCCTCAGCATTCACCCTGTGGGGGATCTTTGCAAGGCCACAACACATTAGGACATCCTCATCCAAGCTGTCTCCAACAACACAACCATCAGTTTCAGCATCACCCTGGTGCCCACTCTGCAGTGCCGCCATCAATGCCTTCATTTCCTGAATCCACCTGTCCTTTGGACAGACCTGCTGTAGTACCAGCACCTTGTGGAGCTAATGGAAATGCAAGTGGCCAGTATCATGACCAGGTTTGTATTCTTCTATCACTTAACAGAAGAAGGAGAAGTGAACGTTTGAGTTTCCCAATGAGTAGAAACACCATTCTGATACTTTAAGAATATCATAATAATCATTACTATAATTGTTCTGCCAAAGAACCAAAAGGACTGGAAACATTAACTCTGTTTCTCATCTTATGGATGCTGCCAGACCTGCTGAATTTTTCCAGCATCCTCTGTTCTTGCTCACACTTTTCCTCCAGAAAAAGCTCTTGAATGTTTGATTAAATATTCAGATGGCTAATAGCTAAACTTGCTTTGATCCATAAGTATAGTGCAACTTAGTTTGTTGCAAATAGAATTTGTGTTTAATTAAGCAAGCATGTTGTTCTGTTTGAAATTTAGTCAAATTTAAGTCACTTCTTGCTTTCTCGTGTAGTTACTTATAATTCTTCATGTTGAGCAGTGCACCAATTTGAAAAGCAAAAGCTTAGGATATAGTTCTGCAATTAAAATTTCATGAGGTTTAAGTTGACATGTCTGAACTTTTATACATGAACTTTACAATATTTCATGAAGTTTACAATATAATCCATTAGACCATAGAAAAGCCTAATAGAAGCATTTTCTGTTAAATCGTTCTCACAGAACTTCCAACAAAAAATGAAGTGGATACAGCAAAGACTTAAGTTTGTTGGAAGAATAGAAATGGCTAAAATGTGACAGAAGCATAGAAAAAAGTCCAAATTATTAATGCATCAGAAAATCAAGTGGAATGCAGAAGATTTACTGGGGGACCAAAAGGGATTTGAGGCAATATGAAGATAAAATGGTGGGTAGCGGAAGAAAATAAGAAACATAAGATGATAAGAAAATTATAGATCTAGGTGAAGTAATGAAAAAAAGCAGGAACCGTAGACAAAAGAGTAAGCAAGTAATACTGAGTTAGTTGATGATGACCAATCTACTTAGGAATGGTAGCAGATCAGCATTAACAAACCATAATATGGAATAAAACGAACACTTAGCATAATATGAGTTGATTGAGGATAGCCGTTCTGGACTTGCAGAATGCTAAGTTGCGTTTGTCAAATTTAAAGAAGCATTTGAGAGAAAAGATAACTAAAAGCTGACATTGTATAATGTAGTCGTGATTGCTCAGCTACTAAAAAGATTCAGTCATGTCTTTTTGCTTTCCTTTGGCTGTACTGTTCGCTGAACCAGTAGTTTCTGCTGATATTTACACAGTACTTTGTCTTTGTGCAGTTGGAATGTTTAATACATGTGAGTAGCTTTCCCAAATTAGAGAGATTGTATATTTGAATTTTAATTTATCGCCAGTTAACTGCTTTTAGTTTCACTTTGCATTTGGAAAGCAGGCATAATCAGTTACTACTACTCTGCCAGGCCAGAAATCATACTTGGTAGAAATTCTAAATCATCATCAGTGACTGAAACTGAACACTCACAACTAGTGAAATTATGGACAAAATGTTCTATAATTTGACGTGGCTGCAAAGATCTGCATATTAATTTTATTACTTTTCTTTTTGAACAGACGTTGCCTGTTGATTTAAGCAATAGTGGTGTCCGAAGCCATGGTAGTGGGAGTTTCCATGGTACTTCTGCATTTGATCCCTGCTGTCCTGGATCTTCCTCACGTACTGCAGTGTATGGAGCGCAAGCTACTGCTGGTGCAAGCCAGCCAGTGGCTGTTGAGGGATATAGTTCTGGGATGGTAGGACAGGCTGAAGGTCAACCACAGCCACCTCTCGCTTCCTGCCGACATTATATGCATCCTACCTGTAAGCCTTACTTTTCAGATTTCATCTTACAGTTTGTGGTTATAGCCATCACTTTCAAGTTGCCATCTGGCATAAGTGCCTAACTGTTTGGTCAAAAGAAAATCCATAAACATGTTAAGTTATGATCGCTGTGCATTTAATGTGGATGACGTAATTTATCGTTCATAAAGCTGATTGTTTAGTTAAGGATGTTGCAGATACTTTTAATTGCAATATTTACTTTTAATTAAATACACTACTATTGTTTTCTCTCGAGCAATTTGTTACACAGTGAGTTATGTTGTGCTGTGAGGAAAAATTAGATGCAAAGTCAATTTGCGTCTCTACTGCATACGTCTTAGTAATTGCTTTGCACGACTCCCAAAAATGGAAGCAGTTCTGCCAGATTTTTAATTGAATTCCTGTGTCTGGTGTCAGCATTACAAAGTCTGATGCAGGCTTTGTAAATATCTGTAGTTGTTCAAAAAATTCCATTTATTTAGCGTGTTGTATTTTAAATGTTTTTATATTGCCCTTTTCCAAATTATTTGAGAAGTACTTGTCAACATAACTTGATTTAGAAGTGCTAAATAGTGCAGATTTTTGCTCTGGTAATTCAGATCCTTCATTATAAATTCTCACTTAGCCAAAGGGCTACGAAGGCAATGCTTCATGTAGATACAATCATAATGCTCCATGTTTGCCACAAAAGACTGTTTTTTAAAATCATGAAATGAAAAGATCCATGATTGATATACTGTGATAATGCTTTCCTTACCCCTAGTATTACAATCACTGCTATAGGTCTTTCTTGTAATTTATGGTGAAGGTGAGAATAGGCTCAGTTGTGATGTCCTAAGTTTAAGCAGCCAGATGATAATCATTGTCTAGTTCCATCTGGGTTTACATGTTTTAATACCAGATAGTGGTCAGCATTAGTGGTGCTATACACAAACTTCAGCCACAGTGAAGATATAATTATGGGGAAATTGTACTTTTTAATGAAAGATTTTCTACTAGTACTCAAAAAAAGCAACAGTGCTGATTTCACCCATGTATTATAGCACAGAAATCGCAATGTCATTTAACACTGTGTGGTGGCAGAGGGGCTTTGTTCGCAATATCCGAGGTGCAAAGCTCCCAATTTTTGCACCTTACTAAGTAAGGAAAATGCATGAAAAAAAATTATTCTGCAAAGGATTTGAAAAATTTTGGCAACAGAGTGCTATTCTTAAGAGGCAGCAGTAATGAAGAACCAAGGCTTTATATGGAAACTTTAAAAACAAAATCAAAATTGCCTCTGCATCCTACCTCAACCTTCACCTTTTGGTTATATTGCTGCAAAGGATGTTTCTGGATGTTTGATTAAAACTCAGCATCAAGATGGTAAATGTAGACATTTGCTGTGATTCCTAAATTTGTTAGCGCAAGTAATTTTTAGTCAATTAAATGGATTTTTCTGTTCTAACAATTTCTGTTGAAATCAATTTTAAGCTACTCATATCTGAATTATCATTCAGGTTAATCTGGTTGGCACAATTGCACAGTGGTTAGCACTGCTGCCTCGTAGTGCTAGAAATGTCAAAAAATGCTATAAAGAAATGTAAGATGGATTATGAAAGTAAGCTAGTTTAGAATATTAAAACAGATAACAAAAGTTTCTACAAATATATAAAACAAAAGAGTGGCTCAAGTAGATATTGGTCCTTTCGAGGGTGAGGAGGGGGATATAGAACATAGAACATTACAGCACAGAACAGGCCCTTCGGCCTTCAATGTTGCGCCGACCAATATAAAAAGCAATGCCCCTCCAAACTAAACCATTCCCTTCTCTTCCATATACTTATCAAATAACCTCTTAAACGCCACCAAACTTGGCGCATCTACAACTGCTGCAGGCAGGGCATTCCACTCCCTAACCACCCTTTGGGTAAAGAACTTACCTCTGATATCTGTCCTATAACTATCACCTCTTAATTTAAAGCTTTGTCCCCTCGTGCTAGCTTTCTCCATCCTAGGTAATTGGAAATGACAAAATGACTGAGACATTGAACAAGTATTTTGTGTCCGTCTTCACAGTGGAAGGCACAAATAAAGCCAAAAAATTGATGGCAGGTACGCAATCGCAGGTGAAGACCTAGAAGCTGTCATTATCATGAAAGAGATAGTGTTGAGCAAGGTAATGGGGCTAAAGATAGACAAGTCTCCTGGTCCTGATGGAGTGCATGCCAGGATGCTAAAAGAGATGATGGAAGAAATAGCAAATGCAGTAGTAGTAATTTACCAAAATTTGCTGGACTGGGGTGGTTCCCGCAGATTGGGAAATAGCAAATGCGACACCACTGTTTAAAAAAGGAGATAGACAAAAAGCGGTGAACTATAGGCCGGTTAGCTTAACCAGTAGGGAAAATGCTTGAATCTATTATCAAGGAAGGAATAGCAAGACATCTGGATATAAATTGTCCCATTGATTAGACGCAGCGTGGGTTCATGAAGGGAAGGTCATGTTTGACTAATTTCGTGGAATTCTTTGAAAACATTACACGTGCAGTGGACAACAGGGAATCTGAATGTGGTGTACCTGTGTTTCCAGAAGGCATTTGACAAAGTGCCGCACCAAAGACTCCTGCATAAGGTAAAGGTGCACAGTGTTACAGATAATGTATTAGCATGGATAGAGGATTGGTTAACTGTCAGAAAGCAAAGAGTCGGGTAAATGGATGTTTTTCTGGTTGGCGATCAGTGACTAATGGTGACCCTGAAAGATCAGTGTTGCTATTGTTTACGATTTACTTAGATGATTTGGAGTTGGGGACCAAGGTTAGTCTGTCAAAATTTGCAGATGATGCTGAGTGGCAGAGCAAAATATGCAGGGGACGCTGAAAGTCAGCAAAGGGATATAGTCTGAGTGGGTGAGGATTTGGCAAATGGAGTACAATGTTGGTAAATATGAGGTCATCCATTTTGGTAGGAATAACAGCAAAGTGGACTATTATTTAAATGGTAAAAAATTGCAGCATTCTGCTGTGCAGGGGGACCTGGGTGTCCTTGTGCAGGAATCTCAAGGTAATTAAGAAGGCAAATAGAATTTTGTTCTTTTATTGCTAGAGGGATAGAGTTTAAAAACAGCAAGGTTATGTTGTAGTTGTATAAGGTGCTAGTGAGGCCACATCTGGAAAACTGTACAGTTTTGGTATCCTTCATTGACAAGGGATATACTGCCACTGGAGGGCATGCAGAATAGATTCACTGGGTTGATTCTGGAGTTGAGAGGGTTGGCTTATGAGGAGAGACTGAATAAACTGAGGCTATACTCACTGGAATTCAGAAGAATAAGGGGAGATCTCATAGAAACACATAAGATTATGAAGGGAATAGATAAGGTAGAAGCAGGGAAGTCATTTCCATTGGTGGGTGAAACAAGAACTGGGGGCATAGCCTCAAAATAAGCAGAAGCAGATTTAGGACTGAGGAAGTTCCTCACACCAAAGGTTGTGAATCTCTGGAATTCACTGTTCAGATAAGCAGTTGAAGCTACCTCATTGAATGTTTTTAAGGCAAGGATAGATTACATTTTCGAACAGTAAAGGAATTAAGCGCTATGGTTAGTGGGCGAGTAAGTGGAGCTGAGTCCAGGAAAAGATCAGCCATGATCTTATTGATTGGGAGAGCCAGCTCAAGGGGCCAGATGGCCTGCTCCTCCTCCTAGTTCTTATGTTCTTATTAAACACAGGATTCGATTCCCACCTTGAGTAACTGGAGTTTGCGTGTTCTCCCTCATGTCTGTGTGGGTTTCTCAGAGTTCTCCAGTTTCCCCCCTCAGTTCAAAGATGTACAGAGTAGGTTGATAAGTATGGGTTAGGTAGATTAGCTGTGGTAAATGCATGGGGTTACAGGGAGAGGGCGAGGGGTAAGGTGGTGCTTCAGAGAATCGGTGCAGATCCAATGGGATAAATGTCTGTTTCTGCACAGAGGGGATGCTATGATTCTGTTGTGTTCAGGGAATAAATTAGTTTTGAGAAGCAAACTCTAGGTGCTTCTTGTTACTCTTCCAGTGCTCCAGATTTTTTTTAATCATCTTCAGTGATGGTGATTTGTAAACAACATGGTGATGGTTCTAATCTGGGCACAAACCTATCGTGGTTCATTGCTATTGCTGTCTCTTCTCAACTACACTTCATGTTGCCAAGATTTTCAAATCATCTGCTAAATAGACTTTTTGGTGTTTTTTCTTAGCAAAGAGAAGCCATTTTTTTCTCCATTTTAGAATCTCTCCGCAACAGTATTGCAAAGAGTAGGTGTTCTGCACCCAGGGGACGGTGTCAAATGACAATGCTATTATTAGTGCTATGACACATGAGCAATATCTTCACTGTTTTAGATTATTTCTATTTAATGATGAAGCTAGTTTCTGCATTGGAACTGGAACTTTTAATTTAATGAGTCTTGTGGGGCTCTCATCTTAAAGTATTTACAGTAAAATTAAAACTTACTAATGAATTAGCTATTTTCAGTCAGATCTGTGTAAACTAACTACAATTAGTTTCACTGTTGCTCGGTTTCTGCTTTTAACTTCAGTGATCCAGAATGTTCGCATTTGCGTATGGAGTTCTGGTGAAGGTGGAGTGTGCCTAAGTGATGCATTGGTTTGTCACTGGATCACACCCCTCAGACCTGGATTCAATTCCAGCTAGAAGAATCCCATCCCAAATATCTTTGGGCAATCTCATTCAAATTCTTAGTGGACATGAACCTACATGATAATATCATCCCTTGTATAAATCTAAATACCAGTCTTTCTCCAGTGACCATTCTGTGACACTTTCTGGAAAATAGAGACATTATCATTGTGTGCCTTACTATTCAGAGTAGGGGGAGTTTTATTCTCCGTGTGGACCATACAAGACTTGGGGTGAGATTTTTTTTTGATATAAGTCCAATGCTGAGCAGGAAAAGCCTGCTGATGGCAATGGCGTTTTGTATCATAAAGTGCAGGACTTGGTGCAAAAGCAATGCAGGCAGCAGTTCCTCAATGTCGCATTGACCAGAGACCTCTAATTTGCCTGCCCGCCAGTACTTCTGTGATCCAGGTACCAAAGCCTGCCCTAGCGCACTGAGCACACCGGGAAACAATCTTCACCCAGGTGCACTCCCTGGTACCACCTTCTTAGTCCTTGAGCGCAGAGCCACACTGTAAGTGCTCTGCTCACCTCCACGCTCCCCTCAGTACTGTTCACAGGTGCACGTCTTCCGAGGCCAATTGTGCATCACAGTTCTGATATGACCCACCATAGGTGAATTTTTTTGACAGGGGGGTATGATTCCGATGTATGGGCCTGATAATTGCAGATGTAGTAATCTGGTTCTTGACATTGAATGGTGGGAAAACGCAGCCCAACGCTGATGTGGGAGTTGATGGTCATTTCCTGCTTTACCCGATGGCAAACGCATTAGTGGCCTTCTCATGATATTTTCCATTCTTTCCACCAAACCTGCTCAATGTGCATGGGCACAGCAAATCCTGGCCTTAATGTTTGAGAACGACATTGGCTGCCTAAAATACGAGGAGTTCCATTCCCCAACATGAACGTCCCTCACATGGATGAGCACAAAACAGGAGGTAAAAATCTAGCCATGGTATATGCCACAAGTGATTAGCAAACACTAAATCTGAAGGCCAATACATGATAAATGGCCAAATGAATTATAATATTAACTAGAAAATTGCAAACATCCATTGCAAACTTCAAGAGGAGCGATAATGAGCAAAACTTAATCAAGATGATTATTTTTAGTTTGCTAGTATTAGCAATAATTTCTGAATTTTTAATGCTCCACGTTTTTCAAAGGTGCCTATTTCAGGTTAGCTGCTAGTTTTGATTTTATTCACTGTTTCCTTACAGATGCCCCTTTGCCACGACAGCTGCACCACCAGGCTACCACGTGCCCACATGCGCATGGAAATCCTCCACCTCCACCACAACCGCCTCCCCAGCCAGAGTATGCTATTCCCCATCCAGTGCACCCTTTCCACCCACAGATTTCCTCACATCCTTCAACTCACACTGTACCGCCAGCGCCGCCTCCCCCTCCACACCATCTTCCCGCAGCAGCAGCACCGATGCCTCACCACATCCCTGCTCCACCACCTTCCTCTCAGAGACTGCATCACCATGAAATGCTTCAGCGAATGGAGGCACAGCGAAGAAGAATGATGCAACACCCAACGTAAGTCAACTGTTTATCATTGTCTGCTACAGTAACAAACCTCTTTTTGTAAGTTTGGATGATTGTGTTACACACCAGTGATTTATAAATTCCCATAACTTGAAAAATTGTTAGAATATCTTTGTTTCATACAGATTACCTTTTTAAAACCAAAATCCATGCAGTTAATATTGCCACCTGAATGGTTTCCAAGTTTGTGTCTTCAATGTCTTTGTGTTTCTTTTTGTTGTATACTGTTTCACACCATGTGTTACTTTGCAGTTCACTAATTCAAAATGTGACATTTGACAGCAGTTATGAAGAAATTGGACATTTTCTATCATTCCTGTAAAGACCATGTGGTTAAATATCCCATGATGTGGAGATGCCGGCATTGAACTGGGGTAAATACAGTAAGAAATCTCGCAACACCAGATTAAAGTCCAACAGATTTATTTGGTAGCAAAAGCCACTAGCTTTTGGAATGGTGCTCCTTCGTCAGGTACCTGACGAAGGAGCAGCACTTCGAAAGCTAGTGGCTTTTGCTACTAAATAAAACTGTTGGACTTTAACTTGATGTTGAGATTACTTGCTGTGTTAAATATTTCATGCATAGAATATCATGCAAAGCGATTTAGATGACTTCAAAAGTCACTTCCACTTGAAGGAAAACATTGAGAATAGTGCTGAAATCTAGCACTGTTAAAAATTTTCAGAGGCACGGAAGTGTCATTCTGTGAGGTTGCCTATACCTTGTGCCATTGTGGGCATCTGACCTCCAGCCATTTACTGACCTCCCCTACCTCTATGACAAACTTGAAGAAGGGCCAACAGAACTTCAGGAAATTACTAAAATTGTCAATTAACTTGATCATGGAAAATTTACCAGGCTTAGCGTGTTGATGGTACTATGGGCAAATGATAAAATGCATCCCACCAAACTTATGCTGGTGAGGGCAAGGGCAAAATTTTACCACAAAGTTTTGACATCTTTAATAGGACAAAATGAGGTGACCGGCTCAGCAGTTCTAGGCTTACCATCTAAATTAAGAAGTGGAGTTGGCACAGTAAGAAGTTTCACAACACTAGGTTAAAGTCTGGTAAGTGACAGACCTGATGAAGGAGTAGCGCTCTGAAAGCTCGTGATACCAAATGAACCTGTTGGACTTTAACCTGCTGTTGTGAGACTTCTTACTGCATCTAAATGAACTTGGTGAGCTAGCTCCCGATATTGCTGGCCCAGTCACAAGAGAGGTGGGCTGGGCTGGAAATCGAGAGGGTGCCTTAACATTGAGCAATCCTCAGAGAGATGTAAAACCAAATTAAAAATAAGAGCAGACTGGCTGCTCCAAGTTACCCATTGGAACTTTATGCTACGTGAAGCTGGGACCTGGTGACTGGCAGTTGCTCTGCCACTGGGCAAAGAATCGACTCTAATAAAATCCATAAATATTAACCCAGTGGTGGGACCTTTCCCCCACCACCACCACTTCCCAGCTCACCATTACAGGAGCAGGAAAATCCTACCCTATTTCTAAAAGATAATGTTTTGCTGTCCAGCCGCAAGACTTGACAGATTATTCTATTGACATTTAAGCTTAAAGGTAAAATTCATAGACATCAAAAAATGTTATGGATAGAACCTAGTCGTTATATTAAAAATGCATTAAAAAGCTTTTAAGTTTGTGGCATTCCATGGTTAAATAACTTTTCTTTACAAAACGTCTAGAATCTTAAATGTGTAGTGTAAATGTATGAAAGCAACTTCACCTCCTGCTAAATGTGATCTAATGAAGAAACTGAATGTTAACTTGGATTTAAAGCCTATCGTTATAATACTGCAAACTTAACCAACATGATTGTGTTCTTAGCAAAAAGATTTAAATTTGCCGTTGTGTTGATTTTTGATTAATATAAAATATCTAGGAAACCCGTTTAACCATAGAGTCCCTCCAGTGCCAAAAAGGCCATTTGGCCCATCAAGTCTGCATTAACTCTGCCAGAGTATCTTACCCAGGCCCCCTCTCCTACCTTATCCCTGTAACCCCATACATTTACGTGGCTTAGCCCATCTAACTTACACATCTTAGGACACTAAAGAACAATTTAGCATGACCAATCCACCTAACCTGCACATCTTTGGACTGTGGGAAGAAACCAGAACACCCTGATGAAGCCACACAGACACAGGAAAAACATGCAAATTCCACACAGCCACCTGGGGCCAGAATTGAACCCGAATCCCTAGAGCTGTGAAGCAGCAGTACTAACCACTGTGCCACCGTGCTGCCCGTAATCCTGCAGATATGTTACACAGTTCTAATTTTGAAATTTATAGTCTCTTCATTTTCTGGCATTGTTGATGAAATGTATAATTAGAATTATCACCATATAATTTTCTGTGTATTAACTGTTGTATTCTTTTCTAGTCGAGCACATGAGCGACCTCCACCACATCCACATCGTATGCATCCTAATTATGGCCACGGACATCATATTCATGTCCCTCAGACAATGTCATCACATCCTCGACAACCACCAGAGAGGCCAGCCTGGTCAGTAGTGAATATTCCTGTTTAATATGTGCCTGGAACCATTCTGTGCTCTAGTTTCTAAGCAGCATGCGACAGCAGAGGCCAAGATTAAATTTCTGTGGAAAGATGCAGTTTTGTTTTTTTAAACCTAGAGGAACATCTTAGTGGTGCCAATAAATCTGAGTGAATGTAGAAATTAGTATGTAATGACGTGATTGAATTCACTGAACATCTTCTACATAAACACAGAAAGAGATGATAATCTAGGTTTTCGATTGCTAACAGTCTTTTGTGTAAAGTCACCCTTCCCACTTGTATTATAAATATCTTCTCTGTTTGTTGCTGCATATCAACTGCAGCAACCTCAAACGCTTTTTAAATCTTATTAGCCAGCAGAAATTAATTTTGGACTTTAATGAATGTGAAAATGTTTCATGGTCTAAAGAAATGTTACCAATTACTTATTGGTCACTTTAACAGAAAATAATTTCTGCTGCATGTCATTTTGATTTATTAGCCTTGTGCAAGGCTATAAATTTTGGAGTTTGCACAAAAATTGGACTTGTGATCCTGGACAGGTGATTTTACTCTTTGTATGAGTTTTTTTCCTGTTGGTTATTAATTGCTTTTTCTAAATAACATGTAACACTTTGTAACTATGAATAATGAACTAAACTTGGCACAGATTTAAAGCTGTTGAGTGAAGAATTAAACTTTTCTTTAACTGTTGCAGGGATCTGGGTATCGACCCAGGAGTGACTACAGCACCATATCCACCAAGTCACCTTCCCCCTCACTTGGCTCATTACCATCCGCCTCCACCGCCCCGGCTTCACCATTTCCCAATTGGAGCACTACCGTTTATGGTGAGCAAAACAAATAGAAGATATGTCACGGTGTGTTTATCAAAACTGCGATCAGGATTACGTTGATGACAATTACCTTTTTCAGATAGCCATCACTCCAACTTAGCACTATTTATAAGAACATGGCCATGTAGTTAAATCCACCTGAATGATAGAATATGGTATGGCAAACCTCGTCTCAATATTAATCTTGTATATATTTTGTGTGTGGCTTGCATATTTGTAAATGCTGTTGTCAAAAATGTAGAGGTTTCTTGTACTACCAGTGTTCTTGATATGATTACTCACCTCTTTTTAATTTAAGATGTATTGTGCTTTCAGTACAGACTGAAAAACACATCTAAAGAAATTAATAAACAGCAGTTGAAATAAAAAAGACTGTATAAACTTTGAAGGATAAGTAAACTTCAGGATGTGCTTTCAATTTAAAATTCTCTTCAATTTGTGCCCAGATGTTTTAAGAATTACCCTAGCTTCTATACACCAGCATGAATTATCCATCCAACAAGGCTTTTCCTTTTGAACGTAGAACCTTCATTTCAAGTTTCCGTTCATCAAATCACTCCAATTGCTTAAGTTGTCGTAATTGCTGGGACATGCTGATTGGATTCTTCCAGTTTGATTTGGATTCCCAAATAAATGAACAATTTAGACATGCTACAAGACATACTTCAACTGCTACTCCCATCTTGATTGGCATGTTTCTGGAGTAATTTTAATTTCTGAATTAACATCAAAATTACAGCAAGTTGCATTTACTTTTCTCTTTGTTTACGGGAAGTGGCTATCGTCGGCTCGGCCAGCATTTTTTGCTCATCCCTGGTTACCCTTGAGAAGGAGGTGGTGGTGAGCTGCCGCCTTAACTGCTGCAGTCCCTGCAGTGTAGGTACACCCACGATGCTGTTAGGGAGGGATTTTGATCCAGCGACAGTGAAGAAATGGTGATTTATATTTCCAAATCAGGATGATGAGTGACCTGGAGGGGTACCTCCAGATGGTGGTGTTTCCAGATATCTACCGCTCTGTTCTTGTAGATGATAGCAGTTGTGGGTTTGGACGGTGCTCCCTCAGGAGCTTTGAGTTACTGCAATGCATCTTGTAGACTGCACACTGCTACCACTGTTTATCATGTAAGAGGTGCCAGTCAAGCTTTGTTCTGGATGGTGTTGAGCTTCTTGAGTGTTGTTGGGGCTATACTTATACAGGCAAGTGAAGAGTATTTCATCACATTCATGACTTGTGCCCTGTCAATAGTGGACTGTCTTTGGGGAATCAGGATATAAGTTATGTGCTGCAGGAATACTTGCCTCTGACCTGCTCTTGTAACCACAGTATTTGTATGGTTAGCCCAGTTTAGTAGCTGGTCAATAATAACCCAAAGGATGTTAATAGTGGGAGATTCAGCAAGAGTCAAGAGATAGTAACTAGATTGTCTCCTGTTGGAGAAAGTCATTGCTTGGCACACATCTGTGGCACGAACGTCACTGATGTAGAGATGCTGGCATTGGACTGGGGTCAGTTGGTCATGAATGTCACTTGTCAGCCCAAGTCACGATACTGTCCAGGGTTTTGCAAGATTTGGACAGACCGCTTCAGTATCTGAGGAGTCACGAATGGTGCTAACCATTGTGCAGTCATCAGTGAACACCCCATTTCTGACCTAACAATGGAAGAAAGGCCTTTGATATGGCAGCTGAAGGTGGTTCAGCCTAGGACATCACTGCAGGAGTTCCTCGGAGTAATGTCCTAGAATTGAGATGATTGATGTCCAAACACCACAATTATCTTCCTTTTGTGTCTGGTATGACACCGGTCAGTCAAGTGTTTTCTCCCTGATTCCCATTGACTCCAGATTTGCTAGATTCCACGGTCTGTCAAATGCTGCCTTTCAAAAGCAGAGAATCTCCCTGATCTCTGGAATTCAGCTGTTTTTCCCATGTTTGAACCAAAGCTATAATGAAGTTAGGAGCTTCACGTCCATACAGAATCCAAGTGAGCATCAGCAAATGGGTTATTGCTAAACAAGCTCTGCTTGATAGGGCTGTCGATAATCCCTTCACTGATCGAGTGTATTTTGTGTGGTGGTAATTGTCTATTGAATTCGTCCTGCTTATTGGATATGGGACATACCTGCGCAATTTTCCTCTTTGCTGGGTAGTTCCATTGTTTTATCTGTCCTGGAACAGCTTGGCCAGGCACATGGCAAGTTCTGGAGCACAAGTTTTCACTATTGTCAGAGCACATAGCCTTTGCAGTATCCAGTGCCTTCAGCCATTTCTTGCTATTACATGGAGTGAATCGAATTGGCTGAGGACTTGCATCTTTGATACTGGTGACCTCTAGAGGAAGCCGAGATGCATCATCTACTTAATATTCTGGCTGTAGGTTGTTGTGAATGCTTATCTTTTGCACAGATGTGCTGGGCTCTTATCATTCAGGATGAGGATATTTGTGGACTATCCAGTGAGTTGTTTAATTGTTCATGACTGGATGTGGCAGGATTACGGAGCTCAGATCTGATCTGTTGGTTGTGGAATTGCTTAGCTCTGTCTCTTTCTACTTAAGCTATTTCACATGCAAGTAGTTCTGTACTGTTGCTTTACCAGATTGACACCTCATTTTTAGGTATGCCTGTGTTGCTTCTGACATACAATAGCTTTTATTGGTAGGGGGATTGAATTTAGGAGCCGCAGCATCATGTTGCAACTGTACAAAACTCTAGTGCGGCCGCACTTGGAGTATTGTGTGCAGTTCTGGTCCCCACATTATAAGAAAGATGTGGAGGCATTGGAGAGGGTACAGAGGAGGTTTACCAGGATGTTGCCTGGTATGGAGGGCAGGTCCTATGAAGAGAGGTTGAAGGATTTGAGGTTGTTTTCGTTAGAAAGGAGGCGGCTAAGAGGGGATCTTATTGAAGCATATAAGATGATTAGAGGTTTAGATAGGGTGGACAGTGATAGCCTTTTTCCTAGGATGGAGAAAGCTAGCACGAGGGGACACAGCTTTAAATTAAGGGGTATGAGTTATAGGACGGATATCAGAGGTAGGTTCTTTACTCAAAGAGTGATTAGGGAGTGGAATGCCCTGCCTGCAGCTGTTGTAGATGCGCCAAGTTTGGTGGCGTTTAAGAGGTTAATTGATAAGTATATGGAAGAGAAGGGAATGGTTTAGTTTGGAGGGGCATTGCTTTTTATTTTGGTCGGCACAACATCGAAGGCCGAAGGGCCTGTTCTGTGCTGTAATGTTCTATGTTCTATACCCTACTGCACTCTTCATTGAACCATGATTGATCCCTTGGTTTGGTAGTAATGGAAGAGTGGGGGATATGCTAGGCCCTGAGATTACAGAGTGCAATTCTACTGCTGCTGATGGTTCACAGTACTTTTTTCCTTCTTGGTTCTCCCACCATCTGCCACAGACCCAGTCTGGCCTGCTCAGTCTGTGGTGGTACTACTGAGCTAATCTTGGTGGTGGACATTATAGTCTTTGCCCAAAGTGCATAGTGCACCCTTGCCACACTTCATGCTTTCTCCCAGTAGTGTTCAGCACGAGGAGTACTGTTTCATCAGCTAAGGAGTAGAGTGCATGGTAATTGGCAGGAAGCTTCCTTGACCATCTTTGACCTCGTACCATGAGACTTCATAGGGTCCAGAGTCAAGTTTGAGAATTCAAGAGGGAATCTTTCAGAATGTGCCGTCACCTCTGCCGATAGTATCTCGGACGTTGCCTGCAGAATATGATTCCATGAGTATTACTATGTCAGATGTTGCTTGACTAGTCTGTGAGACAAGCCATTAATTGTTAATAAGGAGGACTTCGCAGAATTGAAAGGACTAGGTTTACTGCTGTTGTTTCTGGTGCTTAGGTTGATGCCAGATGGTCTGTCAGTTTCACTCCTTTTCGTTGACTTTGTAGCGATTTGATACAACTTAGTGGTTTGGTAGGCCATTTCAAAAAGCATTTACGAGTCAACGACATTTCTATGGGTTTGGAGTAACAAGTAGGTTAGACCAGGTAAGAACAAGGATTCCATTCCCAAAGGACATTTGTGAACTAGATGGATTATTGCAGTAATCAACAATGGTTTCATGGTCATCATCAGACTTTTATTTGTGGGTTTTTATTGAATTTTGAACTCCAGTCCCCAGAGCATTACTCTCTAGCCACAGGTTCTGGATTACTGATTCAGCAATAAAATCATTGCACCACTGACATCCCCATGCCTTTGGTGGAGCAAAATGTCTCCCAGCTCTTCACAGGGATGTTAGGGAACAAACATTTTATGCCCACCCACATTGTGATAGTAGGACAGGCAACCGAGAGCTTGTTAAAATATGTGCATTTCAAGGAGCATTTTTAAAGGAGGAAATGAGGATAGATGTAGAGAAAGAATTCTGAAACTTGGGACGTAAGCCATTTAAAGCACAGCCACCAATTGTGGGACAATGGAAGTTAGTGATGCACCAGAGCAAGGATTGGAGAAGCAGAGAATTGTGAAGAAGTTCCCTGAGGCAAGAAAGGACAAAGTCCCATTCTGGGATTTGAACATGAAAGAAAATTTATAAATTTGAAGCATTGTTGGAAACAAGTGATGATGCAGGTAATTGGTTATGGGCAAACAAAACATGTGGGAGTTTAGATATAGCAGAGCTTTAGATGAACTGAAGTCTATGGGCAGGCAGGCCAGCTTAGCGAGCTTTGTCTTGAGGTAACAGATACAGGCATGAGGCCTAAATAGTTAATGGGCGAAAGCAAGAGTGGAGACAGGCGATGTGACTGGGTTGGAAATGACTATTCTTGGTGATGGCAAAAATGAGGTTTGTGATCTCAAATCAGGGTCTCGTCAGATGCTGGGATTGCAAATAATCTGGTTCAGCCTCAACAGAGGCAGGGAGAAGGGGAAAACAAATCCAGGTTGCAAAGTGATGAGCTGCTGTCAAAAGCATAATTTTTAATTTAGAATTTTAATTGAATGCCTTATTTTTTGCATTTCTAGATGTGCAGTTCATTTTGAAATGCGTATAAAATCCAGAGTTAAATTTCAACCCTTGTAGTCAAATGGCTTCCTGGCAATGATATTTTTAATAACATTTATAGAAAGTATAAGATTGTCATGGTTGACTGGATGTTAATACTGGGAGAAACCTTGAGATAAACTGCACCCTCCCCCCACTCCTGTGGCTGGTAAAACCTTGCTAATCTTTCAGAAAAAAGAAACTAATGAAATTTCAGATGACTAGGTAGGAATTAGTTCAACCACAGAGCTGAAGGTAATTCAAAATAGAAGCAGCTGAACTCTTTGGGATTTAATTGTTCAATAAAGACCAGAATCAAGCAGAAAGGTAATGCAATTTTCAGAAGCAGATAATGCACAATGTCAAAACTTGAAGTGTAGTTTAATCTTTGTTTCTGATTTTAAAGCTCTATGTTAATTACATACACAGTTTTAAAATAAAAGTATTCGTAACCTTCTGCTATTTCTATCAGACTATTTGATATCTTGCCACATCAGTGAAATGAGCTTTATGGTTGCAGTTTTTGCTTCATTTCCTATGGTTTCTACTCCCCATAGCTGGATTAACATCTTGGCTAATTAAGTGAATTAAGCTGCTTGGGAGTTACAGAATGAATATTGTTGCAGGTGAAACAATGCCAGAAAAACACATCAAGTCAGTCAGCTACTGTGGAAAGGACAAATAAGTTACTGTTTTAGATGTGACCCCTTCTACTGTTTAAGGAAGCTAAAAGTAATTCAAAATTTAGTATATTTTTAATCTTGTTCCACACTCAATTCTCGTGAGGCAGTGTCAGTATTGGAAAGTTACCAATGCAGTATTTCGACATCATGGAATTGGTGAGATAAAAATTCACATGAACTGCTTAAATTTCCATTACAATGTTCGGGTTTGAAAAATAGACTCTCGTTGGTAAGGAAAAAAATGGGGCAGGAGAAATTTGAAGGCAAGACTGAGGAAGCATAACAATTTCCCCTTTTGAAAGAAATGGGAGGTGGACGAGGGACGGGAGTTTTCAAAATTGCAGACGTATTAACTGAAGAATTGGCCACAACTGATAGAATGGAAGGAACAGAGCCCAACCAGTAAGGCAGATTCTGAAATAGAAGGTGCAGAATGGAGGAAATCATTAAAGCTTAGGCTTGAAAATGATATTGATAGCGTTAGAGAACTGGGGAGTCTTGGAATGAGGCAAAAAAGAGATGGGATTGCCCAACCAGATCTGTAAGAGATGCTAGCCTGTGTGACAAAATGGAGATTTATTAATGGTGTGCACTGTTGGTTATATTATAGTTTCCCAAGGTTGTTTATTAATCCAGTTTTTTGAATTATATATATGATGTCATAAACGATAACTGACAGGAAAGGACCCTCAGGTTCATCTAGCCTGTAAGGTATACGCTCTGCACCCCATCCCAAAATCCCACGTGATCTACTAGGAGAGGCCAAAAAAAAATGAAAAGCAGTCTATGTGGGGGAAATATCTGTCAAATTCCTTCCTCAACCACTGCCAGCTAAGGCAATCAAAGCCCAGGAAAGCTTTCTGATTCTGCTAACTCTATGTAGTGCATATATCTTGAGTAGAGATTTCCATTCCAGCCAGAAATTGATCTAATTCCAGAGGATCAGTGTTTTCTAAAAACCACCCACTGACATCTAAGAATCAATTCTCCTCTTTGTGTTAATAACCTTGATCAGGTCACCTCTTAAGCTTATGCTTTCAAAAATGTTAAACCTCACCTCTTTTGGTCTGTCTTCATAACTAAGATGCTTTCAACTGGAAGTTGCTCTAGTAATTATCCTTCACCCTTCTCTAAGCCTCACTATTATCCACAAACGTGGACACATTATTCCAATCAAGATATTGTATGAGGACAAAATGGTATGCATTATAGCTATTATCCTATAAATGTACCTGACATAGGTGGTTCCATCTCTCACTTCACACCATTGCTCATGAACCTTAAAGAAACTTATGCACTAGGACAAGCAGATCTCTTCCTTTCTCCACTTGCTTTAATGCTATTTCCTAGGCAGTGTTGGGTATGTTTAGTGGTAACCCTGTCCGTGTGGGAGACTGCACTTTTCTCAATTTAAACATAATTTTTCAGTCACAAACTGCTGGCATATCACAACCACCTGAAATGATTGAGCCCCATCGTCAACAATCCTGACATTTGTATAATTACCCCCAACACCTCGATCAGGATTTCCCAAATTGTTCTGGCCATGATTTTCTGAGATTACTCTTGGAACCCTGAAGAAGCAAACTTATAAAAGTCTTTTCTATTTCTTATTTGTTGTAATTACAAGTTATTTTACCCAACGAGTAAAGTCTTACCTTTTTTGTCATCTTAATGGGAGGAGTGATGCAGCTACTTTTATTCGCATTCATTTAAAATTATAAAACCAAAATACTGCAGATGTTGAAATCTGAAAGAAACAAATCATTTAATTTGAGGTGAGCTGCTCAAGAGTTTGATTTTCACAAGCATTTGCTCTGTCAAGTGTTTTCTCTCTCTTTCTCTGACATGCTCACTTCTCTCTCTCTCACATACACAGTCTCAATGCCCAAACCTCAACACACTCAATCACCTCTCTCACTCAGATTCTCACTCCTTTCTCTGTTGCTGTGTTTTTCCCACCCCTCCTTGCACCCACACGCTCACACCTACTTGCTCCTACACCTCTTCTCCCACATGCTAGTGGTCTCATACCTGCCCACTATCTGCCTCACTCCAGAGCCACTTCCCTCTCCTGTCCCACAGTCGCCTGCTTCTGTCTCTTGCCCCAGCTTATCCAGTCAAAGGCTGCTGGTTTTTCCTTTCATTGGCTGCTTATTGGGTATCAATGTAAGGAGAAGCCAGCCTCTGGATGAACTGCTTCATTGCAGTTCTCAAATGTTAGAAATCAACCTGGCCTTGCACAGAATCCCAGGGTTCGGCGGAACCCAGTTTGGAAAACACGGATATCGATCATTAATAAAAGGAGTCATGATCCTGATGACACTGTCTGTAGAAGGTCACTGATGAACAATCTCTGAACAGCTTCAAATTCCCAGAGCCTTCTGGCAGTTCTTAATCAGCCCAATATATTACTGTTCATATCGGACACTTCAATCTTACAGAGAAACCTCGTATGGGTCATCTTTTGAAAAGCTTATTTATTCACAAGCCTGTAGGGCTAAAATCAGTGGAATTTCTCTCAACATTCATCTTGGTGACTTATTCAAAAAAAAAGCAATCCATTTTGTTAGACATTATTTCTTGTTATTTTTGAAGCCATATTATGTACCCTTTCTATCCGAGTAATCGTATATTGTATCACTAATGATTCCCTTAAGCATCTTTCTATTACCAATGTTCATGAATTATGAGAGAAGCTAAAGATATTTGCTGTGTAGTATAGCCCAGAATATCTCACTTATTTACACATTCACGTTTGAAATGTTGGCGTGGATACTTTCTGTGCAAAATGTTGGCAAAAGATGTGACCTAGGAAGTTTGATAGGCGTTACATAAATTTTTAGTAACGTCTAGGTAGAAGGACAGTGTCTCTACAGACGTGATTTTAGATGCAAGTTTTAAGATTATTATAATATGTTTTAACTCAATTACCTGAACTATTTTTTTCTTGCATAGGCTGTACCACCCGACATGGCAGGCTATCCTCACATCCGCTACATTTCCTCAAGACTGGAAGGAAGGTTTCCAGGCCTCCGTGCCACTTACGAGGTTAGTATTACAGCCCTAGGAAATTAACTTTTAGATTAAAGTGTGGATGAATCTAGCTCTTTAAGGAATGTGAGTATATACATATTAAAATGTGAACGCTAAGTTATTTTTCCTCGTTCACAGGATTTGCTGCATTTAGAAGAACGACTGGGCAATGTTAATCGAGGTGCTTCACAGGGTACAATTGAGAGATGCACATACCCACACAAATATAAAAAGGTACAGACACTTCCTTATTATTTCAGTATTGATTTGTTATGGAAACAATTAAATTTTTAAACTCTTCTAACATCTTGCAAATTACTTTTAATGTTAGCAAATTTGTTAAAATTGTTACTGCAAATGTTTTTTATGATCTCTATGATTGAATCACCTGACAAACTTGAATTTGTGGTAACAAGGTGATAACTGACTTACAGAGGAAACTGCAGTACAAACAGGAAGAAGAGGATGGAATTGAGGATGACACTGAGGAAAAGTGTACCATCTGTCTATCTATTTTAGAAGAAGGAGAAGATGTTAGGTGAGGTTGTCCTGTAGATAAATATTCCATTATTTGGATAAACATGTACTATAATTTCTGAGTCTGAAAAGATTTCTGTAGACTGGCTTTTACTCCCTTTTAAAGAAAGGACAAAATCTTAATTCACTGTCAGACAGTCATTGATGAAAAGGCAGTAGATTGGTGAGTTGCCTTTCTAGTTAATAAACTACTATACAATGTAAATTGGATCTTGTGTAGTCCTCTACCTCTCTGTCAATAAATATGTTCTTCTGTAAGTTTCTGATATGGTAATTAATCAGTTTTGAACTATGAAAAATTCTCCCTCAGTATACCTGAACAAGTACCAGAGTGTGACAACTAGGAGGTTTTCACAATACCTTCATTGCAGTATTAATGTAAGCCTACTTGTGACACTAATAAATAAACTTTAATCTCTAAGCATAGTATTGTCTTGTTGTAAAGATATTTGTAACCATTTTCAGCCTAGATTGCTACATTGCACTAATATTGGGGCTAAAACTGCTTGTTTTTGTCATGCTGATGTGAAAAAAAACACATCTTATTGAAATAAGTCTTTTTTTATTCCTATCAAATTGAATTTTTTATTTTGTCACACAAGGACTCACGCCTCACCAAAACTCAAACCATCAAAACTAACATATTTTCAGAAAATGCCGACAGGCTTTATTTTGGGACATCATTAGGAGGATTCTTAAATCTACAGCAATGGGAAAAGCAGAATAAATTTAGCTGAAAGTATTGTTTCTGGGTTGACTGGATTTGCTTATGTGATGCAGGGTTTTTTCAGGCAAAGTTCTTAAAATGCTATATTAGAGGCCAGTAGATGTTTTAAATACTGATGCTGAGACTCCCTTTTGGACAAATATATCTATATGTAACTAATAAAATGCTGTTTTTTCCTTCTTCTCATAGACGCCTTCCTTGCATGCACCTCTTCCATCAAGTATGTGTGGACCAGTGGCTGACTACCAACAAGAAATGCCCCATATGCAGAGTGGACATTGAGGCTCAGCTGTCTGCAGATAGTTGACATCTTATTCAGTAACTCTCTGTACTGCAGTCAACCAAAGATGGCATAAATAACCTGCGCAGATTCAAAAGCATTGAACCTAGAGTGCGGCTACGCCACATAGTACAATTTATGCTAGGCCTACAATGATATTTCAGTATAGAGTTTAAATTTTAATGTATTTATGAAGCTTTTTACGTGGCTTTTTGTTTTTCCAAGTCATTTTATTTTGCATGGTTCCTTGGATTGCATTTCTTTGCACATAACGGGCTTTATGTCCTCAGACTTGCAGGCAAGATTAGCTGCTCTAGATAGAAACAAAGTCATTTTCATGATGCCTTGCTTTACTGGAATAGAATATGTCATCAGTCACTAACCCTGGACTTTAATTTAAACATTTATAATAGATTGTGTATATAGATTGTGATCTGTTCATTAAGGAGGAATATCAAGACATTCCGTGATTAGGGAAACAGCTGCTGTATTGTAGAAATTAATTGTCAGACGGCAGACAACCAATCAACGGGATCCTGTCCCAACCAATTGCCATTACAAGAAGTATATATCCAACCATATAAACTGTTTAGGTTTTTAATAAAGATACATTTTTGGCACAGTGGTAGATGTAATTTTTAAGAATGTCAATATTCTACAAGACTAATGAGTTCACAGATTTTTATTTCCTAGTTTTCTTCACTTTTTTGATTTAATTTGGCTTTCCTTTTTTCCTTTTACGATTTTAGCTGTTTGGCTGCCATTAAACAGCTCTAACACTAATGTTATCTAAATTAGCTGTATTGCGTATACTTGCACATCTGATGATTTGTAATGGTGAGCTAGTCAGATTGTAGAACAAGGTTCTGTATGAAGTCATCGATAAGCACGTCTAGGTAATGTATTTGAAGGCAGATTGCAGAATGATGGCTGTTAAAGATTCAGGTGAAGTGTTGGAATGCAGTACCAATGGCAGGTATCCATGCATTCACAGATTTGTAAAGGTCCCTGGATGCATTTTTCAGGGGGTCTTAGTTTTAAAGTTAATAAAGATAGTTAACTCAACATTGGCTGGCTGTTTTGTCATTTCTATTCAATGTTTCTCCAATTCTGCTTGCATCAAAAATTTCACATCATGTTAAATATTCCTGCTGTGGATAGTTGTTTCCGATTACATCCTGTTTAATCTTTGATCCATAAATTGTTATGGAAAGGAGAGGAAGCAGGCACTCTGGATTCCTTTACACTGTAGCAATTGTCGAAATCTTGCTGAATGCTGGACTATTGTTATGTGATCAGAGATTTGCCATTTTAAAACACCAAATCTTAGGTAAGAAGGACTGGTGTGGCATGGCTTTGCTATAAAGACTATGGGCATTTAAATTATGGCACTTGGACAATAAAATCAAAGTCTAATGTGAAATTCTTTTGTACACAATTATATTAAAGATGTTCAGTTATTTAAAGCAGTATTAAGATAGGATTTCATAGGGAGAAGTTATTAAGCATTCATATTTCCACAGTGTAATTTTACAGCCATAATATAATTAATGTTACAGCCAGTAATTCATAAAAACCCTCTCAATGATTCAGCACACATGCATGCAAAATCTCTTGCTGTGATTTATTTATTGATGCCCTGAAAATTAAATGATGAATTCCATAGTGTCAATTTAACCCAACCAAGATGTTATTTGTACTCTAGCGGTATGAAGTGCAGTTGGCGAATGTTTTTATGGGCACCATCAATGGTGCTAATCAGCCTTCTGCCAGGAGACTTGATGAGGACATGTTGGAGCAGTGGCTTCAGTTCCATCTACTGAGCAAGATAGAAACTAGTTTGCTGCAAGATACTCGTGTGCAATGTCATTTGATGGTCAGACTCAGCCTTAGTTAAGAAATTTTCTCCTTAAAGTTGATCTAGGAATCCCTACAATGCAGAAGGAGGAAAATCAGCCCATTAAGCCAGCACTGCCAATGATCCCTGTAACCTTCAAAGATATTATTGTTTTGAAATTAAAAGGAATGTTTTCCTGCATATATGGTTATCAAAGTGATGGAATTTAATAAGACACCTATAGCGGGACAATATTTTAGCTGTTACACATCTTGGATGATATGCCGAAGACCTTCACTATCTAAGTGATGGTATTTGTATTTAATTCCAAACGTCACCAATTAAACATAATTCCGAGTCAGATGATGATGAGCATTGTACCCTTTTCATCTTTTTGTTAAAAAAACACTGTACTTGTGGGTGCACCATTATAAGTGGTAAAGAAAGGACCTTTATAAAACTTCCTCAGAAGCTTACTATTTACTCAGCCTAACAAACCAGAAGGGAAAGGTCCCAAATTCCCAGAGCAAAGTACAAAAGGAACAACTTCAGAGGAAGTAGAAATTTATGATTGGTGTGTTATTTTTATGTAGTATTTTCAATTGTTCCCTCTCATTCTTCCTAAATTAGTAAAGCCAAATCACCACACGTAACAGGAAGCCACGTAAACCAAAGGCTTCTAGAGTTTAAAACAAAAAGTGCTGGAAATATTCAGCAGCTATGGCAGGAGAAAGAAACAAAATTAATATTTCAGATTGGTGACCTTTCATAACTGGATTGGATTCTTGGTTTCATAGAATCCTACAATACAGTAGAGGCCCACCAAGTCTGCACAAATACATTAGAAACACCTGAACTCTCACCTAATCCTATCTATAGCACTTGGTTTTGAATATTAAGATGTGCCAAGTGCTCAGCCAGGTACCTTATGAAGGACGTGGGGCAACCCACCACCACCCTCCCAGGCAACACATTCTAGACTGCCACTACCCCCCTGGGTAAAAAAAACACTTTCCTTACATCCCCCTCAATCTCCTGCCTCTCATCTTGAACCTATGTCCCCTTGTGACTGACCCTTCAACTGAAGGGAACAGCTGCTCTTTATCCACTCATAATCCTGAAGGGGTCAGTCAGGTTGCCCCTCCGTCTTGTATGCTCCAATGAAAACAATTTGTATTGAGTTCATTCAACTTATGGCATGCAGCATTTGAGCTGTTACAACAGTTTTGAACTAGAGAATGGGACAAAATTATTAAGTACTTTGAATTGTAAGTGACCCAGTTGCCTTTTCAGGAAAGTGCATACATGTGGAGAATGTGTGAGGAGAGGATTGAGCTTAGTTTTGATTCACCCCATGGTAAAATAGCACACTAACAATCCCTGTTTTGAATCAGGTTTTCATGTACTTGCAGGAGGGCTCCCAGAGTCAGTGATCCTGTATCCCAGCAACAGTATCTATCTTCAGGAGGTGAGAGAATTGTGGGTGTCAAAATTGTTTCATCATCAATTCCATTTTGCTGCAAAGCTTTGGATTGAAATTTTGCATTCTAAAAAATAATTCCTCCCTTTCTTGTCACAATGTAAAAAAAACTTTGACATTTACTAGATGATGAAAATGATGGTTCGGCACAATGCTGCTTTCAGCTCTTGGAACCTGGGTTTGATTACTGGCTTGTATCACTGTGTGGAGTTTGCACGTTCTCCCTGTGTCTGTGTGGGTTTCCTCCCAGTCTGAAGATGTGTAAGTTAGGTGGATTGGCCATTTTTAATTGTCCCTTAATATCAAGGACACTAGCTAAGGTAAATGTATAGGACAGGGCATGGTTGGGATTGAGATCTCAATGGGCTGAGTGGCTTTCTGCACTGTTGAAAATTTGCATCCTCAAAAAGATGTCTAAACATTTTACTGATGATTTGTTAAAATATACATGATAAAAGTGGGAGGAAGCTTGACTGGAGTATAAAAATCAGCATAGACTGGCTGAATGGCTCTTCCTGTATGTGAAACTACTGTTTTCTGGTTGTTAATCTCGTCATTTATTTTCTCTCTAAACCTCCAATTTTAAAGACATGCATTGTAATCAGGATGCTGTTGGCTTCTCTGTTTAAACACAAAAAGTCTTCATAAACACACACTGAACTTGCAGCAGATTCATATTTGATTTATTGTTGTCACATGTATTGGATACAGTGAAAAGCTAACGGAGTGCTGCACTGTCAGGTGTCCTAAAGTGGAGAGGCCTCATCTGCCTTCTCAGGTGGGATATAAAAAAATCGTATTGTCCAAATCAAAGGAACAGCAGGTGAGTGTTCCAGGCACCTGGACACTCAAAAGTTACAGTAAGAAGTTTCATCACACCAGGTTAAATTCCAACAGGTTTATTTGGAATCATGCGCTTTTGGAACACTGCTCCTTCCTCAGGTGAGGACTCTGCTCCGAAAGCTCCTGATTCCAAATAAACCTGTTGGACTTTAGCCTGGTGTTGTGAGATATCTCATTGTGCCCACCCCAGTCCATATCAGCATCTCCACATCCATGTGAAATCTATTGGAGTGTCTTGAAAGAGATTATCTAAATTAAATTCCTACATGACAGCGGATTCTTCAATCTTGGCCCTAACGTACATCGGGATATCTTGGCGTTGTGTAAGGTCCTATATAATTATAAATTTTATTTATTTGAAAGGAAATGTCAATATTGGCAAACCACAGCTATCTGGAATTTCATAGATGGCTTAGTGAGCATGGGTTGATGCTTTAAGTTTGGATGTTTGAGTGAAATGCCACAATTCTGGTCACAATATGGAACATGCAACTTACCCTATTGAACACTGGTCCCATCAGTTGGAAATACAGAGCTTCACAGCTGCACAGAAACAGTAGTTCATGCTGTTTCTTTGCCACCCACCTATGGTTGGCACTGAACCCTGGATATAAAGGCCCATTCCCATTTTGGGCACCAATTTAGTATCACCCAAATTCAGCAATAAGATGGGCATCCACCTTTGCATGTAGAGGATTTGCTTGCAATTTTTTGCCAACTTTCCTGTAGATGCCCAGTTCCAAGCTGGCTTCATGATCATCTGTTTAATCCAGCTGCCTATTTGGTACTTTGGGCAAAATGGTATCTATGCTAAGCTGATAGTGATAAGTCAATCAAAATAGATCAATAAATATTTTTCTTCCTAAATATTACAAATTTATCAATTCTAAACATCACCAAATAAAGGACAAGTACAAAAAGAAGGTACTGCAGATGCTGGAAATCTCAAGAGGACAAAAATATTAGAAATACTCAACAGGAGTGAATTGAATTGGCTGAAGACTGGCAGCTGTGATGCTGGAGAACTCAGTGGGAGGTTGAGATAGGTCATCCACTGAACAGTTTTTGCGTGGCTCTCTATACATGATTAAAGGATATACCTTTGGAGAAAAGAATTACTTCACAGGTTCAATTACTTTAAGCCTGATTATTTTTTTAATACAAACGTTACAATGAATACACAAGTGTGCGTAAAAAAAAAAAGTTTTTTTAAAAAATGATCTAATGCTGTGGAATTACTGAGATGAACCAACTGATTTTTTTAAAAAAATGAAGATTCTGCATTTGAATACTTAATTTTCCAGAAACTGTTAAACTATAAGCAAGAGATATATTGTTTTGTCCTTGGGAACCACTTATTGATAATGAGCTGCATTGTTCATTCCCCATAAATAGTGATGCTGCAACTTGTCTGCCAGCTGTTCCAAACAGATCCATGTGCTGCAGAGAAACCAGCATGTAGGAAGAAATGTTACCATGGCAACGCCATGGGATACCAATCAACAGACTGGTTGCATCCCATTTTTCAATCAATAAAAACAGCTCTTCGATAGGGGACAAAAGCAACATCCTGTCCTCATTTCATATCGGTACAGGATTTAGGCATAAGCTAAACAAGCTACAGCTTAGGGCCTCACAAACCAAAGGGGCCTCGCAAAATTTGAGAAGATTTACAATGAAAAGAACATTTAAGAGTGGATACCAGAAAAGAAAAAGGAAGCCCCAGCTTGAAGAATAATTTAGATTAATAAGTGATCCTGATTACTTATTTTGTCAGCATTTTGTATATATTACTGTACCTTAAAATTATTTTAAAAATTACATTTAAGAATTGTTTCTAGGTCTACTATATTGTAATCTGAGAGAGATCAAGCCAGCCAAATGGTAAAAATGTAATTAGTAAATGCATTTGTTTGAAAATAATTTGTATTTTCCACTTTAAATACCTTGCTATTAAATAATTAAAAGGTTTTCAATTTTTTTGTGGTGACCCAAGGTCCTGTTTTGGCACGCACCTTTGTGAGACCTTTTGGTGTAATTTTGACAAGGTGCCTCCGAGCCTTATATAGCTTAAGGTCTCACCAAATCCGACACAGTTTCATATCCTTACGATTAAGGACGCTATATCAAAGGTGCTACATAAATGCCAATTATCGGTGAGATGGGATCACTCGTGAGAATAAGAAGCACAAACCTTGCCTGTTCCACCCCCAAAAGAGCATTGGATTGTAGCGTTGCTGAATTGTAGCATTTCTGGATGCTGCCTAGGTAGAACTAAATTATTTCAGCAAAGGGTGTGGGAGATATATTCCTGATGTGTACAACTCAACTACTCACTGGTTCAAAGCTGACCCAGTATAGGAGGAGCTCCCTCTATGTGGAGGCTCTGATTTAAAAAAAACACTGGGAAATGCATCGAACAACATTGTTCACTTGGTAACTGCAAACTAATACCATCCATGGAAACACTCTGGGTGTTATTTTCAGTGTCTGGGCAAATTCACAACCCAACGTAGCAGTGTCAGGGAATACAGACTGAACGATCCGCCTCACAGTTGCTGTGATCTGAATTTTAATCCACACTCGCCGCGTTGAGAGCAGAATCTCTGCAGTTATCTTCATGCATTGCATAATTAACTCAAACACAATCAGAAGCCCCTAAGATTCTCTCCACTCCATCTGCTGCCTGAATTTATTGAAGACACAAAGCTGACAAATTTTGCCTTCATGCTTACTGCCAAACAGCCAATCTAACTGCGGCCGCACTGTCAAAGGGGCTGGCCGTAGACATGCAGATTATGCAGAAAAAGATCTTCAATAAATCTCGAGCAGTAGCGTTCTCCCTAATGCCAACAAGTGCAAAGTTGCAGTGTGAATTCTGAAGCAGCTATGTTGTTTGGCTACTGATTTGTACAGCACAAACTAGCAAAGTGATTTTGTACTCTGTAGCCTGCGTGTTTCCACCCCCTTACTGAGCAGCACTAGGCAGTTTGGTCTAAAGTTGTGACTTTTAAACTATACGTGTACTAGTGCGTTTGCATATAAATCATTTAAAATGTATTACTGTCACAAGTTGGCTTGCATTAACTCTACAATGAAATTACTGTGAAAAGCTCATAGTCGCCATACAATGGCAACACTTGTTCAGGTACACTGAGGGAGAATTTAACATGGCCAATGCACCTTCCCAGCACCTCTTTTCAGACTGTGGGAGGAAATTGGAGTATACAGATGAAACCCATATCGACATGGAGAACATGCAGATTCTGCACGGTGACCTAAGCTGGGAATGGGACGGTCTGACAGCAGCAGGGAGGATGCAGTTCTTGAGTCAGTTGGTACATGACCTCAGACTTTTGTATCTTTTTCCCAAAGGAAGAAGGTGGAAGAGAGAATGTCTGGGGTACATGGAGTCCTTAATTATGCTGGCTGCTTTGCCGAAGCAGTGGGAAGCGTAGACAGAGTAATGGATGGGAGACTAGTTTGTGTGTTGGACTGGACTACATTCACAACCTTTTGTAGTTCCTTGCAGTCTTGGGCAGAGCAGGAACCATATCAAGCTGTGATATAACCAGAAAGAATGCTTTCTATGGTGCATCTGTAAAGGTTGGTGAGAGTTGTAGCTGACGTGCCAAATTTCCTTAGTCTTCTGAGAAAATAGAGGCATTTGTGGGCTTTTTTAAGTATAATGTTGGCATGGCAGTCCAGGACAGGTTGTTGGTAATCTAGGCACCTAAAAACTTGAAGCTTTTGACCCTTTCTCCTTAGTCCGTATTGATGTAGACAGGGGCATGTTGTCCTTGAAGACTGAATGGAGATGTTCCACAAAGTGGTCATCTAATTTTCATTCGGTTTCCCCAGTGTCGAGCAGATAATTTTATAGGAAACAAACACAATATACTAGTTTGAAAGAAGAATATGTAAATTACTGTTTCGCTTGAAAAAGCGTTGGGGCATTGATTTGAGAAGAGAGAGCTGGTAAAAGGACAGGTGTTGTATCTCGCGCGCTTGCATGGAAAGATACCATGGAAAGGAGGGGTCATTAAAATCGTTGAGGAAAGGACCAGTGTTTTGCAGAGTGAATGGTCTCTTCAGAATGTTGAAATGGGAGATGTGTTTGGTGAAGATATTATGCTGGAGGTGGTGGAAATGACAGATAATGATCCACTGAATACAGAGGCTGGTGGTGTGAAAGTTGAGGACAGGGAGTACCCTATCATAGGAAGGAAGGGGAAGAGGTGCGAGCGCAGATAAGGGCAATGGAATGGACTTAATTAAGGGACCCATCAATTCCAATGGAGTAATCTTCAATCGTGTGAAGAAGAAAATGTATCAGAAGTACTGCTGTGGAAGGTTATGTCATCAGAGATGGAGAAACAGGGAGAATGGAACTGAGTCCATACAGAAAGGAGAGCATGAGAAAGTGTTGACAAGTTAACTGTGGGAGTCAGTGGGTTAGTGGTGAATATTTATTGACAGCCTATTTCCAGAAATAGAGACAGAGAAGTTGAGGAAAAGAGTTGGAGTTGGGTCACGTGAACAGCGAGAGAGCTGGAAATTTGAAGCAAAGGAAGTGAAATTTTCCAGCTGAGCCCAGAGCAGGAAATCGCTATCATTGTATCGGAAAAAGACTGAGAGAGGAGGCCTGGGTAGAACTGAAGCAAGGAATATTTCACATGTTCTGCACAAAAACAGCTAAAGGGAAGAGCCACGCGAAGACCCAGAGCAACAGCTTTTATCCAGAGGAAGTGAGCGAAGTTAAAGGAGAGATTGTTCGATGTGTTAACCAGGTGGAGCAGGATGGTAACAAAAACAGAAAATGCTGGAAACCTAACTCAAGACGTTGGCTCTATTCTCTCTCCATTGATGCTGTCAGAACTGCTGAAATTTTCCAACATTTTCTGTTTTTAGTTCAGATTTCAGAATTTGCAGTGTTTTGCCTTTATACTGGAGTAGGATGGTAGTTGGTGATTTTAAAACACTGCCCCCTAGTTCTGGGCTTTCCTACAGGAGGAAATATCCTTCCCACATCCTCCTTGTCAAGACCATTCAGAATCTCAATTGAGTCACCCTTTACTTTCCAAAACTTCAGTGAAAACAAGCCCAGCCTCTCCAACCTTCTCTTATAAGACGATCCGCCCATTCCCAAGTATCAATCTAGTAAACCTCCTTTGAACCACCTCCAATGCATTTACATCATTCCTTAAATAAGGTGACCAAATCTGCACGCACTATTTGAGATGTGTGCTGGCATTTTACTGCCTTGCCCATCCCAGAATTGGGGTGGGTGAGTCTCGCAGAATGTCATTCTCCATTGAAGCCATCGGCCTTAGATGGGATTTTATGAGCTTTGGGTGGGCGAGATGGTAAAATTCTAGCAGTAATCTCAACATTGCCCTGTATAAAAGAAGCATAACATCCTTACTTTTCAATTCATCTCATAATAGAGGATAGCATTGCATTGCATTAACCTTCATGATCACATGTTGCATCTGCATATTAACTTTTTTGACATATGCACTGGAACATTCAGATCCCTCTGTATCTCTGAATTCTGCAGTCATTCTCCATTTAAGTAATATCTGCTTTTTTAACTCTTCCTGCCAAAGAAAACAACTTTACAAGTTTCCACAATCTACTCCATCTGTCTGATTTTTTGTCCACTCAGTCAATTTACCTATAGTCGTCTACGATCTTTTATGTCTTCTTCACAACATACTTTCCTGCCTATCTTTGCGTTGTCTACAAATTTAATTACCCTGCCTTTTCTTTCCTCATCTAAGTCATTGATGTAAATTGTAAAAAAACTGTTGAGGTCTCAGCACAGACCCCTGCGGGATTCCAACTTGTCACATTGTGCTAATTAGACAAAGTCCCATTTATGCCTGTTGTCTGTCTTTTGTCAGCCAGCCAATCTTCAATCCACGCTAATGCATTACTCCCTATAACATCAGTTTATATTTCCTGCAATAACCTTTGATGTAGCAACTTCTCAAATGCCTTCTGGAAATCCAAGAATAATACATCTACAGGTTCCTCTTTGTTTCTCTAAGTTCTCAGCTATAACTCTTTAACGATCAATTCTAACACCTTCCCCATGACAAACATCAAGCTAACTAGCCCATAGTTCCCTGTTTTCTGCCTTCTTCCTTTCTTGAACAGAGGGTAATATTTGCTACTTTCTATTCTGATAGAACCTTTCCAGATTCTCAAGAGTTTTGGGACATTAATACCAGCACATCTACTATCTCATCTCTCTTAAAATCCCATCTGGACCTGGAGACTTGTCAGGCTACAGCTTTTGACCACTCGCATAGTGGGCAGAATTTTATCAGCACGTTTGCCCGAGGTTCGTACGATCCTGTCTGAGACCAATGGAGATTGCTGTTCTCCGAGTCTCGCCTGCCTCCACAATCGGGACGGGTGTGCTGGTAAAATTCCAGCTGGTGTGTTCAACCAAAGCCAGCTGATGAATAGCCACCCTGCAATTGTGTCTATAGTCCCTGAACTCGGAGCCAGTGGAACCACTTCCCTCAACTATTCTGTAATAGAAAGAGGCTTCATGTTGCAAAAGCTGAGTGTGTGAATAAGCCTTAAGACAGATAATCAGGTGAACCAATATTTATCTTATTAAATATATGAAAGGATAAAATATCATTTTTACCTGTCTTTTGACACATAATGTAACAGCTGATCAGACTGATATGATTCAATAGCTGTCTCTCCTGTTTCTCTCAAGATGACACTTTCTCCTCTCACATTGAAGTATATAATAATTGTATGTTTCTGTGCCTTTCTTATCAAAACATCTCAAAGCTCTTTACACGGTGCATTGCTTCTGAGTGCAGTGAGAATTGTTCATATACTATCTGACTACGACCATTAGATAAATGGTCACTGTGTATCTTGGTCAGAATGGTTAAGGAAGCTTTGCTATACGTGGCAATGGGGGAACATGTTGTGCTTTTCTGGATACGAGATCTATTGAAAAAACTAGACTGGACCTCAGTTCAATTACATGAAATCAAGATCCAATGTAACCTGATCCAAATCACAGATGAAAACAAATTAGAAGAGGTAGTTGAATCAATAAAAGGTGGCACATTGGTTAGCACTGCTGACTCACAACGCCAGGGTGCTGGATTCAAATCCTGTCTGTGGGAGTTTGCACATTCTCCCCATGTCTGCGTCCACTTTCCTCCCGTAGTCCGAAGATGTGCGGGCTAGATGCATTGGCTTGCTAAATTGACCCTTAGTGTCAGGAGGGCTAGCTGGGTTACAGAGATGGCGTAATGGAATAAGGCCTAAGTGGGATTGTTGTCAGTGCAGACTTGATGGGCTGAATGGCCTCCTTCTGCACGGTTAGGATTCTATGATCTCACGATAAAGGCAGCTAAAGGGTTATGAGTGACTATGGTAGCACTTACGTTCCAGACTGCAACCAATAAGTTTAAAGTTTATTTATTTGTGTCATTAGTACGCTCACATTAACACTGCTGTGAAGTCACTGTGAAAATCCCCTATTTGCCACACTCTGGCACCTATTCAGATACACTGAGGGAGAATTTAGCACCTAACCAGTGCGGCTTTTGGACTTTGGGAGGAAACCGGAGCACCTGGAGGAAACCCACGCAGACACGGGAAGAATGTGCTAACTCCACACAGACAATGACCTGAGGCTGGAATAAGACCCAGTCCCAGGTGTTGTGTGGCAGCAATGCTGACCACACTGTGCCATCACGCACTCATCGGAGAGATAAACAGAGGTAGCGCCAGAGCTTAGTGACTCTCATCAGAACACTGCATCTGGGCTTTTGCCTCTGGTTTTCTTCCTATTGCCTGGTCTGCTGAGTGTTTTCAGCTAGTTTCATTTTTGGTTCAGATTTCCAGCCATGTTGCTTTTGTAAAGTGAAAATCCACCCTGGTACGTGATCTGGCTGGCAGGCTGTGAATTCAATTCTCGCTCCAGAACCGGGACACAAAAATCAGGGCTATTACTCCGGTGTGCTACTGAGGGAGTTCTGCAGTGTTTGAGGAGCTCTCTTCCAGATGAAACGTTAAAATGAGGCCTTTTCTGTCCTTTGAGATGGATGTAAACAATCTCATGGCACAGTTTCGAACAAGGGAATTATTCAATGTGTTCTGCTCAACATTTATCCCTCAATCAACATCGTAAAAAAATGAACTGACCATTGCAGTTTATAGCAGCTTGCTGTGCACAAATTAACTGTTGCATTTCCTATGATATGATTATTTGACTTCAAAACAACATTGTTGCTTTTAAAACACTTAGGGAGGCACTGTGGCACAGTGGTTAGCTCCAAGGACCTGGTTCGATTCCCAGCATGAGTCACTGTCTGTGTGAAGTTTGCATATTCTCCTGCTCGGGTTTCATCCCACACTCCAAAGACAGCAGGTTAATGTATTGGCCATGCTAAATTGCCCCTAAATGTCCTGGGATGTGTAGGTTAAAGGGATTAGTGGGGTAAATATTTGGGTTATGGGGATAGGGCCTGGATGGGATTGTTGCCAGTGCAGACTCGACGGGCCGAATGGCCTCTGTCTGCACTGTAGGGATTCTATGAGATATTCTAAAGTTATAAAAGGTACTACACAAATGCAACTTCTTTCCTTCATAGGAACATTATGCTTCAGTAGTGGTGGAGTGATTCTGAGATCCCTACATATCAATATCCAAATTAGGAATAGCAGTAGGCCATTTGGCCCCTCAAGTCTGCTCCGCTATTCAACAAGTTCATGGCTGTCCTGATCACTGCGCCAACTCCACATTCTTGCCTACCTCTAATAGCTGTTACCTCACTTGTTGGTTATGAATGTTATTTCCCAAAAGGTATTCATACCCCTACTCCACTGCTTTGTGGGGAAGAGAATTCCATGTACTCACCAGTCCCTGAGAGGAAGTAATATTCTCCTCATCTCTGTTTTAAATGGCAGATTCCTTTGTTGGGATTTTGATCCCCCCCCCCCATCCACATGGTGTATTTTGTGGAGGTGACCCAGTATTGACAGGTATGTGCGTGGTGGGGTGGGGAGTGAGTTGCCATCTGCAGGGCTGGAAGATTCCAAGAATCCACTGGAAGGAAGGGCTGGAAAATTTCGACCCCTCAATTTTAAACTGCAGTTGCCAGTTCTAGTCTCTCCCACAGAGGGGAATATCGGGGGAATGCTTTCTATGGTGCGTCTGTAAAAATTGGTCAGGACATGCCAAATTTCCTTGGCCTCCTGAGAAAATTGAGTGTTGGTGGACTTTCTTAACGATAGTGTTAACTTGGAGGTGTTTCTGTGTGACTCTGGTATGTTTCTGTGTGTTTCTCTATGAATCTGTATGATTCTGGTGTGTATCTGCGTGACTGGTGAGTTTCTGTGTGACTGGTGTGTACGTGTGACTCTGGTGTATTTTTGTATGAACATAAGAACACAACGTAAGAAATAGGAGCAGGAGTAGGCCATCTAGCCCTTGGAGCCTGCCCCACCATTCAATGAGATCATGGTTGATCTGATAGTGGTTCAGTTCCACTTATCCACCTCCTCCCCATAATCCTTAATTCCCTTATTGGTCAAAAATCTATCTATCTGTGACTTAAACACATTTAACAAGGTAGCCTCCACTGCTTCAATGGGCAGAGAATTCTAAAGATTCACTCCCCTCTGGGAGAAGAAGTTCCTCCTCAACTCTGTTCTAAACTGAACCTCCTTATTTTGAGGCTGTGCCCCCTAGTTTTTGTTTCCATTCTAAGTGGAAAGAATCTCTCTGCTTCCACCCTATCTAGCCCCTTCATTATCTTATATGTCTCTATAAGATCTCCCTTCAGCCTTCTGAACTCCAATGAATACAGGCCTAATCTACTCAATCTCTCCTCATAAACTAACCCCTCATCTCTGGATTCTGGTGTGTCTCTGTGTGACTGTGTGTATCTCTGTGAGACTGTGTGACTCTATGTGACTAGTGTGTCTCTATATGACTGTGTGTCTCTATGAGACTGTGTGACTGGTGTGACTCTGTGTGACTGGTGTGACTCTGTGTGACTTTATGTGACTGTGTATTTCTCTGTGAGCCTCTCTGGTGAGTTGACTAAATCGCTCTGAGTTTTGCGGTGATGGACTTTTTTAAAAGTTTCTGATTCCGAACGAGGCGTCTCTATGGAAACGCATTCCAGAGTGCGGGCCAGTGGCCAATGGAGAGAGGGCATCCCTCAGAGCCTGGCCAATGAGAGAGTGAGAAAGAACATTTGAAAGATTCGCGGATACAGAGAGAGACACCGAGAGATACAGACACAGAGAGTCCCGGCACAGTGCACCGGAGAGAGAGATACAGAGAGTCCCGGCACAGTGCACCGGAGAGAGAGATACAGAGAGTCCCGGCACAGTGCACCGGAGAGAGAGATACAGACACAGAGAGTCCCGGCACAGTGCACCGGAGAGAGAGATACAGAGAGTCCCGGCACAGTGCACCGGAGAGAGAGATACAGACACGAGAGTCCCGGCACGTGCACCGAGAGAAGACACAACACCCGAGAGATACAGACACAGAGTCCCGGCACAGTGCACCGGAGAGATACAGAGACAGAGTCCCAGCACAGTGCACCGGAGAGATACAGACACAGAGTCCCGGCACAGTGCACCGGAGAGATACAGAGACAGAGTCCCAGCACAGTGCACCGGAGAGATACAGACACAGAGAGTCCCGGCACAGTGCACCGGAGAGAGAGACACACCGAGAGATACAGACACAGAGTCCCGGCACAGTGCACTAGAGACACAGACCCGGACCCAGACCAGAGAGAGAGACAGCAGCACCGAGACTCCTAACTCAGTGCTCCAGAGAGAGAGAGAGACTCCCAGCACAGTGCAGGGGGAGAGAGACTGAGAGATACAGACCCGGACAGAGAGAGATACAGCAGCACCGAGACTCCCAGCTCAGCGCACCGGAGACGGGCACCCAGACCCAAGGAGAGATACAGCAGCTCCGATCCAGAGAGCGATAGAGCTCCCAGCCCAGCGCCCCAGCTCCCTCCCTCAGTGTGTGAGAGCCGGCCTCCTGTGTCCCCACATTCTCAGCAATGGCTCTCAGCCGCCGCAATGCTGTAAGTTTCACTCGGTTTAGTTTTACTATCGCGGCCAGGGGCAGAAAGGGATACATAGTTTCCCCTCCAAACTAGCAATAAACTTCTCCCTCTCTCTCCTTCCTCGCTCCCCTGAAATAAACTTTGTCTCTTTCCTCCCCCTCCCTGTAATTGAGAATATTCTCCCCTCTCCAAACTGTGAATGATAAACTCCTCTCTCTCCCCTACAATAAACATTTTTCTCGCTCTTTTACACTTGTGGGAAATCCACCCTCCAAACTGTTAAACTTTTTTTCCTCTTTTCTTTCCTCTTTTCTTTCCCCCTGTAATAAACCTTTTTCTTTCCCCTGTAATGGAAAATCTTGTCCCCTTTCCACACTGTTAATTAACTTTTTTTTCTCTCCCCCCCCCCGTATTGGGGAAATAGTGTAATTAATATCAGTGAAATCTCCAGCCCGGGGGGGAGGGGGAATTTATGGGCCAGTTAAAATCCGTTTCTCGCTCCTGTTGAATATTAATTAACCCGTTTCCGGGACTTCAGTATCTAGACATTTTCATCAGATTAGAAATCCCGAGCGGTTTAGTCGCTCCTTGTAGATTTGGTGTTTTTGGGTCTCCCTGTGTGAGCTACATTTTGCCCCAGTTTCCCTGGCCGCGTGTCTCTCAGTTCAGTTTGACTTGATGATGTTTAGCGCTGGCTTTTATTTGAACTGGAACATGCAGCACAGACTGGCTGGGCCGAACGGCCTTTTTTTTTTGTCTTGTACACATGGGGTTTTGTCTTAACTCCATTTCCCTCCTGCATCTGTCACGGGGGGAGCGGACACTTTCCTCTTGGACTTCCTGCACCACCACTTCCCCCTCCTCCACCCATAATTCTGAAGTCTCTGGAATTTAGAATGAGGGGGAGATCAAATTGTGTGTGTGAGATAAAGGGGTATGGATAAAGTAGACATGGAAGGGAGAGAGAGAGAGAGAGAAGTTCATTGCCAGTTTGGAGGAGGAAGCATTTGTCTCCCTGCCTAGGACAGTGAAACTGAAAAATGTCCAGAAATTGAAACTAAATTGGGTGTTCAACGCTGGTGTCCCCACTTCATATTGGGAATGATTTGATTACTTTGAAACCTATTCTGCAACCCCCCCCCCCCCATCACTTGGGGAGAGGACACTCTTCCTCCTTGGACTTCCTGCACCACCACTTCCTGCCCCCCCCCCCCCCCCCCCAAAAAAACTCTGAGGTCTCTGGAATTTAGAATGAGGGGAGATCAAATTGAGGTGTATGGATAAAGTAGACATGGAGTGAACACTTCCACTGGTGGGGCACTCTAGTATGAGGTCATGGCCTTAAGATAAGGGGTGGCAAACTTAAAACAGTTGGGGGACAAATTACTTCTCCCAAGGGGTTGTGATCTGTGGAATTTGCTACCCCAAAGTGTGGTGGATGTTGGGACAGTGAGTAAATTTAAGAAGGAGTTAGACAGATTTTTATTTGAGAAGGGGTTATGGGGATGAGCGTATCTGCCATGACTGAATGGTGGAGCAGACTCAATGGGTCAAATGGCCCAATTCTCTTCCTATATCTGAACTTCTGACAGACCAGCCTTTGACTCCTCCATTTATCATAAACCACTATCATGGCAACCACACCCTCACCTTTGATTTCCTTGAATCCTCAGCAAGAAAGCTACTCTGTAGACATTAGGAGCAGAATTGGCAAATTCAGCTCTTTGAGCTTGCTCTGCCATTTATTCAGATCTTGGCTGATCTTTCTCCCAATTCTACTCCATCTTCATTTCTGGCTGATGTTTGGACCAGCTTCTATCTGGCTGCACCACCTTCAATACTTTAGGACCAAACTCCTGAGTACCAAATCCTTGCACTGCTCAAGAATAAGAGAGAGACATAATCTCTCCTCTTGCTACTGAAAGGCTCTAGAAAAGCTGACCTGAACTTGTTATCTCATTGCCCTTTTAGCATCCATCTGCCCTCATCCCAGCTGCTTGAATTCTCCCAATCCAATTTCTGCCCAAATTGGCCCTAATCAACTTTGTCTGACTGTGGTGCAAGTTCAATGTCCTCATCCCTCCCCTGAAACCTGCAATCTTTCTGGTTGACCGTGGCACCTTCCCTTAGTGGGGCTGCCCTTAACCAAGTGGCCTGGGGAAACAGTAGGGAGAGGGTTGAGTGTAGCTGAGGTGGATTTTGGGGGAGGGACGGATGTGGGCGAAAGTATGATAATGTCCTGAGCCAATTCTTCAATTTGGGAGAGGGGATCCAAAGCTGAGAATCTGTACTAGTTCATAGCTAGTCGTTAAGCAGCGTATAATTTTATCTTCAAAGGCTCTTCGAAATGTGGAAAATATGGAGCCAGTCAAGCCTGTTGCCAAGGTTACCGCAGCCAACCGAAGACCTGCCTTTGGAGACTTGGCCAATCGCATGATGACCCGAGCAGAACAGGTAAAGGTAATCTTTCAATTGAGCATTTTACTGACTAATTTATCTGACAAGGGCAATAAATGAACTGCTACCGTCTCTGCAGAAGAAACAAATGGCCAGTGTGCCGTGTATACCAGTGGTATCGAAACCAGCAGCAGCCAAACCAAAAGGTCGGGTTTTGCAGCAGCAAGTCACAAAACCAGTGGCTCACCAGCTGAAGCTGGCAGCTCGAGAGGTGAAGCCAGTGGCTCAAGGGATGAAACAAACTGTTCCAGAGACAAAGCCAGTCATTCAGGAGCCCATCCCACAGGTATGTATCACAGATAGCTGAATAGCCGACTCCCGCTTCTGATTCCCATGCTCCTGAATGCAGTTTTTATTTTCCACTTCACGAGAAAGGGGGGAAAAACAAATGTTTTTCATTGCTCTGTTCTCCTTAAAAGGCCCCCCTCTCTCCAACACCTATGGATGTCTCGATGACCGAGGATGTCTCTACGAAAGAGGAAGACTTGTGTCACGCTTTTTCTGAAGCTTTGCTGGAGGTGGAAGACCTTGATGCTCAGGATGCTGGCAATCCTCAGATGTGTAGTCAGTATATAAAAGATATCTACAAATACTTGCGGCAGTTGGAGGTGTGTATATTCCAGCAGCTGAAGCTTGTTTCCTGAAGTTGATATTCAATTTCTAATATTTTAAGTAGTCCTAAATTTGAAATTCTGGATTTGCAAATTGTCCTTGCTGTCATTGCAATTTGTAACTCTGAATGGTTTCCTTCAGACAGTGAACCTGTTAGTTTTAGATTCCAACATGTGTTGAATTGATTCTTTACAAAAAAACTTGAGATTTTTTTGTTGCCATTCAGACAGCTATTTAAACTCTAACCCTTGCCAGAAAGGTCAGCTTTGAGTGAGTAATTTAGCAGAATAAAATTGCCACAGTTTATTTGAAGAAGCTTTCATGTGAAACGTTAAACGAAATGTGAATAGAGAAAGTGGATGTTCCCTCCTTTTCAGCGTGAACTGCAAAACACTTTGCTTCCTCTGGTAAAGGAGGACAAGATCATTTCTCTCGTTGTGAAACATGAGTCCATCTAAATTAAAGCTTGCCACCTTCAAAGATGTGTAAGTTGGATGGATTGGCCCTGCTGAATTGCCTCTAATGTGTGGGATGAGTGAATTGACCTATTGAATTGCCCCTTGTGTATTGCCATGCTGGATGGGATCCTGTTCAGAGGGTTGGTGCAGACTTGATGGGCCAATGGCCATCTCCTACATAGTAGAGATTCTATGATTCACCATTTCAAGCACTTAAACTCAATCATGATGTTTGACTATTTTATTCCATATCCAGGTGGAGCAAGCAATTAGGCCTCATTATCTTGAAGGGCAAGAAATAAATGAGCGAATGCGTGCAATCCTGGTTGACTGGCTGATTCAAGTTCATTCAAAATTCCGCCTGCTGCAAGAAACTCTCTACATGACGCTGGCTATAATGGACCGGTTTTTGCAAGTGAGTGCCTCGTTAACTGCTCTAGCACTTTGACAGTCCTTCAGAGTTGTGGCTGTGTAATCTGATCCTGGATCCCTAGACCGTGCCGTAGGTTTGGGAGGTATGATTGTGCCCTCTTTCTGCTGTATAGTAAGAGAGAGGACTACCTTTGGGGTCTGTAACTTAAACTGCATTTACAAGTGTCCATGTGGCCAATCCATCCAACCCATACACTAAGCTTTTTGTACTTTTCCCTTTGGAAGCTTCAGTTGTTTTTGCCTGATGATGGAATATAGGGTGATTGGTCATGTGCATGAAATAAGTGTCTTTCTGCACCTTTTCTTGCTATTGTATCTTCTGCACGGTATTAAGTTCTTGCTTGCTTTTGTACGGAAATTGACTCCGATGTCTTGTTCAGATCTACTTGTACAGAAACAAGACCTTGGCATTTGAATCCAGCTGTCACAATACCCCTTCCATTGCCAGGAGTGGACTGATTTCATGTTTGGGATAAAGCAGATTAACATTCTAATAGAAAATGAGCCCAAGGTTTCTTTCCTATCCATCCAGGGCAAGGCTATCACATTGTGACTCTGTAAAGATGGATTGTGGAGACAGATTTGTGCTTTTAATGTGGTGATGGGTCTAAGATCTAGAATGTGTAATCGTCACTAGGTGATGTACTGAAGGCTGTTAGTAGAATTCTACCCAATTAGAAAATTAAATGCTTTAATTTGGGGATGGGGTGGAAAGAGAGCGAGAGTCATCCTTCTCCATATTGCTGAAGGGAATTCTGAGTTGACCAACAATTGCTGCTGCTTGTAGAATTAAAAATCTGTTTGAATGATATCATTACAATATCGTATGAGATTAATTCACTGCTACTCTTCCCACAACCACTTGCAGATTTGCTCTTCATTCAAGTGAATAAATTCTCATTTCAGAACCAGCCAGTTTCTCGCAAGAAGCTCCAGTTAGTTGCTGTGACTGCCATGCTGCTTGCTTCCAAGTACGAAGAAATGTATCCGCCGGCTATTGGAGATTTTGTTTACATCACTGACAATGCTTACACGAAGAGTCAGATCCGGCAAATGGAAGTACTTATTCTTAAAGAGCTTGACTTTAAACTGGGCCGACCCCTTCCACTCCACTTCCTAAGACGAGCTTCAAAGACTGATGTAAGTGTGGAATCTGTGTATCAATTTGTAAAATCAGTTTGCCATTTGTGGCAACTCTGAGCTTTCCAAATTTACAGATTCCAGTAAATTGGAACACCTAGCCTGCATCTGTAATTTTGCATTTATATTTGAAAGTTTGAGATATGGAAGACTCCACTAATTTTAACTGATATTTTAAAAAAAAAATAAACAGGTTGATGCTGAGAAATACACTCTTGCCAAGTATCTCATGGAACTAACAGTTATAGACTACAGCATGGTACACATCCATCCTTCTGAAATTGCCGCAGCTGCACTTTGTCTGTCTTTCAAAGTCTTGGGCCAATGTAAATGGGTAAGTGAAAACTGCTTAATCTTGAGTCCTGATCTCCTACAGTATTTGCAAGAAATGCATGCAAACAGTGTGGAGTTCAACTAAATAGAGCAAAAATATCCAGTTAGTAAATTTCCCATGTGTACAGCATAATATAAAATCCTATAGTGGAGAAGAAGGCCACTTGGCCCATTGAGTCTGCACTAGCCCACCTGCTGATTGGCAGAACAAATTCTCCCTAAATTGTCTTTCAAATTTAGTTCCAATGCATAGATCTATAAACATAGACAGGAATCATGGGTAGAATTGAGAACATTGGGGTGGTGGTGTGGGCTTGTTGGGCTGAAGGGCCTGTTTCCTGTGCAGTTTTGTTTTTGGTCTGTTAGTCTGCCTGACACTTAGGTGGATTGTTAAAATTGCCCCTAACCCTTTTGGACTGTGGGAGGAGAGAATTGGAGCACCTGGAGGAAACCTGTGCAGACATGGGGAGAACATGCAAACTCTGCACATTGACCCAAGCTGGGAATTGAACCTGGATCTGTGGTGGTGTGAGACAGTAGTGCATATTGGCAGGATTTGATTTTCAAGACTGACCAGTGAGGGAATTCAAGTATGGTTTTCTGGAATTTGAATAAAATTAAGTGTTATAAATGTCTGATCTTTATTTTCTGCTGATCTAGTCAGACACAGTAGTGCTACAATTTCCCTTCTCACCCAACTGCAGTCCCCTGGCTTCCATAAATCACTTGGCCTTAAAGGGAAAGTGGATGGTTCTGCATTCATCATTCTATGTTGACAAAAGAATCTTGTTTGTTTTGTCTCAGACAGCAGTTCAACAATACTATACTGGGTACACTGAGGAAGCTTTGCATTTGACTATGAAGCACATGGCAAAGAATGTAGTGAAAATGAATGAAGGCCTTACAAAGCATGTTGTAAGTAATACCTGATGTTGAGATTTGTCTTGACAGCATCATATTGCATCAGTTTTTAATGACATGTCATTCTTTTTTAGGCTATAAAGAACAAATATGCAAGTCCTAAACTACTGAAAATCAGCACCATCCCTCAACTGAAGTCGGCACTTATTCAACAACTAGCCTCATCCTTGTCGTAACTTTGCAAAGAACGACGTGGATACTTTTTGCACTTTTGCAGATTTTTAAGTGGGGAAAATTTGCTGCTATTACACAGGTCCAGCCTTTGAAAAATCGTTGTGTTTAGCACCAAGTGGTATGCAATTGGTGTTTAACCTTAAACTTTTCTATCCCAGTTTGTTTTTAAACTGCCACTCCAGCCTGCTTAATCTTAAATTGCAGCTCCCATAACATATCTGTCAAAGGACTTCAGTTCAGGCTGGTCCTATCTGACATTGCCCCAAACTCTTGGGGCAATGAAAACGAACCAACCAGCCAACTGCATTTTCTTATAGATTTTCATGTATATTTTAGTCTTTTTCTGTCTGATTTAAAAGCTGTTGCAATGCAAATTTGTTTCCTTAATTTAAAAATCCACTGATCCTATTAGAGGGATGTTCCTGTAATGCAGAAAGTTGATTTTCCTGTTTTACAATAAGAAAATTCCACTTTTCTATCTGGAATATCTCATTCCTTCCTGTTTCTTTCTCTACCCGCATGTTAGACTGAGCTTAGATCCAAAGCTATATCAATTACTTGAAGTTGGTTAAGACTGTTCATTTAAGCATCAAGTAACTGAGCTCTCATGGACCCCAACGTTACTGGGTGTAATTAGCCAGTCAGTCCTCTAAACGACTACAATACTTGCCTTGAAATATCTTTTGTGTTCAGAAGTATAGGGAAGATTTTAATTTAAGTTGTGCTGCAACAATCCAAGGCACGGAAGATTTAATTTTAAATTGATTGCACCTTTTGGTTGCTTGATTCCAGTAGGATATGGATCTGGTGTTGAGCAAGGCCAGAGTACCATTTCCAAATAGAATACAATGTGTACAGTTGCTTGACAGGGTCTGTACCAAAGTGTAGTTTTTTGAGGGAAAGAAGTGCTGGTGTATTGCAGTCAAACCCTAGCAAATGAATAATTTATGTAACTGTCTCTGCATAAATCCTGGATTTATTCATGTTTCACTGCCTTGCCAACATAATAAGCCATGAGATTTTTGTTTTTTAAAAAAAAGACTTTAATTCCATATTGCTTTTCTAATGCTAGGACCACACCACTGACAATCACTGCTTAATGTTTTTATAAATTTCCATCAGGTGCTAAAGCTGTGATGTTTAAACTTGAATGCAATGTGGTTTTACTGGATGTGACGTTTTTAAACTGATTTGAGGATGTTGCACTAACATGTATAAAAGTAGCTGATACTTGGCTGTCCCACAAATATTTTTACAGTAATTACAATCCAGTTTCCTCTAAACAATGAAGTGTAAATAAAATTATTTGCAAATACACATGGTGACCAAAGTAGTAATTTGAAAGTCAAATATGAGATTAGCAGTGGCATACTGAATTTAGAAAGGGATTATTCTGAGAGTATCTCCTAGGTTATGGATGTGAGGCTCTGTATCCCAGCAATATTTGAGCAGAAAGCCAATGATGCTGATATTGTGACACTTCTCTGAACAACTGGGATATTGCTATTAGTTACTGACTGCTGTAAATGTGATTGCTATCCCAGGCCAGCCAGTTGTGCATTGTAGAATGATTCTCAATGACCAGATTGGGTACTGGCAGATTAGAAATGGGTTAAGGTATTGCTACCTTTTTAGAAAAGGAAAAAGTCACAGAAGCAATTGGATTCAAATAGAATTCACTTTAGTTTTAGGACTGCCCACTATCAAGGAGGGGATGATTGTTGTTTCTAATGTTATTCCTTAAAAGATATCAAAGTGTGAACCTGAATTTTGGTTTGGGGGAATCAAGGTGGGGGTGGGGTGTTGGATAAATCCTGGAAATCACTACAAACTGCTGGAAGGGCTAGGAAATGAGTGAATAATGAGTTGCATTATAGAGGAAAATTAGTGGGATACTTGGAATAATTTATAAAATTTAACTTATACTCACAAACTCAAGGTAGTGATTGCCTACACTGAATTTGCTGGGAATTTATCCCCTATCTAATAGAATTGTTCAAGCAATTGGTCTTTAATTTGTTTGAATAGTTATAGACCATCCCAACTGTAGACTGATCCACCTGCAGTAGACAGCTGCTCTTCTGAGCCATAGAAAGCCAATTTATAATCTGATTGCTGCAAGAATAGTTGAAACTGAATCACTTAATCTGTTATTTTGCAGAAGTTTCCACTTTTATCCTCAGACCTAGTTTCTCCTTCAGGATGTGTAAAAGCTGTTGTAAATTTACATTACCACAAAAACAACTTGCCTGTGCAAGAGTGGAGCCCTTTTTACATAATAAGCAACAAATTCCTAAGAGCTAGCTCATAATGAGACTTTACTTTGTCATTATTTTGATCATTAAGCAATGTAATAGTCTGAAAATTAATACATTTCATAAATTTATCAATTTGGCATGTTTAAATCCTTCAATATAGTCCATTTAGATGTTTTGTTGATTCCAAAATTATCCTATTCTGATTTTGTTTTACTGAGTTCTAGTTAAACTTTATCAGCCACAGGTAACACTGCAATGAAGTTAGTGAGAAATTCCCCTAGTCGCCATGTTCTGGCACTATTTGAGTCAATGCATCTAACCAGCATGTCATTCAGAGGAATCCAGAGCACAATGCAAACTCTGCACAGACAGTAACTCAAGATGGGAATTGAACCTAGATCCCTGGAGCTGAGAGGTAGCAGTACTAACCACTGATCCCAACCAGTTTTTTTTAATACTGTATATGTCCTTGCTTGCATACACAATTTTCATAGTTGAATTTAGTAGTTTGTCCTACTCTTGAGCGTCTAATTTTTAAGTGCTCCCATCAATTACTGACCCTACCTTTACCTAAGTTCAAGCCTTCTCTTGAAACCTCTCTATCCCCCGGGGAAATGCTTGTTCTGCCTGGAATGACTCAGGTTAAGTTTCAATAAAACATTACCTTAGACTCAGGTGCTATACTGTATTATTTGGCTGGTTAACACCCAGTGATCAAGATGGCTGCTTGCCTGTCATGCTTTGCTCTTTCCCTTCAATGGGCAAGTAATTAATGGGGGGAAAAAGTACTAAATGGTCTGCTTGTCAGCTCAGTATTACTTTCTAACCCATTCTTTCTCACTTGTATTAGTCTGGCGAAGCACAATTTTCTACTTTCTCACAATCAGTGCAAAGGGGTTAGCACTATTGCCCCAGGTCCTGTGTTCAATTACTGGCTTGGGTGGGTGGGGGTCACTCTGTCTGTGTGGGGGTTTCCTCTGGGTGCTCCAGTTTCCTCCCACAATCTCAGACTTTTCTTTAAGTTTGCTGCTGATACTATTGTTGTAAGTCAGGTGGAGGGGGAAAAAAATGGAGACAGTACAGGAAAAAGAGACTCTGAATTGGTGTGAGAGGAGCAAATCATTGACTACAGGAAGTATAGTGAAACTGTATCAACTCAAAATAGTTTCTTCCTTGCTGCTTTCAGACTTTTGAATTGACCCACCTTGTATTAAGTTGATCTTTCTCTACACTCTAGCTATGACTAATACTACATTCTGCACCCTCTCCTTTCCTTCTCCTATGAACAGTGTACTTTGTATAGTGCACAAGAAACATACTTTTCATTGTACACTAATACATGTGACAAATAAATCAAAAACATGCTGGTTAGGTACACTGGCTATGCTACATTATCTGTGTGTTGACTAGGGGATTTTCACAGTAACTTTTGCAGCATTTTGTGACATTGATAAATAAAGTTATAAACAAACACCAAGTGGAAAAGGGGTGGATAAACACAAATTATACATTCTGGAAACTTTTTAGGTATGTTTAAAGTCACATCCATGTTTGAGTAACTCTTCGTAATGAATGAATGAGAAATAATTCCAGATAGAGTATATTGAATGCATTTATTGTCAATCCAGGGATCATAATACACTTCAGTTTTTGCCCATATATAAATTTATAAAATTTAACACATTGGCCAAATGCAGGAGTAAATTATTTGACAATGCTTCTACACTTTTAATTGTATAACCTAAAAGCATAGAGTGAGAGTACATCAATATACAACTGTTAGATATTACTTTTTTTTTGTAGGATTATTCAGAGACCAGAACACTTTCTCTTTTTTACCTCAACTTTACATCAGATACAGCACTTTATATGGACCAGCCACATTTATGCATTTAATTAAAAGGCACTTTAAAATGCAAATATTACATTTATACAGTACTGAGAAGAGGGTTTCTCTGTGAATCTTCACACTGCTCACCTGTGAGGGCTACAAAGCCCCTCTGGGTGACTGGTAGAAAGTCTGACAGGTTTAAATTATTTTAAAAACAGAACACACCCTTTCCTTTGGGTATCACGTACACCAAATGAGTGGCAGAGCAGCAAAGTTCAGTATTTTTTCCTGATTTTGGAGGCACAAGTTCTACCTTCCATCACTATTACACCTGCAGATGGAGCAGGTCACTAAGAAAATATATAAAAGTCTACTGCGTGTAATTTGACAAAAGGCACTTCAAGCTAGAATGAGAAAACTGATACACAGGTATCTAACGGTCCAAGTTAAATGAAACATTCTTGTTATACACTTTTTAGTCAGGAGGAGACAAAAGCATAAATACAATAAATTACAGTTCCTTCCATACTAACACAGCTGTTGTGGTGCTCCAGACTACAGATTCTGTTTGTGGAATTATATATTTGCAAACATCCTATCCGATATTGTTGTCGCAGCATCACGGACAGGATTGCGATATTTCCATTTGGTTCGTCTATAGATTTTTTTGTAGTAACGGTGGGCGGGTGATTTATATCTTAGCAACATAGTTGTTGGGGAACAATCCTTGTTTTCCTCGCAGTCGACCTGTCCACCAGCCTGAGGGATCTACAATGGAAAGAGAGAAATTAGACGCAACTTTCCCTGGTAGATGGACATCTTAATTTAAACATTGCAAGTGTTAATTAAATCAAAATATATGCATTCAGTGAGAATACCGTTTATAAAAGACGTGTTTGTGGATATTCGAGAAGCTCATGGGGACAACCATAGACTATTTACAGAGCAGAAGGCGACTGTTCAGTCCTGCACTGACTCTCCTAGACAGGTGTAGGTAGAAACCCCATCTCTCTACCCCATTAATCCCCCTAACCTGATCCTGATTTGGAATGATTCAATCTTCCGTATAACACAATAAGGTTGCATCCAATTTCATACCACTTGAGAATTTTAATTAACTTTGAGCTCCTTGAAGTGTACACTTTCTCTGGGCCCATACCGTATTTTGAAAGGTAGATTATTGACAAGAACAGCTGATTGAAACAGAGCAAGGATCTGTAGCGCTGGCTTATTTTGGAATGCTCTGTAGCACCTTACAGCCACTTCGGTGGAAAACTGCAGCAGCAAATTTCTGCACAGCAAGATCCCATAAACAGCGGCAAGTTGTCCAACCAGGTTAGCCTTTATGGGAGACCATGCAAACTCCACACAGACGGTGACCCACGTGGGAACTGAACCCGGGTCGCTGGTGCTGTGAAGTAGCAGTGTTAACCACCGTGCCGTCCTGTGGAGAACATCCATGGAGAGAGAACAGAACCAAATGTTTGCAGAGCTCTGACAAAGGGTGATGCTGACTCAAAACACTGGCTGCATCTCAGAGGATTTACTAAGTGTGGCAATGATGAGCTCTGGCTGGTTAAGAACCAGTGAAGTGATCAAAGTGGCAGCTTGCTTGCTGGCCATTCCATTTCATCTTTCTCTTCCTTCATCGACAAGTACTGGAAAGATACAAAATGGTCTGTTCATCAGCCCAAAATTAGAATGGATTAGAAACTTTCTCATTTGCATTACTCTGTTTTGGAATGAGGGGGGGGGGGTTTGCCAAAATAACAAACAGGAGCAGCAGACGGTGGGAGAAATCCTCAACCCAACACTGTGAGGGTGAAGAGAGAAGAGAGAGCAGGTTAGATGCTGCATCTGGAGCTCGGGCAGCACAATAGCGCTGCTGCCTCACAGCGTCAGGGACCTGTGTTCAATTCCCAGCTTGCGTCATTGTCTGTGTGGAGTTTGCACATTCTCCCCGTGTCTGCACGTGTTTCTTCCTAGTTCCCTCCAACAATCTGAAAGATTTGCTGGTTAGGTGCATTGACCCGAACAGGCTGCTGGAGTATGGCGACTGGGGGAATTACACAGTAAACTTCAGTGCAGTGTTAATTACTTGTGACTAATAATTAAAGTTTAGCTGTGGGGAGAACAGGAAAGGGGAACAGCAATAATCCTGGCAGTCTCAATATAATCAAAATGCTTGCAGTGAGAAAATGACGGGGTGGGGGAAATAATTACCAGCTCACAGTGCATGTTGTATACATGCCGAGTGAGGTGCTACGTTTGTAGTTCCATGGGAGCCACTGCAACACTTATTTGCCTGTCATTACACCAACACATTATTAAAAATTAACACCAATCTCAATCACTTTGCAGCACTGATGACATGAGCCCACAGCCTGAAGCCTCTCTGATCTCGATTACAGTGGCAGTGGCAAAGGCAAAGACCTGGGTTTTGCAGTTAGTGTTGAAGGTTTGATACTCGCTCCCCCCACAAGGCTTTTTGGGGGTTTCAAGTTTTCTCTAATCTGGTGTCCGTTTCAACGTAGTGCTCTTTATAGAGGATCAGTAAAAATGTAAAGGCTCTTCAATCAGATTGAAGAATCCTGACTGTGACATATCGAAACCAGGAAGCACAATGTAGAAAAAATGCATTTGATTTAAATGACGGAAAGAAAAAATGAAGATTGGGAAGTACAGATGTGATTAAGATGGAGAGATCATAGAATCCTTACACTGCAGAAGGAGATCATTTGGCCCATCAGGTCTGTACCAACTCTTCAACAAAGTATCATACCTGGGCTCAGCACATGCAATATCCCCACAGCCCCATGTATTTATCCCGCTAATGTACACATCCTGGGATACTAAGGGGTAATTTAGCATGGCCAATCCATCCACGTCTTTGCAGTGTGGGAGGAAACGGAGCTGCTGGAGGAAACCCATGCAGACATGGGGAGAATGTGCAAATTCCACACAGACAGTCAGTCAGTCATTGAAGGCCGAAATTAAACCCATGTTCCTGACGTTGTCAGGCAGCAGTGCTAACCACGGTGTCACTGAACCAATAATAGAAAACAAGTTAAAAAAAATCATAACGTTAATAAAAAATTTTGAACACTGATTTTCTTTTGCAAGAATGAAACTCCACATTTGTCAAATTAGTTTTTTAAGGGCTAGAGAGGCTGTCAATCACTAATTATCAGTTAAAACACGCTTCTCCTAAACACACTGGTCCCAAATTTCTCAGTCACTTTAGGTGACATCAGTGAGTGACAATAGCAAATTTACACCGATACATTCTTTTCAAAGCCATTTTTTAAAAAATTGCAAACTCTGGCTGAACATACATTTAGAGGAAAACTTCAATGTAAACAACACAAGCCACTTAATCATAGAATCCTAATATTCCTACAGTGCAGGAGGCCAATTGGCCCATCGAATCTGCACTGGACCCAATTTCACCCAGGCCCTATTCCTGTAACCCCTCATGTTTACATTGCTAATCACCTTAGGATTAATTTTAGCATGGTGAATCACCTACTCCGCACATCTTTGGTGTGTGGGAAGAAACCCGAGCACCCAGAGGAAACCCACGCAGGGGAGAACGTGCAAACTCCACTCAGATAGTGACCCAAGCAGGAATTGAACCTGGGTCCCTGGCACTGTGAGGCAATGATGCTAACTGCTGTGCCACTGTTAACTGGGTTAAGAGAGTGTGATTTGAATTTTCCAGTTATATTTAATCCTGTTGAACATGCAAAGGGAAAGGAAGCATTAACTGTATTTAAATAAAAATGCTACTTACCTTCCTTAACTATTTCGATAACATCATCAGCATTGAAGCTAAGTTCATCGGTGTCCTGAGCATCGTACGCGTACAGAGCTTTGCACTGGGGTACCTGAGGCTTGGGTTTGGGCTGTGGTTTCGGTCGCCCTCCTGCGGGGGGTGGACGATTCGCCGTATGTCTGTGTGCACTAAAGGAAGCGAGAGAGTTACTGTTAACTTGCTGGGTCTGGATGTTAAACCTCTGTGGCTGGTTCACATCGTAGCGATCTCTAACATTTCAGAAAGATCAGAGGATGAAAAACTGTCCATCAGGAGAGCCTAAAACATGCTTTTGACTTTCACAGTCACCCATGATCACGGCTCCGTGCTTTACCAGTTGCGTTTTAAAGTTGGAATAAACTTGACCATCCCTTTGCAAATACATCGTGCAGGTGCTCCAAGGCAGAGCTGAAGACAGTCACTAGAATATCCGACTTTAAATCACAGTGAACCCAGTAAGTGAGGCACAGAAAGGGCCAAGTTGTTTGTCAGGGTTATGGATAGTGATGATAGGTAGTTTGGATACTCCCGAGGAAATCAATCAGTGTCAATGGCCAAGGAACAGGGAATAATTTCAACTTCCAAACATTACAACGCAAGAAATATCAGGAATAGGAAGTGCCTTTTAGGCCAAATACACTCTTGACTGATCCTGACCCCACTGGCTTCTCTCACCCCGAATCCTTTCTCCAGAATCACACAGTGAGCTTATTTATGTTCTTCCACAGGGATTTTCCAGCCCTTCCCGCCCATGGGATCTTTGATTCCGTCGAACGTGCCCCACCGTGGTGGGCTCCCTGGCGATCGGATGGGCAAGTCATTCAAAATGCCGTACATATCGGCGGGACTGGAAGATCTGGCCGGCGGCCAATGGGGAGCTTCCTCTGCTGATGGGAGACATGCCTTCAATTCCAGCCTCTCCTTCTCAATATGCTCTTCAAGTCAAGCACACCTTTCTTCTATATCACCCACCCATTAGTTTCCGTGTTCCTCACATCCTACTTATTAAATTTGTCCCTTACTGTTTGAACCCTTTGTCACAATTTGTTTAGATCTAACTTGGTTAATTCCCTTCAGAATCCCGAAAGAAACAAATTGAGAAATAATCGTTCTATTGAAGAGTTTGGTCCAAATCTTTCCAGCTGCTGTAGTTTGGTTAATCATCCCACTCCCAGTAAATGTCCTGGAGTTGGTGTAAGTTCTTGTAGCCAACATGATCAGACACATGGGCCGGAACTCTGCCACCTCGAATCGACGCGGGTGAGGGTCCGACAACGGAAATCCCATTGATCTCGGGTGGGAATATCCAGTCTCGCCCGAGCGAGATTGTAATGTCCAGCCCATGCAGTGCAAGCTCCCTCCAATAACCCAGAAGAAATGGTTCTTCCTCTCCATCTAACCCCCAAATCCTGAGGAAGACAGAACCTTCGGAGAATTACACAGCTCAGGAGGTGCCAATTCGTGTCCCTGTCCCAATTAGTCCCAACTTCCTCCCGCTTTCATGCGATTTATTTCCTTTTCCCGTAGATATCCAACTCTCCTTTGCACTTAAATCTGCTTCCATCCTTCTCTCAGACACTGCTATCCTGATCATAACAACTTGTTGTCCAATTATCTGTGTCTTCCGGTTACCTGACAGTGGAGTTTCTCCCTCTACTTTCTCAGTCTTAAAACCTTGATTTCAGTGTAGGTTTATGATTTAGAAATACATTGTGTGCACTCTGATGTCCACACACTGGGTGCATCTAACCTGTACCCTTTCAATAGTTAACATTTTATATTTTCTTTTAATCATAGAATCCTGACAGTGCAGAAGGAGACCATTTGGCCCATCAAGTCTGCACCAACAACAATCCTGCCGAGGCCCTATTCTGATATCCCCACATATTTACCCTCTTAGACCCCCCAACAAAGCTGGAATTTTACCAGCCCGCCTGCCACAGGAATCATAGAATCCCGACAGTACAGAAGGAGGTCATTTGGCCCATCAAGCCCGCACTGACAACAATCCCACCCAGGGGCAGAACACAGAAAGACCCTATGACCTCAGGCAGGAATTTACCATTTTGAAGATGAGTGAAGTGTTAAAACCCTCCCCAGGGGTAATTTAGCGTGATCAATCCACCGAATCTGCAAAACTTTGGAGCGTGGGAGGAAACGGAGCATGTGGAAGAAACCCATGCAGAAGCGGGAAGAACGTACACACAGATAGAGGCCAGAATTGAACCTGGGTCCCTGGCACTATGAGGCAGCAGTGCCAACCACAGTGCTGCCCCTTTTAAAAGGTCTTTGCATAGTAATTCTGGACAGGAAGCACTGCGGTACAATATAACTCAGATCAGTGCACCAACTCAATCTACTATGGTCTAAATGGTGATGGTTTTCAATGATGAAGACTCATTAACAGAAATATCATCCTCCCACCACCACAACCGTGATTGACAAGGTTAGAATGGCCTCCTATATCACAGTTAGAACTACAACTAGTGATAAGTGATCAAACTTACTACATGCTTCTAAATTCTAATTTAATATAATCTAGCTGCACTAAATGCAGCAGCAATAGAACCAGAACCACCACCCGACAGAATGATTCTTGACTCACTTTCCTCCGTTTGGCTGTGTCATTCCAGCGCGTTTACTATGAAAAGGAAGAGATTTGAACAGTAATGTATACACACCTGCTAGAAACATGAATGCTACAAATGCTGTCACGATTCTGCAATGAATAAGAGCAGCTGATGCTAACTGGGGAAAGATTAGTGCCGACATTAAAAACAGAAGGATGGAAGGGAGAAGTTACACTTTTTTTTGTTGTAAATAAACCCAAATTGAAGACAAAAGCAAAATATTGCAGACGCTGGAGCCTGAAACGAAGACAGACAATGCTGGAAAATCTCAGCAGGTCTGACAGCATCTGCAGAGAGAGAGAGAGAGAGAACATAGAACATAGAACATTACAGCACAGAACAGGCCCTTCGGCCTTCGATGTTGTGCCGACCAAAATAAAAAGCAATGCCCCTCCAAACTAAACCATTCCCTTCTCTTCCATATACTTATCAATTAACCTCTTAAACGCCACCAAACTTGGCGCATCTACAACAGCTGCAGGCAGGGCATTCCACTCCCTAATCACTCTTTGAGTAAAGAACCTACCTCTGATATCCGTCCTATAACTCATACCCCTTAATTTAAAGCTGTGTCCCCTCGTGCTAGCTTTCTCCATCCTAGGAAAAAGGCTATCACTGTCCACCCTATCTAAACCTCTAATCATCTTATATGTTTCAATAAGGTCCCCTCTTAGCCGCCTCCTTTCTAACGAAAACAACCTCAAATCCCTCAGCCTCTCTTCATAAGACCTGCCCTCCATACCAGGCAACATCCTGGTAAACCTCCTCTGTACCCTCTCCAATGCCTCCACATCTTTCTTATAATGTGGGGACCAGAACTGCACACAATACTCCAAGTGCGGCCGCACTAGAGTTTTGTACAGTTGCAACATGATGCTGCGGCTCCTAAATTCAATCCCCCTACCGATAAAAGCTAAGACTCCATATGCCTTCTTAACAACTTTATCCACTTGACTGCCTACTTTCAGGGATCTATTGACACATACACCAAGATCCTTCTGTTCCTCAACACTATTAAGAGCCCTACCATTAGCCCTATACTCTACACATTTATTGTTCCTGCCAAAGTGCATTACCTCACACTTTTCCACATTAAACTCCATTTGCCACCTCTCGGCCCAGCTCTGCAACTTGTCCAAGTCACTCTGTAAACTAAAACACCCCTCTTCACTATCTACCACACCACCAACTTTAGTATCATCTGCAAATTTACTGATCCATCCCTCAATACCCTCATCCAGATCATTTATAAAAATTACAAACAGCAGGGGCCCCAAACAGACCCCTGAGGCACACCACTCGTCACCGAACTCCACGATGAATATCTCCCATCAACCACCACCCTCTGTCTTCTATCTGCCAGCCAATTCCTAATCCAATTAGCTAAATCACCCTCTATTCCACACATTTGCATTTTCTGTAGAAGTCTTCCATGGGCCACCTTATCAAACGCCTTACTAAAGTCCATATATACTACATCAACCGCCTTACCCCCATCCACCTCTTTAGTCACTTTTTCAAAAAACTCAATGAGGTTAGTAAGGCACGACCTACCCTTCACAAAACCATGCTGACTATCCCCAATCAATTCATTTCTCTCTAAATAACTATAAATCCTATCCCTAATAATTCTCTCCAATACCTTGCCCACAACAGAAGTAAGACTCACTGGCCTATAATTCCCTGGAAGGTCTCTCTTCCCCTTCTTAAACAATGGGACCACATTCGCTATCCTCCAGTCCTCCGGAACCACACCCGTAACCAACGAGGACCTGAAGATCAGAGCCAGAGGCTCTGCAATCTCCTCTCTTGCCTCCCAGAGAATCCTAGGGTAAATCCCGTCCGGCCCAGGGGACTTATCCAACTTCAAACCCTCGAGAATTTCTAACACATCCTCCCTATCTACTACAATACTTCCCAATTTGCAACCCTGTACCTCAGTGTTCTCCATAGCTACATTTCCAGCACTCTGCGTGAATACCGAAGAGAAATATTTATTCAGTGCCTCACCAATCTCTTCAGGCTCCACGCACAACTTCCCACTGCTGTCTATGACTGGCCCTAATCTTGCCCTAACCAATCTTCTATTCTTAACATATCGAAAGAAAGCTTTAGGATTCTCCTTAATCCTATCAGCCAACATCTTCTCGTGTCCCCTCTTAGCTCTCCTCAATTCACTTTTTAGCTCCTTCCTGGCTAATCTATAGCTATCCATTGCACTAACTGAGCCAATGAAAGAAGCCAATGTTTCCAGTCTGGAAGACCCTTTGGACTGACTCCAAATGTTGCCTTTATTCTCTCTCCACGGACACTGTCAGATGTGCTGAGATTTTCTTTGTTTTTGTCCCAGGTTGAAAACACACTGACTCCAGTTTCTTCCTTTATTCAATCCCTGCTGAATAGAACAATGCAAGTTCTGTAAGTTTTCTTTTGGTAAAGAATCTGGCATCACAGTTGCTGCTCGGGTTTATTTAATGCAGAGTTTCTTGCAGCTTCAGTGCCTGAACAGAATAGAATCCCTACAATCTAAAAAGAGGCCATTTGTCCCATCAAGCTGCACTGACAATAATCCCCTATCCCCAAAACCCCACACATTTACCCTGATAATCTCCCTGCCACTAAGGGGCAATTTATCATGGCCAATCCACCTACTCTGCCCATCTTTGGACTGTGGAAGGAAACCCACGCAGACATGGGGAGAATGTACCAATTTCACACAGACAGTCAACGGAGGCTGGAATTGAACTCAGATCTCCAGAGCTATGAGGCAATAATGCTAACTACTTTGCCACCCTGGTATCCTGGACTTTACCTTCACTCACTTACAGCTTCTCAATCTCCTTGGGATCATGTCATACTATCTGTAACCCCCCCACCACTTGCCAGGGCTTGTAAAATCTCACATGCTGTCCTGGCAGGAGACAATTTACACCTCTTTAACCTTTGCTTAATCCTCTCTCCACTCACATTGTTTGCATCTCTAAAGACTTGATTACTTGTTAAAACTCGCATTCCAACCATTATCTTGTAATTGAGTTCGTGTCTATATATGCCCTGTTTGTGAACTGAATTCTTCAATCACCTGATCAAGAGCAGTGCTCCAAAAGCTTGTGCTACCAAATAAACCTGTTGGACTTTAACCTGGTGTGAGACTACTCACTTATCCTCCAGGTACTGCTGCAACTTCAGGACTGACCAGCAGAGGGCAGACCTTTCCCACTTGTCACACTGACCTCCTCTATAACCTGTCACTCACCCTACAAATGCGGCTAATTGTACGTACAGGGTTCACGCCCAGGGGAAATGATGCAAAACTCAGCAGTTCGATAGTTGTTCAATTGCCAAAACTATTTCAGCTGCACCACCAGCAAATCTATTTGCAAATTCCAATATTATCTTCAGATCCCTGGTCTATACTGAGGTAGTGTAATAATTCTAGTTTGCTGGTTGGTAAGTAACAATGGCAATATTTATATACATGTAACTATAACACAAAAGCTTCAGTCAGCTCCTGAGAAGGTTCTGGAACAGGAACCTGAGTCCGTCAGGGTGATCCCCCAACCTGTTCCCCAGTTTGTTCCCCATGTCCTGTAATCCTTGCTCTACCAATGGATCCTTAAAGGGACAATCATCACAGACAGCTGTGGTAATTTTCATCAAACCATAGAACATAGAACATTACAGCGCAGTACAGGCCTTTCGGCCCTCGATGTTGCGCCGACCAATGGAACCAATTTTATGGCCCTCTAACCTAAACTATTCCAGTGCTATCCATATGCCTATCCACTGCCCATTTGAATGCCCTTAAACTTGACGAGTCCACAACTGCTGCAAGCAGGGCATTCCACACTCTTACGACCCTTAGAATCCGCACAATGCTGAAGCAGACCATTTGGCCCATCAAGCCTGTACTGACAACAAGCCCACCTAGGCCCTAACTCTGTAACCCTACGTATTTAACCTGCCAGTCCTCCTGACACTAAGGGGCAATTTTGCAGGGCCAATCAGGTAAAACCGTGTTTAAAAATCCACACAATAGGAATGGTAAAAAGGAATTGGCCCCGATTTCCATTCTGGAAACCCCATTCCAGTGACCTTTTGCTGGAATGTACATTTAGATGTGGAGTGAGGTTAGGATGAGGCCTGGTTGCCTGGGGGGAGTAGCTCTCCGCTCATTATTCTTACCTGAGAGTTTCAGGATGTGTGTGTTTAGAATCTCTACTCTTCCACATTTTGTTCTATGTTTAAAGAACCAAACAAAATCTCATTTCATACTTCCATCCCAATCTTCCCAACTCACGTGCGCCCACGCACTTCAAGATCTACTTGAGATTTCCAAGCAAGGTGTAACCTCAGTGTGCAATACAAGTTCACTCAATTACTGAGAAAGAGGCCATTCCGTCCATCAAGTCTGCATTGACCTTCCAAAGGAACATCTCACCCCTCTGCCCTATCCTCATATCCCCGAGCATTTTTCTCTTCTGGCTACAGGTGCTATTAACAAACTCAGCCATGGTTTACGGTATAGAATCATAACGGTTTATGGTATAGGAACAGACGCTTTGGCCCAACTTATCCATGCTGCCCAGTTTTAACCACTAAACTAGTCCCAATTGCCTACATTTGGCTCATATCCCTCTAGACCTATCTTACCCATGTAATGGTCCAAATGCCTTTTAAAAGACAAAATTGTACCCGCGTCTACTACTACCTCTGGCTCGTTCCAGACACTCACCACCCTCTGAATGAAAGAATTTCCCCTCTGGACCCTTTGGATTTCTCCCCTCTCACTTTAAACCTATGCCCTCTAGTTTTAGACTCCCCTATCCTTGGGAAAAAATGTTGATTATCTACCTAATATTTGCCCCTCATGATTTTATAAACATCTATAAGGTCACCCCTCATCCTCCTACACTCCTGGGAAAAAAGTTCCAGCCTCTCCTTACAACTCATTATGTGAGATTATCCCTCACAGAAAAGCATACTTTGAGCATCCAGAAATTACACAGCACTTGGAGATCTCCAAGTTCTTTCTCCAGATGGAATTCCAGCCCATATCCAAGGACTGGAGATGCAATTCCTCGGTCAATCACTGACTATCCTGACAGACATATCGACCCAACAAAAGCAGCCAGACTCTGGCAGCTCCCCTTACCCTGCAGCACCCTGCTCGGGAACTTTCAGGAAGTCCAGGTTATGCTGAACACGGGCATTCTTGTCTTTGAAGTTGGAGCCTGGCCTTGGCAGTGATGGACGATCTGGCATGGTGCCCTGGTAGGGTATTCTCTGGTTGGGCCGGGAGTTTGAAGGTGGCCATTGAGGGTTGTTATGGAGACCCTTTATTACTCCGTTCTGGTGGGAACCTTTGAACAACAAATTGAGAGGGGATCTGTTTTAGTTATTTGAAACAAAAAAATAATTAGTGCTGTATTGACCGTATATAGTACAGTATGGGACTATTATTGATAGAGCCCAGGTCTATATATAGAATAGTATTAACATGCAGTACAGGCCCAAATAAAGAATATTACTCTGTACAGTATTGCATCATATATACAACACTATACAGTATAGGACCATATAGAGAATATTATTCTATATAGTAAAGGACATATTTAGAACATTAATCCATACTGTAAAGGACAATAAAGTTATTCTATACAGCATAAGACTATATATAGAATATTATTCTATATAGTATAGGAGCATATATCGAATATTACTATACAGTACAGGACTATATTCAGAACATTGTTCTATACAGTATAGGAACACATTTGGAATAGTACATATTTGACATTCAAAATTATCCTCTACTGTATTGTATAGTACTATTCTATATATGGGCCTATTATGTATAGTTAATATTGTTCCACATAGTATAAGATCACACAATATTATACTATACAGTATAGGACCATAAAAATAATAATTCTGTAGTAATATCAAACATTTCAGAGGGCTGCTAGAATTACATTGGTCAAATAACAATTAATTCATTTGGGAATGGGGGCATCATTGGTATTGACCAGCTGTTTTTCAATGGCTTGCCGCATCATTGCTGGGGGCTGTTAAAAATTAACCACATTATTGGGGATGTAGATTCATACATAGGTCAGTGGACTTGCCTACATATGTACATATTCATATGTAGACTAGTGAATTAGCCAGCTTTCTACAGCAATTGATGGCAGTTGTCACAGTCACCACTACCGAAACTGGATTGATATTCCAGATTATTAATTAAATACAAATTCCACTAGCTGCTATGGTGGGATTTGAGCCCTGACCCCCAGAGCATTAATCTGGGTCTCTAGATTACTGGTTTGGTGACATTCCCACTGCATTACTGTCTACTTCATTATCTATACAGTAATTCATTATTCATCTGTTACAAAATGACATGTAAAAAAATAAAATTTTTCAAACACAGAAATCTAACTTTAATTAAAATCCATATTTAAAACAATTCCAATACATTAAGATAATCAGTTAGTGAAGTCTCATCCGGAGGGTACATTTTCATTCATGCATCTAACTTCTGTTAAAAGTTTCCTCCAGAGGAAGACACAAACAAGTTCAGGAATCAATCTGCCCTGAACTACAGGACTGGGGCCTTCTCTTTAAACACAATCAGCAGTCATACCAAGATATGGACGACTGTCATTGTTCACGACACACTATTCATTCTTATTTATTTATTTAGTTATTTATTAATGTAACAAGACAGCAATGAAGTTACTGTGAAAATCTCCAATTTACCACATTCCAGCACATGTTCGGGTACACTGGGGGAGAATTTAGCATGGCCAACGCACCCTAACCAGCATGTCTTTCAGAGGAAACCGATGCACCCGAAGAGAACTCACGCAAACACAGGGAGAATGCACAGACTCCACACAGTGACTCAAGCTGGGAATTGAAGCCAGGTCCCTGGGCGCGGTGAGGCAGCAGGGCTAACCACTGTGACACCATTTATCTCTTTGACAGCAGGTTTTGTCAAGACTGATCTGCTCATCAAACACCTTTCTCCCTGTTTTCAGAAACCTCTGTACCTTAAGTCTGTTCTTCTAAGACAGCTGTACAAAAACTACAGCTATGGAGAGGAGTTTAAGGGTCTAAGTGAAAGGATTTTAACTTTGGTTGTGCCATTGTGTATGTCCCTTCATCACTGCGTCTGTTCACTGCACCTTCAATTCAACTTACTATCTACTTTAACATTATACTCGGCAATATATTTTCTGTATCAGTTTTGTATTTAATCTTCCTGTTCTCCACCTGATTGTTTTCTCTTTATCCCTCCCTTGTCTCTTTTCCCTGGCGTTGGGGCTAAGAGGTGATGTTAGAATTGCTTTATCTACTTTGTGCTGAGATTAGGCTGAGATTTTCCAGCCTTGTTATGCTCGGTGCAAATCGCACTGAAGCAGAACAGTGTTGGAGAATCGCTGCTGTGAGGTCTAGTGTGTTCAGCACTAAAGCTAAACCTCACGGCAATCCTCCCAGCCACTGCATCTGGCTGTAATCTGTATTTAATCTATATTTCAAAGTGCTGAGTCATTTTGAGGCTGGATTCTCCTGGCTCCTGGGATTTTCCAGCCCCCCGGGTGCAGTGGGAACCCAGCGAAAATCACTACAATTTTCACAGAGACCAGGCACTTTGGCCACAGTGGCTCACAGGCCATTGAATCCCCTGATGCTCGGCAACATGGCTGGAAAGTGCCTACCTCGCAGTGCCAACCTGGCACCCTGGCACTGCTTTATGGGCACTGGATATAAAGCAGTACCAAAATGTGTAGGTGGTCATGAGGGGTATGTCCTCGGTGAGTTAACCTGAGACAGGGTGATAAGCAGGGACATTACTCAGCCTTCAGAGGAAGGGGAGAATCAGAATCCCATCTGCCGCTGAGCAGCACACTGGCACAGTGGTTAGCACCAGGGATCCAGATTTGATTCCTGGCTTGGGTCACTGTCTGTGTGGAGTTTGCATAGTCTCTTCGTGCTTGCATGAGTTTCCTCTGGGTGCTCCAGTTTCCTCCCACAGTCCAAAGATGTGCGGGTTAGGTGGATGCTGAATTGCCCATTTGTGTCAGGGGGTCTAGATCAGATAAATATATGGGGTTAAGGGGATAGGGCCTGGGTAGGACTGTGGTTGGTGCAGATTCGATGGATCGAAAGGCCTCCTTCTGCACTGCAGAATTTTATGATTCTATTGCCAGCTCTGCTTTGAATGAGTGGAATTGTCAACATTTTGCCTCTTTTGGAATGTTCTTCAAAGGCAACATTAATCTGTGAGAGCACTTTTTTTAAAATTCATTCATGGGATGTGGGCATTTCAGGTAAGTTAGCATTTATTGACAACCACACATTGATAAAGTCACATGTAGGCCAGACCGGGTAGGGATGGCAAATTTCTTTCCCTAAAGGGCGTAAGTGATTGGGATTTTACCACAATAATTTCATGGCCATCCTTCCTAATGTTTATTTTTTACTATCTGCCACGTTGGGATTTGAACCTGGATCCCCAGATTACCCAGATTCCTTGTCCAATGACAATACCACTAAGTCATTGCAGTGTTAATGTAAACTACTTGTGACATTAATAAATTAAATTTGTCATCACCCAATTGGACCATTCTGGGTTAGATCAAAGCAAATGTCTTTCTCTACATCCCAATTTATTAAAATAAAAATGTCTCTAGATTATACCCTACAATGTTTTACAACTTTTTACAATTTTGTCTCAGAGATTTCATTCCTGGAAACTCAGGTTAATCCTGGAGTTCTGGCAAGCCCTTTTCTCAGTCTTTCTATCTGTTTCTTAGATGTTCTCCATCTAATGACCGGATGTGAGAATTGAAACCTTAAACCTAATTTTAATATTCATTAATTAGAAATGTTAACAAATTTCAACCTTTGATCTCAAGTGACTTACCTGCTGGAGGTGGGGGAGCAGCTCGAGATGGGAATGCTGTGGTTTGAGGCCTAGTTGATTGCTGTCTCATTTGTGTCAAGTCCCTTCTTGTGGGCCCTGGAATAAAAAAGATATAAAATTATAGAAATTCATGCAGCAAATATCCACTGTTACATCAGATGGTCAATATGTGGAGAAAGAGTCCAAAAAAAGATTAATCAGAAGGTCATAAATATAGACCTAATTGTTTCTTAGAAACAGGGTAGGATTGCTAAAGAAATAGAACATAGAACATTACAGCACAGTACAGGCCCTTCGGATCTCAACGTTATGCCGAGCTATGTCCAAAACCAATATATTTTTAGCTCATTTGATATTTAGTGGAAAATATATAATTAAGCACAGTATTAAACTGAGCAACCCAACTCCTCCAAGAATGCCTCTGGTAGACAGTCAATCCTGTTTCTCCAGGCCCCATAACTGGTACTTGGCCTGTACTAAGTTACGAACACACACATTAACACACACACGTACACCGTGTCACACACTGTCATATACACACAGTCATACACCCACATTATACCCCTCACACACACAGATGTCATACACACACCCTGTGTCACACACAGAACACACACACTCTATACCTCTCAAACACCGTTTCACACATACCCACATCACGCCTCTCTCACACACACCCACACCATATCACATACACTCACAAATACATACTATGTCTCAATCGTATACATACACGTCACACGCAGACACACACACATGCAATCTACACACAAACAGTGACACACAGTGCCACGCACATACACACACATGGTCACACACACACATTTTCATATAGTGACACATGCAAATAGTGACACGCATACAGTGACACACACGCATACAATACAAAGTGTCAGACACGTGGTCAGACACACTGTCAGATATTCACACATAAAAATCTCTCTTAGCATCGTTGCTGGCAGTAAGTATTGATTTCATGTACTTTAATACAACTGTAACATTGAGAAAGTTCTTTACATGAGTTCAGTATTATTTGTAGTTATATATTCTGGCATTGTGAGCTGATCCTTCACTATTACATTGCTAATATATTTTCCCATTCTGATCAACACAAGATATTGATCCTCTTGGCCCAGCTGCTAACGTCGAGATAGTTCCCCCATTAAACAGTTTCAGAATACCAGAATACTCTCGGATGTGGAGACTGAGTCCCGTCAGTGAACTCCGATGATTTCGGAAAAAAATTATTTCAACCAAAGGTCAGCACGGGGACACAGACTCAGGGTGAGGGGGGGCTGATCATACAGGACTGAGATCATACAATCATGGAACCCCTACAGTGCAGAATGAGATCATTTGGCCCATTGAGTCTGCACCGACCACAATCCCACCCACCCCCATCTCCATAACCCCACATATTTACCCTGCTAATCCCCCGATATCAGGGTCAATTTAGCATGGTCGATCCAACGAATGCGCCGGAAACTCATGCAAACGTGGGGAGAACATGCAAACTCCACACAGACTGTGATCCAAGGCCAGAATTGAACCCGGATCCTTGGTGCTGAGAGGCAGCAGTGCTGTACCACCCTGATGTGGAGAAATTGCTTCACTCAAAGGATTGAGAGTCTTTGGAATTGCCTCCCAGGAGGGTTGAATATATTTAAGGCTGAGACAGATGGATTTGTGATCTCTCGGGGAATCTGGGTTCACAGGAAGTGCAGTTGAAGCCTAGGACCAACCAGCACCATTTTCAATAATGCAGCAAGGTTGATGGGCTGAATGGGCTCTCCATCACCTTCATACTCAGCAAATCGACAACAAGCCAGGGATTGAAATGAAGGATTCTGCTCTGTAACAGAAACTAACTGTGGGAAGGGGGATAAAATGATAAGTTCTTACATTATAGAATGTCTGTATGTGATCACTGCACTCCGGGGCCTGAACGGCTTCACTGAGGGAGAATTTAGCATTGGCCGATGCACCTAACCAGCACATCATTCAGATTGTGGGAGGAAATCGGAGCAGCCGGAGGAAATCCACGCAGACATGGGGAGAATGTGCAGTCTCCAGACACACAGTTGGGAATTGAACCCGGTTCCCGGGGGCTGAGAGGCAGCAGTGCGAATCACTGTGCCACCCACAATTGTTTACCTGATAATGGTAAAACTCATGGAGAATGACAATTAGACTTTTCCTGTTTGCCACCAGAACACGGATATTAGCATTTCACGTGTCAGGCAGGGCAGGAATCACAGAATCGTTCTGCTGCAGAAGGAAGACCGTTCGGCCCATCGTATCTATACTGGAGCTCGTGAACAAAGTGACTGGAAGCTCACACACACAGAGGGTAAAGTGTAGGGAATGTGCCACTTACGTGAGTTCTTCGGTAAGCCAGGACCAATGCTGACCTGCAAGGTTTTGCTGCTGGGCTTTAGCACTGCAACCTGCCCAGTGCCTTGGACAAACTGGACTTGTCGAGAGCTCCCAGCACTCCACGGACCCCAGTTATCCTTCCTGACTTTCATTTCGAGCCTGAGTAACAGGTAAAAATAAACATCAAACTGAAGTAACACGCCTGCATTTATGTAGCGCCTTCCCTGGCTTCTTGATGTTCCCAGGATATTTTATAGCCAAAGATGTATTTCTTGGAGTTGTTGTAATGTTGCTCTCATAGACAGTGATATAAATAACCAAATCTACTGGTTTCACACACTGAGTGCGGGATGTAAACAATAGCAAAGGTACTTTTTTATGATTAGTTAGGATTTCGTAGAATTCCTAAAGTGCAGAAGGAGGCCATTCAGCCCATCAAGTCTGCAATCCCACTCAGGCCTTACCCCTTTAACCCCACCTATTTACCCTGTTAGTTTTCCTGAGACTAAGAGGCAATTTAGCATGGCCAACCAATCTGACCCGCACATCTTTTGGACTGTGAGAAGAAACCAGAGCACCTGGAGGAAACCCACACAGACATGGGGAGAACGTGCAAGCTCCACACAGTGACCTGAGGCTGGAATCAAACCCAGGTCCTTAGTGCTGTGAGGCATCAGTGCTAACCACTGTGCCACCATGCCACCCCACATTTATATATGGATGTGTATGCACGTATATGTATGTGTCTGTAAGCATGTATGTATGTACATATGTGTGTGTGCGCGTGTGCACACGTGTGTGGGTATGGTGCATGTCTATGTGTGCTATGTGTGCGTGCGTGTGCGATTTACACGTGTGCTTGTGTGTGTGTTTATATGTATATGTGTGTGTGGTTTGCATGTGTGGTGCGTGTATGTGTGCGCGTGTGTGTGCGTGCGCATGTGTGCAGAGGGGTACTCACGTATTACTGAATCTCAGAGGTAGCTTTCTTTGCATTCTCTCTTCATATCGCTTAGACAAGAGGCTGAGGAATTCTGTTTTGAAGACAGACTCCAGCAGACTGTCATACTCCTGCTCATGGAGGATGAAGAAGTCATCTTGCAATGTGCTGCATCATGAAAAGAAGGCGGACTGTAATTAAACAAGCTGGCAATAAGTGTCACTAGTTCAATCCCATTTTCAACAACGTTAACTGAAGGTAAAGCGATGTGAATGAGTGGAAACAGTCTCCTTTGAACCTCGGGATCTAAACAGGTCCAGCCTTCTCCAGCAATGCAGCACTCAGCTGAGAGCCATGGTGGAGGATATGAATACACAACCTTCAACCAACTGAGCCAAGGTGAAACCGCAGAATCTAAACCAAGTCTTGTGGGCTGTGATGTTAACAGTGGAGCCAATGGTCTAAGCTGCAGGAGTTGGTACAGAGCTGGTAGGCAATGCGCTGTGAGAATTGGTGCGCGCACAGCAGTGAATTCTGAGAAAGGATAGTTGCTCAGGGGCTGGACTTTACCTCAGTGAAACGGTGAGAATCCGCTCCAACTCAATCTTCCTCTTTAACACTTCTTTCACCTGGCCTTTCATTGGACCGTCTTTTACTTTTTCTCGTCCAATGAGGTACACAAACTTGGGGGTGAGCACGAGGTCGCGCTTCACGCTCTGAAAATGGAACACATAAGAACCTGTAAATGAAACGATATACCGCGGTGTTTGTCCCTTTAAGAGCAACCTTGCCAAGGGTCACGTGGTCTGAACAACTAGTCAAGACCCAGAGCAGTGGGGGGGAAGGAGTAGGAGTTTTCCTGAGTAATGGAGTGTAATAGTGAGTAAGAGTTAAGTCGCAACAGTTCTACATGACCATAGGCTTTCAAAGGGAAGAGCTGATTGTTGGTGATTTAACCTAAGGATCACCACACCTCAGCTGAGGGACAAGGTTGAGAAGGTGAGGCCTTTGTGAATACCCTCAGTCGGTACGGGAATTGAACCCGCGCTGTTGGTGTCGCTCTGCGTCACTAACCAGCCACCCAGCCAACGGAGATAAACTGTGTGCACACAGAAGTTGCGCAGAGCATGTTTTCTGCATGGTAACCTCTGCTTTGTGCTTGGATAAAGGTTTTCTTCAGCCAAAGAGCACTTGGTGAGGGAAGTGAGGGAAGGAAGCAGTGGCTTAGTGGCACTGACACTGGACCAGTAATTAGAGACCCCCGGCAAAATCTGAGGACCTGGGTTCAAATCCCACCTCATCAGACAGTGGAAATTGAATTCAATAAAAAGAAAATCTGGAATTAAAAGTCTAAGATGACCATGAAACCATTGCCAATTGTCAGAAAAACCCAGGCTCACTAATGTTCTTTAGGGAAGGAAATTTGCTGTCCTTACTCAGTCCAGCCTCTCACAGATCCACAACAGTGTGGATGACTCTCAAATGCCCTCTGAAATGGAGGGCAGTTAGGGAAGACAATAAATGCAGGCCCAGCCTGTGGCATCCCATAAATAAATAAAAAAAAATTCAGAATTATCCCCATGCTCTTTGTAGGAACAGTCAACAGGGGGCAATGAGGAGGGAGGCCATGTCTGATTTCCTCTCTTTCCCGAATAAAGCCACAGTTGCTGAGGTCATTGTCACGTTCCCTAGACCAATGCCAACTGATAACAGCAAACACAGCGGAGATGGGGATAACATCTACCTGGATCAGTGGGAATCTTATTCTTACTTCATAAATCTTGCACAATTTATTTTGCAATGACAATGTGGCCAATCATAGATCATTGAGGTTGCAAAAATGATTGTCCACAAATTATGCAATTAAAAAAATTGTGAGGTGCAGTTTGTCTGATGGGTGATTGATTCATTCAATGACCCACTGACCGCTGGTTCTATGCCCAGCCTATGCCACAATCGGCCTCAGCAAACCTGGCTTCAAAACCCAAGCTTCAACATCCTGTGATCCTCTGTTCAAAGTGCAGGGACAGATGGGATATGAGTTGAACTCTGACCCCTGGTGGGAGGAGTGGTCTAATGACACCGATCTTTCCAATTTACCATGAAAAATACCCACTTTTTAAAGTTTATTTATTAGTGTTACAAGCGTGCTTACATCAACACTGCAATGAAGTTGTCGTGAAAATCCCTTAGTGATCACACTCCGGTGCCTGTTTGGGTACATTGAGGGAGAATTTAACACGGCCAACGCACCTAACCAGCATGTCTTTCAGATTATGGGAGGAAACTGGAGCACCCAGAGGAAACCCATGCAGACATGGGGAGAACACATGGACAGTGACCCAAGCCGGGGAGAACTGCGCCACTGAGCCACCCCTGTGGGACAAAGTACCAGTGATGCCTGGTGTGTGTATGTGGCATTGCAGCAAAGCAAAAAGCCATTGGAGAGAGGAGATTGGTGAGGGAACAAAAGACAAGGAGAGCTCAATAATGAATAGAATCCGGTTAAACCATTCAAGTTTGTTCTTTGGAGTAGGATTTCAGCAACATTCAATAAATTTAATTTGCTTCTTGTGATAAATCATTTCAGAAGTCAGGATTGGCCATACTAAATTGCTCCTTAGTTTCCAAAAATATGTAGATTAGATGGATTAGACATGATAAATGTGCGGGTTATGAGGATAAGGCATAGGGGAGGGCCTGGGTGGTATGCTCTTTCATAGAGTCAGTACAGAATTGATGGGCTGGATGGCCTCCTTCTGCATTGCAGGGGTTCAATGGTTAGTCATGGCATCACACCAGTATCCTCCTGGTTCTTCAATACAGTTCTGGACTGCCTCGACATACTGCAGAGTCTGGATTGGTCTGCAGGGGGTGCTCTCGTACAAATTACTCAATCAGTCCTGCTTCTCCGAGTATAGCAGACCTTGTGAGAAGTCTCACAACACCAAGTTAAAGTCCAACAGGTTTATCTGGTAGCAAACACCATCAGCGTTTGGAGTGCTGCTCCTTTGTCAGATGAGTGGGAGTTCTGTTCACCCTCTGCTGATGAAGGAATAGTGTTCCAAAAGCTTCTGGTATTTATTACCAAATAAACCTGTTGGACTTTAACCCGGTATTGTGAGACTTTTTACTGTGTTTACCCCAGTCCAACACCAGCATCTCCACATCGTGTCACAGACCTTGTCATGTCTTCATAGTGATGGTGAGGTATTCATAGTATAGTGATAAAACTTTTCTACCTGTTGATTTTTACTGACAGCAATCTACTGGATGCATCCATTCTAAATATTAGAGGCAAACCTCAATTATTCGGCACAATAAAGACCAACTGGTGCAGTGGCACAGTGGTCAGCACCGCTGCCTGACTGCACCAGGGACCTGGGTTCGATTCCCGGCTTGGATCATTGTCTGTGTGGAGTTTGCACGTTCTCCCTGTATCTGTGTGGGTTTCCTCTGGGTGCTCTGGTTTCCTCCCACTGCCCAATGACATGTTGATAAGGTGAACTGACCGTGCTGAATTCTCCCGGAGTGTGTGGCAACTAGGGGAATTTTACAGTTGATTGCAGTGTTTATGTATTACAATCAGTAATTGCAACCCCCATTTATTCCCAGTCACACGCTCAAGGACACAAGGCCCGTACATTGGCCATGTTAAATTCTCCCTCAGTGAACCCGAACAGGCGCCAGAGTGTGGCGACTAGGGGATTTTCATAGTAACTTCAGTGCAATGTTGATTTAAGCCTAGTAGTAATCCTAGTCCTACCCTGGTTAAGGGAAAGGTAACATGTACCAACTGACTCAAGGACAGCTTCTTCCCTGCCACCATCAGACTTTTGAGTGGACCTACCTCGTATTAAGCTGATTTCTTTCTTTACCCTATCTATAACTGCAACAATACATTCTGTACTCTTTCCCTTTTCTCTCCCCTATGTACTCTATGAATGGTATGCTTTATATAATGCATAAGGAACAATACTTTTCATTATCCCTCAATACATGAGACAATAATAAATCAAGTCTATGTACTCTACGAATGGTATACTTTCTCTGTATAGTGCGCAAGGAACAGTACTTTTCACTGTGTCCCAATACATGTGACAATAATAAATCAAATCTATGTACTCTTGTGACACTAATAAATAAATAAACTTCAAAAAAATACTTGTGGGAAATAAAAATTGGTGGATAATGAAGAATGATGGCATTCTTCTCTTGCTGTGTAGTCACTCTTGAGAAAGGACAAATTTACACTTCATAAGTCAGCTTATAAACTGATTTAATAAACAAATATAGACCAGGTGGAATTAGTTGAAATCAGACGTACCTTAAACCTTCGATCGTATTTATTGACAGTGTCTGCAAACTCAACCTTCTCCCTTTTCCCAATGAACTGTCGCAGCTCCGGTAAGTCATCCATCCCAATATAATCACCCACAAAGTTCCTGTTGATGCTGTTTCTCCGTCTCTCCTTTTTATTGAGCAGCAGATCAGATGCTATGCAGAAAGCAATTCCATTAGAACCTCAGATCACATAGAAATATAGAAGATAGGAGCAGCAAGAGGCCATTTGGCCCCTCAAGTCTGCTCTACCATTCATCACGATCATGGCTAATCGTCCAACTCAATAGTTTAATCCTGCTTTCTCCCCATAACCTTTGATCCCATTCACTCCAAGTGTTATGTCCATCTGCCTCTTTGGAAATGTACCTTTAAACCTCTTTTGCGTTCTTCAAAGTAATGGAATGTTGCTGAATGAAGCAGCTTCACTTTTCAGCCCACCTTCTGTATCAATGTTTCTCCTCTCAGTTGCTCAAACAGCCTGTCCTGTGCCCACACTGAGAGTCAATTAGCTATTCAACCAAAAGAGGCAACCCAGACAAGCATGATTCAGACAATATTGAATGTGTATGTATTTAGCAGGGACTGCTGTATTACAATCAGTAATTGCAACCCCGTTTGATTCCCAGTCACACGCTCAAGGACACAAGGCCCGTACATTGGCCATGTTAAATTCTCCCTCAGTGAACCCGAACAGGCGCCAGAGTGTGGCGACTAGGGGATTTTCATAGTAACTTCAGTGCAATGTTGATTTAAGCCTAGTAGTAATCCTAGTCCTACCCTGGTTAAGGGAAAGGTAACACGTACCAACTGACTCAAGGACAGCTTCTTCCCTGCCACCATCAGACTTTTGAGTGGACCTACCACGTATTAAGCTGATTTCTTTCTTTACCCTATCTATAACTGCAACACTACATTCTGTACTCTTTCCCTTTTCTCTCCTCTATGTACTCTATGAACGGTATGCTTTATATAATGCACAAGGAACAATACTTTTCATTATCCCTCAATACATGAGACAATAATAAATCAAGTCTATGTACTCTACGAATGGTATACTTTCTCTGTATAGTGCGCAAGGAACAGTACTTTTCACTGTGTCCCAATACATGTGACAATAATAAATCAAATCTATGTACTCTATGAATGGTATGTTTTGTCTGTATAGCGTGCAAGACACAATACTTTTCACTGTCTGTTAATACATGACAATAATAATTGAAATTTTTATAAGTTGACCTTTCTCTAGAGCCTAGCTCTCACTGTAACACTACATTCTGCACTCTCTCCTTTCTTTCTCTATGAATGGTATAGTGCACAAGAAACAATGCTTTTCACTGTATCCCAATACTTGTGACAATAATAAATCAAATCAAATCATTACAGTATTGAACGGATTCAACAGGATAACCTTAAAGCAGATACCTCAATTCTGGGCAAGTTCAGGATTCGCTGCCACATATCTATAATAATGTAGCAATCTGTTGCCTGATTGGTCAGCGGTGGATATGGTGGGTGGATCTTGGTGCACATTCAGAGCATGGAGGGGGCGTGGGGGGAGTGACATGAAAGTGGCTACTAGGGACAGACTGCTGGTGAAGAAACCAATAGATAAAGGCAGCCCAATAATAAAGTTACTCAGGTTGGAGGATAAGTGGATAAGTGGGAGGAAGGGGCCATGGTGAGCGCAGTAGAAAAGAGAGAGTTGGCGTGGGCGAGATAGAGATGATAGAAATAGGAAGGATATGACAAGAGGATTTAAAGAAGCAATGTTGTACTTCCTTTATACGTGCTTTGCCCATCACATACCCTTGACTCATTAAAGTTTATTTATTAGTCACAAGTAGGCTTACTGTGGTGAAGTTAACTGTAAAAATTCCCAGTCGCCACTCTGATGCCTGTTCGGGAACACAGAGAGAATTTAGCATGGCCAATGCACTTAACCATCACGTCTTTCAGACTATGGGAGGAAACCCATGCAGACATGGGGAGAACATGTAAACTCCGCACAGTCACCCAAGCTGGGAATTGAACCCAGATCCCTGGTGCTATGAGGCAGCAGTGCTAACCACTGTATCACTGAGCCAATGCTTCATCTTCAACTATTTCTATGATCTTGTGTTTTTCCCAGTGTGGGTTTTCGATAACCCACTGTCATGGGCGGAGCAAGGATGCAGGGCCCAGGGCACGGTGACACAGTGGTTAGCTTTGCTTCCTCACACTGCCAGGGACCTAGGTTTCCTGGGTTGGGTCACGGTTTGTGTGGAATCTGCATGTCCCCTGTGTCTGCATGGGTTTCCTCCGGGTGCTCCGGGTTCTTCCCACAGTCCAAGAGACATGCTGGTTAGCTGTATTAGCCATGCTAAATTTTCCCTCAGTGTACCTGAATAGATGCCGGAATATAGTGACTAGCGGATTTTCACAATAATTTCATTGCAGTGTTAATCTAAGCCAACTTGTGACACTAATAAGTAAACATTGAAACTTTAAAAGTCTACCTCAACTGGACCAGGAATCACCAGGAATTGGTGTTGATTCTGAACCAGATAGCTAACCGACTGATTGGCCCCACTGTCGCAAGAGAGACTAATTTCAGTTCAGATGTTTTGCAAATCTGTGTAGAAGATAAACACCAACAATGGGAATTCAGGAAAAACATTTTAATTGCTTAATTAGATAGGATGGAGAACTCGCTAACCACAGGGAGCTGAGGTGACAAGCATTGATGCATTTCAAAAGAAATGATTAGGAGGATGTATTGATGGGGCTGGATGAAGGGGGTGGGAGGAGGCGCACGTGGACCAGGAACACTGACACTGACCGGTGGGATGATGGTATTGCTCACTTTATATAACTATCTAAGTCGTCTCACAACACCAGGTTAAAGATCGACAGGTTTATTTGAAATCACGAGCTTTCGGAGCTCTGCTACTTCACCAGGTGAGTGGAGGTAAGTTCACAAACACGGCAGATATAGGCAAAGACACAACTACTTGGAATGAGAGTCTTTCCAGGTAATGGCCTCTCCACATACCCGATGAAAGAGCAGCACTTCAAAAGCTCATGACTCCAAATAAACCTAGAAATCATTGAATCCCTACAGTGCAGCAGAAGGCCATTCGGCCCATCGAGTCTGCACAGACCACAATCCCACCGAGGCCCTGCCCCCATATCCCTCCATATTTACCCACTAATCCCTCCAAGCAAGCACCTCAGGACTCTAAGGGGCAATTTTAGCATAGCTAATCAATGTAACCCACACATCTTTGGATTGTGGAAGGAAACTGGAGCACCCAGAGGAAACACAGACACAGGGGAGAATGTGCAAACTCCACACAGACAGTGACCTGAACCGGGAATCGAACCCAGGTCCCTGGAGTTGTGAAGCAGCAGTGCTAACCACTGTGTTACTGTGCTGCCCTGTTGGATTTTAACCTGGTATTGTGAGATTTCTTACCGGGCCCACCCCAATCCAATACCAGCATCTGCACATCATATATAATAGTGTGGAGCACAGCAGGTATTGGAACCTGGCAATACTCAGCTCCAATATGGTTCAGTCACTCGCTAATTAAACACTCCCACGTTATTAGGGTGGGCCAGATATGGAATAAGTGAGATGCTCCAGACAGACAACATCACAATTCTGTACCTTCCTCTCTCATTTTGACATATTTCTTCCTTGCAGCGTATTTCCTCCAAGCCTTCTGAATCGCTCGAGCGTATCCATCATATTTCCTCTCCCTCATCTCCTCCAGCAAAAACAGCTGTGGGGAAAAGAAAGGTTGAGATCTTCATCGATCTGCTCAAACTTCATTTTTCAATTTATTACAGAATGGCTGTAGCGCAGAAGGAAGAGGCGATTTGGCCCATCGGGGTCTGTACTGACACTCCAACAAAGCATCCTATCCAGGCCCTATCCCCGTAAACCCACATGCTGACCCTGCTAATTCGGTGTAACAGTTGTTAGCATTGCTGCCTCACAGCGCCAGAGACTCAGGTTCAATTCCCAGCTTGGGTCACTGTCCGTGTGGAATCTGCGTGTTCTCCCTGTGCCTGTATGGATTTTCTCCGGGTGCTCCGGTTTCCTCTCAAGTCTAAAAGACATGCTGGTTAGGTGCGTTGATCCAAACAGGTGCCAGAGTGTGGCAACTAGGGGAATTTTACATTAACTTCATTGCAGAGTTAATGTAAGCCTTACTTGTGAATAATAAATAAACTTTAAACTTTTTAACTATTCCCCTAACCTACACATCTTGAGTCACTAAGGGGCAATTTAGCACGGCCAATCCATCTAACCCTGACTGCATATCTTTGGACTGTGGGAGGAAACCTGAGTACCCAAAGGAAACCCATGCAGACACAGGAGGAACTCCACACACCCATGGCTGGAATTGAAACTGAGATCCTAGCGCTGTGAGGGAGCAGTGCTAATCACGGTGCCACCCATATCCCAGCAATAGGTGATAAAACTCAGAGGGGCATAAATAGACTATGCTGATGATTGGAGGGGATGGAGTGTAACTTTTGCATCTTCTCTCCAACACATTCTCAATCTGATCTGCCAGCACTGTGTGACTGTGACATGAGCTCACAAAACTTTGCAGTACAGGATGAGGCCATTCAGCCCATCATGTCTGCACTGGTTCTCTAATGTGCATTTCAGCCAGTTCCATTCTTCTGCCTTCTCCCCATAATCCTGGAAATTGTTACTCTTCGAATATTCATCAAATTCCCTCGAATATCTCAATTGAACCTGTCTCCACCACACTCTCAGACAGTACATTCCAGACCCGAACCATCTGCTGTGTGAAAAAACTTTTTCTCCCTGTAGTTTTCAATTATTTTACCAATTACCTTAAATCTGTGCCCTCTGGTTCTCAGTCCTTGGGAACAGTTTCTCCCCACCTACCCTGTCCCGGCCCGCTCATTATTTCGAATATATCTATCAAATCTCTTGCTCTAGAGGGAGTGCAGGCTCTTTTTGAACCTGCATTTGCAAAGAAGAATTTGCACGTTCTTCTTTGTAGTAGACAGTGATCCGGGGTGGAATTGAACCTGGGTCCTGTTGCTGTGAGGCAGCGGTGCTAATCGCTGTGCCACTGTGCCGTTCTGGGATTTTCTAAGTGTATCGGTTTCAGTAGCACACAGGGCTGGGGCTTTAACCATAAGGACGGAGAATGGATGCTACTTCTAAAACCTGAAGCACGGATCAAATGAAACGCAGAACACTCTGATGTTAGCGTTGAAATACACAGAGATATTGAAAGCTGCAAATAAGACATTCATTTCTGCAAAATAAAGCAACACAATAGAGGAGGTTTAAAAGTTGACCATGTGCATTTCTATAATGGATGCTGCTCCAGGAAAACCATTTTACAGCAGTTAGTGCAGCCAGTTTTGGTCCATTGCCCAGGCAGATTTATCCACAAAGTTTGCCTTGAGCTTTCATTGCTGATGTGTGCTGGCATTTCTCAACATCCTGTCATTTCCTTCATGAACTTGTGACCAGTTTCACTTGTTGTTTCAAAAAGTCCGAACATCCTGTCCGATTTTTAGTACTTTTTTTGGAAAAAGGATCACAAACCGTCTGCTGTGACTACTTGGTGAGTGAAAAGTGGAATACTGAGACAATCGTCAATGGAGATTTATTATTCTGGGAATGTAGACCAGCAGGTTGGCAGTTGACAAATCTGGAGTAATATTAGGTCAGGATAAATTTTCCTTTGGGATGGAGGGGCCTTTTTTTTTAAACCTGAAGAGCACGAAGAGAAAAGTTGTCTAAATTAAAATCTCTTGGCAATTGCACAAAGAAAAATTCTTTTAGCCAGAATTTTCTGGCTGTTTCTGCCGGTGGGTTCTTCCAGTCCCACTGCTCCTCCCGCCAGACAGTGCGAACAACAAGAAAACCCATCGAGGGTACCAAGACTGGAAAGTTCCATCACCGGCCAATGGCAGACCACTTCCGCCATCGTGGAACACGCTGTGAGGCACGGGGAACATCCCGCCAATTATTTCCAAGCCAACGCTTCACAAATTGCCAACTATCTTTGGTGGAATGCGTAACTTGATTTTTACAGAAAATAAAATGCATTTATTCAAATTATGGATCGATAGAAAAATAAAATCAAATTTCATAGAATCAGAGAATCCCTTCAGTGTAGGAGGAGGCCATTAAGCCCATCGAGCCTGCACTGACAATGATCCCATACCCTATCCCTATAAGCCCATATATTTACAATCCACTTGTCTCAATGTTATCTATTTCATTCACTAATCAGTCACAGCAGACATTCTCTCATTTTTCTTCAAAGGAATGCTACAAATTGGACAGGAGGGCTGAGAGTTTACCATCCTGTCCATCACGGGAATCGGAGCGGGCCAGGGGGCGGACCATAAAAAGGTGCGTTGACCTTGGGTGGGATTTTCGGAGTGATGAGGCCAAAAAAACTCCCGCCTGCTACTTGGTCTTTTTGAAAGGATTGGCAATTTTCCACAGCCAATCCACCGAATCTGCACATCTTTCAGACTATGGGAGGAAGTGTGGCGGTGAGGGGGATTTTCACGGTAACTTCATTGCAGTGTTAATGTAATAAATAAAGACACTTTAAACAACTGCAAAGATGGGGAGGAGACACAAATGAGATACATGGGGCCCGAGTCACAGGTTGCCCAGTCCTGCTCTAGGGGAAATTTGTTCCAAGTGGAACTGTTTTAAAATGGAGTTATTTAACTCCATTTAAAAGCGGAGCAGAATCAGAGCGTTCTTGGACAATGGGCGGGATCTTCTACACCTTCTATAGCAGTGGGGGCAGCCTGCCATTGACCAGCAATGGAAACTTCTAGAACTGCCGCTGTCAACAGGGTTTCTTGTTTTACACACCCTCCCCAGGAAATCCATGATGTGGGTTCACCAGTGACGGGAGCGTTCAACCTTCCAAAATTGACAGGCTGAATGTGGAGGGTCACTTATACTGCAGAATGACTCCTGCGATACTCAGATGCACCATAGAAAGCATTCCTTCTGGTTGTATCACAGCTTGATATGGTTCCTGCTCTGCCCAAAGGCTGTGGATGTAGCCCGATCCATTACGCAAACCAGCCTCCCATCCATTGACTCTGTCTACACTTCCTGCTGCCTCGGAAAAACAGCCAGAGAGAACGGCCAGAAAATTTTGGTTACTGTTTTTCACACGGCAGGAGTGTGGACAATAACCATGGTTTGCAAAGTGGGTCAAGATCAAATTGGATTTAAACTGCAGGCCCAAAGGTTGAATTCCCACTTGAATTGCAGAACCCAGTGTGAATTCAGCCCTTGGCTCAAACAGGTCATAAACGGTAAAGTAGAATTCACTCGTTGAATCCAATCACTGGCAGTCCCATTTTTAAATCCTCCAACTTTAACGTATTTTGTGTGTAATTGTGACAATGCCCATCACGATTTTAAAGTTTATTTATTCATGTCAACAGTAGATTTACATTAACACTGCAATGAAGTTACTGTGAAAATCCCCTAGTGGCCACGCGCTGTTGCCTGTTCAGGTACACCGAGGGAGAATTTAGCATGGCCAATGCACCCTAACCAGCACAAGAGAAAACTGGAGCACCCGGAGGCAACCCACGCAGACATGGAGAATATGCAGATTCCACACACAGTGACCCGAGCCAGGGATCGAACCCGGAATCTTGACGCTGTGAGGCGGCAGTGCTAACCACTGAGCCATGGTGCTGCCCAATCCATAAATCAATGCTGAAATTTTTTTTCAATAAAGGGATGCAGATATGATGGATTTCTGAATCTGAAGCAAACTCAGGAATGAATTTCTCTCAGAGTTTGAATGAGTCATTGATATCCAGTTGCCAGTGGTTGCAAGGACGGGGAGTTCAAATAATTCTTGGGATACAATAATTCTGGTATTGCTGAGGTCAGGAAACTGGAAGACAGAGGTGCAGTTACACGAGGATGGGACTAAATTAAATAAATGTGGAAGTTGACAGATATCCCGAAATTTTGCAGGATTATTCTTGGGGATCATTGAGCATCTCTCTGTTTCTCTCAGAAGGAAAGAAACTCTGGAAAAATTCTTGATAATAGTGCACTGCCAGTAGATAACACTTCGCTGAGTCAAAATCCTGGAATTCTGTCCCTAACAGCATTCTGCGTCAAACCACAGCACACAGACTGCAGCGATTCAAGAAGGCAGCTTACCACCACCTTCTCAAGGGCAACTTGAGATGGGCAATAGAACTAGTCAGCCTGCGACATCCATGTCCCACAAATAAATTTAAAATAAAGTAAAGGTAACATAAAATTGCAAGAAAGTCCTCCAGTATTCACTAACTTCCTTGTTAGAAATGATTCACACGTCCACACACAGTCAACATAGCCCTGAGTCTCCTGTCAAGTCACTGACTGAGGGCAGTTCAACATGCAACCTTCCAAATTGACAGACTGAATGTGGAGGGGTTTAGAGGATCACTTACACTGCAGAATGGCTCCTGTGACACTCAAGTGCACGATAGAAGGCATTCTATCTGGTTGTGTCACAGCTTAATATAGCTCCTGCTCTGCCCAAGACCGCAAGGAACTATCAAAGGTAGTGAATGTTGCCCAATCTGTCACGCAAACCAGCCTCCCTTCCATTGACTCTGTCTAAACCTCCTGCTGCCTCGGCAAAGCAGTCAGCACCCTGGATACACTCCCTTCCACCTTCTTCCGTCGGGAAAAAGAAACAAAGTCTGAGGTCATGTACCAATCGACTCGAGAACAGTTCCTTCTCTACTGCCATCAAAGAATGGACTTACCTACTTTAAGTTGATCTTTCTCTACACCCTAGCTATGACTGTAACACTACATTCTGCACTCTATTGTTTCCTTCTCTATGAACGGTATGTTTTGCCGCAAGAAACAATACTGTGTGCTAATATATGTGACAATGATAAATCAAATCAAATCTTTTTTTCCCTCTGCATCCTGAGAAGGTGTGGTGCCAGCAAGATCGGCAGTCGATCCCTGGGGAACTGCAGGAACTTGGCGGCGGCAATCTCAATTTACTGCCTTTTGGCCAACTCGACAATCCTTGGTTTTGAGCCTGGAGCCAAGAGCAACCTCAGTCCAAACTCAAGTCACGGCTCCAGAGCTTGCAGTCTGATCACCTCATTTACTCTGGGGCGGGGGAGGTGGACAAGATCCACCCACATTCCAGACAAAGTTAAAATAAAAACTTCGGTCACTGTCAGAGCAGAATTCTGTCTATCCCATGAGGAGCAAGCTGGCGGAAGATTGTGTGAATAAATTTGTATCAGCTTAACACTTCACTTTCAGAATGCTCCCCACAAAACCCCATTCTCAGTCCGTGCAGGAATTCCGTCACAAGAATTTATTCCAGTTGGAAAGACAAACAAACAGAAATTAAGGAAAGAATGGTCCAATTTACTGGGTTGCATGTTGCAGGAGAAAGGCAAGCCCAGTGAAATAATAACACCACGAGCCCAAAGGGAGAGAATATCATTTAAGGAACACTACACTTGTTTGTTTGGAGCAGAGCAGAAACCAACCTGAAAGGTTTACTGACTTGGAACAAAGCCACCATGGACGGAGCTGACCTTTCAAAGAAGTCCTTCTGCAAAGGATCCAGGGTGGATGGCACACTCTGGTGATGGGAGTCTCACCTTGCCAGCTGGCAAGAGACCTCCTTCCAGGAATGAACTACATGGCAATCGGGCAGTGGCAATGCCAGTGGTGGGCTTTCTTCTGGAATTAAGACTCCAGGGATAGATGTTCCTGCTCAGCAGTATCACTGAGTGATGGAGGGAAGGCCCGAATCCCAGGGTTCTGCAGGTAAGTAATGCTAGGGAGGCTTTCCACAGGAAGGGGTTGACTGTGGGGACAGAAGCAGGGTCGGAGGTTGCTCTCAGCGGCCTCTCCATCTTCTTGGTGTCCAGAGGGTGCTGATTTCCTTTGATCGAGTGACACCTCTCCGCACCAAAGGTGACAAGCAACCTGTGCAGATTTACATGTTGTGCCCATCACATGGCGACAGCCCCGCCTGCAGCTGGGTTAACCCCAGCAGCAGCATGAGGCCCTTAAGTGGTTATTAATTAGTCCCTAAAGGATCTCAAATAGGGGAGTCACTCGACTAGTAACCCAGAGATCCAGGGACCTGGGTTCGAATCCCACCACGGCAGATGGTGAAATTTGAATTCAATAAAAATTTGGAATTAAAAGTTGACTGATGACCATGAAACCATTATCGTGAAACCCATCTGGTTCACTAATGTCCTTTAGAGAAGGAAATCAGTCACCTTTACCTGGTCTGGCCTACATGTGACTCCAGACTCACAGCAATGTGGTTGACTCTTCAATCCCTCAGGGATGGGCAGTGAGTGCCCCTCATCCCCCTGAACAAGTTAAAAAAAATTGACAGTAGGAATATAACCTTGGGCTTTTCAGTCTAGGACTTAATCCTGGTGGGACCAAGAACGCAGTGGGTTTCAAGTATGTCACGACTGCCTGAGGAAATGCACGTCCCGCCTTCACCGTCTCACCACCAGAGACAGCAAACATCCCACCCCGGATCTCCGTTTCTCAAGAAGGAGCTCTTCAAATGCAGACAATAAACATATTCCAACTTAGAAATCAAAGAAACTTCATAACTCCAAACTTGGGGCCACACCCTGGGCCAATCCAAGTTCCCCACAATTCCCAACAGGTTCTTATTTATGGTGAGTCAGCTGACTAACGCATCATTCTATAATTGGTTCCACGGTTTATCTGGTCAGCTGACTCTTACAGCTTGGTCACATTACATCCGGTAAAAAGCTGTCACCGGTGACATTCTATCAATCACGAATCAGAAACAGCAAATAAAGTACAAAGAGCTGACGTACAGACTCAGGGGCTTTGATGAAGATTTTGGTTTTCCCCAGTTGGTGCTGATCCTGATCCATGTTGACTGATCTCAGGAGATGGACAACTCCCTGCTTCACATCTCCTCTCCACGAAGGCCATGTCTCTTTAGTCAGAATGGCGTACCTACAATGAGAAAGGTGAGAAGGTTCCACACAGAATGGGATAATGAATTAAAAAGGAAACAAAAACAATTTTAATTTGCTCAGCCTTGGAATGAAATAGTTTTTGTTCAAGGTAAAATAAAAACTGACAGTTGCTATATACCATATTCAACCTATGGATCAATATTTTGGAAATTTAGCAAACTATATAAAAGATTTCTGGCTTTGTAACCATTAGAAATTTTTATTTATAGAAATGTGCTATATATCCCAATGAAATGTATCTCAGTATAATAACATATCTGCCAATCAAGCAAACCTACCCCTCATCCATTGACTCTGTCTACATTTCCCGCTGCCTCGGGAAAGCAGCCAGCATAATCAAAGACCCCAAACATCCTGGACATTCTCTCTTCCATCTTCTTCCGTCAGGAAAAAGAAACAAAAGTCTGAGGTCACGTATCAACCGACTTAAGAACAGCTTCTTCCCTGCTGCCCTCAGACTTTTGAATGAATCTAACTCGCACTAAGTTGATCTTTCTCTACATCCTAGCTATGATTGTACCATTACATTGTACACTCTCTCCTTTTCTTCTCTATGAAGGGTATGCTTTGTATAGCGCAAGAAACTAATGAATATGATAATAATAAATCAAATCAAAAATCAAATGATAACAATTAAATATAAATAAGAAATAATACATTAGCCCAATCTAGATCCCACACACATGGCATCATTAATAATATCTTTAGAGGGCCAATTTTCACTGTGCTTTTTAAATCATTCATAGCGCATTTTAGGATCCAATAACCAAGTTCTAAATAATATGACAGCAATGATTCTGTGCTGTTTAAAATAACTCATATGAGAGGCCTTAAGCCAAGAAATATCTCGCTTTAATAATGTCTCTGGTACTGGTTCCAGTCAAGATCCCAGATGACAAATCGTCTGATTACCCATGCTGACCTCTGTACACACAACTCCACAGACAGATTTATAACTCTTTCCTTCCTCTTCTCCTTCTCCCAAATCAATGTCCAGTTGTTCTTCAGTTAGAGAGGGGTTCTTCACCCCTCCCCATAACCTTCTCTGGTCAGACCCCATTTGGAGCATTGAGAGCAGTTTCGGGCTCCATATCTAAAGGATGTGCTGGCCTTGGGAAGGGTCCAGAGGAGGTTCACAAGAATGATCCCTGGAATGAAGAGCTTGTATGAGGATCAGTTGAAGACTCTGAGTCTGTACTTGTTGGAGTTTAGAAGGATGAGGGGGGAATTTTATTGAAACTTACAGGATATTGAGAGGCCTGGATAGAATGGATGTGGAAAGGATGTTTCCACTAGTAGGAAAAACTAGAACCAGAGGGCACAACCTCAGGCTAAAGGGACCATCCTTTACCATAGAGATGAGGAGGAATTTCTTCAGCCAGAAAGTGATGAATCTGTGGAACTCTTTGCCACAGAAGGCTGCGGAGGCCAGATCATTGAATCTCTTTAAGACACAGACAGATAGGTTCTTGATTAATAAGAGGATCAGTGATTATGGGGAAAAGGCAGGAGAATGGGGATGAGAAAAATTATCAGTCACGATTGAATGGCGGAGCAGGCTTGATAGGCCAGGTGGTCTAATTCTGTTCCCATGTCTTATGGTCTAAGGCCTGGGTTCTTTTCACTCCTTTCTAGCATGTCAAATTCCTGTCCATCATCCTGGTTACACTGTCCCTTATGGCCTTTCACAATGAAACAAGGCTCACAATACCAGATTAAAGTCCAACAGGTTTATTTGTAGCAAACACCACTACCTTTCGGAACTAAGATCTTACTTGTCCAGTATTAATGTCAACTGTGATTTTAACAACTCAATCAGGTTCAACTCACTAACCTACCAATACCCTTTTCTCTTGCAGTATAAATTGTTGCGATCTGTTGAAACTTGGCATTTTTGTATTTGTCCTGATGAGTGCAAGATTAAAAACTTTGGCAACATGTCTTTCTTTTCAGCAATATTCAAGTTCTGTATTGCCAAGTGATTTTCACACTAAACCTTTATAAAAACATTTGTCAGTCTTCAATTGTAGTGTGTTCAACACTACTTTTGGAAGAATGTTAGGACCTTGGGAGAGGATGAATACGAGATTTATTGAAGGAAGCACTGTGATACAAGAGTGGTACAATGGCACAGTGGTCAACACTGATGCCTCTCACCCCAGGGACCTGGGTGCAATTCTGGCCTTGATAAGTGCCTGTGTAGAGTTTGCACATTCTTCCTGTGTCTACGTGGGTTTCCTCCAGATGCTCCAGTTTCCTCCCACAGTCGAAAGATGTGCGGGTTAGGTGGAGTGGCTGTGCTAAATTGCCCCTTCATGTCTCAGGATGTGTGGATTGAGGGGATCAGTAGGACAAATATGTGGGGTTATGGGGATAGGGCATGAGTGGGATGCTTTGTCAAAAAAGTGATGAAAACTCGATGGGCTGAATGGCCTCTTTCTGCACTGTAGGGATTCTATGGTTCTAAGTTTCATTTGCATTTACATCAGAATGGTACCAGGGATGAGAGTCAAGAGGAGAGATTAGACAAGTTGGATTTATTCCCTTTTAGGCAGAGAGGGTTAAGGGAGAATATACTAGAGGAGTTCAAAAGTATAAATGGGTTTTATAAAGTAAAATAAGGAACAATTGTTTCCAATGGCAGAAGGCTCAGTAACTCATGGGCACATATTTAAGATGAGGAAGCATTTTATTTCAAAAACAAAGTAGAATGTTTGTGTAGTATAAAAGCGTGGTGGAAATAAATTCAGTGGTGTCATTTAGCAGAGTGAAGGAGAGGAAAAAAAATCAGGGCTACCAAGAAAGAACAGGCATTGGGATCAATTGGATAGCTCTGCCAAAGAGCTAGCACAGACCCAATGGGCTGAATGGAGGCTCTTTGTGCTTTATCAGTCTGTGCTTTAGGGTTTGTTGTTACAATTCGTACAACAAAGAAACAAAAGGAGTGTAACCCATGGATAATTAATCTCAAAAACAGAATTAAACAAAAAATTCCACTAAACAGTTACTCATTGAAAGGCTGCAAGATAAAATCAAAGTATTCCATTCATAATTTGATTTGGTTGATCTGTTAGGAACTTTTATACTCGATTTAGCAATCATAATCATTTGTACTGTATATTTTGTATCTGTTATAGAACATAGAACATAGAACATTACAGCGCAGAACAGGCCCTTCGGCCTTCGATGTTGCGTTGACCAATTATGAAAAAAGCAATGACCCTCCAAACTAAACCATTCCCTTCTCTTCCATAAACTTATCAACTAACCTCTTAAACGCCACCAAACTTGGCGCATCTACAACTGCCGCAGCAGGGCATTCCACTCCCTAACCACCCTCTGGGTAAAGAACCTACCTCTGATATCCGTCCTATAACTATCACCCCTTAAGTTAAAGCTGTGTCCCCTCGTGCTAGCTTTCTCCATCCTAGGAAAAAAGCTATCACTGTCCACCCTATCTAAACCTCTAATCATCTTATATGTTTTGATAAGGTAAATGTTATGGATTCAAGCTCGTGTAATAGAATCTCTACAGTGTAGAAGGAGGCCATTCGGCCCATCAGGTCTGTACCGACTCTCTGACAGAACATCTCACCTGTAATTTTCAATCCTCATAACCTACACATCTTTGGGCTTGTGAGAGGAAATTGGAGCCCTTGGAGGAAACCCGCGCAGATACAAGTAGAACGTGCAAACTTCACACAGTGACCCATGCTTGGAATCCAACCTGGGTCACTGGTGTTGTGAGGTAGCAATGCCAACCGTTGAGCCACCATGCCAAACATGCTCTTTCCCATAATTCTCAAGTTCAACAAACAATTTATGAAAACGACTTCTTTTCGTTTTCTACCCCTCTAAAATTCAGGAACATATAAAAATGTAGAATCCTGCTACACTCTTACACTCATTTTACACAGTTCAAATGGTGGCACAGTGATCAGCATTGCTGTCTCACAGTGCCAGGGACCTGGGTTCAATTCTGGCCTTGGTCTCCGTCTGCGTGGCTTTCCTCCAGGCAACACTCTTCACTTGCCCTTCGATAGCAGGATGCTATTTCGAACCACAGCACAAGAAATACAAGGACTTCATGTCTGTGGAACTCTTCGTAGTGCAGCAAGAACTAAAAGAACAAAGAGTTTTTCTTCGACTTGCTTAAAAAAGAGAACAGCCACATTTTAAAAAAACACCATGAACAAAAACACATCAAAATAACAAACTATAGCTTTAGTCAATAGCCATTTTTAACAACTTGCTAGTACAAAATCAAAAATGTCATGGTGATGTTACACAATGAGAAAATTAACAAAGTTCCTACTCTGGATTGAATGGAGAGAACCAAGTTACAGACATTTGACTCAATTAACAATTAACAGCATCCTTGCTGTTTGTCATTTTCATAAATGACCTGGATGAGGAAGTGGAGGGATGGGTGAGTAAGTTCACCGATGACACGAAGGTCGGTGGTGTTGTGGATGGTCTGGAGGGATGTCAAAAGTTGCAGCAGGACATCGACAGGATGCAAGACTGGGCGGAGAAGTGGCAGATGGACTTCAACGCGGATAAATGTGTTGTGGTCCATTTTGGCAGATCCAAGGGGATGAATGAGTACACTATCAAAGGTAGGAGTCTTAGCTGTGTGGAAGAGCAGAGGGATCTTGGGGTCCGGGTCCATAAGACTCTCAAATCGGCCTCCCAGGTGGAGGATGTGGTTAAGAAAGCTTACGGTGTACTGGCCTTCATTCATCGAGGGATTGAGTTCAGGAGTCAGGAGGTAATGCTGCAGCTTTATAGGACCCTGTCAGACCACACTTGGAGTACTGTGCGCAGTTCTGGTCGCCTCACTATAGGAAGGACGTGGAAGCTATTGAAAGGGTGCAGAGGAGATTTACAAGGATGTTGCCTGGATTGGGAGGCATGCCTTATGAAGACAGGTTGAGGGAGCTGGGACTGTTCTCCCTGGAGAGACGACCTGATAGAGGTTTACAAGATGTTGAGAGGAATAGATAGGGTGGACTCTCAGAGACTATTTCCCAGGGCTGAAATGGTCGCAACGAGAGGGCACAGATTTAAGGTGCAGGGAAGCAAGTACAGAGGGGATGCTAGGGGAAAGTTTTTCACTCAGAGGGTGGTGAGTGAATGGAATCGGCTGCCGTCGGTGGTGGTCGAGGCGAACTCGCTGGGGTCTTTTAAAAGACTTCTGGATGAGTATATGGGATCCAATGGGATTGGGGGTTATAGATAGGTCTATGGCTGGGTAGGTTTTGATGTGTTCGGCACAACTTGTGGGCCGAAGGGCCTGTTTGTGCTGTAGTGTTCTATGTTCTATGTTCAATTAGACCTGCTAAATACACAGCCTAATATTTATGCTTAACAATTTAATACATTCATCCAAATCATAAGAATAAATGCAACTTAGTCGCATTTGAAGTTGATTTAACCTGTCCAAACCTTGTCAGGCTTAATAATGTTGGCGATTTTGATTTACACTAAACACAAGTGCATAAATTTCACAATGTATGATTTCTCTCAGTGTAAAGGTCAAAATGAGATCTGAGAGATATTGGCCGGAATTTTATCGTCCCACCCGCCACAGAAATCAGAATGGGTGAGGGGCAGACCATGGAAAAATTTCAGAGTGAGCGAGATCAGAAAATCTCACTCATCCATTCTGACAAAAAGTCTGAGAACTCAAAACGCTGCCCAGAATTCTCTGGCCCTTTACGCCCCACCGCTGCTGCCAGCGAGGATGGAGAATTTGGTGCGCAGACAAATCTCCATTCGCTGCAGCGGGAGCAGAGAATCTCACTGGAGTGAACGGCCGGAGAATCCTGCCTATTAAGTGTTTCTCTTCCCTAGATGCTGGCAGACTTGCCATCCTTTTCTGTGCATTCACCAGTAAAAAACATCCTGGTAAAATAATTGTATTTATTGAAACCGATTCTTGTCCATGGCTGGGGTTTACAGACACAAATCATTCTTCACACAATGGACCCAATCTGGCTTTTCAGTTCAGAACCACATAGACCAAGAGATTCTCAAGTTCAGCAATCTGAGCTTAATCAGCTAATGTCAAAATGAACAATGTTACAGTTAGCCTTGGAGCCTTAGATTAATCTAACTTAATTGGTAGAGCTTTGACCTTTGTGTCAGAGGGCTGTGGGTTCAATCCATACTGCGAATTCAAAATATATATTTGAGGACTTCTGTGCAGTATTGAGAGGGTGCTGCATTGTCAGATTGTCAAACAAGGCTCATTCTGCAGGCAGGTGGATGCAAAGAACATGATGGCAGAGGTGGAAATTGTTCTTTGAATGTTCTCCTGGTCAATGTTCCTTCATCAACCAAGCTCAGCAAGGATAGACCACCCACTCCGCTGCTATTTTTGGAGCTGCTGTGTGGCACATCTGTCATTCTTAACAACAGTGATTGCAATCCACTGGTTTTAAAGCAGTTTGGCACATCCCAAGGATGTGAAAGCAGATTCTTTTCTTTCTGACCACTGGAAAGTCTGCTAATGGAGCTATCAGGCATAGACAGAGTTGGGCTTAGCTGTAATTGTACCTACAGTGAATTCACTGTTTCAATTCACAAGTGAAGATGTCCATTTGAGGAAGGTACCATAAAGCGACGAATGCTACAACAACAATCTCTCCCTCAACAAAATGAAGGAGATTACCATTGACTTCAGGAAGCATAAAGGAGAACATGGCCTTGTCTACATCAGCATGTACGAAGAAATAATGGTCGAAAGCTTCAAGTTTTTAGGTGTCTAGATCACCAAAACCTGTCCTGGTCCCCCCATGCCAACACCATAGTTAATAAATCCCACCGACACCTATATTTTCTCAGAAGACTAAGGAATTTTGTCACGTCAACTAGAACTCTCACCAACTTTTACAGATGCACAATAGAAAGCATTCTTTCTGGTTGTATCACAGCTTGGCATGGTACCTGCTCTGCCCAAGACCACAAAAAAACTACAAAATGTAGCCACTCCATCACATAAACGAGTGTCCTATCCACTGACTCTGTCTACACTTCCCGCTGCCTCGGCAAAGTAGCCAGCATAATTCTTGAAGTCACATACCAACTGACTCAAGAACAGTTTCTTCCCTGTTACTGTCAGACTTTTGAGTGGACCTACATTATATTAAGTTGATCTTTCTCTATGACTGTAACACTACATTCCTTTTCTATGAACGGTATGCTCTGTCTATATAGCGTGCAAGAAACAATACTTTTCACTGTATGTTAATACATGTGACAATAATAAATCAAATCAACCAGGCAGTGAACAGTGAGCAAAATTTGATTCCTATGGCAAGTCTCACCTTTGCAAGAATTTCTTGAAAACTCGTCTATAAGCGTAGCCTGCTCGCCGAACTCTGATGTTTTCCTTTAAACCCAAATACTCCACTTGGTGTTTAACTCTAAAAAGAAAATGACAAATATTAATGGTAGGACAGAAGGAAGATTTGGAATTCTCTACTCCAGAGGCTATCAGATATTCACACTTTGGGTATATTGAAGACAGCAACTGATGGACTTTTTGGCACAAGGGAAATGAAGGGATGTGGGGGAAGTGCAGGAATTGTGGTACATCAGCCATTATCCTGGTGAATTGTGGCGAAATCTCAAAGGGTGGAATGGCCAGCTCCATTCCAGCTTCTTGTGCTCTGACAAAGCAGCTGTATAAGCTCCCGGTACTGAACTTGGGAGTGTAGAGATTGTTTCTATATTTAGGGTATAACGTTATCTATCTGTGATTACTGAAGGAAGGCCTTGCAGAGAAGTCTACGTTTTTTGAAGGATGTTCTGTACAGTTCTACTCACAAGTGCCTTGGAATCAACACCTGCCACATCACAGCGACATCTAGTGGAAAGTCTGTGCACCTTTGCTGAGCCACTCACGTTGACTGAAAATCAGCAGTATTTGTACCACTAACAATCAGGAAGGCCTAAAGCCCAACGTTCCCACAGAGCTGTGTAGCTTCACAGGGGCGTGGCAGCCTTGCGGATACTGCAATGTCCATTCTTCTGTGATAAGTGTCACATGCGCAGGGCAATAAAAGTAGGAAGAAACTTGGCAGACAACATTTCAACCATAATCTGAGCTCGAGTTTGTTGATCTCTGCTGAGGTGACAATCGGCTTGTTACAACTGATCTCAAGTAGTTAAATGGTGTATTTAGCCAGGCTTCCTGCTCCTGCTAACTCTCTGCAATAACCCGCAGGACTTGCATGAGGAATCCCGATCTCCGTAGGACTTGTAGTATTTGCAGTCTCTAGTGATTACCTTACCTGGTGGAGCTCAAATGCAGAGCTCTTTATAAAGCAGACCCAGGAGTGGGTCCATTATTGTATTGTCCCAGTTGGGACTTGTTTGTGGTCACCACAGGCTTGTAGTTTTTGCTTTATTTTGTGCAATAAAGCACCTTTCCTTTTACAGCTGGCTCTTGGAATTATTATACTATCCAATGACTTGGGCTGGAACATATAGGTGAGAGAACACGATCAGGGTATGCTGGGGAGAGCCCACGACAAATAAAACTGTTGACGCTTGAATGGGAGCTAGAAGTTGTGGACTTGAACCCTTAGAATCTTCAGAGAAGCAGGAGGAATAAAAGAACATTGAAGGAATTACTCATTTGGAGATTGATGCGATGACCTGGTCAACCATTTTAACCACCCTCCAAGCAACGTTACCTGCTCTCCTCCCAGTCCTTGGGCTTCTTGGTTTCATTGGGTTTGATACAGCGGATATAATGTGGCGTACACTTCATCAGGGTTCCCACAAGGTCATTGGCTTGTTTCTGAAAGAGGCAAAGTAAGAGAATGATGAGAAAATGCTTTAACTGTTTAAGAATGGGGCCAAGAATCCAAAGATGTCTATCAAGGAATCTGTCACATATGTGTCCATGCTATGGATCTTAACCACTGATGTATGGGATAGATATTGGCCAATGCAGTGAAACACACCCAGTGATTTATCTACCAATATTATATACAAAGCCGATGCATCAGACATCGTACTTCAGATTGCCAGAAATATGAAGGTAAAGTCACCACAGTTTCAGATGACTGTAGGCTCTTTCCCCTTGTGTGGGGGATGGGGTGGGGTGGGGCAGAAAGGAGGAGGAGGACCATCACACCTGAGGTGAGTGGCAAGGTCAACAAGGCAGGACCTTCAAGAATAATATTAGCCAGGTCGGGTATTGAACCCACGCTGTCAGCATCACTCTGTTTACCCAGCCAATTCAGCTAAACCAACCCTCTGTCAGAAGCGTAGATGGAAGGGAGCTCATCTCTTTCCTGTCAAATACCTGACTTCTGCCCCAAGGATTCTGCAGGAATCAAGGATTTACCTGTCAGTCTACAGAAACAATTTGTTCCAATAATCATCTGAATTGAATATTATCTTATTACCTCAACATTGATCTTGAAGACGGACATAGCTGCTTTCTCCGAGTCAGTAAACACTAAGAAATCTCACAACACCCAAGTTAAAGTCCAATAGGTTTATTTGGAATCACAAGCTTTCAGAGCATTGTGAAATCTTGTGATTCTAAATGAATCTGTTGGACTTTAACCTGGATGGTGTGAGACTTCTTACTGTGCCCACCCCAGTCCAATACCAACATCTCCACACCATAAGTAAACACTAACTATACGCTAGTCTGCTTATGAGGAATGCCACAACCATCACATGGAGAAACAGATCAATGAGTGCATTCCTGTGTGGTGTACGAATAAATTCACACCCAGCTGGCAACTACTGTAAAAAACTGAAATTGATGACGTTGTTACAGAACCAGATGGAGTGAACAAGCCTTTTCAAAGCTTGAGTGAGTTTAATTGCAGCCAGGGTTCACTGGACAAGGCTGTAGGTGTTCTTTTTGTACACTGTTCTACCTCTTGTTGTGGCTTTTTGTTACAGGTGGCTAATGGAGGCATATATAGCCCGAGGGAATCTTGCGCCTTGTGTCCTGATCGTCACTGCCTTTCGCAGTCTTACTGCACAATTTACTTACTCGGTTTACTCAACAGTAGGATGGCAAACTGAACTGAGACACAGCTCTATTTCCTTGCCCTTAACAACAAGGAACTACAATTGGGATTTTGGACTTTAAAATTTCTTTATTAAACACAAGTAAGGCTTATGTTACTTAGCAGTTACTGTGAAAATCCCCTAGTCGCCACACTACAGCACCAGTTCGGGTCAATGCACATCTTTCAGATGGAGATTGGAGCACCCGGAGGAAACCCACACAGACACAGGGAGAATGTGCAAACTCTGCACAGACAGTGATCCAAGCTGGGAATCGAACCTGGATCCCTTGCGCTGTGAGGCAGCAGTGCTAACCACTGAACCACCCCTTTCCTAGTTTCTCATTCCCAGTTCCCAACCTTTCTTGCTTCCACGGAGCAAGGAACCTACAAAAATAGAACCACTCTCACTAAAGCTAAACAATGGCTGGCATTCTCAAAGAGAAGTTAGTGAGGAACTCCGATGACTTTCAGTACCTTAATCTTGCTGCCTGCAGTTGTGGGCCGGCCTTTCTTCTCTGCTTGTAAACTTTCGGGGAAAAGTGCACGGATGAAAGGGCTGTGAAGCAGCAACAAATACAAATTAAACATGAAAGCAACACCGGCGTTTCACACAATCAGCACAAAACAATCCACGCACGTTTACAAATAGCTTCTCAAACAAAACAAAGTCGGACAATGCTGGAAAATCTCAGCAGATCTGACAGCATCTGTGGAGACTGTCACATTTTCCATTTCTGTTTCAAATTCCAGTGTCCGCAGTATTTTGCTTTTTATATAAATAGTTTCTCTTTTACTTACAACTCACTGCTCTGCATGAGTTCAATTAGGTCCGTGAAAAGAACATCTCGATTTCGTTCGCAGAACCCATCCACATTATAGGAAACCTGGACACCAAAGAAAATTTAAAAGATTTGAACTCTATTTCCCAGCCCAGTGGTTTTGCAGCAACAGTTTAAAAAAAATCTCAGTTGACGGTCGCAATTCTAGCCTCAGCAACATCTTCTGAAAGGGGTGGCACAGTGGTTAGCACTGCTGCCTCACGGTGTCAAGGAGCCGGGTTCAATTCCAGCCTTGTCTGTGTGGTGTTTGTATATTCTCCCCGTTTCTGCGTGGGTTTCCTCCAGGTGCTCGGGTTTCCTCTCACAGTCCAAAGACTGGCGGGTTGGGTGGATTGGCCATGCTAAATTATCCCTTAGTGTCAGGGGCGTTAGCAGGGTAAATATACAAGATTACAGGGACAGGGCCTGGGTGGGATTGTTGTTAGTATAGGTTTGATGGGCTGAATGGCCTCCTTCTGCATTCTAAGGATTCTATGATTGCATCAACTTCCACACGTACACTGATGGTACCTTACCGACATCTCTCTCTCTCTCTCAATCCGTCTACGGCTTCAGAAATGTTGAGACAGATTTTCTGACATGATGAGCATAAATTTCTTCTCACTAAACTTTTGGAAGGATCATATGAATGATTGTCAGTCTCAGGTTCCTGGAACTGACTCCATCCCTCTCCCTGGCTATGCGCTAAGGCTGAGACAGACAGCCTCGGTGTCATGTTCGACCCCAAGATGAGCTTCACATCACACATACATGCCGTTACCAAGACTGCCTCAATGACACTGTCCAACCTCTCCCTGTTCAGCTCCTCGATGATGTTGGTCAGTGCCTCTGGTCTCCACTACCGCAGCTCGACCTCCGATCCTCCACCCTCACCCAAAACTCTTCCGCGCACGTCTTAATTCTCACCCAGTACCATTTATCTATCGCCTCTGTGCTTGCTTGCCTACACCAACTCCCAGTTAAGCAACACATTCCTCTAGCCCTGGGCATATCCAAGTTTGAATTGTTTCAGTATTATGATTCTACGTAGAGGACGGCACAGTGGTAAGTGATTAACACTGCTGCCTCATAGCGCCAGGGACCTGGGTTTAATTCTGGTCTCGGGTCACTGTCTGTTGGAGTTTGCATTTTCTCCGTGTCTGGGAGTGTCCTCAGCAGTCTGAGCCCTAAGCTTTGGAATTCCTATCCTAAACCTCTCTTTAACACACTGTTTGAAACCTCTCTTCGAACCAATTTTTTGGTCATCTGCTCTATCTCATTTTGACAATGCACCTATGAAGGACCTCAGGATGTTTTAATATGCCGTTTATAAAGATGCTTCATAAATGCAACTTGTAAATGACAGACAAACATGAACCGACCCAAGTATAAATTATAAATGAGTCCGACATCGCTTTATTCTAGACGGTGGATATGAGTATTGAAATTTATAGAACATGTAACCTCCTTCCATTACCTATATATTAGGTACATATATCTAATCATAACAATGCTATATATTAGCAAATCACTTCACATTCCCACTATGAATCATAGAATAGAACCATAGAGTCCCTAAAGTGCAGGAGGAGGCCATTTGACCCATCAAGTCTGCGCCAATCACAAGCCCTATTCCCATGACTCCACATATTTACCCTGCTAATCTCCCTGACCCTAGGGGCAGTTTAGCATGGTCAATCAACCTAACCCGAATATCTTTGGACTGTGGGAGGAAACTGAAGCACCCAGAGGAAACCCATGCAGACACAGGGAGAATGTGCAAACTTCATTCAGACAGTGACCCGAGGCTGGAATTGAACCTGTCCCTGGCGCTGTGAGATAGCAATGTTAACCACTGTGCCACCATGCTGTTCTGTGTATAGAATCATAATACATTAAACTGCGTCCCTCTCACTCTAACCCAATGAAATTCTAATGTACTCAACTCCTCTTATTCTACAATTATAATTTATCCAATCACTTTTTAGACACCCCCTGGGTACAGAATTACTGAGCTAAGTGTAAAGAAATGTTCAGGTTTGCATCATTTCATAAGGATCCATGCGTATCGAGAGGTGATTTTCTTTTAATTTCAGGTTTAGCAAGAGGAGGAACTTCAACCTTTCAACAAAGTTGCTACACTTCAGAAATACTTAATTGGTTACAGGGCACTTTGGGCAGTACTATGATCATATAAAGCACTACTTAAGTGCAATTGCAAGACTTTTTTTTTTACCCTTTTTAATACCATTCTGCCCTACAGGCAGATACACTCTAATGTAGCTGCATGTGTACCGTCAGGGCAGAGGGGGCTCAACCTGAGCCTTAAACCGAACTCTGGAACCAATTATTGGCCTTTAAATCGTTCTTGCAGCATTAGCCCATTCAGGCGTTAAATATCAGAATATCACTGATGGAGAAAGGAAGATTGAAGAGATAAATAAAGATAAATAAAACCAAATTGGGATAGAGATTCTAGTTTAATTCTGTACACAATGGAGGCTGATAGTGGCTGGAATTCTCCAACCTCACCCATGGCTGATGTTCTCCAGTCTCGCCGGCGTGAATGAAGATTTGGCTGTACTCCAAATTTTCCGTTCTCACTGACTGTGGTAGTGAGGCATGGGAGACCCGAGGATTCTGATCAGCATTTACCTATCTGAAAGTGTTGCTAGTTGGTATCGTTTCTGTCCCTCGATTTGAGGATGACATTTACTCAAGGTCGCAGGTTCCTTCACATGACCGAACAGGAAACTCAGGTCTTTGGGCACATTGGGATAGGATGTCCCATGAGGTAGGCCAATCTGGAGTTCCGGATCTTTCCCTCTCTGCCGGTGCTCCATCTAATCATTGTGGTTCAAAGTGTGATGTGGCTGGGTAGATAGGTTTTTGCCATTTTGTACGATTGGTAGCAAGTTCCTCCTGTTCATTCATCAATCTGCAGCCGAGAAAGGCATTTTCCTTGTCCTTACCTGGAACGTTACCCATTTGAAAGTTGGGAAAAACGGGAGGGGGTGACGGGGGAAGACGCTTCTCATCCAGCGTCCAGTCCATCAAAGTTGACCTTGAAACCCTCTGTGCCAGTAAGCTGCACAATAAATACTCAGCTGTTGAGTTTTTACTGCAGAGCATTTCCTGTTTTTGATTAGGTGGGGCACTGCTGACTAAATGAGAAATGAGACTGGCTGCTTCTGCTCCTCATGATCCAAGCGGAAAATTTCTTCACAAACAAAGCTAGATGGTTATCAGGATTGGGCTGCATTAATAAGCACTTTTTGCATTATCCCGTTTGCCGGATGCACAGTGGCTCTGGAATTCCCCCAATCAGAGCTTGTGTGGTTCTTCAACAATTTCAAAAACCTTTTTTTGGTCAACACTGATTGCCAATAAATTCATTCATCAGAGGCTCGACCATCTGTACACCCTGATAAGGCAACAATCACTTACTATATGAGAGACTGAAAGGAAGCATTTGAATAAGGACAATGCAATACAAGAGACAAGCAGATAGTATAATCTCGGATCTATGCACCGCAATTCTCCAACTCCCCCCATCATTGGAATTCTAGTGGCCAGGGTGGGGGGGTTCGGTCATGTGAAGAAACCTGTTACCTTGAGTAAATGCCATCCTCAAATTGAGGGACAGCAATGATACCAACTAGCAGTACATTTCAGCCTGCCACTTTTGAACTTAACATGTGCCTGGTCTACCACAAACAAAAGAGATATGTTCCATCCTTGCCCTTTATTAAATTACCCGAATGCAAGGGGAGCCTACAGCCCCTCACCCACTTGCTTTTACCCATGACAACACCTCAGCAAACAAAGTCAACTTGCCAACCTGCTTCTCCTTTAGAATACATTGTCATGCACCTTTGAAATTTGTTATTCTTGCATTTGTCCAGATGAGTGCAAGATGAAAAACTTCAGCCATGTGCCCTTCTTTTCAGCAAGATTAGGTAAATGGACTCCTTCATTAATTTGCATACATGTCTTAGCCTCTCACTCAGCTACAGGCCTGATGCTTCTTCAAGAAGTTTGGGTGTCTGGAACGTGTAAATGCTAATTCTTTATAGTTTGCATATTTAAATTCTTCATTGATAAGGAGGTCTGCTCACCTTCAGAAGATGGCAATTTGGGGGAAGAAAGCAAAAAAAAAATTGCACATAAGGGCTATTCATTACATTAGTTAATTAAGTAATTAATTAATCAAATTAGACAGCAGCGTTTGAACTGTCTGAACCTAGTTTTAATTGGAAATTATTTGGGATAAAGCGGGAATTCCTCCAGGTTTGGAAATCCAGACTTGTTGTAACCTAATCTGCAACATCATGTTTATTCTCATCTTTTGTCCCCCCACACCACTCCAGGTCTTGATGGGCCTGACCTTGAGACTTAGATCTTTATCCATGATTCTCAACATCTGGACATCAGTGAAATGTTGCCTAATTCCAGTCACAGCAACACAAGGGACACTCAGATAGTATCTGTCTAAAGACTTGGAGTAATTCTATTGCCATCATGTTTAGTTACCTTGCCAGCATAATGATGAATGATGAAACCCTGGTTCCAGCTGTTGAAGTGCTCATGGGTTCCAATCTGCATCTGTAATTTCTGCAGCAGTGTCTGATCTGCCCCTTCCCCTGTAGCGTGCATTGTCGCACAGACGTCATCCAAAATACTCAAAATGCCAGGTGGATTCTATGAATAAATACACACTCTTAAAACAGAACAATATGACGATACAATGATCAGCATTCCTTATCAAAGTAGTACAGATTTGACACTTATCTGATGGTTAGACTGTAGCTAATGGTATTATTCCTAGATTATTAATCCAGAAACTCAGCTAATGTTCTAGTGACCCGTGTTCGAATCTCGCCACAGCAGATGGTGGAATTTGAATTCAATAAAAAACCTTTGGAATTAAGAATCTACTGGTGACCATAAAACCATTGCCGATTGTTGGAAAAACCCCTCTCGTTCACAGATGTCCTTGAGGGAAGGAAATGTGCCATTCTTACTTGGTCTGGCCTACGTCTGACTCCAGAGTCACAGGAATGTGATGGACTCTCAACTGCCATCTGAACAAGGACAACTAGGGATGGGCAATAAATGCTGGCCAACCAGTGACACCCATGTCCCACAAATGAATAAAAAAAGTCGTAATGATTTTGGGATCAGGAAAACCCATCAATCTACCAGTTTCAGAATTTTATTCCTAAACCCTGCCACAGATTTTTAAAATGTGTTTCATAAATCTATCACCTCATACTAAAAAGAAAGTTCCTAAATTTCAGATCTCTTCTTGATATTGTACTTTAAACCCTCTAGTCTTTGAATCATGTGTTCACCAGAAGGATTTTCTTTGATCTCTCCTGAAATTTCTGAGAGTGCTGGTTCTCTCTAATCACTATTGTACTTCCAGATGATCACTCATTGCATCCCTCATCAAGATCTCAATTGTTTTTGCCCACACATCCAGTATCTCTCCTCTAAAGATGCTTTGAAGGTATTTGTGACCTTCTCTAGGGCAACTCCACCATTGGATCCATTGGCATTAATATATCCAGCTTCTTTTCTACTATGACTGGCAAGGTTTATCAGACTGCTTCCTCTTTTATGTACCTCTTTCAACTCAGGAGTTGCTCACTCTTCATGGGCAACATAAGCCATGAAATAAAGTTTTGTTATTCTGCCTGTTCTTTAATTACGGACACCATCGATATTGGTAAATATTCCTATTCCCCTCAGCATCTATCACTGGCTCCTGACAAACAACACTTTATCTTTTATATTTTCCACTTTATTCTTCTCATCGGATCATCTTTCCAGCTACTTGAACTCAGAATCACAGAATCTCTACAGTGCAGAAGGAAGCCATGTGGCCCATCTAATCTGCACTGACTCTCTGACCGAGCATCTCATCCAGGCCTTCCCCTCTGCCCCATCTCCGCAACTCCCCAAATTCAGCCCACTGACCCCCTAACCTACACATCTTGGGACACTAACAGACAATTTAGCACGGCCAATGTACCTAACCTACACATCTTTGGCCTGTGGGAGGAAACTGGAGCACCCGGACGAAACATACGCAGACACTGGGAGAATGTGCAAACTCCAAATAGACAGTCACCTAAGGCCGGATTCGAACCTGGATCCCTGGCACTGTGAGGCAGTAGTGCTGTGTCACCGTGATGCAAACTTCATTTTCTCTGGTTTTCCTTGTTTGATCACTTCCCTCATTTGATCTTGGAGGATAAATTCTTGACAGAATTCAGTAAATCTTTGAGTACAGATGAAGTACCAGTCTATGTCAGGATGGGTAGAATTTCCTGTTACAGCTGTAATAGCAATTGTTTCAACCTCCCTTTACAATAATCCAACCATTGTGATGTGGTGATCTTTTGGCGTTTTCCTATCACTAACTTTATCCCTTTTCTATCTTTCAGATCCACCCAAATGGGCTTTGTGCCAGTTTCCAGTTCCTTCCTCTCAGTAATAAACCATGCCACCTCCCTGCCATAAATACACAGAGTCTCCTTTCCCCACTCATTCTTTTCCTTAGTTAGGTTTCAGTAATTACCAGGATGTCTACTAATAGTCTCCTATCTACCATCACTTTCAACTCATCTGCTTTTGTTACGCATCACAAAGAGTTACACAAATACATTTTAATTCATTCTCCTTCCTTATGATTACTCTGTATGGTTATCCTTCTTCTGTTTCAAGTAGTGAGTAACTCACCTTCCGACTCCCCAAAGCCGTGCCGGAGTGTGATGGAATACTCTACACTTGGATGAGTGCACCTCCAACAACATTCAAGAAGCCCATCACCATTCAGGACAAAGCAGCTCACTTCATTCCAAAAAAACATTTAATCCCTCCATCATGAGTGGTGATGGTCTAGTGGTATTATTGCTAGACTATTAGCCCTCAGCTAATGTTCTGGAGATCTGGGTTCAAATCCCATCACGGCAGATGGTGGAATTTGATTCAATAAAAAATATCTGGAATTAACACAGCCATGAAACCATTGTCAATTGCTGGAAAACCCCATCTGGTTCACTAATGTCCTTTAGGGAAGGAAATCTGCCGTCCTTACCTGGTCTGGCCTAGATGTGACTCCAGGACCACAGCAATGTGGTTGACTCTCAACTGCTCTGCAAGGACAATTAGGGTTCAACAACAAATGCTGACCAACCAGCGATGCCCATGTTCCACGAATAAAAAAATAAACATTGGCAGCTATGCAGGAACTCACCAAGGTTCCTAAAGCAGCACTTTCCAGAGCCATGACCATTCCCATCTCGAAGGACAAGAGATATCTGGGAACACCACTATCTGCAGGCTTCCCTCACCATCCTCACTTGGAAATAAATATAACACTATTTCTTCACTGTCACTGAGTCAAAATCCTGCAACTCCCTCTCTAACAGCACTGTGGGTTAAAAAGAGGGAGTTGTTACATCTTAGGGACTGCAGTGGTTCAAGAAGGAAGGTCGTCATCATCATCTTTCCAAGGGCAACTAAGGATGGGCAATAAATGTTGGTCGAGGCAGCACAGTCCTCATTCCATGAAAACCATTTCTAAAAATGTGGTGTCACCTATATCACTGCAAAGTTCTTCCTTGGTTAAAGTTAGGCGGTAACCACAGACCAATGGTAGATTTATTTTCCAGTTACAGTTCTCCCTTGAACTAATCACAGCACTCAAAACTAAACAACAGCAGTTATCACAGCAGTAGGTGTTTGGTTACCAGGATCTAATAATCAGTATCCAATAAAAAACTAATAACAATCAGAAAAGGTTACATGATCAAAAATAGCCAGGAGATTTATCATTGTAAAATAGATTAAGAAAGCAGAGTAAGGAGAAACAAATGATGGTTGATATGAAGGTTATGCACAGTAAGAAGTCTCACAACACCAGGTTAAAGTCTAACAGGTTTATTTGATAATAAACGCCACAAGCTTTTGGAACGCTGTTCCTTCGTCAGGCGAGTGGAGAGTTCTGATCAGAAACAGGGCACATAAAGGCACACTCTCCACTCACTTGATGCAGGAACAGCATTCCGAAAGCTTGTGGCGTTTACTATCAAATAAATCTGTTGGACTTTAACCTGGTGTTGTGAGACTTCTTACTGTGTTTATCCCAGTCCAACGCTGGCATCTCCATGAAGGGGATACCGGCATTGCAGAGCTAGATCCCAAATAACATGAGGAAGGTTGAAAGGAAGATTAAGGAACTTTTTTTAAATGTTGACATCTTACGCAGGACTATCTGTGCAACTAGATCAAAGTGCAAGGGAAATATCTTATTGGAAATCTCTTAAGAAAAATCAACAACTGATTGAAGAGAAAAGCAGTTGTCCTTTTTTTTTTAATACAAGTCACACTATGGTGTTTGCTGCTGAACAATGAAACATTGAAGAAGATGTGGTTTAATATATTTGGACATCACTCTGAATATATACAAGACGCAGTTCCAATACTTACAACTTTGTTCTCTATGAGGTCACAGACTACTTTGTTGTTGAAATAGTCGATTGCAGTCCATTTGATTCCCTCTTGCACATATTCTTCCTAAGGAGATGAGAATTACACAATAACAGATGACTCATTCAGCCTGAAAAGATATTAGTTGCAATGCAGCTGAAAGAAAGGACACTGAATAGCAACAGTACTCATTAAAACACTGCGTCCCATGTGCAGGACTGCAACTCCCAATTTTGTCTAACAGCGTTGAATCTCAAGGACATATTTATAAATATCTTTCTCATCAAGGTGAAACCTTCTAGTGCTAAATATAATTAAAACCAAAGCTGTTTCTTAGATTGAACAGGCAACATTTCTGCATTATTTCTTTTTATATGCCTTCTGAGAAAATAATGTAAATTAAAAATTGACTTTCATCAATTATAACTGTTATAAAAACTATTTTGACTTGCTAATTCACAGAAGTGTACGGAGAATATCGGTCATTTGTATGAGTACATTGCCTAATACAGTTTTCAGAAGTTCATTGAGTCAGAGGATTGCTAGGTGCCTTGGTCTTTGTACATGCCAGTTAAAACTGGGAAAACTCATCGGAACATTTTCCGGCTTCGCTTGTCCTGAAACCATAAAATCCTGTCCATGCTCCACCCTTGCCCACTCCGATTCTTGGAGAGGCAAATTCTGGCCATCACCTCTGGACAGTAAGGTGGCACAGTGGTTAGCACTGCTGCCCACCTCACTAGGGACCTTCTGGCTTCAGTTCACTATCTATGTGGAGTTTGCACGTTCTCCCCATGTCTGCGTGGATTTCCTCCAGGTGATATGGTCCCCTCCCACAGTTCAAAGATATGCAGGTTAGATGGATTGGCCATGCTAGGTTGCCCCTTAGTGTCCCAAGATGTGTATATTAGATGGTTTAGCCATGGGAAATGTGTAGGTTTATGTGGACGTGGAGGAGAGGGCCGGTTAAGATACTTTGTCAGAGAGTTGGTGTAGACTTGATGGGCCAAATGGCCTCTTTGGCACTGTAGTGATTTCATAATTCTATGATATATATAATCAAATTATTGTATCAGTGGCAGACAGAATACTGTATAACCATTTTGTTCCTTAGCTAATTAAATGAAGAAAATAGTCTGTTTCTTAGTTGTGGACCTATGATGACAGAATGGGTATATTTCCTGAAAATTAGAAAGTTCTGATCTAATTGAAGTGCATACATTGAACAATTATTACAATTATTTTTAAAAACTTGCCTTAAAGTCAACACAAATGTTGAATTGGTAAAAGTTTTAAGGAGTGCTCCGTCACCCAAAATCTTCTACATATATCATAAACTCCAAAACAAATTAATTTATTTATTCGGCTAGAATTAATCATGGATGAAACTTGAACACATTTACATGATAATTTTAAATAAATGCGTTAATTGTACTATTGGACAAATATTGGAGATTTTGTAAATATATTAAGTGTTTGTCTGTAGCTTTCCAACAGTTATCTTCAGACTACATCTTTCGTAAAAAACAAAATCTTATGGATCCCAAACAGAAAATGCTGGAAAATCTCAGCAGACCGGTCAGCATCTGTAAGGAAAAAAGAACTGAAGTTTTGAGTCCAGATGACCCTTTGTGAAAGGTAAAAGGCATAGAAAATGGGAGATATTTATACTGCAGGTTGAGGGACTGAAAGATAAGTCATAGCCACAAAAACAAGGGGAAAGGCTGCTAATGGCAGTCCAGAGACAGAATATAGGGTGTGAATGACCAAAATAAATATCTTTCACTTTCCATGCCTTTTAGCATTGACAAAGGATCATCTGGCTCGGAACATCAGCTCTTTTCTCTCCTTACAGATGCTGCCAGACCTGTTAAGGTTTTCCAGCATTTTCTCTTTTGGTTTTACATTCCAGCATTCACAGTAGTTTGCTTTTATCCAAAATCTTGCGAATGCTGGTTATCCAAAATAGAAACAGGGTGTGTGTGTGTGTATGTGCGTGTATGAAAATTTGTGCTGATCTTCCTTGCATAGAAAACGGACAAGAATTAAATCGAAACGGAGGAGAGAAGAATCTAGTTTTTCTTCAAAGTTGCACATAACTGATATGCATAGAAGTAAAGCTGCCTGTTTTGTGGCAAGTAAGCATCGGGTATAAAATAGTAAAGGTCTGAAATATAATCCGCTGGTTCAGGTGATCTTATATAAATAGATGAACCTTCATTCTCCAAGTTTCCAGTATTAGTCACACTTCAATTATACAGCCAAGCAAAACAGAAATATATTCCAATGGCCAAACCTGAACATGAAACAGGATTACAGATTAAATAAGGGGGGGGGGTGTGGGAACTGAAGTGGGCTATTTAGCCCCTTGAGCCTGGAACAGTACCACATCATTCAAGTGCTTATCTTCCAAACTAGCTGCTGCATCTTCATTATGAAAATGCAAATGTCTGGGATATATTTCTGGAGCATAACAGAGGGCATGAATAAGTTATATGGAAACACAGCCTGATATTGTAATGAATTTGTATGTATGAAAGAGGATGTCTAAGTGAACGGGCTTCTTTAAACTCGATAAATAAATTAGAACTGTCGGCCATACCTGCTCAGCTTTCAGAGTGAGCTCAATAAATATCTGCTGCAGCTTCTCATTCACAAAGTTGATGCAAAACTGCTCAAAGCCGTTTTTCTGCAAATACAGAGGAGAACATCTTGAAAATGGAGACAGTGGCAGCATACAAGAGCTTTCAGTGAGGCTTAGAAATGGGTATTAGTTATACTGACGGGTCAAGCAGCAGGTCTGGGTCCAGCAATTCTCTGTTGTTTTAGCAGTGGCATTTACCCATTTAAACCCACCTTCTAAACCCACGACCACTTCCATGTAGAAGGACAAGGGCAGCAGATACTTGGGAACACCACCACCCGCAAGTTCCCCTGTAAGGCACTTGCCATTCTGAGCTGGAAACATACTGGTGTTCCTTCGCAGTCGCTGGGTCAAAATCCTGGAATTCTTCCCTAACGGCACTGTGGGTCAACCCACAGCCAGGGGACTGCAGCGATTCAAAGTGGCAGCTCACCATCACTTCTCAAGAGCACAACTAGGGATAGGTAGTAAATGCTGGCCGGCCAGCAACACCCATGTCCCACGAATGAATAATAAAAAAACTAGTGAAATTTGGGGAGGTGATGGTCTAGTGGCTAAAATATTGGTTCAGAAGCTCAGCTAATGTTCTGGGAATCAGGATTCAAATCCCGTCAAGGCAGAGGGTAAAATTTGAATTCAATAAAAAAATCTGGAATTAAGAATCTACTGATGACCATGAAACCATTGTAGATAGCTGTAAAAACCCATCTGGTTCATTAATGGCCCTCTAGGGAAGGAAATCTGCTGTCCTTACCTGGTCTGGCCTGCATGTGGCTCCAGAGCCACAGCAATATGATTGACTTTCAATACCCTCCAAGGGCAACTAGGGATGGGTATAAATGCTGGCTCAGTCACTGATGCCCATGTCCCACAAATCAATAAAAAAACCCACATTTAAAAAAGGGGGAAAATCAAGGGATATCACACAAATGCACCAAGTGTTCATCTATTAATATCATTAGTGCAGGGAACTATTAAGAAGGAATGTCAACATTTACTGAAATTCACAATAGATATAAGTACTTTAAAGAACAAAGCTTGCATTGAAACAAAACATAGAAACATAGAACAGTACAGCACAGTATAGGTCCTTCAGCCCTGTACCGAGCTTTGTCTGAAAACAAGATCAAGATATCCCACTTCCAAGAAGAATTAGAAGTCATTTGGGTGATTTCATTTGTATTTGATGTTGAAATTAACATGACCAAAAAGGAAAAGTAAATGATACTAAAGCAATTCGAAGCCAATAAACTAAAGCCATACCTGGAAAATCTCAAAGCCGTAGATATCTAGGACACCAATGTTGTATTCTTCATGGTCCTTCTCCATGGCTTTATTAATAGACTGGAAAAAATATAAAATAACTGTGACTATATGTGGCTATACATGTAGCGGGAAAATATTTTGGAGTTGAGATGTCGTACAGTTTAGTTACCATTTTGGTATGAAATTCCTCAGTGTTGCATTAATAAAAATCATCTTTGACAATGTTGTGTAGAATGGAATTTCAATATGAATGTACACACATCATCATACAGTTCAGTTTCCACCTTTACATATCTGAATAAAACTTTTAAAAGCTAATCATTACAAATGTTAACAGATGACAAGCATCCTTTAGCAATCTTCCACTCAATTAAAAGCTTTTATTTGAAACGGGTAATGTGGATGCCATCCTAATGAAATCTTGCTCAGAGGAGACTACAAGGAACAAAGTTAACAGCGGAGTCATTAATATGAGTCCAAAGATGTGCGGGTTAGGTGGATTGGCCATGTTCAATTGCCCCTTGGTGTCAAGGGGGTTAGCAGGGTAAATACATAGATTTATGGAGACAGAGCCTGGGGAGGGGTTGTTGTTGGTGCAGGTTTGATGGGCCGAATGGCCTCCTCTTGCACTTTAGGGATTCTATGATAGGCAAACTGTATTAGATAAGGAACATTAATGAGCTATCAGTGCAAATTATTTAGCTTCCTGTCTATACTGGCCCCCAATTTTCTCGATGTGGAGATGCTGGCGTTGGACTGGAGTAAACATAGTAAGAAATCTCACAACACCAGATTAAAGTCCAACAGGTTTATTTGATAGCAAACACCACTAGCTTTTGGACCACTGCCCCTTCATCAGGTAAGTGGGGGGCCCCACTTACCTGATGGAGAGGCAGAGCCCCAAAAGCTAGTGGCTTTTGCTACCAAATAAACCTGTCTGACTTTACCCTGGTGTTGTGAGACCTCTTCCCAGAATCTGTTTTCTCTCCAGAATCTATACAGCCATTCCTTCCCACTCATGCTTGAATCTCAGTTTATGCAGAGAGCTATTGAACTGGAAGGGGCATCGCAGTGGTGTGTGGTGGGGGGCAACATTGGACATCAGCTAAGAACCATCTATTGGTTTTTCCCCTCTCTAGGTGAGAATGGTGCACTCCCACTCTCAACTCATTGGAGATCAGGTAACTCGCAAACTATTAACTTGCATGACTTGCTTGGCAGGACATTTACCCAGAGCTGTTAGCGCTAATTAAAAATTGATATGAATGGGCAGAGGCAGTAATAGCTTCAATCAAAATGCTCTAAATTCTGGACACAAGAACACCCCCTCAGAAAATCTCCCAACTCCATTTGACTCCTTCGCTGCTTATGATTTTCATTCGGTCACAAGAGGAGATTAAAATGAAATAAAGGCTTGTTACCAATTTCACACATGCTCAGTTCTGGAATTCTACTTCATTATGTCACAGTGAATGGGAGCCCGGCGAGGAGCTGACAGAGGAGGGGGAGGGAAGGAAGGGAGATGGAGTGAGGAGGTGGAGGGGGGGGAAAGAGGGTGACAGGTGGAAGGTCATTGGAGTGAGGGGGAGGAGGAGATGGGTGAAGAGGAGGAGGGGAATGAGAGAGGGTGAAGCGGATGGGGGAGAGGTCAATACGGTAAGGTTGAGGAGAGAGAAGGAGGATGAGGGAAAGAGGAGGGGATAAGGGTACGGAGGAGGGGATGAGGGTGAAGAGGAGAAGGGGAATGAGAAGGAGTGAAGGGGAAGACAATGCGATTTGCATGAGGAGGGAGAAGGAGTGAAGATGCGGAGGGGATGGGGTGTGGATAAAAAAAACAAGGAGAAGGGAGAGGGGTTGGGTTGAGGAGAATAAGTGAATGGTTTGAGCAGGTTGAGGAGATGAGGTGAGGTGAGGTGAAGGAGGGGTTGGGGTGAGGAGAAGGTTACCAAGCTTGTGTGGTGAAGCCATTGACACATGTACAGGTGGTATTGACAGGCTGGGTGCAGCCGGGAGATTCCTCTGCACATGTGGACAACGAGCACGAATGTACAGCATAGTCTTGGCAGCCATCTTGCATTGGCAAGAGACAGTGTTAAATAAATAGGAACGTTGGCCAATAACGTGTAACTTCTCCCTCCAGAGAAGAAAATCAGTTAAACATCTTCCAAGAAATTATTCAGAAGGCTCAGTCTGCCTCGGAGTTAGCTGATCCCTTTCCAGCTGAAGGAGGAAAGTGATCTGACTGGGATCCAGTGACACAAACTGATAAGTGAGCAGTTTGGGCATTGACTACAGACAGAAATGAGGTCAGCGCAACACATCCCTGGCAGGGTTCAGCTGTAACACATCCCTGGCTCGATAGTTTACTGACGCCTGTGGTCTGGGCTCGCACGTGAAGAATGAGGGGAGTTTGGGGGAGTGAAGGTGGGTGTGGATCGTGGAGAAGATGGGGTGTTGATGAGGACAAGGGTGGGGTAGACGCTGCACTTTCTGGAGGGATGGGAAAGATATTGATGAGAAAACATTAGTGTACATCGACTAATTTTGGGGGGAGGGAGTATGGGGTTGTGTGTTGTCTAGAATCAGGGGGACAGAGTCTCAGAATAAGGGGCAGGCCATTTATGATGTAGGTGAGCAGATATCTTTTCACTTAACAGGTAGTGAATTCTCTACCTCAGAGATTCAGTCATCCAGTGTACTTAAGACAGATAGGTTTTTAGATATGAAAGGTATCAAGAGATAGGGGATAGTGCACGAGAATGGCATTGAGGTTGACAGAAGATCTAGTCAAATGGGGAGCAGGCTTGAGGGGTTGAATGGCCTACTCCTGTTCCTATATTCCTGTAACTCCTGTCCCCAGGCCCTAACATAAATCAAATATTCAAAATCAGATATTATACACGTATTTACAGGAACCTGATTGTTCATTGCATTCCCTCTTCTGTTTCTAATGAGGGTTTTTTGTGTCAATGAGGTGCTTGGTACATGAGAAACTTAGTGAAGGGAGTATTGTTCTTGTCAGAACGCTATCAAACAAACTTACTGTGTGGTAGTAACAACAGAGCACATGTGGTTTAAAAAATCTTCCGTAATTGTTGGGTGGGCAAACAAAATACAAAAGAATGCAGTACAATAAAAAGCACTTCAATTAGTTCCTGGAATTGAGCTACAGAGAAAGAACAGTCTGGGGGTTCCTCTTTGTCAAAGCACTTCCTTGGGTGTCTGTCTGTGTGAAATAAATACACTCACAAATGCATTAATAACCTATATAAAGAAAACATACTACAAGCGTGGCTGGGTGGCACAGCAGTTAGCACCGCTGCCTTTCAGTGCCAGGGAACTGGGGTCAATTCCAGTCTCAGGGCATTAGCAGGGTAAACTACTGGGTGTAGGGGCATAGGGCCTGAGTGTGGATACACATCAGTGTCAGAGGGGTTAGCAGATCTCTGTATAAACTGAGATTCAAGCATGAGTAGGAAGGAATGGCTGTATAAATTCTGGAGAGAAAATATGGGAAGAAGTCTCACAACACCAGGGTAAAGTCCGAGGTTACAGGTATAGGGCCTGGATATGGACACATATTAGTGTCAGGGGTATCAGCAGGATAATTACATGAGGTTACAGGGATAGGGATGGGGTGTGGACACATCTTAATGTCAGGGGCATTAGCAGGATAATTACATGGGGTTGCAGGGATAGGTGGGATTGTTGTCAGTGCAGGCTCGATGGGCCAAATAGCCTCCTTACATATGGTAGGGATGCTATGATCCTATTCAATGTTCATTGCTGTTCGCCCAATATTTCAAGCACATTTTTCACAACTTATTTGCTGATTTACAGCGGCAAGGACATCTCAAAACGGTTTCACTGGCCCACCAGGGAAGCAATGTTGAACCATGCCAACATACAAGGCTACCGTCTCTTTGAAAATTTATCAGGATGATCTACTTTTCTGATCATTAGAAGCCGCATTAGTTTCTGTGCAGAGACAAAGGCTCCCATTGTACTTACATCTACCAAATAGTCAAAGATGCGTGCGTGAAGAGCCTTGGAAAGTGCATCCCTCGTATAACAGGCCTGCTCCACATTTAATGTTACATTGATGCTTTCAGACCTTCCTCCCCATTTGCTGTCCATTTTTCGGCTTGTCAACTTTTCCTTCAATCGTTCTTGATTGATGCCAAGTAGGAAAGCTGGGAAAGCCAGGACTGTGAAGCAAATACGTTAGAGTCATTTGTTAGTATAATTGAGAAGTTCTGTTCATTCGATACATACGGGAGTCCTGGCTCCCTTACCAACTCAAGTCTTAGTTAGTGGGTGCACTCAAATTATCATCATCGCTGGGGACAGCAGGGTGGCACAGTGGTTATCATTGCTGACTCATACCGCCAAAGACTCAGGTTCGATTCTGGCCTTTAGTGACTGTCTGCACATTCTTCCCCTATATCTGCATGGGTTTCCTCCCACAGTCCAAAGATGTGCAGGTTAGGTGGATTGGCCATACTAAATCAACTTGGGTAAGATGTTCTTTTGGAAAGTCAGTGCAGGCTTGATGGACCAAATGGCTTCCTTCTGCATTATAGGGATTCTATGGGATTCATAGGACCATTCAGCAAGGAAGGTGGCCATTCAGCCCATTGTTCCTGTTCTAGCCCTGAGAAAGAACTATTACATTAGTCCCACTCGCCTGCTCTTTCCCCATAACCTTGCTCAATTGTATACTCAACTCACTTTTGAAAATTACTATTGAATCTGCTTCTACCATAATTTGAGGCAATGAATTCCAGATTATGACTTACTGCACTACGAAGTTCTTCTCATGTCACCTAGCTCTTTTGCCAACTACTTAAATCCATGCCCTCTAGTTATTGACCAATGGAAACAGTTTCTCCTTAATGATTTGATGAAAGCCCCTCAAAAGTTCTGTCTATCTATATTAAATTTCCCCCAACGCTCTCTGCTCTGGGGAGAACAATCCCTGCTTTATCAATCTCTCCTCGTAAGTGAAGACCATCATTCCTGGCACCATTCCAGTAAATCTCCTCCGCACACTCTCCAAGACCTTGACATCTGTCCTGTAAGTATACAGGATTGGACACAGAAATCCAACTGAGGCCGAAGCAATGATTTATAAAGAACATCAACGAGGAAAGACCTTGTGAAATGTAACAGAAAACAGCTCCATGATTCGTCGAGTGCGCATATGGAATGGTCTGCGTGGAAGATCGGACTGAACCTCGAGAACCTTGCTACGATGGAGATGGGACCTTAGTGTCCCATTGCTCTGAACTGATCCAACCAATGGTTCCTGTCTAGACTAACAGCTACATGTGGGCATTGGGCATGGCTTACATTAACTGGATGGGCTCACACTTGAAGAATGCAGCACGGGTGTGGTACCAGGAGGGTCTATTAGTGCCTCCCTGAGCTTGAGTCATCCAGCCAAGCAAGGAGATAACGGGGGGAAATCACGTCCTCTAGCACACAAAAGCTCAACAATCGCAATCTCATCAGCCTCCATCTGCCCAAGGTACAATTCTTGCCATTTATTGTTATTTGGCAATCCTGGGGTACTTGGATTCTGGCAATTCTTGCCTTCAAGGATTGGATTAGCAATCTCAATCTTTCAAAGCTTCTGACTTTCAGCCACAGATGAAATTAATTACCGAGGAGTGATTAGAATTCACAGACTGTCGGAGAACCATGCTCACAGCTCTGGGCTTCACCACTTGCACTCTTTAAACGGACAATTCACATGTTGCTCATTAAACGAATTATAGTCCTATTTGGATTTGGATTGAAGCCACTTAAGAATTAAATGCAGTTGTATTAGATTGAATATACGGTGAACCGGGAGATTCGAAACAGTGTGCAGTGCTTCCAATGATAGAAACAGCCTGAGTTTATGTAGTGCCTTATCTTCGCACATCCCAAACTGCTTTGAATCTAATAAAGCATCATTGAACTGTACCATTTCCTTCTTGTACCTTTGGACTGCATTCAAAAACCAACTTTAATCCTCCCAAAATGAACACTCAGAGACCAACCAGGGTCTTCCTGTTTTATGGGAATCTGTCAGAAGCACTGGGAATTCACACACTGCTGGGAATTTAGGGAGGAATTTTTTTTTTTAAGTAGATGGTGAATATTGGTCACAGGGTGTTTGCAGTCAGTTAAAGGAGTGCTGCTTTTAATTAGAGTGAAGCTGGTGGGTTTTGGCAGCGCTGGTCGTGCAGATGTTTCAGAACAGGATGCAGACTGCCACAGGCAGGTGCTAACATCCCGCGGGGGCAGGGGAGAGGGAAGATAAAATGCTCCATCATTAATTAGGGAATGCTGCAAAAATGGTCAGAATGGAACAGAATATGTGTCCAAACAAGGGGAAACTGCACATGGGAAACGGAACAGGAAATCAAACACTTCCTGAGGAGAGAAGGAATGTTCAATGCACTAATCGACAGGACCCATCGGAAGTTTGTTTATTGTTTCAAGGGGTCTGTTTATTGCAGTGCAGTAAACCAAAGTGGAATGAAAGACCAGCCTTTCCAAATCTTCAAAGGGGACTCCAGGTTAATTAGACGCACTGGAGTAAATTCAAACTTTGCACTGTAATTCTAACCTGGGACAGTAACCAAGAGGTCTCAATCATCTATTGTAGAACCCTGATTATCTGTCCAGAGGAAATTTTACCTCATTGTTTTATCAATGGATACTAAACTTCAGAGGGCAGAACAATTTCAAATCGCTGTCTTCAGTGAGTAACATGTTCGTGGGAAGTGGGTGCCACTAGCTGACCTGCATTTATTGTCCATCCCTATTTGCTCAAGAGCAGTCAATGATAGTTGTTGTCATTCTGGAATCACACGTAGGCCAGGCACATGTAAGGACGGCAGATTTCTTTCTCCAAAAGGACATTACTGAACCAGATAGGTTTTTCCAACAATCGACAATGGTTTCATGGTCATCAGTAGATTCTTAATTCCAGATATTTTTTATTGAATTCAAATTGTACTATGGAGCCATGGCGGGATTCGAACCCAGATCTGCAAAACATTAGCTAAGTTTTTGGATTGATAGTTTGGTGATGATGCCACTAGACCTCTCCAGAATTCAGGAATAGACAAACCCAACTTAGGCCCACTATCTCTTCCTATTCTGATTGAGGAATTACTTGCTGATGTACAACTGAAGTGACCGTGACATTGTGCGAGTGTAAAATGGGTGTTAGCGAATTGGCAGCTGCTTCCTCTCTCCTGGTGGAGATGAAGGTGGGAATGAAAGCCGGAAAGAGGTATAAAACAGGAGCTAACTTGCTCTCATCTGTTTACACCATCACGCAGTCAGAATCTACCTCAATGTTTGGCACAAAGATTGGAAGGCAGCTAGGGAGTAGCAAGATGGTCAAAGCCACACGAAGTGATGTGTCACAGGCAAGTCCCGGAATCTGAATACCACAACCACGGGATGGACCAGTGCAGGAGAAGTTATGCATGAATGGTTCCAGGAATGTAGAAGCAATGTGGTTAAATCTCAACGTCAATGATGATTTTGCTAATGTTGACATGGAACTTACAACATAGAAGTGGGTTGTTTGACCCGAGCAGTTCCATGTTGATAGTTATTCTCCGCACAATCCCAGGCCGTATGCATGGTCAGGATTTTTTGAATGGTGGAGTTTCCCTTCCCACCATCCGCAAACTGCTAGCCTTTCCCCCAACCCCCTTCCCCTGACCTACTCCTGCAAGCCTAGATATTGCGGTTGATTGAGAAACAGTCCTTAAGTGACCACTAATTGGCCACTTGTGAACCTGGATTGGAGCAGGGGTGGGCAGGGCAGCGAGGTCGAACTGAGAGAGGGCCAAGTGGAAAGGTCGACTGAAGATTTTATAGCCAACAACAGCCCCCTCCCATAAGCCCACCAATGGAAAGAACCTAAATTTCTGTTCCCCGCGAATTATCAAAACTATTTTTAAATGTTACCATGGTTTCTGGTTCAATTGCTAACTTGATGGTACATTCCTCGTAACCCTTTTCTAGAAATCTTTTCTCTCCTCCACTCGCAATAAATGTCCCTTATTCTTGAATCACTCAATCATCAGAAACAGTTTGCTCCATCTCCCTAGATCCATCCAATTTTTATTTCCTTATAAATGCCGTCAAATCTCTCCTTTCCTTTGAACCAATATTTCCAGCTCTTTCTCTACACGAGGCAGCACTTGGTGAAACTGCACTCCCTCTACTCATCTGGGCTCTTTAAAATGAGTATTTCACATTCATCCTGCTATACAACGTTCTTAGAATTCGACAGATCCAGGTCAACATTCCTTTGCATTATATCTACTGCAGCAATATTATAAGGAGCCCACCGTGAGCAGCACAGTGGTTAGCATTGCTGTCTCACAGCTCTAGGGACATGGATTCAGTTCCTTGCTTGGGTCACTGTCTGTGTGGAGTTTGCACATTCTTCCCGAGTCTGCATGGGTTTCCTCAGGGTGCTCTGGTTTCCTCCCACAGTCCAAAAGACATGTTGGTTAGGTGCTTTGGCCATGCTAAATTCTCCCTCAGTGTACCCAAACAGGTGCTGGAGGTGGTGACTTTGGGGTTTTCACAGTAACTTCATTGCAGTGTTAATGTAAGCCTTCTTGTGACTAATAAATAAACTTTAAATCTTCTACAAGACTGTTCATGACTACGGGAGGCACATTACTATCTCCAATTTGTGCTCCAATCACATCATCAGAAGGATTATAAACAGTTAGTGGCAGCCAGAATGAATCTAACCAACATTTGCATCATTTGATCTTTTCCTGATTTATCCCTCGCGTTTTCCTGTTTGCAAACAGGAATATCCTTTACCAGCTCAGTTACTATAATGGTTTCCTCTGAGAGGCTTGTGAGTAAAACAGTAGGCCGGTTACTCTTCTTATAGGATGGAGTCCAAAACTCCACGTGCTCCCCCAGCTGTGGTCTTGCACAGATTTACCATTGCATCTCCCACCCCAGAAATATTTAGAAACAAAGTACTCACATTCTTCACTTTCTACAGCAGCATAGTTGCCAACCTCTTTAAAACTGAGGTTCCCCATGTGAAGCACTCCAGCTACAATCTGTAGAACCATAGCCTGTTCATCAGCAAAGATTCCAATCACATTCATAGCGTGCTATAAAACAAAATATTGTTGATAATCATGTAACATCCACACGTGCAAAACAGACCGATTGACTCTGTAATTTGTTGGTAAAGCTTCCAAATATCTGAGAAGGTGAGAGATGTGGAGAATCTTTTGGCTTATGGTCTGTTGAATTTTTTTTTATTCATGAGACGTGGGTATCGCTGGTTGGCCAGAGTTTATTGCCCATCCCTAGTTGCCCAAGGACAGCTGAGGTTCATCTACATTGCTGTGGCTTCTGGAGTCATACGTAGGCCAGACCAAGTAAGGACAGCAGATTTCTTTCCCTAAAGGATATCAGTGAACTAGATGGCTTTTTCTGACAATCGACAATGGTTTCATGGGCATCAATAGATTCTTAATTGGAGATTTTTTTTATTGAATTCAAATTCCACCATCTGCCATGGTGGGATTTGAACACAGATCCCCAGAACATTAGCTGAGTTTCTGGATTAATAGTGTAGCGATAATACCACAAGGCCATCACCTTCCCCAAGCAAGAAGTTTTTATTTATTAGTCACAAGTAGACTTACATTAACACTGCAATGAACTTACTGTGAAAATACCCAAGTTGCCACTGTCCAGCACCTGTTCGGGCACACTGGATGAAGTTTAGCATGGCTAATGAACCTAACCAGCACGTCTTTGGGCTTTACGAGTACTTACGGGAAAGCCTACTAGTGAAGAACTTGGTGGGGGTGGGGGGGGGGGGGGGGGGGTAGTGGGAGTGGCATTATGGTTAGCACTGTGCGGAGAGTGCACATTCTCCCCGTGGCTGCGTGGGTTTCCTCTGGTCTCCTCCCACAATCCGAAAGACTTGCTGGTTAGGTTGGCCATGCTAAATTCTCCCTCAGAACTGGCGTTGGTGTGTGGCAATGAGGGGATTTTCACAATAACTTCATTGCTGTGTTAATGTAAGCCTACTTCTGACACTAATAAATAAACTTGTAAATTTTTAAACTTTTAAATATTGGGGGTCATATTATATAGCATCAACTCTGATGTCAGTTTGCAGGGCATAGAGCCACACCGTGTGGGGCATTTACCCATTCAACTAATGGACAATACAGGTCTAACCACAGGGATGTTTTATGTCTATACAAGTTGAGATGGCTGGCAATGTGAAGTCAAAATAAAACCTCACCAAAGTTTCTTGAAAATCCTTCCGGTCATTAATGTCATCCACTTTGTAGGAACCGGATTGATTGAGGTAAAAATAGTAGTCCAGGTTGGTGATTCCCAAGTTGGATTTTTGGTCTGTGGATGCTCCTTCAATAAGCTGGAAGAAAAACAAAGCTAATGAGGCTAAGTGAGCTGAGTAGGCCTTTTTTCAACAAAAAGTCAACATGCGCCTCAATTTCAGTTCCATAATGATACAACTAGGCTGCAATTGGAATACTAGCAAAGCAAATTCTGTTAATAACTATGCAAATCAAACTGCTTTAATCATATAAAGATGATTTTCTCCTTTAGCCTCCAATCCTCCATGTATACATGGATATGAACCTAAAAAATAGGAGCAGGCCTACCGTCCCTCAGGTCTGTTCCACCACTCAATGCAACCTCTGATCTTCAAACTCAACCCCATTTTCCCATCCTCTTCCCATTTCTCTTGATTCCATGAAAGATCATAAATCTCTCTCAGCCTTAAATTTACTCAACATCCACAACATCTCTGGGGGAAAGAATTTCAAAGATTCAGATGAAGAAATTTCTCCTTACCTCAGTCCCAAATGATTGCCCCATATCTGAAGATTTTGACTCTGTGTTCCAGACTCCCTAGACAGGTGAAACCCTGTCAAATTCCTTCAGAATCTTCTTATTTTCAATAATGAGATAACCCCTCAAACTTCTAAACTCCAGAGACTCTAAGTCCAAGTTATTCAGCCTCTCATTTTGCTGTACTGCCTCCAATGCAAGTATATCCTTCCTTGAATATGGACAGCAAAATTGCATGGTACACCAGGTGTAGTCTCACAATTATAGTAATATTTATTGGGGGCAGCACGGTGGCACAGAGGTTAGCACTGCTGCCTCATAGCGCCAGGGACCTGGGATCTATGCAGACTTTGCACATTCTCCCCATGTCTGCGTGGGTTTCCTCCCACAATCTGAAAGACATGCTGGTTAGAGTGCATTGATCTGAATGTGGCGACTAAGGGATTTTCATGGTAACTTCATTGCAGGTTAATATAAGCCTTACTTCTGGCTAATACATAAACATTAACACTTTATTTTTGTACTTCAATACCTTTGCAATAAAGGCATTAAATTCCATCTGCAGGAAGCCCAGCCTGTTCAGAATACTGTAATAATACTTGTTAGCAACTAAAGTAGGTCAAATGTTTATATATATATTTTTAATGTTTCAGCTCATTTGTATGATAACCTTTGCCTATGAGTGAACTTAGAGCACATCATTTACTGATTGTGGGTTTTTTTTAAAGGTACAATGTCACGAAGCGTCCTTAAGCATATTTTGAGAGTGGAGTATGGCTGGATGTGCGCACTTTCCACCATTCGCATTGCAGTCGTGTCGGAGAAGTCAGCCCAATATCTCCCTAGATCACCCACAATTTGAGTCAAATGTTCTCACTCTTGGGAAAAGGGATAGAAGCTTTGCCACTAACCTGGTAAAAAATGTGGAAGCTTCGTTCTCCAGGATTCCGTGTTACAACTCGGGACTTCTCCAGTAGGAAGTTGGAGATTTTTCCACCATCTGGCTCCCCACCTGGGCTAAACTGGATTTCAAAGTATTTCCCCTGCAGAGATCAGTCATATTGTTAATAACAGACAAAACTGCACAAATAGAACAAACAGCAGCCATGAATTATATAGTGAAGAACTTAACTGGTGCGTCAGAGCTGTGGAACTCCATGCACTTTTATATCACTGCACAGTTACTACACTGCTGCGTTTTACCATCAATCATCACACATATATTTAACCTTTTATTGGACCTGCTTAATTTAGAAAGTCAAATTTAAATGGCTAAATAAGTTCCCTCCTTAGCTATAGGGTATGAAATAACGTCTAAGTCTGAGGAGGGAGCAAATAAATACACATCACCAAATTTAATCAACAGTAATTTTCCTAGTACGCCTCAAAACTTGTCTTTTTAAAAATTAGTGTTTACGCTTGAACTAAAATTGTTCTGGCTTCAAAATTTAAAGTATGCAGCGCAATCAAACGTTTCAGTGTTACTGCAGGTTAACCATTTACAAAGGAACAGAAAAGAGATCCAGAGAGTTATAGATTTATGGGTCAATTTCTCTCTTAGGCAATCACAGGGAGCAATTCTGGAAACTCCTGGCTTGTGGTTCCTGCTTTTCCCAGTCTATTCATTTAAGGATATGGAAAATCAAGCTCTGCACGTCGGTGATTCTTTGCCCAGAGTTTCCCTTCAAATAAGGCTTCCTGCGGAGAGAAGCTGATCGTGTAATCTGCCTGATTGTAGGATCAGCTCTTTAATTCACCATCAGGCCTGCAAAACCAGTCATCTTCCCGGAATGTTGTAGTTTTATAAGGCTTTAGGTAACACCCAGCAAGACTGAAAAGTAGCACGGGGATTACAGTATTAAAGCTGCTCCAATGAGCTGTAATGCTAACCCTGTACAACTAGGTTAGTTCATTTTAATTAAGATGTGAACATACTTGCTTGCCCTCTTGGGCAGCTTCTGCACGTTCACAGAATCACAGAATTGCTACAGGGCAGAAAGAGGCCATTTGGCCCATTATGCCTTGGGCAGCTTCTGCACATTCATAAAATGGTTACAGAGCAGAAGGAGGCCATTTGCCCCATCATATCTCCAAACAAGCATCGTGACTTCGTGCCATTCTCCAGCCTTTTCCCCGTATCCCTCACTTTGTTTCTATTCGAGAAATCGTCTAATACCCTCTTGAATGTCTTCACCACACTTTCAGGCAGCGTACTCCAGACCCCAACCACTCGCTGTGGGAAATATGTTTGCTTTTTCACATCACATTTGCTCTTTTTTGCAAATCCCTTCTTTCAAATTAATTTGCTGATAGATTTTAATCTTTCAGTTTCAATATTCTTTTTCATAAGCTTGCCAACCAATCCCTCCACTACCCCCTCAAAAAAGAAACAACATTTTAAATCCTCTGCTTAATGCCCCTTTGGCCACTGCAATGTTTGGGGCCGGAAGCCACTCAATGAAAGGATTGTAAAACCAAGGCTAGATTTTTAGTCAGTGAAAAACATCAGATTAATTTGGTTACGCCACAGGTAGATGTAAAAATCAGTCTATTTCATACCAGCAAAGGGGTTATGAGGAAGTTTGTGGCCAGTGAATTGAGTTGCATAAACACATTCATGTTTTATTCAGATATAGTGCATATTATTAACAACGCATATCACCAAGCTGCATGTGCTGATTATTTAAGGATTATTTGGGTGATGGGGCAATGTAGCAGAGGGATTTGGAAAAGTTAGCATCATGGGGGTAATTACACACAGTTGCTAATCGGACCCCTGTGACACACCCACCAGATTCACCTTCCTGATATACAAGTCAGACTTGTAACTTCAACCAAGCTGTGATAGACCTTGAGACAATAGCTCCATGGGAAAGATGTGGATGGAATTCTGAGGGGATTGTAGCTGGTAAGGATCCAGCAGTTACTCCAGGAAGCATGTGTAAATCTGCAACTGTTCACAGGGACTTGACCGAGAGGTTCGTCTGTTGAATCCATTCATGAACTGGCTCAAAGCTGTCACTTTTGACTTGCTTCAAAAACTTATTGTTTCCTGCTATAAATGACAGTATGTGAATCAATCTGTTTTTAGCACCTGGCCTGCATGGGAAGTGTGTACAATTGCTGATATTAATCAGCTTCTGAAGTTCCCTGGGTAAACGTTGGAAATCTGAAGTGTGATCCAGGGACAATAGGGTTGATTTTTCCTGCTGGATGGGAACGCGGCGAAGCGAGTCTCAGCATCATTTGGCACGGAGAGTAGTGCTAATTTTAATAACCAGGGCCGGTAATATCACTTCCCAACTTTCTCATCAAACCTAGCTGGCCTGACCATTAAAACTGTACGGCTTGGAGTCTGCCTCCAAGGATTGCATAGAACTTACAGCACTTCAGGCTCTTTGGCCCTCAATGTTGTGCCGAGTTTTGTCCAAAACTAAGATCAAGCTATCCCACTCCCTATCATTCTGGTGTGCTCCATGTGCCTATCCAATAACAGCTTGAAAGTTCCTAAAGTGTCCAAATCCACTATCACAGATCGACAGCTCTTAGCTCACAGTAAGTGGTAAGGAGAATTTGTTGGGTTCAGGGAACCTAGGGCAGGCCTAGACTTTCTTGTAGAGCATTAGTTATTACTCCCTCACTCAAGCATCAAGGTCTGGATGAGGTCCCAATGAAGTACATTCGCAGTCAGCCAACCAGAAACAGAGAAAGGCTAAGTAAGCCCTTGCTCCATTTATATTCCCAGTTTAACATTCCCCAAATAATTCACCCATTAACCAGGGAACGCCATCCTACATGACAGGATTGTGCACAAAATTTGGCTTGGTGAAAAAGTGTGTTTGACAAGAAAGAAAAATCAGGAGAAGCTCAAAGTGTTAAAAGTCTTTTGCTTCTACATTTGGCAATGTCAGCCTGGAGCAGACTTTTTACCTTCATCATCCATTTTTAGTTTTAATAATGTTTTCCTTTCCTTCCTGGCAATTTGCCCCAAGGCCGCTAATAAAAAGTTTATTTCCTTCCCTCAGCCACATTTGAAATGATTAGGCCTGTCCCAGTGATAAAGGATAACCTTGGAGCCAAACAGAAGTCCTGGACTCAGACAGGTCAGCACAGAGTTCCTGTCACCCAGCACCCACTGAAAACAGGTGTAGTATGTTTGACAGGTGTATGCACAAGCACCTTCTCAGTAGAGAGAAGATGACTGACGTTACTGATTTTTACGACCGTGAAAAGGCAGTTGAAGAAGGCAGGCCATTTATTTTGGACAGTGAGCCCAGACATTCACAGTGCAACTCTCTTGGGCTAGATTAGAAGTAAGAACATTTTTACTTTTTTTTTGGGCATTGGACCAAGTGTTAAAACAGTTGGCCAGAGAAATCAGAAAGTTGAATTAGTTGCTAGCTTTAACAGACAGCCTATTTCTAGGAAACTTGGAGTCGTACGGAGCTATTAATAGATTCACAAAGGGATTGGAATGAGAAAGATGAGGAGGAGGGAGTTCGTGATTTGGTTTTCAAGAATAAGGAATGGGTTTGACGGCCCGGTTCTGAACTGTAATCTTCTGACTGAACTCAAACTAGCATTTAAGCAAGGTCATATTTGTTCAAAAAACATCGTGTGGTATTTTCTGTCCCATTCGGATCAGCCCAGATTAAGAACATTAATAATCTTCTCCAAGATCTGCACTAACATTGCCCTGAGCTTGGCTTAGGACAAATACAAAAGCGTCCATCCCTTCTATCATCTCGAGAAGCATCTACTGTCTACTCGCCTTAGTGTCTTCTCACACCCATCTCAGTGAGGTCTGAAATACAGAATGTGGAGGATGTTGGAAATTGTTGGAGTGGCACAGTGGTTAGCACTGCTGCCTCACAGCTGCAGGGGCCTGGGTTCGATTCCCAGCTTGGGTCACTGTCTGTGTGGAGACTGCGCGTTCTCTCCGTGTCTGCATGGGTTTCCTCCGAGTGCTCCAGTTTCCTCCCACAGTTCAAAGATGTGCTGGTTAGGTGCGTTGGCCATGCTAAATTCTCTCTCAGTATACCCGAACAGACGCTGGAGTGTGGTGACTAGGGGATTTTCACACACGGCAGTGTTAATGTAAGACCACTTATGACTAATAGAAACTTTTTTTAAAACTTTTAAATGAAGCCTGTTCTGCATCAAGTGAGCAATGAATATGTTATCCCTTACTGCAAACTTTCTCACAATTTGCAAAGGACTTACATAAATTTATAAATAAATAAAATAACAAATTTATTACATAACTTTCATAAAAGCAAACCCAGCAACTTCAATGTAGAAAATGGCTCAATTTAGCACAATCTCAACATCAAGTTACTCCGATCCAAACAAGGATATAAACTGCAAAAGATGTTTTATTACAGACAATCCTCCTGCAAACAAGATTACTTACACCCTGTCTATAGAGAATAATATCGAGTTGGTTACTTTTGTGCTTAATTTTGAGAACTCTCTAATTAATCACACAAATTTGCCAAACATTTTAACCATTCCTGTTACTTTTTTTAGAAAGTTTTATTTCTCCTTTTCCTCTTCCTTCCTTGTACATTCTGTTATGATATTTCTTTTTTTTATTTAGGCTTCCAACAATTAAAGACATAACACTGTGTAATAAAATTATAGCATTCCTGATAGAGGATTCATCCATCTCTCATATGCTGAAACCTACCATTTTTGATTTTCTAACTTTAGTTTCTGATCTTAAGGAAGCTGGGAGAGGTTTCCAACTCACTGGCTAGACCTGCCATTTCTCAATTCTTTGTGTAGGTGATTGATTTACACATGAGTTACACTGTCCCGGTGGCACGGTGACACAGTGGTTAGCACTGCTGCCTCACAGCACCAGAAACCCCTGGGTTCAGTTCAGCTTAGTTCACTGTCTGTGTGGAGTTTGCACGTTCTCCCCGTGTTTGTATGGGTTTCTTCTGGGTGCTCCATTTTTTTTCCACAATCCAAAGATGTGCGGGTTAGGTTGATTGGCTATGCTAAAATTGCCCCTTAATGTCATGGGGACTAGCTAGGGTAAATAAATGGGGATATGGGGATAGGGCCTGGGTGGGATTGTGGTTGGTGCAGACCTGATGGGCTGAATGGCCTCTTTCTGCACTTTAGGGATTCTACGAGGAATTGCTCAATACATGCTCAACCTTTGACTTTGTGATAGCAGCAAACACAGAGACTGCTAAAAATCTCATTTGCATTTGAATTTTATTTCCTTTTTCGAAATATACTGTTGCTTCTGTAGTTTCTGTATCCATTGTAATAACAAACAAACACTTTATTTGAAAATGATTTTGGAGAACCAACGTGTTAGAAAAATATAACGTGGAGACTATTTAGTCTCAGACAGCTCCTACTCCACACTCCTCATATCACTTCTGGCATCACCTTTCACCTTGTTGCTGAAACCCAAATACAAACCCTGCAGATTTATTGTGTAGTGATCTGTGCGAAGAATTTTCAGGTCTACGAGAGGGGAAGGAAGCAAAGGACTAGGAAAAGGTGGAGCCAAGCGGCATCAAAATGTGTTTTCGATAATATCCAGGACACCATCAAACCAGCAATGGGCCACTCCTCTCACACAGCAAAGTCATGCAAATCTTGGGGGTTTGATCTGTGAGGAAACTCGCGGGGCGCTGAAGGTTTGCCTGGAGAATGTGATCAGGTCATCTACATCAAACGTGCAAGAGGGTCACTGCCATGGATGTGGTGTACGATTGGAAAAGTCAGGGTCGCACTCTCTATGGATCCAGCGGCTGAACAAACTCAAGAGTGGGGTGCAATGGCACTGCTACCTCACAGTGCCAGGGCCTGAGTTCAATTCCTGACTTGGGTTACCATCTGTGCGGAATTTGCATGTTCTCCCCGTGTCTGCGTGGGTTTCCTCTGGATGCTCCAGTTTCCTCCCACAGTCCAAAAGACATGCGGACTGGCCATGCTAAATTTTCCTTCAGTGTACCCGAACAGGCACCGGGGTGTGGCAATTAGAGGATTTTCACAGTAACTTCATTGCAGTGCTAATGTGAGCCTGCTTGCGACACTAATAATAAATAAACAAACAAACAATCCAAAGCTGTGTGGGTTAGGTGGATTAAGCATGCTAAATTGCACCATAGTATCAGGAGAATTAGCTGGGTAAATAGGTGGGGTTATACTGGGATAGGATCTGGCTGGGATTATGGTCGGTGCAGGCTCAATGAACCAAATGGTCTCTTTCTGCACTGTAGGAATTCTATGATTTCTCTGCACTCGTTTGCTTGCCCTGTTTCTTTAATTGTACTTGTTCTCGAGGATGTGGGCGACAGAGGTAAGGCAATGTTTATTGCCCAATCCTTTGTTGCCCTGAGGGCACAGAAGAATCTGCCACAAAGCATGGAAGTGGAGTCTCCTATTAATGTTCTGGGTGTTAACTCAGCTTCGTAACCATCTCGGCGAGTGGCAAAACCTGAATTCAATGGGATGGGTAATTTGTGGGCTGGTGCCACAAAAACGATAATGAATGCTGCCGACTGTTGCGAAAACTCAACGAGTTGACTCGTGTTTGTCAGTGAGGCTGCATTGCACGGAAGAAGAGCAAGGTGGAAAAAGAGAAAGAAAGCCGTTACACTTTGCTCTTTCATTCAAAATCCAAGTGAGAGCCAATTCAGAAACAAAAAGGATGGCGCCGGAGCGAGGCAACTTCTTGCAAGCTGGCCCCTCTAATTTCATCTTTTATTCCCTGTTTTTGCACTTTTAAAACTGATCCTAACTCTTCTAAACTTTCTAATGAGGCTCTTTTGAAGCCTCTTATATTAAATGGGTATAAAGGAATAGAGGCCAAATGTGGGCAATTGGGATTAGCTTAGGGGTTTAAGAAAAGGGAGCATGAACAAGTTGGGCTGAAAGGCCTGTCTCCATGCTGTAAAACTCTGACTCTAAGATCAACTTTGTCATTCTCTTCACCCTATCTGTACCTGCAATGCTACATTCCACACCCTACCCTTTTCTTCTCCCTATGTACTCCATGAACAGTATGTTTTTCTTGTATTGTGCATAAGAAACAATACTTTTCACCACGTGACAATAATAAACAAATCAAATGAAAGAAAACGAATGCAACTAAGGACTGGTTTAAAAAAACATCTATACTGTACTGCCAGGAAAGGAGTCAGAGTTCACGAGATGATGTTGAAAGAGGCAATCTTACTTGTTCCCTCAACAACAAAAGAATAAGAGCGAAACAGAAATTGGTATATAACAGGAGGAGTGTTAGTCTCAACTCCTCCGGTTGGTGTCATGTTAAGTGGTTTGTTGTACAGACATGAAAGATCTCAGGTTCAACTTGCTTAAAGTTAAAGTTAATTTATTAGCCACAAGTAGGCTTACATTAACACTGCAATGAAATTACTGTGAAAATCCCAAAGTCACCACACTCCGATGTCTGTTCAGGTACACCGAAGAAGAATTTAGCATGGCCAATGCACCCAACCAGCACGTCTTCAAACTGTGGGAGGAAACTGAAGCACCCAGAGGAAACCCAAGCAGACACGGGGAGAATGTACAAACTCTACAAGACAGTGACGCAAGCTGGGAATCGAATCCGTGTCCCTGGCGCTGTGAGGCATCTGTGCTAACCACTGTGTTGTCCCAATATTCTTCTTACATGCATCTGGGCTGGGGAAGAGAAGGGGGCAGTGGAGAGGGGTTGCTGATTTCCCCCACGTACTTGTATAGTTTGCTACCATTATACAGCCTTCAGCAGGGAAGGGAAGAATATATAACTATATATGCTAAAAAACTCTTCCAGAGCAAAAAGATCTGCTCAGATGACTCAGCCTTTAGCGAACAGTTGTGAACTTTCATTCATGTTGGATCTAGATAATTGTTTGGTACTGAAATGTAAACAAGATAACTACATCCCCTGGCAGGGTTAGAAAAGTATTATTTCTATTTCACTTTACATATTTCAGATTGCTTTGCTTTTCATTGTTCACACGGGCATTCACCCTCTAAGCCTTACAACGGCGACATTTGCCAGAAACTTGATAAATTGTCCTGCCAAATACAAATGTAACGAGATAATGATGCAATGATAATGGTTAAAAGCAGAGGGTTTGTCATCTCTCAAATGTTTTATATTGACTGGTACTTAAATGTTTAACCGAGACCTAGTTCATTTCAGTCCACTGCGTTAGTTTCTGATACCCTCAATGCACAAAGAGTGTGAGATGAGCAAACATGGACAATGTTGGTTTCTATATTCAGGATAAATACAGGAATTGTAAAACAAACTGATAGAAAAATAAACCAGAGACTGGATTTCCTGGCCCTTTCCCCCAGTGGGGTCTTCCAGTCCTGCCAAATGCCATTCCCTTCCTCCTCCCCATGGCAGGACTGGCGAGCCATGCAAAATGCCAAAGACATCGGCAGGGCTGAAGGATCCAGCCCGCAATGGTAAGCTGTCTGTTGCTGGAAAACGCACCATGTGGGGATAGGGCGTTCTTCAGGATTTAGTTGGAGAAATTCTGATCAGAGATGGAATTGTACAACACTAACAGATATTTCTACCTGTGCCTACTTCCTGGAAGCACAAACAAATACATCTTAGAATAAAAATTCTATCAATCATTGGTAAAAGGTCACTCGTTCTAGGGGAAAGGTCATGGTAGCACAGTGATTAGCACCGCTGCTTAACAGTTCCAGGGACCTGAGTTCGATTCCTGGCTCGGGTCACTGCCTGTGTGGAGTTTGCACATACTCCTCATGTTTGCGTGGGTTTCCTCCAGGTGCTCTGGTCTCCTCCCACAGTCCAAAGATGTGCGGGTTAGGTTGATTGGCCTTGCTGAATTGACCGTAGATGCATAGGTTAGAGGATTAGTGAGTAAAACGTTACAGATATGGGGGTGGGAACTGGGTAGGATTGTGGTCGGTGCAGACTCAATGGGCCGAGTGGCCTCTTTCTCTACCGTAGGGTTTCTATGTCACTTGCTTAAGCTGGTGGTCGTAGGGGAAAGGTCAGTCTGTCAGCTGCCGGTCCTACGAGAAGGTCACTTGGTTAGGCTGCTGATCATAGGGTAAAGGTCACAGACTCAGTCTACAATGCAATGATGCACATTGAAAGCTGGTTTGGCCAAGAATTCACAGTGAGTAATATGTGAAGATGAACTATAACAAGAAACATGCTCACTTGCTGAAAACTACAAAGGAAATTCAGCACTTGAGGGAAAAGCATCAAACCAAAAATAACTATGAAACATTACTCAAGATGAAGACTTTCCGTAAAAATTCCCCAGCCAAACCCACAGGATATTAACAGTCAAAACAGTACACAGTCTCTAGAACTCACAAATCTGCTGGAGTTGTTGTTTCTCACTGTCTTAGCATTTCCAAATGCTTCTAGGAGTGGATTTGATTGAAGAATGATATCCTTTATATGCTGTAAAAGAGAAAACACGCCCTTCTTAGAAAGGAATGATAAATTACTGCACCATAAGCTAATGTGAAAGTTTACTGAATTGGTCAATAAAAAAAATTCTCTCTACCATCATAAAATTCTATCTGAAGTTCTTTGTGCTTATAAACTTTTGTCTTGACCAGCTGGAAGTGTAGGAACCACATCAATGAACCAGAGGCCGCTTTGTTATTGAGTATGCAAGAATTCTTGTTCTTGAACATTTTGAAATTATTGGCTGTTGCGTTGATATTAGTCAACATTCTTGATGGACCCAAAACATTTGTCGGCATGAACAAGTTGGGCCGAGAGGCCTGTTTCCATGCTGTAAACCCTCTATGACTATGAACTTAAGAACTTACCATGATCTGAACTCCCACCAAAGGTATGGTGGAAATCTCCCAATTTGAGACGAATTCCTGTGATGAGGGTGGGAACACAGAGCTGGCAGGAAAACAGGGCAAATCTTCTGATCTGACGCGGGTGTCACACCGTATTCAGTGGCGGGGTAGGCTAGGATGGTGCACAGTCTATTGTCATGTCTGGATGCCATTTTGAAAAGGCGCTCAAAGTTACTGACCCACAATTGAAGAAAGCATGTGGACCTCCTGTGAATGAAGGCGGAACATTCTGACCCCCTCCAGGGCACCTAATCTGGAAGGTCCACCTGCAGATGCAACCAGGAGTGTTCCAGGGTCCAGAGTTGGCTGGCTATCTGTACTCTGGAGGCGGCTGCAGGCATTGAGAAGAGCCCCAACATCTGCATGCCACGTTATCCCCAACATGTTTCATGTCGGTCCAGCATCACAGAGAATCTAATGTGGGGCGGGGGTTCAGGCCTTCCTCTGTATCCCGTTAATAGGATGCATATGTGGCTCATACCAGCCTGTGGAAAATTTTCCAACCAGCCACGGCGGGCATCAATGGAAGATCCTGTTGCAAGTTCACGCCACATGAAACCAACTTCCGACCCTCCTGTCACTGTGCCCGGCATCGAACCTGCTGGCAGGAGAAACCCGCCCTATCAGGAGGAAATCAATACAAGTCAAATCAAATTTTGGGTGCATCCCAACTGCAGCATATTGGGCAAACTTATACTTGCCACACCTGTGCAAGACATCAAAACAAAAACTTAGATCTTGCTCTAAAACGAAGGAACTTTACCTGTACTTTGGGTCCACCTCCGGAAACTCTGGAAACGTAACTCATGATGTATTTTGCAGCCACTGTTTTTCCAGCCCCACTTTCACCGCTGAAAGAGAAAAAGCAAAAAGTAAATCTTTGTAGTTACACTGCCCACTACAACACGTATCTGTGCTGGGCAATCCACCATCGCTTCTGCAATAAAACTTGATCAATGGTTATACCTGGCGACATTGGTGACCTGAGATTTTTGTTGTAAGGCAGGGATAGTGCAAGCACAGTAAGTAGTCTCACATCACCGGGTTAAAATTCAATATGTTTATTTGGTAATTTGAGCTTTTGGAGCGCTGTTCCTTCATCAGGGTGAGTTGCAACTCAGGAGGCACTCAGCTGAAGGAGCAATGCTCCTAAAGCTTGTGCTACTAAATAAAACTGTTGGACTTTAACCTGGTGTTGAGAGATTTTTTACTGTGCCCACTCCCAGTCCAACACTGGCAACTCCACATCACAGTGCAAAGAGAAAAGAGGTGAAGAGTTCATGTACCATGGTTACGTGCCATTCGAAGCACCATCAAAACGGAAAGAAATGCCAAGACAACACCTTGCGGAAACTGTTCACTCCCTTCGATGGTGAGGCCAAATGGTCATATAGAACTGACTCTACAGTAAGGACCACAACCACATCATTAAGTGACATTAATGTGTGTCGACTAGGGATGGCTTTCACTACTATCTATTCTTCCTCCTTATTAAAACAAAGAATTATTGGACCAAAACTGAAAAAAACGGTGCATTTCACTATATTTTTGTAATGCATTTCTTTTTTCATTACAGACACCATCATTGCTGCGATAATGGTACATTATAATATCCTGGAAATAAACCATTGAATGTGTGTTCTCAAGTCTCTAACCAGAAGAGAAACTGAGTACTTCAAGATAATACTGGATATGCTTCAAAAAAATGATTTATTGAATGTTGACATGAATAAAGCTTTATATCAATCCAGGCTTCTCAGTTATTCAACTTGACAAACAGCAGATCCGTGATTTAAATGCTTTCTATTCTGGTTTTCAGCTAGTTTGGAAGTTTTGTGGTTTGCCCAAATAATTTATCTGTTAAGGATCAGACGGTCCTCAAAACGCTGGGTGTGATTTCTTTTTCATGTTTTACTTGATGTTTCACATAAAAATAAAACAGTTTAAGAAATATTTCCGATGTAAACAGCCCCAGACTCGTGCCTAATAAGAGTTCCTGAATGAGATGATTGAACACCACTAAACGTATCCTGAAGTTCAGAACACGACTTCCTGCTCTCACCCTTTCCTCCAGCAGTCCACCCAAAAGGCAATCAGAGCTCTGTCAAACAGTTTCCATTTTACCCAGTCTCTTGTGGTATCAACGCGAACAGAAACATGGTCATAGCCTCCACGTTATGTACAGAGTGAGGTGAGGGTGGCACAATGGTTAGTACTGCTGCCCTGCAGTGCCAAGGACCTGGGTGACTGTCTGCACGGGGTCTACACAGAGAGACACGTTCTCTCTGTGTCTGCTTGGCTTTCCTCTGAGTCTTCCAGTTTCCTCCCACAGGCTGAAAGACATGCTAGTTAGATGCATTGGCCATGTTAAATTCAGTGTACCTGAACAGGAGGGATTTTTACAGTAATTTCATTGCCATGTTAATCTAAGCCTACTTGTGACATTAATAAACAAACTGAGAAAGATGATAGATGAGCAGGTTAGGTGGATTGTCCATTCTATATTACCGCTTAGCGTCCCAGGATGTGTGGAGTTAGAGGGATTAGCGGGATAAACACATGGAGTTATGGGGATAGGGCTTAGGTAGGATAATCTGTCGGATAGTTGGTGCTGACTCGATGGGCTGAACAACCTCCTTCTGCATTGTAGGGATTCTATAATTGTGAGGTGGCTAATAAACTCGTAGATTTTTGGAATAGAGCAAGCAGGACTGTAGAAACCAGAAAAACTTGATTGACAGGAAATAACTGAAGTCAAACCAAGCACAGATGAGTGGGTGAGATTAGTGTAAATAGCAAGTATGGAATGCTTGATATTTGGAAGGAAGAACCAGATAGAAAATAGCAGTAATCACTCTATTCATTGTGGTGAACTGGTAACAATTATTGCCTGCACTGAATTTTGAAACGATCCCCACAAGGATGAGTGGTTAAATCAATTAAACTTATTCATTAATAAACATTAACTTTACCAGATAGATATCTATCAGACTTTCACTTATACAAAGCAATTACCTTTTCTTTAACGTTTTGCATTGCTGTTGACCATCCAACTTCTCTTCCTGGCCCTCAGGATGGTTCCCACTCATCTGATTCTGCCCTCCCTTCCTTTCTAATATCTCTTTTGCTCTCCATTATTGCCTGATCAAGCCTCTCTGAAGAGCCAGTGGACATGTTAAATGTTAAAAGCGCCCCAAAACCGCATCAACACAAAAGCCCAATACTGCAGAGGCTGGAAATCTCAAATAACAATAAAAAATATGCAGCTTGTCGGATAGCATCTGTAAAGAGCAGAACAGTGCATATGGGCTGGATTATCAGAGGGTCACTAAGTTGGAAAATTATGTTCCCAGAGATGCCTCCAGAACAGTGCCTTTGACATTTAAACTACATCAATTGCATTCCCTTCATCTACACAGATTCAATCAGATTTGTTAGGCATGACCTCCCTCCGACAAAGCTATGGTGATTATTCCTGATCAAGCTTTGCCTCTCCAAGGGGAGAGGGAATCTCTCCTTCAGAATCACACCCATCACATCAGCTTCTTTCTTTTACAACAGTCATGTGTGATTATCTGATGAAAAATGTTGGCCTGGATTTTTCAAAGAGAGATATAAAGAAGGCAAATGCACATGGGATACAGGGGAATATGAATTCAAAACTGGTTTAATTGCAGGGGACGGGGGTGATGACAGAGGCTGCTTTACTGACTGGAAGCCAGTGTTCAATGACATATCACAGGATGTGTGCTAGATCCCCTGTTGTCCATCATTTACACTTTGGAAGAAGTAATTTGACAAGGAAGTATTCAATTAAATGAATTTGTCCTGAGGAACAGAGGGACCTTAGAATCTTTGTCCATAGGTCTCCAAAGGTAGAAGGAACCATAGAAAGGTAGAGCACTGGGAGGATGCTATGTGGCCCATCTTGCCCATGCTAGCCCAAGACACCCAGATGCACTTGTTAATCCCACCTTCCTGTAGAAGGGCATGTAGGTGGGTTGGTGAAAAAGGCATACGGAACACTCGCCTTTATCAACAGAGGTATAGATTACAAAAACAGGACTGTCATGTGGAGTTATATAGAACTTTGGTGAGATCACAGCTGGAGTACTGTGTGCAGTTCAGGTCTGCCACATTATACGAAGGATGTGATTGCACTGGAGGGGGTGCAGACAAGATTCACCTGGATGCTGCCTGGGGTGGAACATTTAAGTTATGAAGAGAGATTGGATAGGCTTGGGTTATTTTTGTTGGAGCAGAGAAGACAGAGGGGGCGGTTTGACCAAGGCCTACAAGATTACATGGACAGAATGGTTAAGAATAGCTGTACCCCTCAGTTGAAGGGTCAGTCACAAGGGAACATAAATTCAAAGTGAGAGATAGGAAGTTTAGGAGGATTGTGAGGAAAAGTTTTGTACCCAGAGGGTGGTGATGGTCTGGAATGTGCTGCCTGAGAGGGTGGGGGAGGCGGGTTGTCTGACATCCCTTAAAAAGCACATCTTTGGACTGTGAAAGAAAACTGGAGGAAACCCACACAGTTATGGGGAGAACGTGCAGACTCCACATAGTCAGTGACCCAAGTCGGGAATTCAACCCGGGTCACTGGTACTGAGAGGCAGCAGTGCTAACCACTGTGATTTAAATCAATACAAAAGCAACCATTCATTTTATTGAAGTGCGAAAGAAGGGGAAAATGGAATTGAAGAAAGCTTTGCTTTGCAAAAGGATTAAATTTTAAAAAAAGCCTAGACGTACCACCCACACATCATTCATGAACAGTTATCCTGTCATTGTTCTTCACACAACTTCCTAACCCTTTTTTAGTCAACAGTGTGGAATTTTATAGACTTTTGGGTTACATTGTTATTGTTCAGTTTACTTCCACAAGAAAGCTGTAAACAGATACTCATCACCAGAACTGGCTTTATATGGACATATACAAAAGGTTACTGTGCGCGTGTGCGTGTGTGGAGTGTTTGTGTTCG